>OZ012668.1:57033746-58233746 GCA_963942505.1 Lordithon lunulatus | reverse complement strand
AAAATAATTCAAATATGACTTACACCACTTTCATTCTCACAGGCTCATATATAATATATAAAACTCTTGAAAATTGCATAAGATTTTACTGTTAATTTATGTAAAAAAATATATGTGGAGTGTTGCAATATTGCAAACATATCGCGCAAGGAGTCGCCCTCGCGGATTAATTTGAATAATCATTAGCATGCTCTGACCTCAAGAGGAAATGCGAGAATTAATGCGGGTCGTGCACGTTTAAATTTCATTTCAATCTGATGGTGATTTCACTGTTTGTTGGGCGACCAGTAAATGGTGGAAATGCTTGTTAATTCTTTGAGAATAGATGGAAAATGCCACATGTAACTGACAATGGAATCAGAACAAAGAAATTAGCAATTTGTAGTTCTAGTTGGTCAGAGTATCCTCTGTAGCCGGAACTTTTAGGCCCTGTGGCAGGTGCCTAAAAGTTCCGGCTACAGAGTATACTCTGACCAACTAGAACTACAAATTGCTAAGACAGGCAGCTTTAGTACAATCAGGCAAACGGAGCCCCATGCAATTATTCATTATGTGGAAGAGTTCGTTATCCAAAAAAATAAGGCACTAGGATATGTAATTGCAAGGATATCAGATTACTACAGCAGAATAAACAGTAAAAAAAACGCATCCTAAGCGACAAACGGTGATGGATTAACAACCTCGCAAGCACAACAGTTGTTGGTTGTAGGGGTTGCGCTATAGAGGTAGTACCTTTTGCCAACATCGGGCACACAAAGTCTAACTATGTGGATGGGAACAACTGGTCCTCATAGGCCATCCAGTTCTTGTTTATGGCTCCTAGTGCCACAACCAGCGCAACTGCATTGACCTACAGGCCAAATTAAGCAAGGGTAGCCAGATATGGTGAAATCATGCAAAATGGGCGGCTGCGAACAGCGTCTACACCCAGAGGATCGGATGGGAACAAAGTCGCCAACACGCAAGGCTAGCGCAGCGTTTTAATAGCCTAAACCTCCATCCTAAACCAAATCATGAGATGATGAAATGATGAATTATACAACAAGACGTACCTCAGGTGAGCAAGGAACTTACTCCAAATATCACACTGACCCGTTAGTCAGATCTACGGATTCTGGAGAGGGCAAAGATTCGCCAATATTAAAACCAAAACTAAGATCATGAACCTATGAATATCTATGCTCTTACAAACTCCTCAGAAGATGATGAAGTAGAGCAAGTGTATGAGGATATAACAAAAGCAATGCAGATGGAAAAAAACGCACTTCAAAATTGTAATTGAGGACAATCGGAAAGAAAATGGATAGACACCCAATTCACTGTACACTGCGGTTTGGGCGAAAGAAAGCAGGGAAGAAATGCTCTCAAATTTCCTCAACAAAGAAAAACTGTACTGTTTGAATACGTTTTTCAAGAAACCAACCAAACCAACTAGCGAGGTGATAGCGAGACAACATCATCCGAACTAGAGAAACATCTTGTATCGTCACACCTTAGGGGCAAGGACGCAGACCAATTAACAGGCATACTAGAAACTGGCATACAAGCAGCAACAAACAAATTGGCTTCAAAGTAAAACGTTCAAAGGACTGAAAACTAAGTGAAGAAACAATTTTAAAAAAATGGAACAAAGAAGGCTGCTGGAAAGAGGTTCAAGCGAATACAAGGCGTTTAAAAAGAACATCAGGAAGGATATACGAAAATACAGGACCAAATGGGTACAGATGATCATTGAAAACCACTCCAACATGAAAATATTAAGCTCAAAACTCTCTACGGGAAGAGCAAGAATAACCAAGCTCAAAAATAAACAAGGAACAGTAGTGTCAAACCTACAAGAAATCCCTAATATATCCCCTGTCCGTTTGGCTACTATGATACAATCCCTAAGGACTTGTACAAGGCATAAGTCATAATTCAATTAAAAAAAGGCAAACACCTCAAACATCGGTAATGTTCGATATTTGAGTTGTCGCCTTTTTAGAATAGAATTATGACTTCCCAATTAACCTTAAAAGAAAAGTTTATGGGTCGTGCATCCTGCCGGTGGCCATAAATGGCCTTGAAACAATGAGCCTTACAAAAAAAGCTCCAATCGATTACGGATAACACAGATAACACAGAGGATCTCGTTAAGAGATAAAATTATGAACGAGTCAATATTGAAGCTGACTGACATTATAGAGCCCATCGCCCGGATGAAATGGAGTTGGATAGGTTGCGAGGCAAACAGTCACCCAGTGGAGATCCAGAGAAACAAAAAGAGGAAGAGGTTGGCCGAAAAGAAGGTAACTGGACGACATAAAAAAGATTATTGGTAGACACTGATTCCAAAACACACAATACGTACCCCAGGTGAGCAAGGAACTTACACCAAATATCACACTGACCCGTTAGTCAGCCCTACGGATTCTGGGGAGGGCAAAGATTCGCCAATATTAAAACCAAAACTAAAATCATAAACCTATGAACATCTATGCTCTTACAAACTCCTCAACTATAATCATAAATTCACAGAGATGCAATTCTATATTAAGTAAAATTGCATTGGTGAGTGGAAAAACCATATAACTATAAAATCATAGTTTAGATAAAATCTGTTCTGTGGGATAACTATACATGCCACAACAATTATATGTACAAGAGAGTTGTAGAGGATGGCATCTTCTACAACTCTCTTGTACATCTAATTGTTGTGACATGTATACTTTTCCCACAAAACAGATTTTATCTAAACTACGATTTTGGAGTGCAAAGATTCGCCAATATTAAAACCAAAACTAAAATCATAAACCTATGAACATCTATGCTCTTACAAACTCCTCAGAAGATGACTGGACGACATAAAAAAGACTATTGGTAGACACTGATTCCAAAACATACAAGACCGATATTTATGAAAGAAATATAGAGAGAAATATGTCCAGGAGTGGATTATGGAAGGTTGACGGAGAAGAAGAGAGATGAAGTACACCAGAAAGGGATGCCAATAGAAGTGACTCCAAAATGCTATCTGAAATAACAAAGAAGCTAACAAACAAAGGCCTGCCATCGAAAAACAAAATGATGGTTTTTTGTTTTTCGATGGCAGGCATTTGTTAGTCAGCTTCCTTGTTATTTCATATATAGTTTTGGCGTCACCTGTATTGGCAGCCCCTTCTGTTGCGCTTTTTCTTTCTGCGGAAGAAAAACGGAAAACATATTACAGACGACGCGGAGACTATGCGTAGATGGAAGGAACACTTACCACAATCTATTGCTGAGCTCATCGGCATTTGAATTTTGCATGTGCAGCTTCTGCTCGTGCCTACCTCGACCCTTACTCAGTTAAAACTACAAAACTATAATCACAAGAAGAGTAGTTTTAAAGAGAGTTATTGTAATACCCTATGGTCTAAGTGAATATAGCTGTGCTACCCTGCAGCCTACTAACCAGAACTTTCCAGAACCCATCTAATCATAACTCAGATGAAAAATGCAAAACTATAAACATAAATCCACAGTGCATCACTGTGGATTTATGATTATAGTTTTGCATTTTTTCATCTGAGTTATGATTTATGATTTCATATTAAGTAAAATTGCATTGGTGAGTGGAAAAACCATATAACTCTAAAATCATAGTTTAGATAAAATCGGTTCTGTGGGAAAAGTATACATGCCACAACAATTATATGTACAAGAGAGTTGTAGAGGATGGCATCTTCTACAACTCTCTTGTACATCTAATTGTTGTGACATGTATACTTTTCCCACAAAACAGATTTTATCTAAACTACGATTTTGGAGTTATATGGTTTTTCCACTCACCGATTCAATTATACTAAACAATATTATATAGTTCAAGTATGGCCTTACAATTTTCTCTGTGCCATGCAGAGCCTTTTACTGTACAGAGGGTTTCAGGAGGAGTATCCCTAATTTTAGGAGGTGGTAATATGAACCAATTTAAATACAAAAGTTCATATAAACATGTGTCCAATTATTATGGGCTACAGAGTTAGTGTTACTCATAAAAAAAACTAATATGTGTGATAAGCACATACAAATAGCTCTATAATTGTAGTTACTATTTCATATATAAGTGTGAACCCACCTCTTAGCAAACTACTGGTGCCGTCAGATGACGTTTAACTTTCCTCCTAGGGGGTTAGTTGTATTATATTATATATATTTGTTTAAGGGCCAGTTCTACAATGACGTTTAACTGTAGAATAAGGCTATGCGTGGAATAAGTTTAAGATATTGGCGTTAAAATCTTAAACTTATTCCACGAATAGCTTTATTCTCCGGTTAAATGTCAATTGTAGAACCAGCCCTAAATGATATAAAATATACGAAGAATATTAAGTAAATTTTCTAAAAACTCACCATCAACTTCAATGCACTTTCGAATTCGTTTACTACATGTAGCTTTCCTAAGGTTGTCTGGTTGTTCCTTTATGAGAGCAGCACTATTCATTATGTGAAGGACCAATTCATCTCTTATGTTAACTTTTTCCTTGTAGACTTCGATTTTCCGACATCACCAAGGGTAAACATGTCCGGGGACGTTGGTGGCCAATAGATGTGAGCATTTCGGCCGATCCATCTACCCTGAAATGTTTAGATGATTTGTCACTTGATGACTAGAATGTGTATGGACTCCATCATGATGGAAGAACATATCAATTCTTGTAGCTAAAGGTACATTCTCCAATAGTAGTGGTAACTCAATATATGGACCCTGTAGGCCGATGTGGTATAACAAATAGCATGTGCAAATACGTTCGACATTCTAAATGGTGGAAAATTGGACAACAAATCATATTTTTAACACTTGTATTATCTAAAAAAACAGCGTCAGGTTTCAATTGTCCAACTATCCAACTAGACTACTGCGATTATTTATATTTTATGTATAATTTCGAATCCTCTTTATAATTTATTAATATTTTCGTGTGACCAAGAGGATCATGCATTGATTATATAAATACCTTGAGAATAATAGGGGAAAAAATAGATTTTATTAATATTATATCATTGGTGTTTGGATAAAAGGGCTTAAGTCATAATTTTTACGAAAATAGGGTTTTTAGATCTTTTTAACCAAAAAATTATGCTCTTTCAATTGGTACAAAGGGCTTGTAAACTTTACATTTCCCGACTTAAGCCCTTTTGCCCAAACACTAAAATAAAAAACCTATATTGGCATTTCCTCACAAAAAAACTGTTCTTCAATATCACCAACCACAACAAAAATACATAAAAATAAAACTACAAATACAAATAAAAGTAACACTCCGCAATAATTACAAATTAACATCATTTATAACCACTCCCTCTGCCCTAGCCACTTTCCTCTCCCACGTCAGCCTCCTGCAGATTTTCACGCCTTCCCCATCCTCGCTTAACCATTCATTCAGCTTTCTGCAGTCTCTCACCCACTCTGCTTTCACACCCTCACATTCCTCGCTAAGGTGCCACCACGTGTCGCTTCCCTTACTACACAGTGCACACGCGGTGTACCCGAGACCCATCCACACTTTCCTCCCTCTCTCGTCTGACCTACACCTCGCTCTAGCCATGCATACTTTGTCCTCCCTGCTCCACTCACCCCTGGCTACGTAACTCGGGAGTTTCCCAAGCACTTGCCACTCTACGTAGCCGGAGTTGTAGGAGCTCTCAGTCATTCTAACCTGCCTTTTTTTGCCACTCAATATCCCTCAATCTCTCTCTTACCTCAGTTCCTAGACTTCCCATTTCTCTCAACTTCTACTCTACCCACACCTCAGACATATCCACTCTTTGATACATCCTTCCTCTATCCTTTCTCCATCCACTCTCCGTCCTATTCTTATACCTCATCAATAACTCCCGCACCAGTTTTTCCTCACCCAATTTCTGCAATCTTTCTTCAAACTTCACCACCCTCACACACGACTCCCACCACATACTCATACGGTTCGTCTCCTGCAACAGCACTGCTCTCGGTGTCGACCTTTCGAGACCTAGCAGACTCTTCAGGAATAAACCTTGCTCTCTCTCCCTCTATCACATCCCACTCACGCAATCCCCATATTCATGTCTTTTTAACCAAACAATTCTGCTCTTTCCATTGGTTCAAATGGCTTATAAACTTTACAATTTCCTGACTTAAGCCCTTTTGGCCAAACATCCATACATCCCATAAACTTTATAGGTCCAATAAGCTACTGAATGGATAAATTGATAACGACATTGTGACAGAATATGCCAAAACAAATGTCAAACAACTTGAATAGCGCTCGCGGTTGTAACTTTGATGACACCTTTTGTTTAATTATTCAGTGTTCCCAATAGAGAGAATCTAAAGTAACTACATTTTCTAGATAATGTATTTGTTGTTGCTGCAACAACGACTACTTATGGGTTCAATAGCTATTGATAAAGGCACCTTACACGATCAATAATACTGTCAATATTTTAGAATAATGACAGTATTTCTATATGATAACATGTTTACATTTTTTAATTAGTATAACATATTGATAGAATTATTAATCGTGTAAGGTATATTAATGATGGAATGAAGAGAATACTGATGATTATCCGGATAATAGATTACTTGATAAATATAAAAGGAGGATTAAAGCAAATATTGACATTACTAGGAATGACAGTATTATTGACCGTGTAAGGTGCCTTTATCAATAGCTATTGAACCCATAAGTAGTCGTTGTTATAGCAACAACAAATACATTATCTAGGGAATGTAGTTATTTTAGATTATCTCTATTGGGAACACAAGGTGTCATCAAAGTTCGAATCGCGAGCGCTCTTCAAGTTGTTTGGGGGTTATAGTAACAGTAAATAACATACAGTTATGCATTTGATAATAACCATGTAAATAAGAAATCTTAACAATAGTACCTTCAAGAAGCTCTAGCCATCCCAACAGTATTATTTGTAACATATGTGTTGTAATATAATGACAAAATGTATCATCAAACTGATTGAATACAAATAAATAAAGAAATAACATATACATACCATAACAACGCTCAAATACAATCAGTAGTAATCAAGCCTACTGCCCATATTTGCAGCATAAAACATGACATGCAACAACACACAAAATGGCGTTATGAATAGCAACAAATGCAATAAATAATAAATTTTAATGTAATAGGTTATGTGTATAGCGAAATCTCTTACCCCTTAGCGGCAGGCTGTTGTAGAAGTGAAACACTCTCACCATTAATTCACAGCATCTCAATTGTGATATGATTCAAAGAAAAATGTAGCACAGCACAATAAACATTGTTTAGATGGAATTTGTTAAACATCTGATGACACACGTCAAAACTTTCAAACACACAACAACCTAGCGGCAATTAATAATAATAAATAATATTGCAATGGGGTAAATTAATTAAACCCAACTAGTACTAAAACGTATATCAGTCATAATAATAAAGTTATAACAGCATTTTATTGTTTAATAAACATGTAGCGTGGTTTTATATGTAACGCCGTTTCGATATGTTGAAACAGCTGTAGCAACTATTTAATACTAAACGAGTTTTATAATAAATATACATCAAATAACATATCGGTAAATTGTTTATATTAATCAGTGTTACTGTTTTATTATAAATGTTATTTATATAAGTGTTGGGATTAAATTTATGTTTAAAATTTGAATATCCCGCGCGGCTGAGTTACATTTGACAGGCGGCGTGGGGGACGCATGTTGTGCCGGTAACTTGAAGTTGTGTTGACGTTCGTGCGGAAAATGGCTGATTTCCACTGCAATTTCACTGCTACAAGTCTGAAAATTGGCAAAAAGGTGCGCTGGGATGGTTGAGAGCCGAGGCCGGACGGACAATCTTCGAGCTGATAAGGTAAGCGCGGTGTTTACTGAAATAATTATAGTATGATGTGCGGCGTTATTGTATGATATGAATGTGTTTTGTTTATTTTGGGGAATTGTGGCGTTTTTATTGATACATCTCCTGCAGCACAGCATGCTGTTTTACTGAACCGTATATCTTATACATCGGATTTGTTGGTTAGATTTGTTCTGTTTGTTTACATCGTGATAATTTGTAGTGCACAGACCACCGGCGTATGTACTGTCAATATTCAGGCTAGCAATACTCTAAATAATGGACTTCACCGCAATAATGGACTTCACCACAATAATGTCGTGGCGTATTATTATAATATACGTATTGGGTTATTAAAATCTGCGATAGCATAGTATAGGAGTATGTACGAGGAGAATAGTTTATGTTATGTATCTAGGTCTGAACACGTAACGTAACGTTCAACGTAACAACTATTAACAATAATACACTTATTACAAGGTTTTTTTTAATAGCGTGATGCGTTTGAAAAAATCTTTTGGTAATTCTGCAAAATATGAATCTACATCGTGTTCTAACCCGTCATTGGATACTAAACAACGCACTCTCATGTGTTTTTTTAGTTTTAGACAGATATATTAGTCACAGAAGGCGAGGTCAGGACTGTCAGGTTGATGTTGTAGTTCCTTACTTGCGTCTTCGCTTTCTTGGGTGATGCAAAGCCCTTATGAACCCATTGTATGGACTCTTGTTGCATGGGAGGATCCCAGTGGTATGTATTCTCATATCTTATCCCCAGTATATTCCCCGATGTAGGTAACATAAGAAACTCTGAATATTATAGGAACCCAATAGGGTTCTAGTCACACCTGGCATCTGCCTCACCGTCCTCCCCTTTAGTCGTTTTTATTAGTAAGTACTCGCTCTGCCATATCCACCCCTCATCTATATTTGTTACTAGCCCACCCTTGCTTCTATCCCTTTCTGCCCTCTCTTTAATTTTTTTTGAGTTTTCTTTGTACCCCTCTTCTTTATGCCCAGGTCGTCGTCGTCTATATATATGTCCACCCCTCATCTAATTAGGCAACCCTGTAAAATTGCAGCCACGGCCCGCCTTAACTTATCTAGAACTAATCTGAAATTACTGACCAATACTGGCCACTGCCGGCTAAACAAACATCTACACACGATGGGTCTGTTAGACAGCCTCTTATGTAGAGGGTGCAATGAAGAACTAGAAACAGCAGAGCACGTAAAGTGCCTCTGCCCAGCTCTAGTAAACACTAGGCATATAATACTAGGAGGTGCTGGCCTAGTATGACCAGCATTGGCAACTCCTCACACGCCAGAGTTTTGCGGCTCGTACGCAAAATTGACTGGTGGGACGAGTGAGTGGCCATAAGGGAGGTTTCACAATGGGCCCATTTTGAGGCCTAGGTGTCTGTAGCTATGCTACCCTCCAGCCAACTATCCAGAACTATCCAGAACCCCTCATCTATATTTTTTAATAGAACACCCTTGCTTCTATCACTTTCTGCCCCTCTCTTTCTTTACTTTTTTTGAGTTTTCTTTGCACCCCTCTTCTTTATGCTCAGGTCGTTGTCGTCTATATATATATATAATGTAATCGGCGAGTGTAAAAACCATATAACTCCAAAATCGTAATTGAGAAAATAAGGAAACTCTAAAAAGAGCAAAGGAAGAGAGAGGCAGAATGGGATGGAAGCAAGGGTGAGCTAACTACGAGTTATATGATCACTCAACGAGTCAATTTTGCTTGATATGGCTGCATCACTGGGGATTTATGATTATAGTTTTGCAGTTTTCATCTGAGTTATGATTACATGGGTTCTGGAATGTTCTGGATAGTAGGCTGGAAGGCACCACAGCTATATTCACCTAAGCCATAGGGTCAATTGTAATGGTTTGACCCTATGGCTTAGGTGAATATAGCTGTGGTGCCTTCCAGCCTACTATCCAGAACTTTCCAGAACCCATGTAATCATAACTCAGATTAAAACTGCAAAACTATAATCATAAATCCACAGTGATGCACCTACCTCTACTATTCTTGTGATAGTTTTGTAGTTTTAACTGAGTATGGGCCGAGGTAGTCACGAGCAGAAGCTGCACATGCAAAATTCAAATGACGATGAGCTCAGCAATATCTTCTGTGAAGTCTTCCTTCCACATCTGCATCGTCTCCGCGTTGTCCGTCATTCTTCCTGATGGTTTTTCCCCGATATATATATATATATATATATATATATATATATATATATATATATATATATATATATATATATATGTGTGTGTGTGTGTGTGTGTGTGTGTGGGTTCAAAAAACGATTATTTTCTTTCCACTTCCGATACTGCCAATTTCGTTGTCTGGCACCTCTCTATAAAATTCTCTCCAACTATGAGCTCTTAATATTTAACCCCTTTGTACATGATTTTTACAAACTTTATGAAAAAAAAATCTAGGATTTATGGCAAAAATTATTTAAAAAAAATAATAATGAAATTTTCAACATTTATTTCACAAAAAAAGCTTTTTGCCACACATGTTACGCTATTGCATGTTATTGTTATTATTTAGTATGACAGTTTAAGAGACAATTTCTATTTTTTATTAAAACACAGATAGATTTTGCACTTTCTGCACATAAAAAATGATCTTGAATATTTTATGCGAATTGTTATTTTCCACAAAATTTTATATCATCCTCTGCTACTATTGAGATGCATTGGTATATGTCGGAAGATTTGTTCTTGTTTTTGCTCATTTTGTCAGATGAATTAGTGTCGAAGACTTGCCACTAATTCATCTGTTTCATTGTCAGAATGAGTTTTAGGAATTATAACCTCATCTGAATTATTTTTGTTATTTCCTTCATCTTCAGAGTCAGTTTCCTCAACACACCCTGATTGGTTTATTGAATGATCATCAACAGACAAACCATCTTCTTCACTGATATTTCCATCTGGTAAACATGCCCATAATTTTTTTTAGCAAAATGTGTTCAAGCAGTAAAAGCACTAATTCTAAAGCTAAGAGATTCATAATAGATAAAGAAATATAGATTCAATATTGGAAAACGATTTGAGTGACTACAAAGTCTTAATTTAGTCTTAATTTTCTCTGTAACTATCATCAATACACCACAATTCAGTGTCAATGTCAAGAAAATCATACAGTAGATCGAAGATATTAAAGTAAATTTCTTTAAAATATTCGATATACCGTGAAAACTGTGAAAGGTGATTCGCGAAAATTCGTCTCAATGGGGTTCGAACTCAGACTCCCCAATGCTCAGTACGAAACGAGTGGTGCTTCTAACCACTCAGCCACTGAGCTGGATTTTTTTATATGAATATACAAATTTTAAAAAAAAACAACGTATAATATACCAAGTTTAAAAAAAAAGGGTTTGTTATTACTATAGGACAGACCCAATACAATTCAAGCAAAATCTAAACATACCAGTTTATCTGAAACATATTCTTTTTTTTTGCATATAACTTTGTAACGGTTTATACGAATTATTTATAGGTTCATATATAATAAGTGAATAATTTGATCGTGATGACATAATTTAATTATTTTCGTGAAAAATAAGAAATGAAGAAAATGCATTATTATGATTTTTTTAAAGTTTATTTATGCAAATAACTTTATAATAGTCAATTTTCAAGAGAATTTTATTGATATATAAGCAGTATAGAATTTAATTCCGCTACTGTAATAGTAGTAGTTACTGTATTAGTTACAATGTTGGCTATCGACCTTCAGGTCCTTCTACTATGTGTTAGCATATGTATAGGTGGTAGGACCATACAACATTAATTTGAATTTGAAAAAATACTAACAAACATAAATCGCGGTAATTTTTCTTTCTAACTAACTATATTTGTAATAATAATTCGAAAATGTTATTCTGCATAATTTTTTTTGAAATATTTTGAAAATTATATGACAATGCCTATAATTCAAACCTAAACTCGTACTTAAGAATTTGAAAAAAATTTCGATAATTTTTCTTTCTAACTATATTTGTAATAATTCAAAAAATTTAATCAGCATAAGTTTTTTTAAATTATTTTCAAAATAATATGACTATATTTCAAACCTAAACTCCTGCTTTAGAATTTGAAAAATTACTAATAAACATAATTTTCGACAATGTTTCTTACTAACTTAACTATATTTGTAATAATAATTCGAAAATTTTATACTGCATAAGTTTTTTTGAAATATTTTCATAATGATATGACTATGCCTATAATTCAAACCTAAACTCTTACTTTAGAATTTGAAAAATTGCTAATAAACATAATTTGCGATAATATTTCTTTCTAACTTAACTATATTTGTAATAATAATTCGAAAATTTTATTCAGCATAAGTTTTTTTGAAATATTTTCAAAATGACATGACTATGCCTATAATTCAAACCTAATCTCTTACTTTAGAATTTGAAAAATTGCTAATAAACATAATTTGCGATAATATTTCTTTCTAACTTAACTATATTTGTAATAATAATTCGAAAATTTTATACTGCATAAGTTTTTTTGAAATAGTTTCATAATGATATGACTATGCCTATAATACAAACCTAAACTCTTACTTTAGAATTTGAAAAATTGCTAATAAACATAATTTGCGATAATATTTCTTTCTAACTTAACTATATTTGTAATAATAATTCGAAAATTTTATTCTGCAAAAGTTTTTTTGAAATTATTTCAAAATTAGATTACTATGCCTATAATTCAAACCAAAACTCGTACTGTAGAATTTGAAAAATGGCTAATAAACATACTTTTTGATAATTTTTCTTTCTACCTAACTATATTTGTAACAATATTTCGAAAATTTTATTCTGCAAAAGTTTTTTTGGAATACTTTCTAAATTATATGACTATGCCTATAATTCAAACCTAAATTCGTACTTTAGAGAGAGAAAATTTTATTACGCATAAGTTTTTTTCAATTATTTTCAAAATTATATGACTATCCCTAAATTCAAACCTAAACACGTACTTTAGAATTTGAAAAATTACTAATAAACATAATTTTCGGTAATTTTTCTTTCTAACTTATCTATATTTGTAATAATAAATCGAAAATTTTATTCTGCATACCATTTTTTGAAATATTTTTAGAATTATATGACTATACCTATAATTCAAACCTAAACACGTACTGTAGAATTTAAAAAATTACTAATAAACATAATTTTTGATAATTTTTTTTTCTAACTTCATATTTGTAATAATAATTCGAAAGTTTGATTTAGCATAAGTTTTTTTGAAATATTTTCAAAATTATATGACAATGCCTATAATTCAAACCTAAACTAGTACTTTCGAATTTGAAAAATTACTAATAAACATAATTTGCGATAATTTTTCTTTCTAACTTAACAATATTTGTAATAATAATTCGAAAATTTTATTCTGCTTAAGTTTTTTGAATTATTTTCAAAATTATATGACTATGCCTAAATTCAAACATAAACACGTACTTTAGAATTTGAAAAATTACTAATGAACATAATTTTCGATAATTTTTCTTTCTAACTTATCTATATTTGTAATAATAAATCGAAAATTTTATTATGCATACCTTTTTTTGAAATATTTTTAGAATTATATGACTATACCTATAATTCAAACCTAAACACGTACTTTGGAATTTAAAAAATTACTAATAAACATAATTTGTGATAATTTTTTTTTCTAACTTCACCATATTTGTAATAATAATTCGAAAATTTGATTTAGCATAAGTTTTTTTGAAATATTTTCAAAATTATATGACTATGCCTATAATTCAAACCTTAACTCGTACTTTAGAATTTGATAAAATACTAATAACCATAATTTTCGATAATATTTCTTTCTAACTTAACTATATTTGTAATAATTCGAAAATTTTATTCTGCATAATTTTTTTGAAATATTTTAAAAATTATATGACTATACCTATAATTCAAACCTAAACTCGTATTTTAGAATTTGAGAAAATACTAATAAACATAATTTTCGATAATTTTTCTTTCTAACTTAACTATATTTGTAATAATAATTCGAAAATGTTATTCAGCATAAGTTTTTTTTCAAATATTTTCAAAATTATATGACAATGCCTATAATTCAAACCTAAACTAGTACTTTCGAATTTGAAAAATTACTAATAAACATAATTTGCGATAATTTTTCTTTCTAACTTAACAATATTTGTAATAATAATTCGAAAATTTTATTCTGCTTAAGTTTTTTGAATTATTTTCAAAATTATATGACTATGCCTAAATTCAAACATAAACACGTACTTTAGAATTTGAAAAATTACTAATGAACATAATTTTCGATAATTTTTCTTTCTAAGCTATAACTATATGTGTAATAATAATTCGAAAATATTATTCTGCATAAGTTTTTTTGAAATATTTTCAAAATGATATGACTGCTTATAATTCAAACCTAAACTCGTACTTTAGAATTGGAAAATTACTAATAAACATAATTTGCGATAATTTTTCTTTCTATCTTAACTAGATTTGTAATAATAATTCGAAAATTATATTCTGCATAAGTTTTTTTGAAATATTTCTAAATTATATGACTATGCTTATAATTCAAACCTAAACTAGTACTTTCGAATTTGAAAAATTACTAATAAACATAATTTGCGATAATTTTTCTTTCTAACTTAACAATATTTGTAATAATAATTCGAAAATTTTATTCTGCAAAAAATTTTTAAAAATATTTTCAAAATTATATGACTATGCCTATAATTGAAACCTAAATTAGTACTTTAGATTTTTTTAAATTACTAATAAACATAATTTTCGATAATTTTTCTTTCTAAGCTTACTATATGTGTAATGATAATTCGAAAATGTTATTCAGCATAAGTTTTTTTTAAATATTTTCAAAATTATATGACAATGCCTATAATTCAAACCTAAACTCGTACTTTAGAGTTTGAAAAATTACTAATAACCACAATTTTCGATAATATTTCTTTCCAATAACTGTATTTGTAGTAATTATTCGAAAATTTTATTCTGCATAAGTTTTTTTAAATTATTTTCAATATTATATGACTACGCCTAAATTCAAACCTAAACTCGTACTTTACAATTTGAAAAAATACTAATAAATATAATTTTCAATAATTTTTCTTTCTACCTTAACTATATTTGTAATAATAATTCGATAATATTATTCTGCATTAGTTTTTTTTGAAATATTTTTAAAATTATTTGACTATACCTATAATTCAAACCTAAACTCGTACTTTAGAATTTTCCTGGGATCTTTATTAATTAATACAGCGTGCAAAGGATATACGGCGAGTTTGGTAGCTGCACGATTTCGGTTGCGTTCCATCCCGTATAAAATTAGGAAACAGCTGTTTTGCACATGCTTCCTCTCGCACAGTGGGACCGCCCTCTACCTTCTTGCATGTGTGAAACGGCTCTTCCACGAAGAAACGGCAAGAAATTGCCCCTTAATTATTTTGGCGAGTGGTAAAAAGTATAAAAATCGAAAGAGAGTACAAAGAACGTACTGAAAGAAATTTCATTTATGCTACCTACCACAAAAGAAGTTTATGATATTTATATTTATAATGTAATTGTATATAATTATCTGACAGTTTTTTTTTTACAATAGTCGAGAACGACCAAACCTATGCCCATTCGCCTGATTTGAAGTAACTTGAACTCTCGAACTAAACTGTTTTTTACAATATTTTATCATTCGGTCAATTTAATTGTATTTTTGTATTTAAAAGTCGTCCCCTACTTTTAAATACAAAAATTAAATTAAATTGGCTGAATCGTAGAATATTGTAAAAAAAAAACAGTTTAAGGCAGAGTTCAAGTTACTTCAAATCAGCCGAATGGTCAATTTAATTGTCTTTTTGTATTTAAAAGTCATCCCCAAGTTTTAAATACACAAAGACAATTAAATTGATTGAATCATAGAATATTGTAAAAAAAACAGTTTAAGGTAGAGTTCAAGTTACTTCAAATCAGGCGAATGGTCAATTTAATTATATTTTTGTTTTTAAAAGTCATCCCCTAGTTTTAAATACAAAAAGACAATTAAATTGACTGAATCATAAAGGCACCTTACACAGTCAATAATATTGTCAATCCTAGTACTGTCAATATTTGCTTCAATCCTCCTTTTATATTTATCAAGTAATCAATTATCCGGATAAAGATAAGTATTATCTTCATTACAACATTAATATACATTACAGGATGAGTAATACTGGTAATATTTTAAAATAATCTACATTTTAAACATATTTTAGCACATACTATCATTATTCTAAAATATTGACAGTATTATTGATGGTGTAAGGTGCCTTATAGAATATTGTAAAAAACAGTTAGTAGTGCAGAGTTCAAGTTACTTCAAATCAGGCAAATGGGCATATGTTTGGTCCTTCTCCTCATCTTTGCTCGTATAGTTTTCTTCAATGGATACAGATGTTTCATATGATTTAAAGAACTCTAAAAATATTGTTATCTGACTAAAAATACTATTCCAACAAAGCCTGGATGGACTAGTGATCCATAAGAATCAACCTATGCTCATTCACCATTTCAAGCGACTTGTACTTTGCACTAGATGACGGTTGCTCTTATTATAGCCGTCAATTTAGTTGAAATGTATAAATTATTAAGATAAAGTTTAATTTCAATAAAATGTATCGAAACAACATGAATTTTAATAATCATTATATATATATATATATATATATATATATATATATATATATATATATATATTATCTATTGCCTTCTACCTTTCGGTGTAAGCTATAACATTTACATTATTAACATTATAATTTACAATTACTGTTGTTTATACATTTGTAAATTCTTTCCACTCCTTTCTGTTCTTGGCCAGTTCTCTTGCTTGCTTGACTGCCTTTCCTTTCTTGATTATTATTGCCTCTATTATGTTGTCCCACTCTTTTCTTGGTCTACCTCTTCTTTTATTTCCAGTTCTTGCTTACCATATAATAATCATATTAATAATAAGTTTTTATTTCCCAACAAACAAAATACTATTTGAATAGTATTTTGTTTGTTGGGAAATAAAAACTAATAGGGAAGAATTAAGAGCAAGATTACATCTACAATAAGATAAAATAAATAAAATATAATGTAAATAATATGACAAAATATATTTAAAAAAAAATACACTAAAATGGAATATAATATAATAAAGAAGGGAACTAATTTTTGTGTGTAATAGCATAATTTGGAACAAAATTAAAATGAAAATGAATGCCATAATTTGGCAGAGGGAGTATAAATTATATGCAAATATTTGTAATTAAAAAAATAGAATGACTTTTGGGTCCTTCTGCCATATGGTAGTGTATTTAGTGGGTATTTCGACAATTTGATATAAATATACATATTTAACTCCCTATTTATAAATTTTATCCATAGTTTAAACTAAACAGTATTTATAAAGTAGACTCTGAATCGATACGAAATTATTTTTATCAGATCATATTTGCTGTTAAATATTTAATCCCGTCCCTAGGCTGTCATTTCTGGAATTTAAACTGGACTATAATAAGACTAATCACTAATGGTATGAAGGTAATAGCGGGGTAATTTATTTTTCAATTGAAATTGAAATAATTCATAAAATATCATATATTTATTGAAGTGAGTATATTTTTCCCTGAATGCATTTAATAAATATTGTATGTGGTATGATTTATATCAAAGGGGAAACGCGTTGCAATTACTTGGAATAAAAATCGCTGTAATTGTAATTTCCCTTTGTAATTCACCTTGATTGCCTGCCAATTCAAAGTTAAATAAAGTTATAATTATCACATTATTGTGAATATTGTAGTAGGAATATATAATTTGTTATTAGTTAGGATTGAATGAGTATCTTGTGGACATTATAAGGAAAAGGATGAAAAGTACTAAAATTATTAATACATTTACAATAGGTAACTTTATTATTAAACTTGATTAACAATCAAACATAATTTTGTTGATTGGAATTGCTTATAAACTGGTAGATATAACGATTCGTATTTTTTTGTTAAAATAATACTATGGTCGTGCTTTTAAATATTTTAGTTATTATTTTAATTTAACCCAGGTCAGTAGTCGAGTGGTTAGAGGCGTCGTCCGTCTCGTACTGAGCCTGAGTTCGAATCCTATCGGGGCAAATTTTCGCGAATCATCCTTCACAATTTTTCAGATGTTTTCTGTGAAGTTAAAGTAAATACCGGATAATTAAACACCTCTGAACGGCGGAAAAGCCTCACGGCTGATAGCCCTATAAAGATAGACATTTTTGAATTTTAAATTTTAAATTTTGAATTTTGAATTTTGAATTTTGAATTTTGAATTTTGAATTTTGAATTTTGAATTTTGAATTTTGAATTTTGAATTTTGAATTTTGAATTTTGAATTTTGAATTTTGAATTTTGAATTTTAAATTTTGAATTTTGAATTTTGAATTTTGAATTTTGAATTTTGAATTTTGAATTTTAAATTTTAAATTTTAAATTTTAAATTTTAAATTTTGAATATATAATTGTAAAAAAAAAAATATCTAGATATATACATATCTTCTTTTTCTTACAATTATCTATGCATTTAAATTAAAATATATAATTTTTTTGTGATATTTGATATATTTTTAGTCTATTTAGTCTTCATCAGAACATGAAAAGGATAATATGCAGAGATCACAAACAAACACGTGTAGGTTGTTTGTGTTTTAGTAGTTATTAGAGTATACAGTATAATACAAATTCTTTTTGTATAGCCTAACTTGAAAGTTTGACTATACCAAGTTGAGTTTCCGAAACTATACTCATAAACACATATTCAGTGTTGTAATACAAGATAAATGATTGTTATTTATTTATATACTTTTAGTATATTAATCAGATTTTATGGGATTTATAAATGTGTGACATGGTCGTGATACCGATAAGTTTTTCTATTACATGTTGAAAATGTATCGTTCGTGTTTAATAATACATACATCAAAAACATCTGCTCGATAATGAGGAAGTGTTACTGATTAATAAAGTGACTAATTCGTGCAAGTGGGTCAACGGGGCACTAATTTATTACGAATTATAAAATCTGCCCAGCGACCGTTGCATTAATGCTGAGTAAAAATATATATAAACAATTCATAAGACGTGACTCAAGCGCTGCGGACAGCACGAAACATATTACATTTTTAATAGCACTCTCATGGGTGAGTCACCACCCCGTGGAACCTGATCGTCGATAAACGCGCAATTAAAATAAATCGCGGATATATTTAAACCGGAGCGCAGGGGTGATTCACGCGATTATAATGCTAATTTAAAGAGAGAAAAAATGTGGATAGTGCATATTGTTTTAACTATTAAGCAATTATTTTCACGCGATTTTTGTTGTGAAATTGTGCATGCATTTTAATTTTTTTTAATTAAATGTCTTTGTTTCATGTATTTGATAACAAAAATATTAATAATGCAAATAAGTAACACATCTAATTGCCACGTTATAAATGTCATACGTTGTTTAGTTTGACATTTGTTCCTATTTTTTTGTCATAGGTGTGGCTATTCACCTATGATAAAAAATAGGAACAAATGTAACTTTTTTAATCCTTTATAAATGAAAAGATTATAATTGGACCTATTCTGTAGTTTAAGAAGGCGGGGATACTCCCTCTGTCTTACTCTCTCTCTCTCTCTCTCTCTCTCTCTCTCTCTCTCTCTCTCTCTCTATATATATATATATATATATATATATATATATATATATATATATATATATATATATATATATATATTGCGAACATGTTTGCAATAGTTATGGCAAGTTTCAACTTGTTTAGACTTCTATAACTCAAGTTATGGCTCTATATCTATCAATAATAACATGAAACAACGTTACAATGTCAATCAAACATCCGCCATTCAGTCAATTTTGACTACATTCGTTCTACACTATCTATCTCTATTAGAATAATATTGTGAATATGTTTCGAATATTTGTAGCAAGTTTTAATATGTTTACACTACTAAAACTAAAGTTATGACTCTATCTATCGAAAATCATATGAAACAATATTACAATAGCATTCAAACATCCACCATTTAGTCAATTTTGACTGCATTCATTCTATACTATTAGAATTATATAGTGAACATATTTCCAATATTTATGGCAAGTTTCAACTTGTTTAGACTTCTATAACTCAAGTTATGGCTCGATATCTATCTATAATCACATGAAACAACGTTACGTTAATTCAAATATCCACCATTTAGTCAATTTTGACTGCATTCGTTCTAAACTATCAGAATTATATTGTGAACAAGTTTCCAATATTTATGGCAAGTTTCAACTTGTTTAGACTTCTATAACTCAAGTTATGGCTCTATATCTATCAATAATCACATAAAACAACATTACAATGTCATTCAAACATCTGCCATTCAGTCAATTTTGACTACATTCATCCTACACTATCAGAATAATATTGTGAATATGTTTCGAATCTTTTTGACAAGTTTTAACGTGTTTAGACTTCTATAACTTAAGTTATGGCTCTATATCTATCATATGAAACTACATTAGACTGAGCAACAAACTTCTACCATTCAGTCAATTTTGACTACATTCATCCTACACTATCAGAATAATATTGTGAATATGTTTCGAATATTTTTGGCAAGTTGTAACGTGTTTAGACTTCTATAATTTAAGTTATGGCTCTATATCTATCATATGAAACTACATTAGAGTGAGATACAAACATCTACCAATTAATCAATTTTGGCTGCATTCTTTCTAAACTATCAGAATTATATTGTGAACATGTTTCCAATATTTGGGGCAAGTTTCAACTTGTTTAGACTTCTATAACTCAAGTTATGGCTCTGTATCTATCAATAATCACATAAAACAACATTACAATGTCATTCAAACATCTGCCATTCAGTCAATTTTGACTACATTCATCCTACACTATCAGAATAATATTGTGAATATGTTTCGAATATTTTTGACAAGTTTTAACGTGTTTAGACTTGTATAACTTAAATTATGGCTTTATATCTATCATATTAAACTACATTAGAGTGAGATACAAACATCTACCATTTAATCAATTTTGACTGCATTCATTCTAAACTCTCAGAATTATATTGTGAACATGTTTCCAATATTTATGGCAAGTTTCAACTTGTTCAGACTTCTATAACTCAAGTTATGGCTCTGTATCTATCAATAATCACATAAAACAACATTACAATGTCATTCAAACATCTGCCATTCAGTCAATTTTCACTACATTCATCCTACACTATCAGAATAATATTGTGAATATGTTTCGAATATTTTTGGCAAGTTTTAACGTGTTTAGACTTCTATAACTTAAGTTATGGCTCTATATCTATCATATAAAACTACATTAGAGTGAGATACAAACATCTACCATTTAATAAATTTTGACTGCATTCATTCTACTATCAGAATTATATTGTAAACATGTTTCCAATATTAATGGCAAGTTTCAACTTGTTTAGACTTCTATAACTCAAGTTATGGCTCTATATCTATCAATAATCACATGAAACAACATTACAATGTCATTCAAACAGCTGCAATTCAGTCAATTTTAACGACATTCATCTTACACTATCAGAATAATATTGTGAATATGTTACGAATATTTTTAACAAGTCAATTATTTACCTGATTCCAGGACCGATAATAGCATAGAAAAATGTCTAGGACTCGGTCTTTTGAGGAGTCCGGTCGCACCTTCTACTTTGTAAAAAAATATAAAGGTTTATATGACGTTTGATCCAAAAATAGCGGATTTTTTTGATTGCGAGGGCTGTATAACTCTTATTGTCATTTTTACATTTTTTTTCTTGTGTGGGTACACATACGTTTGACGTATATTGATATTGGTAGCAATATTGGATGCTTACGGTATTTTTGGCTGTGGAAAACATTACACATGTTTTTTGTGCTCGACGATTTTTTGGAAAACTTAGAATTTCCATTAATGATAGAATAACGTGTAGCACCGTATTGGAATTGTTGTACATATATTGCTTTTGACAAGTCTTGGTAACCATGTTATAGTTGTTTCTTAAGGCATCTTTTTAACGCACAACAATACCCTGGTATTTTTTGTTGCAATAACAGAAATAATTCCGATTGTATCGGCGTCTGTGCGCCTAAAGTGGGCAGCCGCGCGCGCGAATTTTTTCCCCCGCATAATTTATGCCCGGCTCGATATCATTTCGCAGTCACTCCCATGCGCCGTTTTTATACCCAGCGGCTCGTTAAATCGCTGCAATAAAATTTACGTACATTTTATTACACATTTGTTTATAATTGGAACGATTCCGCCCTAATGGAAAGAGTTTTATGCGAGGAGCTTATTGAAATCGGCACGGTTTTCATATTTAAAGCTCACATAAATGCGATTGTGACGAAACTATGCACTTAATTTAAAAGCAATTGTGAGAATCAAATAGTATCCACCAAAAAAAAAAGATTCAAAATTGTGCATTTTAATATAGTATTAAATATTTAAAATACTAGGCGTGTTTTAAAGTACGTACCGTTTTGAAATAAAATAAAAATAACTATACTTTTATAAACAATTTTATTTATTTCATGTATAAAAAAAGTAAGTAAAAATTATTCATATGAAATGAATAAATTGATTATATATATATATATATATATATATATATATATATAAGTACTTTTTTTTATTATCATACATAATTTCAAATAGGTTCAAATAGCACCTTAAAAATATAACTTTTATATTTCTAAAGTGATATTTTTACCTATTTGAAATTTTGTATGGTAATAATGGTACTAAGTTGTATTTTTATTTAATCATATGCCTTCTACCGTAAAGTGTTGACGTTTTTCTTTCTTTTATCCTGTGTATTTGTATTTTTCTCTAGATAGTTTTCTCTCGTGTGTCAATTGTTTTATTTCTTCCCATGGTATATCTTTTATTCCTGCTTCCTGTCGTATACTAAAGGTCGTTTTAGACAAGACAATTTCTTGACTCAAAAGTTAGTCAAGATGCGAGACAATCTAAATTGTCTCGTATCGCATAGTAAATTATTTGAAATATTGAATTCGATGGTGGATCGAATGGATAAATATACCGCGCTCTATTTGTCAAGGACAAATTGTATGGGAGGAGGATATATGAATTTATTTCTTGAACAACTTTTGAGCTAAGAAATTGTCTTGTCCAAAACGACCTTTAGTTGTTATATGTAACCTAAATCAATATAAATATAATGAATATCTTTTCTTGAGTGAGATTACGGTAGCAATATTAATTTTTGCAACGCAGCATCTTAATTCACCGTGAGAACACACGATCGTTTCGTAATTAACTCGTTGCAATCATTACTTACGTTTTTTTTTATTATCAAGGAAGGGCAGCATACGGCCGGCGCGAGATTTTAATTAAAAGGGCGCATAAATCTCTCACGCCGGCATCGCCTAACAATACGCAATTAATTTTCCCGGAGACGAAAAATCGGCGCGGCGCGACAAAACGGAATCAGCCGCTCATTTACTCCGTCCGCGTTTACAGTTACGCTCGACTTGAATCGAGCAGCAACTTGAACGATTCTTATAAATCACCCGCCGAACGAGACGTTGCGGTTGTAAATGATTGTGGTACGATTGAGTGGTTTTTGATGATTAGAGTTTTAATTGGTGTTCAATTTATTTTTGCTGTTAGGAAGTAATAGTTATAACCTTTTTTTTTGTATAGGAAATTTCTATTAAAATTTGTTGTTTGCAGTACTAATTGATTCAGTATCAAATAGTACAACCTGCGGCGCACGACCGCAAGACCTGAGCGATACTGCAAGTCGCGGGGGCGACTAGCAATGATAAACCATGGTAACGAAAGCGCCATACAGAAATTAATTTAAGTGTTTAAAGTTGTATCAAGAAATTAATCTGAATTCTTTTAGTCGACACAATTGCTATAAAATAAATACAATACAATACAAATATAAAGACACCTGAGACATTCAACCTGTATAGTTAATTTTGTATCGAAGTTTATTTAGTAAATATCCCTCATATATTTGAATTATCTCAGCGAAAATATCGCAGCACCTGCAATTAATTACGCTGCCAAAAATAAATAACCCAGCCCATGACACTTAATTTAACGTACGAGGCACGTACCTCTTGTAAATTCTTCCGATGCAAAAATAATAACGTTGTCAGACCCTAACAAACAGGACAGATTTTTCGGGGCCCCATGCGTGCGTCGCGACCGTTACATTCGCACGTGTCTGTCTCGCGTTGCCTTTAAAAAATTTAAAACGCACCCGTCCGCCCGGCAGGGGATTTTAATTGAAATTGTCGTAATGTCACGCGTCACACAAGCTCATTAATAATGGAATCGCATGCGATAACACACACACACCGCACGCATCATTTTAATAACTTTTCTCTCCGGGGCTACGGCGACATATTTTTTTTTTCAATCCCGCTGCCCGCTGAATTATACACGGAACGCGACCGCTAATTACGTATTCCCGAAGAGAAGTAGTGGTTTAATTCTTTTTTTCCTCAATTATATTTTAATAACTCAGTTGATTATATAGGAAATGTTGGTAGGAAAAAAATGGGGACTGCGATTTGGATATAAAAATGCAACTGAGGGCGATTTGAATAGTCTGATTTGAGGTTCTTGACCTTTTTTGATTATAAAAACGTTGTGTGGCCGCGGGTATTGTAATTTGCAAGTTGAAAAATTTGTTTTTTAGATTGAGTTATTTGTGTGTGCACGTTTAGCTGCACGCTATAGTTATAGAAATATGTTTGCCAATTAAATATATAATAAAACTATACTAATTTATAATAAATCCTACTTTTGGATTATAGATACTATTGCATATAGAATTATTAAAAGCTATAAATAATAATAATCAAAATATTTATTGTGATACATAACATTTACATTATATTACATACCACACTGGGCTAACAACCGGAGTCTTTCTGCCCTAAAAGCTATATTTATCTTGAAGAATCTTGTTTTCAATATTTATCTATTGTATCTGGTTTTAATTCAATAGTATATTTACGAGAAAAATCGAATTTAAAATATTTCTCACTGTTGACTTAGAGACACACTTTTTCACAAAATTATTTAGACCCTCTCTTCTAACTAATTTAGTGAAAAAGTGTCCTGAAGTACAAACGTCGCCTTTATTACTTCCCGCAATACAGATGACGTTTATACTCCAGGACACTTTTTCACAAAATTTAGTTAGAAGAGAGGGGCTAAATAATTTTGTGATTTTCGCACTACAACTGTTCTGCTCTATTGTCTCTGTAGAAACTTCAAAAAAATAGTGCGTTGATTACAGTTCTTGAGAAATATCATACTGGCACATTTCGTTATTTATTATTATTATTTAATTACAACATACCAATAACATTCTCACTCCCTCTGATTCTCATAGTTTCCATGCTATAACATCTACATTAAAAAAAAACAATTAACTCACGTATAATCCAGCCCTGTGTTGTTGGGCTCACTACCCACCTTCCTCAACTGTAGTCCACACAAAAACGAGGGCCAGCGGTATCTTAAAGAACCCTGAAGATATTCGCAAACTGCAACATAATTTTAATCAAACATGTGTTTATCTTCAAGAATAATCTTATTCTTAATGTGTATCACTGTTATTTTTCAAACAGCAAGGCAATATTAGAAATTTTGTATGAAAATTAAGGTAACTTGTGTTTGTAGCAACATATCTTCAAAATTCTTAAAGATATTCACCAACCGTATAGTAATGTAAAGTATACATGTATTTATTTTCAAGAAGAATCTTATTATCAATATTTATCACTGCTATTCTTCACTCTGCAATGAAATTATATTTGAAAATTATATTCATTGATGTTTGAAGCAGCGTATCTTCAAAACCTCTAAAGATATTCGCAAACTACATAGTAATTTGGATTAAACATATATTTATCTTCAAGAAAAATCTTAGTATCAATATTTATCACTGCTATTCTTCACTCTGCAATGCAATAACAGAAATTATATTTGAAAATTATATTCATTGGTGTTTAACGCAGCGTATCTTCAAAACCTCTGAAGATATTCGCAAAGCACATAGTAATTTAGATTAAACATATATTTATCTTCAAGAAGATTCTTATCTACAATATTTATTACTGCTATTCTTCACTATGCAATGCAATAACAGAAAATATATTTGAAAATTATATTTCTTGATGTTTGAAGCAGCATATCTTCAAAACCTCTGAAGATATTCGCAAACCATATAGAAATTTGGATTATACATATATTTATCTTCAAGAAGAATCTTATTTTCAATATTTATCACGTCTATTCTTCACTCTGCAATGCAATAACAGAAATTATATTTGAAAATTATAATCACTGGTGTTTAAAGCAGCGTATCTTCAAAACCTCTGAAGATATTCGCAAAGCACATAGTAATTTAGATTAAACATATATTTATCTTCAAGAAGATTCTTATCTACAATATTTATTACTGCTATTCTTCACTATGCAATGCAATAACAGAAAATATATTTGAAAATTAAATTTATTGGTGTTTGAAGCAGCATATCTTCAAAACCTCTGAAGATATTTGCAAACCATATAGAAATTTGGATTATACATATATTTATCTTCAAGAAGAATCTTATTTTCAATATTTATCACGTCTATTCTTCACTCTGCGATGCAATAACAGAAATTATATTTGAAAATTATATTCACTGGTGTTTAAAGCAGCGTATCTTCAAAACCTCTGAAAATATTCGCAAACCACATAGTAATTTAGATTAAAAATATATTTATCTTCAAGAAGATTCTTATCTACAATATTTATTACTGCTATTCTTCACTATGCAATGCAATAACAGAAATTATATTTGAAAATTATATTCACTGGTGTTTGAAGCAGCATATCTTCAAAACCTCTGAAGATATTCGCAAACCATATAGAAATTTTGATTATACATATATTTATCTTCAAGAAGAACCTTATTTTCAATATTTATCACGTCTATTCTTCACTCTGCAATGCAATAACAGAAATTATATTTGAAAATTATATTCACTGGTGTTTAAAGCAGCGTATCTTCAAAACCTCTGAAAATATTCGCAAACCACATAGTAATTTAGATTAAAAATATATTTATCTTCAAGAAGATTTTTATCTACAATATTTATTACTGCTATTCTTCACTATGCAATGCAATAACAGAAAATATATTTGAAAATTATATTTATTGGTGTTTGAAGCAGCATATCTTCAAAACCTCTGAAGATATTTGCAAACCATATAAAAATTTGGATTGTACATATATTTATCTTCAAGAAGAATCTTATTTTCAATATTTATCACGTCTATTCTTCACTCTGCAATGCAATAACAGAAATTATATTTGAAAATTATATTCACTGGTGTTTAAAGCAGCGTATCTTCAAAACCTCTGAAAATATTCGCAAACCACATAGTAATTTAGATTAAAAATATATTTATCTTCAAGAAGATTTTTATCTACAATATTTATTACTGCTATTCTTCACTATGCAATGCAATAACAGAAAATATATTTGAAAATTATATTTATTTGTGTTTGAAGCAGCATATCTTCAAAACCTCTGAAGATATTTGCAAACCATATAAAAATTTGGATTCTACATATATTTATCTTCAAGAAGAATCTTATTTTCAATATTTATCACGTCTATTCTTCACTCTGCAATGCAATAACAGAAATTATATTTCAAAATTATATTCACTGGTGTTTAAAGCAGCGTATCTTCAAAACCTCTGAAGATATTCGCAAAGCACATAGTAATTTAGATTAAACATATATTTATCTTCAAGAAAATTCTTAGCTACAATATTTATTACTGCTATTCTTCAATATGCAATGCAATAACAGAAAATATATTTGAAAATTATATTTCTTGGTGTTTGAAGCAGCATATCTTCAAAACCTCTAAAGATATTTGCAAACCATATAAAAATTTGGATTCTACATATATTTATCTTCAAGAAGAATCTTATTTTCAATATTTATCACGTCTATTCTTCACTCTGCAATGCAATAACAGAAATTATATTTCAAAATTATATTCACTGGTGTTTAAAGCAGCGTATCTTCAAAACCTCTGAAGATATTCGCAAAGCACATAGTAATTTAGATTAAACATATATTTATCTTCAAGAAAATTCTTAGCTACAATATTTATTACTGCTATTCTTCAATATGCAATGCAATAACAGAAAATATATTTGAAAATTATATTTCTTGGTGTTTGAAGCAGCATATCTTCAAAACCTCTAAAGATATTTGCAAACCATATAGAAATTTGGATTATACATATATTTATCTTCAAGAAGAATCTTATTTTAAATATTTATCACGTCTATTCTTCACTCTGCAATGCAATAACAGAAATTATATTTGAAAATTATAATCACTGGTGTTTAAAGCAGCGTATCTTCAAAACCTCTGAAGATATTCGCAAAGCACATAGTAATTTAGATTAAACATATATTTATCTTCAAGAAGATTCTTATCTACAATATTTATTACTGCTATTCTTCACTATGCAATGCAATAACAGAAAATATATTTGAAAATTATATTTATTGGTGTTTGAAGCAGCATATCTTCAAAACCTCTGAAGATATTTGCAAACCATATAGAAATTTGGATTATACATATATTTATCTTCAAGAAGAATGTTATTTTCAATATTTATCACGTCTATTCTTCACTCTGCAATGCAATAACAGAAATTATATTTGAAAATTATATTCACTGGTGTTTAAAGCAGCGTATCTTCAAAACCTCTGAAGATATTCGCAAAGCACATAGTAATTTAGATTAAACATATATTTATCTTCAAGAAGATTCTTATCTACAATATTTATTACTGCTATTCTTCACTATGCAATGCAATAACAGAAAATATATTTGAAAATTAAATTTATTGGTGTTTGAAGCAGCATATCTTCAAAACCTCTGAAGATATTTGCAAACCATATAGAAATTTGGATTATACATATATTTATCTTCAAGAAGAATTTTATTTTCAATATTTATCATGTCTATTCTTCACTCTGCAATGCAATAACAGAAATTATATTTGAAAATTATATTCACTGGTGTTTAAAGCAACGTATCTTCAAAACCTCTGAAGATATTCGCAAAGCACATAGTAATTTAGATTAAACATATATTTATCTTGAAGAAGATTCTTATCTGCAATTATTATTACTGCTATTCTTCACTATGCAATGCAATAACAGAAATTATATTTGAAAATTATATTCACTGGTGTTTAAAGCAGCGTATCTTCAAAACCTCTGAAGATATTTGCAAACCATATAGAAATTTGGATTATACATATATTTATCTTCAAGAAGAATCTTATTTTAAATATTTATCACGTCTATTCTTCACTCTGCAATGCAATAACAGACATTATATTTGAAAATTATATTCACTGGTGTTTAAAGCAGCGTATCTTCAAAACATCTGAAGATATTCGCAAAGCACATAGTAATTTAGATTAAACATATATTTATCTTCAAGAAGATTCTTATCTACAATATTTATTGGTGCTATTCTTCACTATGCAATGCAATAACAGAAAATATATTTGAAAATTATATTTATTGGTGTTTGAAGCAGCATATCTTCAAAACCTCTAAAGATATTTGCAAACCATATAGAAATTTGGATTATACATATATTTATCTTCAAGAAGAATCTTATTTTCAATATTTATCACGTCTATTCTTCACTCTGCAATGCAATAACAGAAATTATATTTGAAAATTATATTCACTGGTGTTTAAAGCAGCGTATCTTCAAAACCTCTGAAGATATTCGCAAACCACATAGAAATTTGGATTATACATATATTTATCTTCAAGAAGAATCTTATTTTCATATGTGCCTGGGACTTCGTAGTATACAATGATACATCTATATTTCTAAAGTGTTTAGGTTTTCATTTATGCCTCCGACAGCGTTTATGCTTCCGCCCATAGAGTAGCATTTAGAACATATAGCATTTGCCTAGTCTTATTTTAAGATGAGATTAGTTCTTCATATTGTTATATGCTGCTCTAGCTGTCGCTACTCTTAACCAGACTTCTGTGGATTGCTTCCATCTACTGTTCAATGTCGTTCCATGATAGGTGTATGAGTCTACATGTAGTAGATCATGTAGACTCACACACCTATCTCAAGTGTATGAGTCTACATGTAGTCGATCATGTAGAAGACTCTCAGCTAAGGTTATGGTCCTGTGAAACATCAGCTCCTGGGTATGTCTTTATTAAATTGGATGCGTTTTTGAACCTAGTTGTAACTGGCAATGTACTCAATTAGTTTCTTTGTAGTATTTCCGGGTGTATCCCCTGGCGACTTCCAAGTATAGATTATATACTCATTATATGTATATAATTATTGTATAATAATCTATTTATCTATCAATAATATTTGTATATTGTATACATTAGTAAAATATAAATTGCAATGCTACTTACTATAGCATATATATATAAATAAACAATATTATCTATCAGCTAAAATTAAAACTGACACAGTAATTAAGTTTCATACAAATATATTTGTCCAACAATATAAGTTCCGTTTGTTTATAGTGGTGATTGTGTTATTTACGACGCATTTAATGCATCATACATATATATTCCGAAATATTATAATTAACTAAACGTGACTAATGTGAAAATCACCTCGTTTGCATTATCGCCGCAGCGGGCCATTAACCCGCTGATAACATTAATTAATTAATAATTGGAGGCTTTTTTAAGGTGCAATTCCGCATCGGGTGATATTATTTTATATATTTTTTTAATACCGTTGCTATTAAAAACACATTTCCGGTGGAATTAATCACCCGACAATAAAGAATATTACGCCAGCCGCAATAATATATACGTTTTACGAGACAATGCAAAAGTTTTTATAATAGTTAAACTGGGAATTATTGCGTTATAGACGTTGTAACGTCAATAGTAAATTAGTGATGTTATTAAATGGATCGCAATTTATGAATTTATTACCTTTTCTCTGTCACATTACACCAAATAATGCTAAATAATTATACTGCAGTTACAAATTGTAACAAATACAGCAAGTACTAACTACTAGTAATTATACTGAAATTTTCTTTTATCGTTATTGCTATACAGTTTTTATTAAATATTTTTATTTTTATGAATTATTAAATTATTTTATATTTTATATAAATATAAGGCTTACCTTATGCATGTTAAGTAGTTTGTGCTTAAATGGGCTTCTTCTAGTTCGCAAGATTTTTCTCTTATAATAATAATAATAACATTTTATTTCCCAACAGTTGCCCATTTACAGAAAAATATACACAGAAGGAACTAATAATAATAATGTATAAATATAAATAGTAGAATATTATTTCAATTTATAACAGTTTTAAATGATCATTGGTTGTTCATTCGGTCAATTTACGCCGCAACCGATTGCGTCCTGCATTTTTCCCAAGGATATGATTTTCTTTATCGACCCAGCTCCCGCATTAGCATATTCTATTTTTGGAGTATTGCCGTACGGGAGCCTTGCAGTTGCGACCATAAACAAGCAAATATCGGCACCGCGAGACTATGCGATTTGCATAATTGCCTGCCGCCCCTCACTACGCTTTTATTTCGCATTAATGTCCTCTCTCTTGCAAGAATTATAAAAAAATACGTCAGCGCAACTTTGTCACCACCACAGCCAGTACGATTTTCCTGTTTAGTTCCACATGTAAATGCAGTAGTTGTTAGGTAGTACTTGGCATAGATTTGAAATAAAATTTTCTCACTTGGTGATGACCTAATAAAAAGATCATTCCATTTTCGTTTTGTTGTTCGCGATACACGTGGCCTCGTGCCATATAAATAACGCCCGCATAAAGAAAAAAATTCGCGCCCGGCGCGTGTTTTGTAACGCAAAACCACAACGTCGCAAATGTTTTGACGCGTGTTGGGAAATATTTTGAAAAGTTCGTCGCTAAAAAAGCACGACACACCATACAGGCGACGATTTATTTGAAATGTATATGAATTATCCTTACATACATATTATATATTATATATATAGTTTTTTTTATCTTTTTCCACCCTGTGAAAAACGATTCTTAGAATGTTTTCAATTTTTTTTAACCACCTCAAAAGAAATTATGAATTTTCTTTCAAATTGCCATAGCTTTGTCAAAAATTGGCCGATCGAGACGTTTTTTTATCAACATTTTTGTAATTAAATGTACTTTAAAAAAATTAAATAATAAAATTTGGTTTAAATTTTGTATTATCTGTACATGTGTAGAAATATCCGCTCTCTGCGCCCGGGTTTCTCTACTGTGGGGGCATACACTTGAATTATATTTAGTTTGATGGGTTGGGTATTAAGCTGTAGGACCATGACTCTTTCCGAGATTGGCAGGAAATTGTATTTCCGAGTGCTGCTGTATATTATAATCGCCACATGTCTGTGGTTTTTGGTATGGGACCTCCCACGCATCCCATCATTGCTGGCGAAGTTTTGTTCAATGATTAGAGGCGTTTTATATTGTTTAAATAACTCAAGAAAGAGTATTAGCCTATTAACACACCTGTGAACAGAGAGGTATGGAGAAAATTGCGGAAAACCGTGTAGTACAGAGTTCAAGTCACTTGAAATGGTTGGTCATGAATCACCTCAACACCAAACAAACCTTTGCCAATTCTGCATGATAGTTCTTAAGGTACAATAGTGCCATTGATATCTAGTGGAATTGGAACTTTTAATTATTTATATGGATAGATTTTAGATCAATTAGCTTAATTTCAAATAATTTCGTCCAGTCTTTTATTGTATTAGTTTCTGTTCGAGCTTTCCTCATCTTCAACTGCTAGAAGTGCAGTGTCATCTACAAAAATTTCCATAGACATGTCTTCTAAAGTTGGTATGTTGCCGGAACATAGCTTCAGCAAAGTATAAAATATGTATCTCAACTATTTGTACTCTTTTTCGGCTGTTGAACTTAAAAAATACAATTCTGACCATTGGTCAGGGGATACAAAGTACCATAACTGTATTTGTAGTTTTCAAAATTTAATAAAATTACTCTGATTATATTCACAAATAGTCATATTTAGACCATACAAAGTATGAAATGTGTATCTCAACTATTCGTGGTCTTTTTGTGTTGTTAAACTCAAAAATTACAATTCTAATATTAGTTAAGAGACACAACGCACCATAACTCTGTTTGTAGTTTTCAAAATTTTCTAAAATTTCCCTGAATATATTTACAAATGGTTATACTTGTCCCCTACAAAGTATAAAATTTCTATCGCAACTATTCGTAGTCTTTTTCGGCTGTTAAACACTTACAAAATACAATTCTGAGAATTAGTCAAGGAAACAAAGTACCGTAACTATTATAATATATATATATATATATATATATATATATATATATATATATATATATATATATATATAATATGTGTGTTCGTGTGAATCAGCATTGTTAATTGATGTTGGCAGATGGCGTTATACTTTCCTCCTAGGGAGACAGTTGTATCATCTTTGAATGACAACAATTTTTCGCACAGTGCTCGCTTATATTTCTTTTGCTATTCATAATCATCATAATCATAATCGTTTATTGGTGTTATCACTGTTACAGTTTACACAAGTCAATACAATATGAGAACAAAATGCACATTTACACAATAAAAATACGTATAAACAAGAAAAATTACTAATAATGTAAGTAAAAATCGCTCAGCTTCTCTCTAAACGGCAAGCCGAATAGATTTTATTAATTGATTCGCTCCTTATTAAACTCGACCCATGCCCATTTGTCTTCACAACTCTTCGCCGTAACAGTTGGTTTCCCTTCGGCTTGTCTTTAAATAATTGCGCCGGATCCCATGGCTCTCCGCGGAGAGACCGTTACTGGACAGCACACGATGTTTCGTTAGATTCGCGTTTTTAACGCCGTCACTTTTAACTGAATTTGTGTACAGCGAACAGGTCGCGCATTGTTTCTGATTGACGCTAATTATTGCGCCAGACTCCGCGCTACTTCGCTCCGGATCTTTTACAACAAACAACGTTCTTGTTCCATGCGACTAATACTGTTTTATATTTGTGACGAAACGGATTTGTCACAGAGACCTGGGAAATGATGTACGAACACTCACCATTTGCGTAGAAGCATAATAACAGTCAACTAAATTATTGAATATATAACTATATACAGTTATTTCAAACGTGCCAAGTCGAAATAGATTAAATAAGTATGAAAATCATGTGATATACTGAAATTTCGATACCGGATAGTATTTGGATTTGTGCAGCAAGTGTCTGTAACTGTGTAAATATGGACACAAAGTTTTATTTATGAATTAAACACAAAAAAGTTCCTAGTCATTAATTAATTCGAAAAGTCGTGAGGCCCACACCAAAAATGATATAGAGAGGCAGAAACGAAGAATCTATAGAGTTTGGAAGGAAGGACAAATGGACATATGAACCATGGACATACAGTGACAGTAAAGGAAGGCCATAGAGAGGTAAGAACATAGAACATAGAGACACAGTTTTGAAGAATATTGAGAGACAGTAACGAAGAACGTAGAGACACAGGGACGAAAGACGGGAAAGAAGGACATAGAGAGACAGAAACGAAGAACCTATAGAGTTAGGAAGGAAGAACAAATGGAGATATGAACGAAGGATATTGAGAGACAGTAAAGGAAGGTTATAGCGAGATAAGAACGTAGGACATAGGGACACAGGATTGAAGAATATTGAGAGACAGGAACGAAGGACTTAGTCACACGGGAATGAAGGACAGGAAACAATGACATATAGAGACAGAACGAAAAACCTATAGAGTTAGGAAGGAAGGACAAATGGAAATATGAACGAAGGACATAAATAGACAGTAAAGGAAGGATATAGAGAGATAAGAACGTAGGACATACAGACACAGATTTGAAGAATATTGAGAGATAGGAACGAAGGACATAGATACACAGGAATGAAGGACATAGAGAATCAGGAACACAGGACATAGAGAGGCAGGAACGACAGACATAGAGATACAAGAACGAAATACATAGAGAGACAGGAACGAAGGACGCAGAGAGATAGGAACAGAAATATAGAAAGCAATTAAACAAAATGATCTGACCACTAGATTGTCTTTTAGTGAGTAAGAAGGATATAAAGAAAGATGTAGAGGAGAGAAATATTAAAACAATGAAGCAAAGTTATCATTCGAGTATTCATATTTTCTTGTTTTTGAAACTTATATGATATTTGAAATATCATACAAATAAAAAATATCTGGTGTGGGCCTCACGACTTTCTGAATTAATGAATGACAAATAAATCAAAATATACATATCTACACCAGGTACCAGTCAACTAATGTTACACCCATTAGTAGGCTACTAATGTTACACCAATTATTCGGCAACGTATGTTATACTAAAGACTATGCAATGAATGTTACACCATATTCCAGTCAACTAATGTTACACCAATTACTAGACCACTAATATTACACCAATTATTCGGAACGAATGTTGTACTAAAGACTAGGCAACGAAAGTTACACCAAATACTAGAAAACTAATGTTACACCAATTATTTGGCAACGAATTTTCCACCAATTATTTGGCAACGAATTTGCCATCAATTATTTGGCACGAATGTTATAATAAAGTCTAGGTAACGAATGTTACACCAAATAATAGACCACTAATGTTACACCAATTATTTTGCAACCAATGTTATACTAAAGACTATGCAACGAATGTTACACCATATTCCAGTCAACTAATGTTACACCAATTACTAGACCACTAAAGTTATACCAATTATTTGGAACGAATGTTGTACTAAAGACTAGGCAACGAAAGATACACCAATTATTTGGCAACGAATATTATACTAAAGACCTAGGCAACGAATGTTACACCAAATACCAGCCAACTAATGTTACACCAATTACTGGACGACTAATGTGACACCAATTATTCGGAACGAATGTTATACTAAAGCCTAGGCAACGAATGTTACACCAAATACTAGAAAACAAATGTTACACCAATTATTTGGCAAGTAATATTATACTAAAGACTATGCAACGAATGTTACACCAAATACCAGTCAACTAATGTTACACCAATTACTCGGCAAATAATGTTACACCAAATATGGTTATTGAGCCGACTCGACTCGATTCACATTTTGATATTATATTAACACTGATGTAAAGTGTTACTAATATTATTAATTTCATCCTAAAATAGCCTGGGAGATTAATCGCAGAGCGTTGTCGAGACTTCCGTTCAAAACTTTTTATTAAATTTTATTATCTGCGAATAACAACGCTGTATTAAAAGCTTTTTAGATATTTCGTCTAACAACAATACGAAAAACATATGACGCGTTGTTTACGGCGGGCGTTATCGAAAAAATCGAGAAATTTATTTTTAGTCCGGTGCTGTGTAAATAATATCACAGATTAAATGTTATTATGAATAATCTAGCCGTATCACTCCAATAAAAACGCATTGATTACAATGTTTGTTGAAATTGTGCATATTTTAATCTGTGCAACACTTTCACACCGCACTTGTATATTACAAAAATTTTCTAATTTAATAGTTAACATTAAATAGTATTAAACATATAATTCGTAATAGTAGTTAACATACATTTACGAATTATATGTTTAATACCTGTAATTAATGAGTTTTATTGGTTTAGAATTAAATATCTCAAGTTATCTGGCTACTTTTCTAATAAATTAATTTTAAATCAGAATTTAACATATATTTTAAACATCAAAGTCGTGTTCGGTATGCAAAAGGTATCTTCTGTCATCGTGTGTAACTTGTTGAGAGATACAGAGGCCTCTACATCGCCGCGTATGTGCTTGGTTTGCCCTTCTTGGGGATAAGGATAATATTATTAGTCCTTTTCCGCCTCTGGGGAAACTGGCCCTCATCCAGATATTTGTTGTGGCCTTGAAGTCTGGAGCCACGAGGGATGCTACCGCCTTGATGTCTAGGCCCGGTGTCTTCCTGTTCGGGATTCCTAGGTTGGCCTCTCTGACTTCGATCTCCTCCCAGGGCAGTACCTCAGCTCGTTGGCCTTCAGTCAAGTCGGTATTTTGTTCTTTATCGCCAACTGGTTGTGGTACGATGTTAGGGAAAAGAACTTGGAGTACCAACCACCTGCCAGCATTTCCTAGAGTAAAATCAAACACCTACACACAAGCAAACACATACAGAGGAGGGGAGGGGGTTGGTGTGTTTAAATATATACAGGATGATCTACTAACTCTATGACAAAGTCTGACAGGTGAAAGTTGATCTGATTCTAAGAATTTTTTTTTATAAAATAACATAAAGTGCTATAACTCTGTCACAAAAACGAATCGGAATAATGTTCATATAATATTTTTTTAATAATAAATAAAACGAATTGTTTTTTATCATTTGTTTATTGCTATTATGTTTGCGATTATTTTCGGCTTCGCTCTAGCCATTATCAAGCTAATCCGATGACTGAAGAACTGTGTACCTATTTATACATCATTTGTAATATTTTGTAAAATCCAAATGTGACTGCCCTTAAAATCTCAGATTGTAAAAAGGTCGTAAAAATACATATTTTTGGCACGTTACACACCAACATGAAACAAGCCGATTCAATCCAATATTTAATATTTTTTTCTTTTATATATATATATATATATATATATATATATATATATATATATTTAAGAAAATAATTTGTGAGGAACATCAATATTTGTCGATGCAAAAATTGCTATAGATAGACTTGGTGTAAATATAATAAAGTTTTATAACCGAGTTTTTTTAAGAGATATTGTCGCGGATAGAGGGGTGTAGACTAAGAGCTATCAGGTATCGGGTTTAAGTAATATTTATCATCACATTTTTACTGCTTTTTAAACTTAATTGTAAATTTCTTACTTATATGATCGGAATCAGTCTAAACTGGCTATAATTTAACAAAAAAAAATCATATTTATGCAAAATAAGTACCGTAAAATGAGGTTACTTTGCACCATTTTTCAGGTTTTTTATCTTTAATTGAACAGAAATATTTTTTGAAGCGCGTTCAAAATATGGGGCTTGTTGCATTTTGTTCTTTAGTGTTATTAGTTGCTATTTAATATAAAATATATGTAATGTGAGTAATTTATTATGCAATATTTATTATATAAATTTGGTGCAAAGTTACCCCTTTGAGTAGGATACTTTGCACCATCACATCATTTTGATCGAAACTCCGTTGTATATAGGAGAGATGCGAAGTTAAAAACATAAATCAATAGAGCACACACAATTTATTCATGGAACTGATTTTTTTTTTCAAAAACCATAAACGACACATTGCAAATTAATTATTTACAGCCAACCCAACTTTTCCATTTCTGGAATTCGATACAATCCTCTTCTATTTACCATGGTTGAGGGGTTTATGTTGTCAACTACATGCTCCCTATCATAGTATGAAACATCTGGATTTTCAGGCAATTTTCACGACTTGATAGATTTAACCATAGAAGAAATTACAACTCCAATGATATTATTTTACCAGAAAACAATTCCCCTTCGTATTTGAAAATCATGTATTCTCCTACAACTCTCTTTGCGGCAATTATGCCAAGAGCATCTGCTAGAGATTTCGTACCTTCCATCATTGCAGCTTTTTCTTCCTTTTCCATTTCTTTTACCATTTGCTCCGAGTATGTTTGAAAATTGGGATATTCTTCATCTGAAGAGTCCTGCAATACTGGATCATCAGTGTCATCATCCCGCTGGATTCGCTTTGTCTTTTCTGATATATCCTATTGCCTTTCTTCTGTCTTTTATATATTTTGTGAATTAAAAAAAAATTGTTTCACCAGTTTTAACACAGTTTGACGTTGGTGCAAAGTCTCCCCATATTGTGGTGCAAAGTTACCCCACGTGTTAAAAATGTTAACAAGTACTTACCAGATGATTATAAATATAAACTAATTATCAAAATATATAGCCAAAGATGTGTAACTGGTACTAAAATGGTGACTTATCTGATAGTATTACACACGAATCGGCGGAACACGCAATTTTTCAACACTAAACAAAACTGCAACAGATTGGTGTCATAAACAAGTCCCGTAAACTTAGGTTTTGATGTAGAAATCTCCTAATCACTCTCTCACAAGATCTACAGATGATACTTCCATCTTGTGATTAACATGTTGCGCAGTTAAATTAGAAACTACACATATGGCTCCACGATGAATCTTTTTCGGACGTTGGTGCAAAGTTACCCCACGCGGTGCAAAGTAACCTCGTTTTACGGTATATTTAAAAGCTGTATAAGTTTATAAAAGAATATTTAAAAAAAATAGAAGAAAATTGACCGTTTACTGTTGAAATTGAAGATTTGTTACATACTAACATTATTGAATAACTGAATTTGTATGCTACACTTTTGAAAATTTTCATATTTGTTTAAATTAAAGGCTGAATTATGTAATATTTTTAAAAACGGATTCAAATTCATGACATTTTCCATGCAGCAGAAAATTTTCATATTTATTCAAAATAAGTATATTTAAAAACTGTATAATTTCATAAAAGAATATAAAAAAAATAGAATAAAATTTACCATTTACTGTTGAAATTGAAAATTTGTTACATACTAACATTATTGAATAACTGAATTTGTATGCTACACTTTTGAAAATTTTCATATTTGTTTAAATTAAAGGCTTAGTTATATAATATTTTCAAAAACGGTTTCAAATTTATGACATTATCCATGCAGCTGAAACATAAAACACGCAAAACCCTGTTCCGGCAACAATTCCATCCACTCTCAATTAAGATTAGCCCAAGTAGTTTATTTTGAACCCACTTTACCCATTTCGTTTGCAACTGGTGTGTTATTTTTTACACTCACACACACATACAACACGATAAGAACATTAAGCAGACGAAAATATCCGACGTTATCACCGCGATTACGTCGCGCTCTCACAACTTATTATTATTTTTTTTCTGAAACCTTTATCTACCTTAAGCGCGTTCGGCATTGGGGCAGGTCGTGCCCGCGCGCGCCTGGCGGCCGAGGCGGAAAAAATATTTACACGAAAATTATCGCGAGGTCGCGAATTTAAATTTAAACCGGCACTTTCTCCGCCGATCGCACCTCCCGGCGGCGGCAATTAGAGCCGCGGCTCCAAGGTGAAAGAGTATTAATCGGGCGATTATTTATAAAGCGCCGACCGGCCGGGGCGAGATCGTAAAATTTTACAATGACGCGTGACCTTAAAATATAAATGCATGATGCGGTTTTCGCGATGAATCTGCGTGCACGTCCTGGTGCCGGTATGTTGAAGGGAGATGGCTGTTGAGGATGTGTTTGGGCGTTGGAAGAAGACACCGCCGGGCATTCAGGCCTGCTGCATACTACGCAAAATGTAGTTATTACTGCGAGGTTACCATAGGTCATGAATTAAAATACATCATTTCGGTTAATCAACTTGATAGGAGGTTGTTATTTTTATTTTTTTTGAGTTGGTGTAATTTATTTGAATAAACAACGCATTTGTAATCGCTCGTTATACATATTTAAAGTTGTATTTATCATTTATACCGACAGATAAAATTATCTAATAAAAAAACTTTACATGTTGTGAAGAATATTTGAAATTGGTTTGTTAAGCAGAGAATTTCGGGATTTTACACAACTGTATCTCGTTTTTTTTTTTCAAACATATATTCGGAAAATCATCAGAATCAAAATCTTACCATGACTTTTCGAAGATGTGGTTTTATTGCAGTCAAATTACATCCGAAAGTCGTATGGTGCACATACCAGATATTTGTTTGTATCAGAACATAAAGAACGAAAACAAAAAAATGCGCAAATGATACAACATTCCTCCTAGAAGGAAATGTTAACGCCATCTGGAGACACCACATCAATTAACAATACACACTCATATGGTAATATCTGTCAACATGCTCATGCCATCAGGATTACCTATTAGTGCTCTTTATTGGAATAATATTCCTCCTAGAAGGAAATGTTAACGCCATCTGGAGACACCACATCAATTAACAATGCACACTCATATGGTAATATCCGTCAACCTGCTCATGCCATCAGGATTACCTAGTAGTGCTCTTTATTGGAATATTATTCCAATAGAGTGTTTGAGATATCAGCACAAGGTCAATCTTATAAAATATATAAATGTGAATCCACCTCCTAATAATCTACATATCTAGATTTCGATCTTATTAGATCTCATTGGGTTATATAAACTGTTGAATCGAAAATTATCCTTTCTGTACAGTTTAGGACTGCTTTCGATTGAGTTCACTCACTGGAGTGAACTCAATCGAAAGCAGTCCTAAACTGTATAGAAAGGATAATTTTCGATTCTACAGTTTATATAACTGGCAAGAGGAGTGTTGAAAGGAGAACATCATAGTGGCGTAACCTCTGATATTTGTACGGATGTATTCCACGCAGTAGTGAATAGGGTTCACATTGCCATGACGGTTTCCAACCTTAATTGAAGACGGCACGCCAAGAAGATACTATATGATATAATTGATTAGTTCCCTAATAACTTTCCTATTAAACTATACATATCTTTCTAATTTTAATTGATATTGACGAAAACTAGCTACTATGAGTTTGATTCCCCTCAAGTAAAGCTACCCTCAACAAGTCGCGAATGCAATTAGCATACAACGTTCATCTATTAGCCGTTCAATCATTAATATAAATCGGCACGCGAAAATCTCTCGCCCGATCGCATTTTTTGCGCCCTGCTTTTAAATCAATTTCCCTTCCTCCCCCGAAGCTTATTAATGCTCTGCGAGCGTGATTGATGACGCTGTGAGTTCGCGTGAAGATGAATACGTAAATTATGGAATCCACTCTCCGCCGTCTTAGTCCTTTATAAAATGATATTTTTCAAAGGGGAACGACGGGCAGTGCAGAGCACACAAAAAACTGACCGGAGAGGCAATATATTATTGAAAACATTGAGAGAGATTGATTCGATGGATTGCCGAAATTTATCAATTCAGAACGATTTTTTTTTAATGAAAATATGTAGCTATTCATGCAGGATCTCACTGTTTGTAATATGATTTAAAGTATATAAAATTGAAAGGATCGCAAAACATTATTTCATTTTTAATTTTGTTTTTCATTATTAGATTTATAGATTCGTCAACAAATTTTTTATTTTTCTTTTTTCATTATTACATTTATAGATTCGTCAACAAATTCTTCATTTTTCATTTTTTTTTCATTATTACATTTATAGATTCGTCAACAAATTTTTCATTTTTCATTATTACATTTATAGATTCGTCAACAAATTCTTCATTTTTATTTTTTATTTTTCATTTTTTTATTCATTATTACATTTATATTTTATATATCAACAAGTTTCTAGTTTCAATTATTCTTGTGCCATGTTCTATTAGTTCAGTCGAATTAGCTTCACATAGCTTGAAAAAAAATCCTACTTGATATTTTATTGCACACTGCTGCCGGGAAGGGTCACTAGAATGAAAACAAACTTCTATCTTTATTGGGCTATCAGTCGGGAGGCTTTTCCGCCGGTCAAGGGAGAAGCTTAGAGGAATTTAATCACTCGGTATTTACCATAACCTCACAGAAAACCTCTGAAAAACTGTGAAAGATGATTCGTGAAAATTCGCCTCGATGGGAATGGAACTCCGATGCTCAGTACGGGACGAACGACGCCTCTAATCACTCGGTCATTGAAGCCGATTGAAAATAAAATTCCTTAAATATAATTGTAATAAAAAAATAATTTAATAAAAATGTGTATACTAAATAAAATATGTGAAAGTAATAAAAATGACGTGGAGCCGAACGTGATACGAATAGAAGAAAAATGATGTTATAAAAATGCTAATCACCATGACTGCATTTAATTTTAATACCAAGTAGCCCTGTTACGAGGCTCTTTACTGGAGATTGTGTTATTGTTAAATGTCGTGACCGTTGCTATTATTTCTGAATTAGACAATTGTTGAGACTCGACTATCATCGCAGGCCGCATTAAAATCTTAATGGAAATGAGCTACCCCGCCCCACGCTTAATGTTTTCATTCGCGGATTTCTCAGCGTGCCGTTTCGGCGTTGCGCGCAGATTATGATCGCTTATTATTGCCCACAATAACAGAGGCGAATGTATGTATAAAACAAACAACAAAGATTTCTAAAAATGGAATCATAAGATACATTCATACCTACTAAACATAATTATTTATCACATATATAAGTGTGAACCCACCTCTTAGCAATCTACATATCTAGATTTCGATCTTATTAGATCTCGTCAGTGTAGCTCAGCTAGTGAGGATGAATTCACACAATATCTCAATATAAACAGTACAACTTACCCTCTACGAGGGTAAGTTGTACTGTTTTTATAATTATTTATTTATTTATTTATTAACGCTATTATTAGCATTTACAACATACATATTTATCTAAAAAGTTTATAATGTTTGGTACACACATAAAATATATTAAGTTTAGTTGTTTTTAAATCGAAATATTTCATTTAAATTTGTTCTAAAATGTACTGATGTTTGTGGGAATTATGAATCCTTTTCTCCAAAAAAAAAACGGTAAAAACACTTATATAGCTATTGCCATGGCACTTTTTTTTTAATCTGGCAGTGTTTACAGAAAGAGAATGCAATGTGCAGGGCTGTAACTAGGCAGGGGCAAGAGCCCAGGGCTGAAACAGAAGGAGGACCCCAGTAACTCCACAGAAGGATCGAAAATATTCGCATTATATTAAAATAATACGTCTTTCAACAACCTTTTGGGAACCTGTCCAAATTAGTAAATTTAAAAATTGTTCGAGAAATCAGGGGTAACATATCTAGCTAAAAAATATTTAGCTTCCTCCAATACTTGTTTCTCTCTTTATTATTTTGGGGAAATAAGTAGCCTTTTTTAATCTTGCTCAAGGGCCCAAAAATGCTAGTTACGGAGCTGATTGTGTGTATGTCCTTTGATTCCAATCTTGAAACATAAGGCTGCAACGTGTATTTTCCAACCGGCTCGATCCGATGCTAGCGATTTTAGCTGGTTCAAGCCCAGACCTTCATTGGTTGCCTCCTTGATGGTTGCTCTCTTTCAGCCTACCCCTCGTTCTTTTCGCCTGTGGTTACCAGTATAGCGCCTCCTGTTCTGGGATTCTGGTCAGCGTAGAATTTGCCCTATCCAGGTCCACTTTTCTCTTTTGATTTACTGCTCAACTGGTTTTTCATTTGCGTGTCTCCATAGTTCGTGGTTTGATATTCTTTCAGGTCAGAATACTCTTTGCAGACACTTGTTGAAATTGGATGCGTTCCCGTCCATCTAGTTTCTCGAATTCATAGAACAGTAGTGACGCAGGAGTCCGAAGCTTGGTATTGGTGCTGTATGAGGTCCGGGTCCATATACTCTTTATTTGCCCAAAAGTCACTTCGGTGCTCTACAACTCTATTTGCTATGATTAAATGAAAGTCATTTATTAATTTAAGACTTATTAAAAAAATATATGTGAAAAATAATGTAATGCATAGTTCAAGTCGTTTGAAATAATGGACTATTTCAAACGACTTGAACTATGCACTACAATATTATCCGTTATTTTCTATGATTAAATTAATGACATTTATTAATTTAAGACTAATTAAAAAAATATATGTGAAAAATAATGTAATGCATAGTTCAAGTCGTTTGAAATAGTGGACGGGCATAGTTTGGTTGGTGGGGGCCTCCCGCCCACCCCACCTTTATTCGAATAGTTTTTCCATGAGATAATACTCTTCTGGGAATAGTTTAAACAATATAAAACATGTATATCCAATGAAAAAACTATGCGAGCGAAGGTGGGGTGGGCGGGCGGCCCCCACCAACCAAACTATGCCCATCCACTATTTCAAACGACTTGAACTATGCACTACACTATTATCCGTTATTTTCTATGATTCAATTAATGTTATTTATTAATTTAATACTAATTAGAAAGATAAATATGAAAAATAATGTAATGCATAGTTCAAGTCGTTTGAAATAGTGGATGAGCATAGTTTGGTTGGTGGGGGCCGCCCGCCCACCCCACCTTTATTCGCATAGTTTTTCCATGAGATAATACTCTTTCTGGGAATAGTTTAAACAATATAAAACATCTATATCCAATGAAAAAACTATACGAGCTAAGGTGGGGTGGGCGGGCGGCCCCCACCAACCAAACTATGCCCATCCACTATTTCAAACGACTTGAACTATGCACTACACTATTATCCGTTATTTTCTATGATTAAATTAATGTCATTTATTAATTTAAGACTAATTAAAAAAATATATGTGATAAATAATGTAATGCATAGTTCAAGTCGTTTGAAATAGTGGATGGGCATAGTTTGGTTGGTGGGGGCCGCCCGCCCACCCCACCTTTATTCGAATAGTTTTTCCATGAGATAATACTCTTCTGGGAATAGTTTAAACAATATAAAACATGTATATCCAATGAAAAAACTATGCGAGCGAAGGTGGGGTGGGCGGGCGGCCCCCACCAACCAAACTATGCCCCTCCACTATTTCAAACGACTTGAACTATGCACTACACTATTATCCGTTATTTTCTATGATTAAATTAATGTTATTTATTAATTTAAGACTAATTAGAAAGATACATATGAAAAATAATGTAATGCATAGTTCAAGTCGTTTGAAATAGTGGACGGGCATAGTTTGGAAGGAGGATAATAGTTGTCTGTAAAATCTATTCTATTTTCTTCAGTTTCACTGTCCTGGTGAGATTGGCCGTTCATTTTCTAACTAACTTCCTTCATCTTTTTTTAAGGGAAGGAACCTCTGTATTACTTCCTGATTTCCTATAGTTCCTTGTATATGTTTACGTGTTCTGCTATCTTATTCCATTCTTTCTTATTTTGTACTTTCCCTCTCCAGTTTTGTATCCGTAACCTTTTTAGATCCTTAACTAGGTGGTCTGCCCACTTTGACCTTAGTTTTGCCTTTTACCTTTCGGTGTAAGCTATTACATTTACATTACTTAACATTATACTTTACAATTACTGTTGTTTATACATTTGTAAATTCTTTCCACTCTTTTCTGTTCCTCGCCAGTTCTCTTGCTTAACTTTAACTGTCTTTCCTTTCTTGATTATTATTTCCTCTATTTTGTTGTCCCATTCTTTTCTTGGTCTACCTCTTCTTCTTTTATTTCCAGTTCTTGCTTCCCATACCTGTTTTGTTTGATTCTTTTTGTCCATCCGAATTAAATGTCCCCACCAGTTTAGTTGTTTCTTTTCTGAATACTTTTCTATAACTTCAATTCCCAGTTCTTCTCTGATGTCATCATTTCTTATTCTGTCTCTTTTCGTAACTTGTTTTACTCCTCTGAGATATTTCATTTCCACTGCCTGTATTCTACTTTTGTCCCTCTTCTTTAGTTTCCACGTCTCGTTCCCATATGTTAGTATAGGTCTATATATGCTTTTATATATATTTATTTTTGTCCTTCTGCTGATCTCTTTTTTGTTAATCAGAATATTGCTCAATGCGTGGTATGTTGTTTATTATGTTACTAAGTTCACCTATTTCCCATTTTCCCGTCTTTTCTGTCAGTGCTACTCCTAGGTATTTGAATTGCTCTACTTGCTCTATTTTGTGTTGTTCTATCTTTTTATTTATTTGTTCTTTCCAGTTTCCTATTATCATCACTTTTGTTTTGTTATAATTAATTTTCATGTCGTACTTCTCTAGATACTTATTCCATACACTCAGGTTGTGCTGCAGATTAGCTTAATTTTCTGCTATCACTACGACATCATCAGCGAATGCTCCTTCCGATATTTTTAGCACTTGCATGTTTTTGTACCCTATATTTGCTTTTTTGATTTCTGGTTTCATGCTCTTCATTATTTCATCCATGTATATGATAAATAACGTAGGACTGAGCCCGCCTCCTTGTCTTAGTCCAGTGGTTGTCTTAAATGTTCTGGATGTTTGTTCCTTGTGTATTATTGCATTGGTGTTGTTGTTATATGTTTTGTATTAATTCAACTGTCTTTCTTTCTACACCTCCCTTTTCCAGGATTTTCCATAATTTATTTCTTCGTATCGTGTCGAATGCTTTTTTCAGCTCGATGAATCCTAGGTATGTGTTTTTAACATTTGCAATTCTTTTTTCTGGGATTTGTTCTATCGTGAAAATGTTATCCTGTGTAGATCTTCCTTTCCTAAATCCACATTGCGATTCTTCTAGCGTCTGCTCTATTTTTGCTAATATTCTTTTGTTAATTATTTTTTCTAAGATCTTCATACCATGCATTCAATATATATATATTTTTAATAGCACTTACCACAGAGGCGTCCGGCATATTAAAAATATCAATGTCAATATATGTGTTAAAAACATGCGATAATCTGTACAAAGGACAGTTCATATATATATATATATATATATATATATATATATATATATTTGTTTTCACAGTGGTCTCTTATGAGTGTTATATCCTTATAGTTTCAACATTTTGTCTTATCGCCTTTCTTGTGAATCGTTAACGATATTTGCCAATCTTTAGGTATTTTATTCTTCCTCTATATTTTGTTTATCGATTTCAGTAGGATTTCGTTACCTACAGGTCCGATGTGCTTAATCATTTCTGCTGTAATCTGGTCTTGTCCTGGTGCTTTCCCTATTTTCAGTTCCTTTATTATTTCTAGTATTCTTTTTCATTGATACTCTTTATGTCTGCTTCTGAGTCGTTCTGGTCTCTATTTCTTGTCTTCTGTTAATTTACATCATTTTGTGATAGTCTTCAAAATATTATTTCCATGTTTCCAGTATTTTTTTCCTTCATTAATAATCCTTGATTTTCTTGTATATAAGTCACTTCTTGTCCTTTTTCTTTTCTATTTAGTTTTAGTGTTTTATAGAATAATTTTTGGTTTTCCTTTGCATTTTGCTCCATTGTCTCCCCGAACTTTTCCCATTCCCTGCTCTTTGCTATTCTGACTTTATCTTTTACTATTTTCCTCTTTAAACTGTATTCTTCGTAGTTGTTACTATTTTTGCCATTTAGACATATAAATACTGATATTTATTCAATAACTATTAATAGGTTGTATAGATAATGGAACGTTGGTTAATACAGGGATTAGTCTCTTAGTCAAGTAATATAACAGAAACTGAGTGAAATCTTTTTCACTATAATACATTTTTGAATATAGATTTGTGAGTTATAAAGCTTCCTGTTTCTATTTGTCTAGAATTGGAATTCGTGGTAACCAGGGCATATTTTTTTTCTAAATTACGTTTACCGACTATATTATTCATTGTTTTATATATATATATATATATATATATATATATATATATATATATATATATATGAAACTAAATACTTCTGTATCAATTTCTGCTATTACACCATAAAATTATAATACCTTAAATTACGATCTCTTTATTTAAAGTGTCTTTTGAATTGATGGGTAGCGGCTCGGTGCAGTAGCAGCACTAAAAGCCGAATCTCGCATAACTGGATGAAGGAAGTCGCTATAAATACAAATGAAATATTCGCGCAATCCCCTCGAATAGTGCAGCGGGTCCTAGGACCAGAGCACAAAATTCCACGCAGGATTTTTATTATTTTCCCTCCACTTTGAGAGCCTTATATATTTAGCCTCCGGGCAGTGAGTAATTAATTTACGCGAAGAGCACGCAAATACGCGTCCTTCGGCGTTCTAAAACAATCACACAAAAAAGGGGGACGCAGATGTTGCGAGAGATATATTAGAGATATTTTGCAAAATTATTTCGGTGCTGAAAGACTGAGGCCGACTATAATTAAGAAGTTGTTGCATATTTATTAATACATTACAAAATTTATTTATAATAAAAAAACATCTCGTGTGTGTACTATATTCGGGACAAATCAATATAAAATCTGAAAATATGAGAGTTGCTATTTATGTATTGAGAATAAATAACAAAAACAATGATTGGGGTTTAGAAACTTCTTTATTGTTTTTCAAAATACTATCCTGAGGCTGTTAATGCATTTAATAACCATGTTTTGGAGATACCTAGTCAGGAGTGGAAAAACTGCCAAGCTAATTGGTTTAAGGCTGGGATTTAGCCTATACTTTCCTTATGGCGAAAATTGTGTAATTGTTTCCAGTTTTTAGGCAAAACTACGCCATGGAATGGCATACAATTTATGCAAGTTAATAAAAACACATCATCCTTGGTATTGAAACTTAGTTTGCAGGAATTGATGACCAAAATTTGTAGTTATAGCATGTTAAAGATTCGACTATATAGAAGGTAGCAATCTAGTAGTTTAATCACTCCCATATATATTAAATAATCATATATCGAAAATTCAAGATAACCAGGACCTATACATCCATAAGTATTGTAATATTTGAAAAATCGAATACAAATATGTGTAGATCTTACATATATTTCTATTCGATTAAACCAATTAGCTTGGCAGTTTTTCCACTCTCACTAGGTATCTCCAAAACATGGTTATTGAATGCATTAACAGCCTCTTGCTAAACTCTGCGATGGCGCAGTCGAGTGGCATCTGGCAACATCAGTGTTGCCAATTCTTAATGTATAAACAACCCTCGTATGAATTACACACCTCAGTAGTCTAGTGGTTAGTCCGTCTCGTACTAAGTATTGGGGTGTGATGGCAAAATTAGTCGCGAATCACCTTTACCAATTTACAGAAGTTTTCTGTGAAATTAAGGTGGTTATACTCCTCAGAGCTTCTCCCGTTACCAGCGCAAATGCACTCGAGCTGTAGCTATAGATAGATAGATAGATAGATTTTTATTCATGTATGTGTTTTTTGTGTTTACAAGAACAGGAACAGCAATATATAAGTCAAAGAGAAAACATTAAAAATAGATAAAATAAAAGTAACACATTAAAATAACTGCTACATACATCTGAGAATTAACTAAACTAAACTACAATGCATTTAATACATTAAAAATTGACGCAATAGAGAGCAAGTGACTGGCTAAATATTTTTTTTTAAATCGAAGCCAATATTAAAAATTACACTAAATACATCTAGAAATTAAATACTAGTAAAAGTACATTTACATTATAAAGATAGAAGTTTTTTTTTTAATACAAGAAATAATGAAATAATTGTTGTATAGTTGTATTGTCTTGAAAAATAAAATGAATCATCATGTATAAATTGTAACTTGAAATAAAATTGCAATTTAAATAAAGTAAAATTAATATATACACGCGCAGGAAGACGAAAATATAAAATATGTAATATCAGCTCGGGCAAGATTCTTATTTATTCATTTGCATGTTGCATCCTGACAGTTTTGATGCGCCGTTATTTGCATCGCATGATGTATTCGCGAAAACCATCCCATTTATAAATGCGCAACAAAGCGAACGGTGTGCCCTGTTTAAGAAACGTTGCATATTCAGCGCGACAGGATAGCCTCGGCATCTCGATAGGTCTGAATATTTTAATTCAAATGATGCTCGTTACGGCGACGTCGCGGCCGCTTGCACGGGCGGTTTTTTCTTTAACATGCCCCAGCCACACACATCCACGGATGGCAATAAATTCCCAACCCCCTTCTGCCATGGGAGCGGACACATTTACCTTCACTTCCTCAATAAATTCACGGAATGGGTGCCATTTTTAAACACTAACACACTTATAAACAAATGTATTTAGGAGAGTGCGGAATGTTTGTTATAAATTTGTAGGAAATTTGATAGGGAGAACTATTTTTATTCTATCATACGATTTACCGACGTAATACTACAAAAACATTTAAGTTTTAATGGAAATATATGTTTTATATTACTTAATAACACAGTTTCTCAACAACTTCAGCCTAACTTTTTTTAAATAAATAACTACTCTCTAAATTTGATTGAGTATTGTCATTAATCATCACCTATGCGTAAGGTGACCATACGTCCCGGATTTCCCGGGACAGTCCCGAATTTTCAGTCCGTGTCCCGATTCTTCACAACTCACTTGTTAAGACCTGGTTTCCTAGTAAGCGGTGTCGATAAAAACGACCGTTTTTGACGTCATTTACACATTACAAGATACGTTTTCATCATCATCAAGCAGCCATTTGTGTCCACTGCAGGACATAGGACTCTGCTAAATTTGTCCATTTGTTTGGGATCTTGTCGCGTAGCGTAACTTCCGTTCCATATTTCTCTGAGTCACCTTTAGTTTTACGGTTGAGGCTTTAGTTAGCGTTAATGTTTCTGCGCCATACGTTAATACTGCTAGAATACATTTGTCGAAAACTTGCCGGTTTAGGCAGATTGATAATTTTTCTTTCAGAATATGTTTACCAAATGCTGCCCATCCTAGACCTACTCTACGTGTTATTTCGCAGGTCTAGTTGTGTCGTCCGATTCTTATTTCATGACCTAGGTATGATGTAATTGAATAACTCACCAGATTCCAGTGTAATTAATGACATTTTCCCAATACTTTGAAGTATACCGCTCGCTGGATTACCAGATTTATTCAAATATACGTAAAAGAAATGTGTGACGACAAAATGACGTGAAATAGGGTCGCTTTTGACGACACCGCTTTCTAGGAAACCAAGGCTTTAGTCCTTAATATAGCCTTTGTCCCGAATTGTCCCAAAAAACAGTAGTGTGAGAACGTAAAAGTTTAAATGCATATATTTATTTAAGTAGTGTAGAGTTTATCTTTCGTCTTCCTGGTAATAATGCTACAACTGAGCGAGTATATATAACAAAATAATAAATTTGTAACTAAATCATTTTGAGTATATTTCTCTGAAGCATAAATATTTCTCAGAACATCTTTATCTTTTATAATCTCCCAATAAAAGTCCTTGCAATTCTCATCAAAATTTATATTGGTGGTTAATATACCCTTCAAAGTATCAACTTTAAGCTATGTCTTATCACTAGTCCAAAAACTATATATAATGTTTTTGTAACATGAGTTACCCAGCTCAATAGCCTAGTGGTTAGAACCGACAGCCTTCTCGTACTGAGCATTGGGGAGTTCAAACCCAAGCAAATCATCTTTCATAGTTTTTCAGAGATATATCTCGGATGATTAAACTGCCCCTGAGCTTTTCCTTTTAACGGAGAAAAGCCTTTCAGCAGATAGCCCTATAAAGATAGAAGTTTTTTATGTAAAGGAGATGAATAAAACTACTATGTTTCTCCTTTATTTAAAATGAATTACCACGTAGTAGACGCCAAAACCATTCAATTTCTGAAGTTTTTTATGGTTTTTTTCTTATTGATATATCTAATGTTCTTCATATGTAGAGTATACATATGAAGAACATTAGATATGAATATCAATAAGAAAAAAACCATACGAAAACAACCTGCAAGCTTGTGATATAATAACTAATTAATTTGAACAGTTTTTTGCAACATTCAAACTGACATTTATATAAATGACTGCGATGTGGCACTGAAACAACACCTCAATGCACGTAGCGCGCGCGCCCATCCGTATCGAATTATTTAAAACAATAAAAATAATTGACCGGTCCCGATAAAAATTACGGCCTCGATAACGCGCTACGGCGTGGCGGCGGCAGCGCAATCAATTTCCGATGATAAACCGCCGGCGGGCGCATTAAAATTACAATACCGGCGGCGCGGGTCAAATATTAAATTAAATGTATAACATGTCTGAGTGTAATTACAGCCCGTTGTTTATTTTTTCTCTCTACACACATACACACACACACCGCGTTTTTTGTATTTTATTGATGTTTCAATGCCACGTTTGATTGCGAAAGAACCGAGCCACAGTTCACTGACTGCATATTAAGAGAGCCAGAACGTGTATGCGCGCGTATATATAAACATATTGCACACATTTTTAATAAGCCCGAGCGAGAGAGGGAACGTTTGTATGCAATAAGTCAAAATACTCTCGTGAAACATTGGCCATGAGACTGTTTGCATGCGGCGGCGGCTGTGCGAGCACGGGCGTCGCTCCGGTTTTTTTTTTGTTGTACCGGGCAGGAACTTGCTGCGGCGTGGTTTGCTGCGTTTGTAGCTGCACAGACGCGGAAACATTGAGAAAGAGTTTATTCTTGTTCAGGGTCAAGGATTTTATCGCATTAGTTCATCGCCGGATTTACATCCATTTTATTTACTTTTACTGCAATTATAAATATGGACTGTTTCACCTTGGCAACATGAACAAGCCCAGTTCGACTCTTTTTTTTTTGTAATCAATATAATCGCTATTATTGTAATTGTAGAATGATTATTATTCATGGTTTGATATTTTCAATGTGAAGGTCTTGCAAAAATTAAATCCGTAGTGAATATTTCGCTGCAACAATTCAGTTTCTAAATGTACAATTTAAATGAAGTAACTAAACCTATTCGATTCTAGTTATACATATTTCCCTCTACAGTTCTCTATACGTTTTACGTTTTCGACCACTTTCACGCCACTCCTGGCGTATGGGTCTCTTTCTCTGCCTATAGCAGCAACTGCTGGCAACTGGCACTATAGGTAGACCTACAGTTTAGCATGAATTCCGAACCACTGGAGTACATTTAGATGTGAGTATCATCTACTCCGGATCTGAGAAAGGTGTTAGCCATGAAACCCCACGCTGGCAAAGCGGGTTGGGGAATGGGGTGCTCGTGCAAGCTGAAAAGTATTTCGCTTTGTAAAATTTGAACTCACGATCTTCAACGCAGCAGTCCGATGCCTTACCACTGCGCTAGGCTGCCCTATCTTCTTCTTCGTTTTCTCTCTTTTCCGCGAGGTCGTGATTATGGTTTACTCTTTTGCTGTCGCTCTTCGTACAATATCCCGCCATCTTTCCCAGTTTCCGGATTCCTTTGTTGCTTGTGTTATCGTGCTGCCCTATACATCTTTCTATAATTGTCTACACTGCCCCTACCCTAACTGCCAAGTCTTCAAGATAGGCGATTAGGACAGAACATAATGATAGACGAATATAACTAGGATCTATCCTAAACGTAAATAACAACGACATAAAACGGAGATAGACGGAGATAAATGTTAGAATGATGCAAGGAAACCGCTTTTGTATATAACCACTCGAGATATTGTGTGAATTCATCCTCACTAGCTGAGCTATACTGACGAGATCTAATAAGATCGAAATCTAGATATGTAGATTGCTAAGAGGTGGGTTCACACTTATATATGTTTTATACGATGGTTTATGTTCTTCCGTATTGTATTTTTAAATAAAGCAACATAACTCCGACTTTGCAAAACAATCATCCGTCCAATAGTAACCTACGGCAGTGAAACGTGCACCCTAACTGCAACACAAGAGATCATAAGTGTTTTCGAGTGCAACATACAAAGGTCAATCTGTGGACCAGTAAAAGAAAGATAAACCTGGATAATAAGAATAAACTACTAACTGCATGATAGAAGAAAGCTTTCTTCTGTATGACAGAATAAAGCTTTCCTCTGTATGACTTAAGTAAGCATTCTTCTGTCCAAATTTTAAGCACTTTTTAAAATACCTACCATATCTGCTAGTTCGCGCACCTTTAATCGAAAGTTATTTAAATCATTTTGTGTACTTGTTTCACATGCAATACCCATCTTGCATGTGAAAAAAATACGAGTTTGCTCACAAAGCAACAATAACAGCACCGCACACAGTGTGGCAAAATCCCATAAACGTGGCCAGTATTACTAACTCTTCTATTAAAAGATCAAACTCTGTTCCTCGAGGGTTTCCTCGCGTGTTTGACGTTGTTTCACAGCAATAAAGCCGAGTTTTTGCATCCATTCATAATCATGGATGAAATATGACTCCAAGATTTCACACATAAGACGAAGGAACAGTCAAAACAGGGGGAGAATCGGCTCCAAAGAAGGGGAAGACAGTTCCATCTGCAGCAAAGATCATGGCATCATATATAAGTGTGAATCCACCTCTTAGCAATCTACACATCTAGATTTCGATCTTATTAGATCTCATCAGTGTAGCTCAGCTAGTGAGGATGAATTCTCACAATATCTTGAGTGGTTTTATACAAAAATGATACAACTAACCCCATAGGAGGAAAGTTATACGCCATCTAGCGGCGCCACATTAATTAGCAATGCACCCATATGGTAATAACCGTCAACATGGTCATGCCCTCAAGATCACCTAGTAGTGCCTTCTATTGGAATATTATTTCAATAGAGTGTTTAAGATATCAGCACAAGGTTAATCTTATAAAATATGTAAATGTGAATTATTACAATGTTATTACCATATGGGTGTGCATTGCTAATTGATGTGGTGCCGCCAGATGGCGTTAACTTTCCTTCTATGGGGTTAGTTGTGTCATCATGACATCAGTTTTTTGGGATGCACGTGGGTTAATCTTCATAGATAGTCTTCAAAAAGAAATATCAATTGAGAGTATTATGCAAACTTATTGTAGTCATGTAATAATGTTGAAATATGCCCTCTCCTGTTCAATCTATACACAAGTGAGTTGGAGGCGGTGCTGAGGAGAGGACAGGTTGGCGGGGTTGTGTTGGGGTGAACCAAGGTGTGGATGTTGGGATATGCGGATGATATAGTATTAATAGCCAAGAGAGTGGAAGAGATGTTGGAAAGAATGAGAGGATACCTGGATAGGAGAGGGCTAGTGGTGAATGTGGAGAAGACTAAATGGATGATGTTTAGGAATAGGGGTAGAAGGGGTAGAGTGGAAGAGCTGAAATGGAAGGGAAGGATGATTGAGAGAGTGAATGTATTTGAATATTTGGGCTTTCGATTTGACAGTGGAGGAGGATTTAGGGTGCATGTGGAATGTATGCAAGCGAAAGCGAGAATGACTTGGGGGATAGCGAGAAGGAAATGGGAGGGGTTGTGGGGCGGTTACCTCGTAATTGCGTGCAAGATCTGGGATGCGTGTGTAAAACCTATTCTGTTTGTGGAAGTGTGGGGATTGCGTGAGTGGGATGTGATAGAGAGACAGCAAGGTTTGCTCCTGAAGAGTCTGCTAGGTCTCCAAAGGTCGACACCGAGAGCAGTGTTGTTGAAGGAGACGAATCGTATGAGTATGTGGTAGGAGTCGTGTAAGGGTTGTGATGTTTGAAGAAAGTTTGCAGGATGGCTGTTAACCAAGCATACTATCTATCATCTTTGTGTTTTTAGACGTGTATCAATTATTAGATGGTACCAGGATCGAAATTGTTTTCGATCATGGTATCATCTAATAACTGATACAGGTTCTGGATAGTTCTGGATAGTTGGCTGGAGGGTATCATAGCTACAGACACTTAGGCCTCAAAATGGGCCCATTGTGAAACCTCCCTTTAAGGCTAGTATTAGATGCCTAGTGTTTACTAGAGCTGGGCAGAGGCATATTACATGCTCTGCTGTTTCTAGTTCTTCATTGCACTCTCTAAATAACGTCCTGTCCACCAGAACCATCGTGTGTAGGTGTTTGTTTAGCCGACAGTGGCCAGTTAATAATATCAGATTAGTTCTAGATAATTTAAGGCGGGCCGTGGCTGCAATTTTTCAAGATTGCCTAATTGCTACCTTTGATTGCTTGCCGCCCAACGTTTCTCGCCATCTTACCTTGTGAAGAGTATGTGTCCTATGCTATATTATTTTTTTCAGAGTACCTGCAGAAAGTATTTCATCCTCTTGGGTTGTTAGAGGATGTAAGGACCCCTTCCTGGCAAGTTCAACTGCTATTTCGATCCCCTTGATGCCACTATGTCCTTTGATCAAGGCAGAGTTCGAGTTTGTTATATTTAGCTAGCTCCTCCAGGCTGTGTAGACATGAATATAGCTCTTTCGACACAAATGTGTTGGCATTTAGTGCATTTAGAGCTGCTTTGCTGTCGGTGAGTATTTGAATATGTTTATCCTTCAGCTAAAATTTGAACACACTTTAGTATTCCTATTAATTCAGCTTGGAAGACTGACGTGAGTCTTCCAAGTGGTGCACTTATCTTGAAATCGAGTTCTGGTGAGAATATTCCATAGCCAGCTCTCGTCTTAGTTTTGGATCCATCAGTATACATGGTTATATACATAAGCCTTGTGGAATACCATCCATTGTGATGATGGTCTGAAAATGTTTGACAAAACTGTATTTGGATAGAATTCTGTCGCACTTACCTTCTATGAGGGGGTCTAGTTTGATAGCTTTAGTCAGTATGCTCCTGTGTCCAATTATTCTACCTTTATCATGCCACAGGTTGAGTGCAGATAGCCTTAATGCTGTTTCTAATGCAGTCTGTCTTATAAGAAGAACTGATACACGTTTGTTAGTACGTGTATCAGTTCTTCTTATAAAGGAGACTGCAGTAAAAACAGCATTAAGGCTATCTTCACTCAACCTGTGGCATGATAAAGGTAGAATAATTGGACACAGGAGCATACTGAGTGAAGCTATCAAACGAGACACCCTTATAGAAGGTAAGTGCGACAGAATTCTACCCAAATAGAGTTTTGTCAAACATTTTCAGACATAAATAAATTTTCTAAATTGTGTATGCCTTGAATTCCACCACCTTAAAATATTAATTTATTCGCTCAGCCTACAAATCATTAAGCAATTAATTATTTATTATTATAATACGTCTCTTATCTCGCTGTCATCTCGTTTATTCGTGCTGCCTAATCAAGATGGAAACGGATTACGTCCGTCCGAAAATTCGAATTACGATTCCGGTTAATTAAATTACCGGCGCGCCGTGCTACCGAAACGACGAACCGTCCAGCTGTCAGATCCGTCAGCCGTCACATTACGGGGCCCACAAAACCCAGGGAATTATTATTTTAATGTAGTTTTTTTCATCCGCCCCGTCCCCTCAACTTACAACAATACGGCGCAACTGAACAGATTAATTTAATTTCGGTAGGAGTCGAAATACCATCTAATTTTCTAACAAATTGTAAGTCGGGGAACCAGGGTAAATTCAACCTCAAATGGGGTAAAAATTAAATTATTGGGTATAATATATATATATATATATATATATATATATATATATATATATATATATATATATATATATATATTGGTAATGAGAAAAAAAATAAATTTTATATTTATATTTATAAATAGTTGTCGGCTATGGTGTCAAGTAGAAATCGATCAAATTTATAAGTTAATTTTGGTTTTGGAGAGATTTGTGGGAAGAGAAAAATAGCAACTGATGAGAAGTGGAATGAAAAATTGAAAATTGAAAATTGACTACTATTGTATGAAACGATTACAGCGGATCATTTGGGATTGAATTAATTTGGTATTTGCCTCTTTAAACATATTAAATGTTTCTGCATATTATTATCTGAGGTATGATTAATTATAAACAATAAAATAAATAAATAATGGCAGCATTTTCACAAACCATTATTTTAAACTTCAAGATATTTGAGAACCAAGCAGATGTGTCGTCTTTTTGGATGTCAAAAGCTGTAAAGGCTTTCAAAATTGCAGGTGGTAAAGAAGTTGCTAGTTGCGATTTGCAACAACCTACCTTCATGAACAAAGTTTTTCCACTATAATGAACTCAATAAAACCAAGGAACAGAAGTCGAACGCAGAAGACTGTATTCAAATTGATCCTACATCAAAAAGTCCTAATTTTGATTTTATTATAGCAAACATTCAAAAACTTAAAGGGGAAATGATTTCAATAAAATTATTTTGTTTGTCTATTATTATTTTAATGCAACATTTTCATTTTCCCTGTAATGTGTAATGTAAAATAGTGTTTGAATTAAATTTTACATTTACATTGATTTTCTCCGTTTCAAAAAGAGGCAGGCACGGATTCGGGGGGGGCAATGGGTGAACTTTTTGAAATTTTTGTTTATTGCTTCAGTTTGTCAATTTTCGTTTCAAATTCGGCAAATAGCGAAAGCTAACTTTTAATTCTAGCATTTTTGACCTTGAAAGTTTTAAAAAATAGCTCCGCAGGCATTTTTTTTTAAACTTTCAAGGACAAAAATGTTAGAATTGAAAGTTAACTTTCACTATTTGCCGAATTTGAAACGAAAATTGACAAACCTAAGCAAAAATAAAAAATGCGGGGAGAGTATCGACTTAAACAAATATATTTTGGGGTAATGGCTAAAAAAGTTCCCCGACCGCTGCATAAAATTGAATAGTTCACACATTATCTTTTGAATCGGAAAAATATTTATTAAATATTCATAAACAATAAAATAAATAAATATATAAATATGTATACAACCTAAAAGGTATGACAGAAGTTTTAAGTATATTTATTAAAACATATAATAGTTTTAGTATAAAAGAAAAATGTAATACCAAGTGCACATAAAACTTCTCGTAGTTATTTTAAAGCTCATAAACAATTCCGAAGAACTCATACTGTCTCCTTAATAACCGCTTATTTTTTATTTACGCACCGCTGTTAAGTTAAATGACGTTGCGTTTTATGTGAGCGCGTCTGCACAAAAATTATGTGTGCATAACTAATTACACAGTGCACGTTCCTCCAGTCGCTCGCCCGCCCCGCGTCGCGTCGCGTCCCAATGTTAATGTTGATTTAATAAAGGGTGCCTTAATGCCCCAAGAATTGGGTTAGCATTACGGTCGCAAGGCTGCCGTGGATGGCCAGTGGCCTCCTCCTTAATGATGATTGCAAGCCGTTATTCGATTTGCTCTTAAATCACAGGAAGCTCGCTCAACTCCGAGACACGCGGGCATTATAAAATTATACCCGGATTACGTACAAAAAAAAAAGATTTCGTCACAAAAAGCGTGGTTATGGATTCTTGGGTGTCTATCGCCATTACCAATTTCACGGGCGGTTTCACGAAAGCGCTGTCGGGACAACTACGATGGGCTTGAGTCATTTCTAATTTTAATTATACTTGTTGCGAGGTGTGACGATATTTTTTTAATTTTTGTTTTTATTATTATATTTGTGTGAATTCCACATACATGTATTTCGTATTATACAGCAAATTATTTGAAATATTGAATTGAATGGTAGATCGAATGGAAAAATATAACGTGTTCTATTTCTCAAGGACAAATTGTATGGGAGGAGGATATATGAATTCATTTCTTGAACAACTTTTGAGCTAAGAAATTGTTTTGTCTAAAACGACCTTAACTTTTGATTCAAGAAATTGTCTTGTCTAAAACCACCTTTAGTTAGAAAATGGGACAACGTTTTCGGTAAAACAAAGACAGGTACTTTATAGCTATCAGCCCGAGGACTTTTTCGCTGGTAAAGGAAGAAGCTCAGAGGAGTTTTATTTACCATAACTTCACAAAAAAGCAGCTAAATAATAGTACAGTATTTTAAATTAATTGCACATATCAAAAATTCATACACCGATGATGATTGATGCTAAAGAACAAAATATAATGAAATTAAATATAAATTGTCCTCACACGGATTTGAATAATTTGAGAAACAAATAGCAATTCCAAATACGAAACAACATCAGGGCTTTCACACATACGTTCCTGCCCACCGGCATGCAATTCCGTGTCGCCCCGAAACGGCTTAATAAATTAATATTTAATAAAACGGCGGCGTTGTTTTCCTCACTTTTTCTGCCTCGCACAGAAAACTTCATAACATAAATCTGCGGGCGGGCCCGCCGGCGAAGAATTATCCCCCGCGTTTGTTTGCCCAAACTCTTGTATGTGTGTGTGTGTGTGCGTGTTTATTTCAGGGCAATAAACAATTGCAGTCAGATCCTTCCTCTCTCGACTGATTAAGTTGGCTACTTTTAAGGAAATTGGCGCGCTGCTTCCGCCCGAAAATGTATGAACTAATGAGAAACTTTCCCGGGCTTTATTTCCCCCACGGCCCAGCCTCGTAAATTAATTTAATTTCCCACTTTTTGTCTGTATGTGTGTGTGTCATCGTTGTTATCGTTTCCGAAATTCATCTTGCAGTTTGCGCTGGAGATATACGAGGAGGAATAGCGGAAGAAATGTAATTAAATTCGAAATACAAAATTATAAGCGCATGGTATTATGGATGGTGTATATGGTGTGACAAAAAGGTGTTAATATTAAATGTGTGTTTAATCATTTTAAATTACTAGGCTGGAATTTGGTTATAGGGTTCCAAATTGGCAGTTATCCATCTCAATGGCACTTACAGGGTCTGTCCATTGTTGTTTGTAAGGCCCTCTGGGCCATTTGGACAAGAATTACAGTGCTTGGTCTCCCAGTTGACACAGTTGTGATAGTTCGAACGACCACTGATGTGGAATGTTGTTGTTTCGTCAGAAAATATGCATAGGCTCCATGTGCACAATTTCCAAGAGAATTTATACTTGCTTTTCCGCATTTGTGAGCTGCTACACAATCTGCAAGTGGTATGAGTGGTTTCACTCCTAAATCACGATACAAAATTCTAACTAGTGACCTTTGCGAAATATTAGTTTCTAGAGGAAATTTGGCCGTGGAATTGGTTGGGCTATCATCGCTCCTTGAACGAGGTATAAATCACGATGCAAAATTCTAACAAGTTACCTTTGCGAAATATTAGTTCCTATAGGAAATCTAGCCGTGGACTTGGTTGGGCTATAATCGCTCCTTGGACGAGATATAACTGTTGCAAACTGATTTGAGTAAGTACGAGGGGCACCCAAAAGTATCGAAATTTTTATTGTATCTTGAAAACATTAATCCTCTTCAAAACACTGTCCATTGTAAAATATAAATTCAGTAAATGTGTTTTATAATCAATTTAAAGATTGTAAGAAGTTTAAGTATCAAATTTCATGACTTTTTATAACAACTGCATTAGTAATCCCAATACGATTGTATACGTGCCATGTGCATTTGATAACAAACTCAACATGCCTAATCTTATCGGGCCAGCAATTATCGCCGCGATAATTTGTGCACACACTGTTTTTTTTTCACACACACACACACACACACACTCACTCGCATCATCAGGTTCCAACATGTCTAGTGCAAAGTCTCAACGGGCTATAATAACGCATAACCTTGATGATGCCGCCGCTATTATTAATAATCATGAACTATACACATTCCGATAACGCGTATCGTGTTCGCAACCCAGCGGAGCCCCCCGCGGAAATCAATAAAACGCCACGAATAAACCAATAATTAATTAGGCGCATTTTGTTTTATTGGTCTGGCCGAAAACGCCTCGTAAGCTTGTTATTGTTTCACCTGCCAACCGGGCCGCGGTGCTCGATCGCATATTTGGATTAATTAACTGGGGCGGTTAAATTTAAAATTCGGGACGGGAAAATAATCGCCGAAAAACGGGCCAAAACTGAAATTGTGATGGTATTAACCCGCGCCAGACGCTTTTTTTTGCGATGACAGGTTTCTAAATGTGCACAGCAACGCGAAATAGGGATGCCTGTTGTAGCCATTATTTTATTATTTTTTTTTAATTGACTGAATTAATCCGTAATTAGGCTTGTTTTGATACAGAATAGTTTATAGTAGTTAGGTACTGTGCCACGAATTTTGTATAGACAAGTCAAAAAGTTAAAAAGAAATATAATTTTCTGAAAATGTATACACACGCTTTTATAAAAAAGACCTTTATTTGCATACTGCTAAAAAAAATACACTCCTCCCCCCAATACACTCATACGTCTAGAGCAAGAAACAAAAAAATACATAATCTTTTCACAAGCTTTTATAATTACATTTGATTTCAAGTAGAACTACTATTTTTTTGTAATTAAAAATCATCCCCCATTGGACGACGGGTGGGTATTATATTTTATTAATAATGCTGGTGGCACAGATGATTTTATACCTCTCCCCACGACGTCTAATGAAAATTCAAGCATTTCCAAACTATCTACATATTGTCCCCTTTGTAGTTTGTTGTTTAAACTCATGACCAATATGAGCAGTAATGAGAATGGTTTATATTACCTGTACTAGGTCCTGTAATTAATATTGTAATTTAGATTTAACATGAAATCCGAACAATGGAGGCAATGCTATACGGTATTTAGTTCTATCAGGAACAGCCCCGGCTAACCATGCCATCTATTCACGTTTGAAGTCCAGTCGCAGTTTATAACCACCGAATATGATCAAAGCGACGTGCGATCGGTCGGAATCGCGGGTTATTGCGGCCGCCGGAGTTATGCGCCGAAATTGCAGGGGGTGGCGGTCGTAGTATTACAATAGGACAGGCGTAGCAATTGATGGTAGTGGGAATCAATTGCTCCATTATTCGAATTAATGTGCCAATTGAGATTAACATAATGTTAACAAACTAAAAATCGAAATAATAAGTACCTGATAGAACTGCAAAGATTGATTAAATAATATAAGAAGAAAATGGGGAGCTCAATAACTCAATATATGGGCAATTAAAAGTATGTGGTTGGTTAATGTTAATGTATTTGCTAATAAAATGTATAAGAAGAGTTCACGATCCCCATGTTTCGGCAATCCTCGACGATAAGTCTTTTTTTGTGTATGATCTTGATCTACAAATCATCACAGTCAACAACTATATATAAATTTGGTAATTCAATAAGATACACTAAGGAGAAAGAATAAAGGCATATATTTCACACCTAGGTACCTATCAAGGTGACGATAAGTCTTGAATGCGCTTTACACGACTATTGTTATTAGTACTGTGAGCCTTTTCTATCTCTGTGTGTGCAGTCACCGTAGACCTCCCTAGTCTGAAGTACTGGCACTCCGGAAACCTCCCCAGTTGATATTCCACGCTGGTTAACCTCCGTTTTCTAAAAAAAAAATCTATATTATAGCTATCAACCCTAGGGCTTTTCGCCAGGGTAAAGGAGAAGCTCTAGGGTTGATAGATATAAATATAGCAGTTTTTTTGTCTTTTTATAATCGATAATTTATTTTGAATTCATAATCGTTTAGTTTTTTGATTATAAAGTTATTAGTCAATTTTAAATGAAGTCGCAATTATAACTGGGTCGTGTATACTTGGCAGCCAAGGTTCTTGTTTTATTCAAAGAATATACTGGCAAATAGTTATATTTTTTAGATATAAATTTTGGATATTGTAACTCAACTACTTCTATATGTTCTAGGCCTTCAAACTTAAATATATCAAAATTATGGGATGTTGGCCACACAAACTGACTGTAACTTAGTTTTTTATAAAGAAAATTTAACCAAGTTTTTAGAATATACTGGTAAAAAGTTATATTTGTTAGATATAAATTTCGGATATTGTAAGTCAACTACGTCTATACGTTTATGGCCTTCAAACTCAAATATATCAAAATCATGCGATATTAGCCACACAAAAAGGACTGCAACATACTTTTTTGTAAACAGAATTTAACCAAATTTTCAGAATATATTAGCAAATAGTTATATTTGTTAGATATACATTTTGAATATTATAACTCAACTACTTCTATACGTTTCTTGCCTCTACATTCAAGCATATCAAACTCATGCGATGGTAGCCACAAAAAGTGACTGTAACTTACGTTTTTGTGAACAAAATTTAACCAAATTTTCAGAATATAATGGTAAATAGTAGTGTTTGTTAAATATAAATTTTGGATATTGTAACTCAACTACTTCTATACGTTTTTACCCTCCACACTGAAATATATCAAACTTATACGATGCTAGCAAACGAAAAATGACCACAACTTACTTTTTTGTGAACAAAAGTTAACCAAATTTTCAGAATATTCTTGTAAATAATTATATTTGTTAGATATAAATTTCGGATATTATAACTCAACTACTTATATACGTTTTTGGCCTTCAAACTTAAATATATCAAAATCAAGGGATGTTGGTCACACACACTGACTGTAACTTACTTTTTTGTATCTAAAATATAACCAAATTTTCAAAATACACTAATCAAGTTATTTTAGTTAGATATAAAATACAGATATTTTAACTCAACTACTTTTATACCTACGTTTTTAGCCTTCAAACTCACATATATCAAAATCATGCGATGTTAGTCATACAAAAAGGACTGCCACGTACTTTTTTGTAAATAAAGTTGCCAATTTGCCAGTGTATTCTAAAAATTTGGTTGTTTTTAGAATATACTGGCAAATAGTTATATTTGTTAGATATAAATTTTGGATATTGTAACGCAACTACTTCTATATGTTCTTGGCCTTCAAACTTAAATATATCAAAATTATGGATGTTGGCCACACAAACTGACTGTAACTTAGTTTTTTATAAAGAAAATTTAACCAAGTTTTTAGAATATACTGGTAAAAATTTATATTTGTTAGATATAAATTTCGGATATTGTAAGTCAACTACGTCTATACGTTTATGGCCTTCAAACTCAAATATATCAAAATCATGCGATATTAGCCACACAAAAAGGACTGCAACATATTTTTTTGTAAACAGAATTTAACCAAATTTTCAGAATATATTAGCAAATAGTTATATTTGTTATATATACATTTTGAATATTATAACTCAACTACTTCTATACGTTTCTTGTCTCTACATTCAAGTATATCAATCTCATGCGATGGTAGCCAGAAAAAGTGACTGTAACTTACGTTTTTGTGAATAAAATTTAACCAAATTTTCAGAATATAATGGTAAATAGTAGTGTTTGTTAAATATAAATTTTGGATATTGTAACTCAACTACTTCTATGCGTTTTTACCCTCCACACCTAAATATATCAAACTTATACGATGCTATCAAACAAAAAATTACCATAACTTACTTTTTTGTGAACAAAAGTTAACCAAATTTTCAGAATATTCTTGTAAATAATTATATTAGTTAGATATAAATTTCGGATATTATAACTCAACTACTTATATACGTTTTTGGCCTTCAAACTTAAATATATCAAAATCAAGGGATGTTGGCCACACACACTGACTGTAACTTACTTTTTTGTATCGAAAATATAACCAAATTTTCAAAATACACTGGTCAAGTTATTTTAGTTAGATATAAAATTCAGATATTGTAACTCAACTACTTATATACCTACGTTTTTAGCCTTCAAACTCACATATATCAAAATCATGCGATGTTAGTCATACAAAAAGGACTGCAACGTGCTTTTTTGTAAATAAAGTTGCCAATTTGCCAGTGTATTCTAAAAATTTGGTTATTTTTAGAATATACTGGCAAATAGTTATATTTGTTAGATATAAATTTTGGATATTGTAACGCAACTACTTCTATATGTTCTTGGCCTTCAAACTTAAATATATCAAAATTATGGGATGTTGGCCATACAAACTGACTGTAACTTAGTTTTTTTATAAAGGAAATTTAACCAAGTTTTTAGAATATACTGGTAAAAAGTTATATTTGTTAGATATAAATTTCGGATATTGTAAGTCTATACGTTTATGGCCTTCAAACTCAAATATATCAAAATCATGCGATATTAGCCACACAAAAAGGACTACAACATACTTTTTTGAAAACAGAATTTAACCAAATTTTCAGAATATACTAGCAAATAGTTATATTTGTTAGATATACATTTTGAATATTATAACTCAACTACTTCTATACGTTTCTTGCCTCTACATTCAAGTATATCAAACTCATGCGATGGTAGCCACAAAAGGTGACTGTAACTTACGTTTTTGTGAACAAAATTTTACCAAATTTTCAGAAGATAATGGTAAATAGTAGTGTTTGTTCAATATAAATTTTGGATATTGTAACTCAACTACTTCTATACGTTTTTACCCTCCAGACTGAAATATATCAAACTTATACGATGCTAGCAAACGAAAAAATACCATAACTTACTTTTTTGTGAACAAAAGTTAACCAAGTTTTCAGAATATTCTTGTAAATAATTATATTTGTTAGATATAAATTTCGGATATTATAACTCAACTACTTATATACGTGTTTGGCCTTCAAACTTAAATATATCAAAATCAAGGGATGTTGGCCACACACACTGACTGTAACTTACTTTTTTGTATCTAAAATATAACCAAATTTTCAAAATACACAAGTCAAGTTATTTTAGTTAGATATAAAATTCAGATATTGTAACTCAACTACTTATATACCTACGGTTTTAGCCTTCAAACTCAAATATATCAAAATCATGCAATGTTAGTCACACAAAAAGGACTGCAACATACTTTTTTGTAAACAAAGTTGCCAATTTGCCAGTATATTCTAAAAATTTGGTTATTTTTAGAATATACTGGCAAATAGTTATGTTTGTTAGATATAAATTTTGGATATTGTAACTCAAGTACTTCTATATGTTCTTGGCCTTCAAACTTAAATATATCAAAATTATGGGATATTGGCCACACAAACTGACTGTAACTTAGTTTTTTCATAAAGAAAATTTAACCAAGGTTTTAGAATATACTGGTAAAAAGTTATATTTGTTAGATATAAATTTCGGATATTATAAGTCAACTACGTCTATACGTTTATAGCCTTCAAACTCAAATATATCAAAATCATGCGATATTAGCCACACAAAAAGGACTGCAATATACTTTTTTGTAAACAGAATTTAACCAAATTTTCAGAATATACCAGCAAATAGTTATATTTGTTAGATATACAATTTGAATATTATAACTCAACTACTTCTATACGTTTTTTGCCTCTACATTCAAATATATCAAACTCATGCGATGGTAGCCACAAAAAGTGACTGTAACTTACGTTTTTGTTAACAAAATTTAACCAAATTTTCAGAATATAATAGTAAATAGTAGTGTTTATTAAATATAAATTTTGGATATTGTAACTCAACTACTTCTATACGTTTTTACCCTCCACACTGAAATATATCAAACTTATACGATGCTAGCAAACGAAAAATTACCATAACTTACTTTTTTGTGAACAAAAGTTAACCAAATTTTCAGAATATTCTTGTAAATAATTATATTTGTTAGATATAAATTTCGGATATTATAACTCAACTACTTATATACGTTTTTGGCCTTCAAACTTAAATATATCAAAATCAAGGGATGTTGGCCATACACACTGACTGTAACTTACTTTTTTGTATGTAAAATATAACCAAATTTTCAAAATACACTAGTCAAGTTATTTTAGTTACATATAAAATTCAGATATTGTAACTCAACTACTTATATACCTACGTTTTTAGCCTTCAAACTCAAATATATCAAAATTATGCAATGTTAGTCAAACAAAAAGGACTGCAACATACTTTTTTGTAAACAAAATTTAACCAAATTTTCAGAAATATACTAGCAAATAGTTATATTTGTTAGATATACATTTTGAATATTATAACTCAACTACTTCTATACGTTTCTTGCCTCTACATTCAAGCATATCAAACTCATGCGATGGTAGCCACAAAAAGTGACTGTAACTTACGTTTTTGTGAACAAAATTTAACCAAATTTTCAGAATATAATGGTAAATAGTAGTGTTTATTAAATATAAATTTTGGATATTGTAACTCGACTACTTCTATACGTTTTTACCCTCCACACTGAAATATATCAAACTTATACGATGCTATCAAACGAAAAATGACCACAACTTACTTTTTTGTGAACAAAAGTTAACCAAATTTTCAGAATATTCTTGTAAATAATTATATTTGTTAGATATTAATTTCGGATATTATAACTCAACTACTTATATACGTTTTTGGCCATCAAACTTAAATATATCAAAATCAAGGGATGTTGGCCACACACACTGACTGTAACTTACTTTTTTGTATCGAAAATATAACCAAATTTTCAAAATACACTAGTCAAGTTATTTTAGTTAGATATAAAATTCAGATATTGTAACTCAACTACTTATATACCTACGTTTTTAGCCTTCAAACTCACATATATCAAAATCATGCGATGTTAGTCATACAAAAAGGACTGCAACGTACTTTTTTGTAAACAAAGTTGCGAATTTGCCAATATATTCTCAAAATTTGGTTATTTTTAGAATATACTGGCAAATAGTTATATTTGTTAGATATAAATTTTGGATATTGTAACGCAACTACTTCTATATGTTCTTGTCCTTCAAACTTAAATATATCAAAATTATGTTGGCCACACAAACTGACTGTAACTAAGTTTTTTATAAAGAAAATTTAACCAAGTTTTTAGAATATACTGGTAAAAAGTTATATTTGTTAGATATAAATTTCGGATATTGTAAGTCAACTACGTCTATACGTTTATGGCTTTCAAACTCAAATATATCAAAATCATGCGATATTAGCCACACAAAAAGGACTGCAACATACTTTTTTGTAAACAGAATTTAACCAAATTTTCAGAATATATTAGCAAATAGTTATATTTGTTAGATATACATTTTGAATATTATAACTCAACTACTTCTATACGTTTCTTGCCTCTACATTCAAGTATATCAAACTCATGCGATGGTAGTCAGAAAAAGTAGGTGTAACTTACGTTTTTGTGAACAAAATTTAACCAAATTTTCAGAATATAATGGTAAATAGTAGTGTTTTTTAAATTTAAATTTTGGATATTGTAACTCAACTACTTCTATACGTTTTTACCCTCCACACTGAAATATATCAAACTTATACGATGCTAGCAAACGAAAAATGATCACAACTTACTTTTTTGTGAACAAAAGTTAACCAAATTTTCAGAATATTCTTGTAAATAATTATATTTGTTAGATATAAATTTCCGATATTATAACTCAACTACTTATATACGTGTTTGGCCTTCAAACTTAAATATATCAAAATCAAGGGATGTTGGCCACACACACTGACTGTAACTTACTTTTTTGTATCTAAAATATAACCAAATTTTCAAAATACACAAGTCAAGTTATTTTAGTTAGATATACAATTCAGATATTGTAACTCAACTACTTATATACCTACGTTTTTAGCCTTCAAACTCAAATATATCAAAATCATGCGATGTTAGTCACAAAAAAAGGACTGCAACATACTTTTTGGTAAACAAAGTTGCCAATTTGCCAGTATATTCTAAAAATTTGGTTATTTTTAGAATATACTGGCAAATAGTTATGTTTGTTAGATATACATTTTGGATATTGTAACTCAAGTACTTCTATATGTTCTTGGCCTTCAAACTTAAATATATCAAAATTATGGGATATTGGCCACACAAACTGACTGTAACTTAGTTTTTTCATAAAGAAAATTTAACCAAGTTTTTAGAATATACTGGTAAAAAGTTATATTTGTTAGATATAAATTTCGGATATTATAAGTCAACTACGTCTATACGTTTAAGGCCTACAAACTCAAATATATCAAAATCATGGGATATTAGCCATACAAAAAAGACTGCAACATACTTTTTTGTAAACAGAATTTAACCAAATTTTCAGTATATACTAGTAAATAATTATATTTGTTAGATATACATTTCTAACTCAACTACTTCTATACGTTTTTGGCTTTCAGACTCAAATATATCAAAATCATGTGATGTTGGCAGCAAAAAGTCACTATAACTTACTTTTTTGTAAATAAAATTTAATAAAATTTTCAGAATATACTGGTAATATTAGTCAGATATACATTTTGGATATTGTAACTTAGTTATTTATATACGTTTTACGTTTTTACTTTACTTTTACTGTACTTTTTGATCTCAGCATTCTATTTTTTTTGTAAAACTTTATATCCCTATCTAAATCACAGTTGCACAGTTAGCCAAACTCAATGCCCGCGTAAATCATGCCCAATGATAAAAGACCATAAACGGTATATTATAAAAGAAATTAAATAGTTCTGAGTTTCTTTAAAAGGGGATTCCGCTACCGGAGCTGCCCATCGTAGATCACGGCGGACTCCTTCCTAAAACATGTATTTACCTTAAAAAGTTTGCGCCGTAAAAATTCATATAAAGAGACAAAGCCCAATAAAAATGATATACAAACTCTGGAAGTGCCCTGTGCGCTCCTTAAAATGAGCCATCGCGCCGGATTTATTCCGCACGGTCCGCAATAACGGTTAATCTTTTAATCTCTTAATACGATACTTGTTTAGAACGTTTGACAATGGCGTGATTAATCGCGGGCTATTGCACCCTTTCAAATTTTATCGCACACATGACAAGTGTACGAATTTTTAAAATTCGTCAGTATTTATTATATACAAAAAAACTACCTAAAATTCTAATAATATATATAAAATTTATTAGGGGGCAGAAAGACCGCGAGTCGTTAGCCTTTTACAACACCTAACTAACCCAATTTTTTAAATAAATGTATTGAATTCTATGTAATGTTGTGAATAAAGATAATTATATATCGGGGGCGGTCGTAGGCTAAGGCGACGATCTGAAGCCACTGCGTCCCGCCGTCACCGGTTCGAGTCCTGTATTATAAAGGCACCTTACACGATCAATAAATAATACTGTCAATATTTTAGAATAATGACAGTATTACATGTTTATAATGTTCATTATTCTAAAATATTGACAGTATTATGTATCATGTAAGGTGGAATGCAGAGACTACTAATTTTTGTCAGGATAATTGATTTCTTGATAAATATAAAAGGAGGATCATTTTATAAAGAGTTGAGGACTGTACTATAAAGTACATATATTCTCTATTTGCCTTTTACCTTTCGGTGTAGGCTACTGTACTATAAAGTACAGTCCTCAACTCTTTGCAAAATGATAATTCAATTAAAAACCATTCTTTCGCCCTCACAAAATAAAATCAGCAAAAGTTTCAAACAGAACAAAAAAAAACGCTTCCTTATTAAGGACGCCCCTCCCATTTGCAGCATCCTGTTTACAGTAGTCGCAGGGTCGCCGGATTTCGGGAGGGCAGGATGGATAAAGAAATGTCGCCGATGTATAAATTTTCTTTATATCAAATATGAACCGTTTCCCCGGTTGTTTACAAAGCTGCGGGCGCAGGCCTAAGCGATTTACGGGCCGGCAATCGTGGAAATCTGTCGCCGAAAAAAAAAGCAGCCACTATAATTCTATTCCGCCCTGCGCGCATATTTTATCGTTTACCCGGGCGGGCCGCTCGGGCGTGTAAAAAAAAAACGTCAAAATCTGGTCGAGATAAATCGCCCGAATAGTAACAGAAGCATGAGGGGGGAAAATGTTGTGATGTATTGCGTGCAGTGCAGGGCTATTGCATGGAGCTTCTTATAAGGCGCTTTCGTTTAGCATGGTTTATCATTGCTAGTCGCCCCAAATAAATCAAATATAAAACTTAAAAAAATAGAAAAACAACTCGAATATGAAATTAAGTTTCTCTAGGATATTGTATTTTTCATAGTAACATTTTTTATAATAAAATCAAATTTAAAATTTAAATCACATAAAAAAAACCTAAAAAATAGAGAAGACAAAAGCTCGAATATGAAATTAAGTTTCTCTAGAATATTGTATTTGTGATGGTAATATTTTTTACAATAAAATCAAATTTAAAATTTAAATCAAATAACAAAACCAAAAAAATAGAGAAGAAAAAAACTCGAATATGAAATTAAGTTTCTCTAGGATATTGTATTTTTCATAGTAACATTTATTACAATAAAATCAAATTTAAAAGTTAAATCACATAAAAAAAACCTAAAAAATAGAGAAGAAAACAGTTGAATATGAAATTAAGTTTCTCTAGGATGAGATGGTAATATTTTGTACAATAAAATCAAATTTATTATTTAAATCAAACAAAAAACCTAAAAAATAGTGAAAAACAAACCTCGAATATGAAATTAAGTTTCTCTAGGATATTGTATTTGAGATGGTAATATTTTTTACAATAAAATCAAATTTATTATTTAAATCAAATAAAAAAACCTAAAAAATAGAGAAGAAAACACTTGAATATAAAATTAAGTTTCTCTAGGATGAGATGGTAATATATTTTACAATAAAATCAAATTTAATATTTAAATCAAATAAAAAAATCTAAAAAATAGAGAAGACAAAAACTCAAATATGAAATTAAGTTTCTCTAGGATATTGTATTAGTGATAGTAATTTTTTTTTACAATAAAATCAAATTTATTATTTAAATCAGACAAAAAACCTAAAAAATAGTGAAAAACAAACCTCGAATATGAAATTAAGTTTCTCTAGGATATTGTATTTGAGATGGTAATATTTTTTACAATAAAATCAAATTTATTATTTAAATCAAATAAAAAAACCTAAAAAATAGTGAAAAAAACCTCAAAATATGAAATTCAGTTTCTCTAGGATATTGTCTTTGTGATAATATTTTTTTACAATAAAAGCAAATTTAAATCAAATAAAAAACCCTAAAAAAAAGAGAAGAAAAAAACTCGAATATGAAATTAAGTTTCTGTAGAATAGTATTTATATTTGTGATAATAACATTTTATACAATAAAATTAAATTTATTATTTATTTAAAAAAAAAAACTAAAAAGTAGTGAAAAAAAAACCTCTAATATGAAATTGAGTTTCTCTGGGATATTGTATTTGTAATAGTAATTTTTTTTTACAAAAAAATCAAATTCAAAATTTAAAACAAATAAAAATAAAAAATAGAGAAGAAAACAACTCGAATATGAAATTAAGTTTCTCTAGGATATTATATTTGTGATAGTAATTTTTTGCAATACAATCAATCAATCAATAAAACGTAAAAAATAGTGAAAAAAAATTTCGAATATGAAATTAAGTTTCTCTAGGATATTGTATTTGTAATAGTAACATATATTTTACAAGGTAAAAATATATTACAATATTTAAAGTTTATAATCATAATTGATGAGATAAAGTTTAATATGAAAAGGAAATCGTGTACGAAAAAAAAAAGTGCCTGTTTTATATCATGTTGTTTACATGATTTCGCATGCAAGTTATTTTTTATGCATATTTTTGCACCGTCGTTTATTCCTGACTAATTTTAACGGTGGGATGTTAATGCGGCCCTCGAACCGACATTCGCATATCTTTTCAATCGCCATTGCGAAAATGTTTACCCGTTCATAAACATATAAATAAATCTCAAGCACGTACGTACATGTTTACCAATTATATTTATCAAGTATTTATTTACTCGCGCACACACACATACATACATGCTACTTACACATGAAAAAATACGTTTTCATTATTTACCTTGCTGATTTATTAGGTACAACGGGAACCTTGGGGAGCCGCGAATTAATAACTTACATAGTAACCTTTTGCATATTTATATTCGGCTTGATTGTGGAAGGCATGTGCTGTGAATAGTAATGTGCATTTCTTGCAGTGGCGTACAATTAATGGTGGTTTATACAAATTGCGGTTTCAATTCAATGATAATCTTCAATCATTAATTGTATTTTTTCTTTATATTCCTGCTACATACATATATATTACAAGTCTAAAAATAAATAATTATAACAATATTATATCACAATTTTAAATCATATTAGAAATGAAATTCTCTGAAAAATATTTACAAAAAAAATTAAATCATCACAATTTTAAATCATGAGGAATCAAATTTTCAGAAAAAAATATTTACAAAACAAATTGAAATTTCAAAATATCAAAACAAATAAAAAAATAAACTATAACTATACATAGTTAACAGCTAGTTTTTATTGCAACTCAAATGTATATAATTATTTTCTAAAATTAATTTTTTTTGGGACTGACGTAAAAATAAAAACTATTATAAGGAGGACCTTCGTATTAATATTAAGAAATAATAATAATAATTTAAAATCATTTCTTTCAGTCAATTTTTTTAATGCCTGTAAAATTAACTGAATAAAATTGTTGAAATTCTGGAATTACATTCATTTATATAGATAAAACATAAATATAAAATTTGAAGTCTATTGCAAATAACATAATCTATTTGCAATAGACTTCAAATTTTATATTTATGTTTTATCTATATAAATGAATGTAATTTCAGAATTTCAACAATTTTATTCAGTTAATTTTGCAGGCATTAAAAAAATTGACTGAAAGAAATTATTTTAAATTATTATTATTATTTCTTAATATTAATAGGAAGATCCTCCTTATAACAGTTTTTATTTTTATGTCACTAAATTCACAAAAACAATCAATTTTGGGAACAACGCTATATATATCCAGGCCGATATCTCAAAAAATATACTACTAACTTATTAATATTCCTTTATCTCGAAAATAATTAATCAGGCTATATCAAAAACTGTATCACACATAGCAGTTTCTCATAGAGAACCAGTTTTATAGCTTGCTGAAAAATGACAAAAATTTGTTTTAAAGCGTTTATCACTCAAAAATTCGTGGCAGATATATTTCAATTTTTTATTATTATTTTTATTAAAAATTAGTAAAACATCACGGTCTTTCAGGTTTTCAGTCATTATTACAAAAAAAATCCATAATTATGTAATTATATCTATCATTAATTGAAAATAGATTAATCAGGCTTGCCAAAAATATTACATTATATAATATTTATATTTATACCTATATATATTTATACATTTTGCATATTATTGTTGTTGTCCTGTAATTGGTTTTTTCTTTCCGTAGGACAATAAAGCCTATTATTATTATTATTATTCTCTATAAAAGATAATAATAATAATAATAATAATAATAGAAAAGAGATAAACTCTTATAAAATAAGAGTTACTACTTATTGTATCCTTAAAATGTTGAATTTGATCGAAACTTAATTTTTTTTTCCAGTCAACTTGAATTGTATCTACTACAAATGAATATATATTTTTAGAATATCAGCAATTTGTTTCAGCCGGTCTTTTTTTACTTCCTGAAAATTCTAGTCGTCGTATAGGGCCCGTAGTATTCCCTTCAATGCCGCTTTGATGTTAAGTGTAATTATATATCTCTATGACATTTTTATTTCCATAAAAAAATTCCTATGAAACGGAATTTGGAATAGTTCGCGCATTTAGCTGTCACACCCCACCCACGAGAGGCGTCGTGGTTGTCGCACTATGCGCACTAATTTGATCCTTGGAACAGGAGCCAAGAAAAATCCGAAACGATTCTAAATACGGATGATCGACCTTGGCGGATGCAAAGTGCAATGAAACATCTGCTTACTACTTTACAGGTCACCGTTTTGGACTCAATGATTTACATTTACGCTCATACAGCGCGTGCCCTTGGGTTAAATATGTAAAAGCTATGCATTTTTATAATTATATTTATCACAATAAAATAGTTGGTTATAATAATGTACTTACAGAATTACAGATTATAGGGTAGTAATATATTCAACTGATATTTGTTTATGGTTGAATAACTATATTTGTTATTCATATCAAAATTGGTTGTATATTTTACTATGTCGAATTTGTTTAGATACCTATTCACGAATCAAAAATCATTGGATTAGACACCCATTAGTTAACAATTTGAAATCTTCAAATTTGATATCTTCAAAATTTCAAAGATTGGGGTAGTATCTGTAAATTTCAAATTTCAAATTTCAAATTTCAATCATAGAGAGTAATGGATAACACTGTAGTGCAGAGTTTAAGCCATTTGAAATAGTGGACGGGTATAGTTTGGTTGGTAGGGGACACCCGCCCACCCCACCTTTGTTCGTATAGTTTTTCCATAGTTATTATCCGATATTTTCTATGATTGAATTAATTTTATTTATTAATTTACGAGTAATGTATAAAAAAAATGTAAGAAACAATGTAGTACATAGTTCAAGTCATTTGAAATAGTGGACGGGCATAGTTTGGTTGGTAGGGGCCGCCCACCCACCCCACCTAAGCTCGCATAGTTTTTTTCAATGGATATAGACCTTTTATATTGTTTAAACTATGCCAAGCAGAGTGTTATCCTATGGAAAAACTATACGAACAAATGTGAGGTGGACGGGTGTCCCCTACCAACCAAACTATGCCCGTCCACTATTTCAAATGACTTGAACTATGCACAACATTGTTATCCGATATTTATATATATTTTGAGTAGTTTTGCACCCCTTTAAAGTGTATATAGGTATATTTTTCAATCAAAATTTAAGGAACAATAGTAGTTACTTGTATTTGTTGCAATTCTGTAACTAGCTATCGACCTGTGTGTCCTTCTGCCGTGTATTCGTTTAATTATATGTAAGTGTTAGGACTTACACTTAAACACACGGCAGAAGGACCCGAAGGTCGATAACTAGTTACAGAATTGTAACAAATACAGTAACTACTACTAAGGAAGATCGGTGAGGTTAACACTTCTATACCAAAACCTCGCCTTTTCTCTATGCAGTTTATTAATAATTATAAATCTGTGTATTATTAAATTCTTGGAGAATAAAGTCTATTATTATTATTATTGTTATTATTATTATAACGTTTGAAAGAACTAAATATTGATATTGAAAAATATTCAAGAAATGCATACAGTTCACGTTTAATAAACAGAATATTGATGTACCCATTTGTGAACTTAACAGCCTGTTTCCAAAAGGCTTTAAGTCTAAAATAAATGTTGCATAGAAGCTATTTTTATCATTTTAGCTTGTCTTGAAGTTAAGAATCACGCTATATATCCGCATCAAGTTTATTGATATTATATATTTCAATATATTATTGTTTAGTGGTATATCTAATTCATTTATAAAAATGATATGGATATAAAAAAATAAAAATATTTGAATTGAGAATTAAAAATAAAATTTACAGCCACCTATATATGAGGTAATACAGATATGTTGATTCCATATGTAGGAATATATTGGTTTGAGATTCGAGGTGGGGTTTAGCTGGTAGGTCGGCCCTGGATGAGTGGGAATCCAGCAACTTCCCGGAGGAGAATGTCTTATTGACCTCCCGGGCGTCTTTGAAGATTCCCCACCTCAAGCCAAAACCAAAAAAAGATAAATAATATATAACGTCAATCTTTATTGGGAAGTAGATATTTTTCAATTATAAATCAATTAAATTTCCCTATAATTTACCTACAAATCACTTAGAAAATCAGCTGACACAATTAAAATAAAAAGTATACTAAAACTATTCAATCCACTACAACTACAAGGGTAGTAGCCGGTCTAATAACTACAACACACAAATTATCTTGAAAGTTCTTCAGAGGTTTGCTTTGAAATTTAGGTAATTAACTAGATGATTAATCTTCTCTGAGTTTTTTATTTTTGGCTTGAGGATATTCTTTAAATAAAGATGTTTAATTATTTAAACAAAATACTCAATCCAAAAAAAGCTCATAGAAGATTAATCATCCAGATATTTACTTAAATTTCAAAGAAAACCTCTGAAAAACTTTAAATAAAGATGTTTAATTATTTAAAGAAAATCCTCAATCAAAAAAAAAGCTCATAGAAGATTAATCATCCAGACATTTACCTAAATTTCAAAGAAAACCTCTGAAAAACTTTCAAAGGTGATTCGTAATTTTTCTTATGATGTGGTTTCCTGTGAAATGGTCTATTTTCTCTAAATTATCTGAATACATTTGCATTATTTATTTGAAAATAATATGAAAAGTATGATAAATATATTCATATTTGTATTGCGGTTTCTTTAGCATGTGATGTTTACTGAAACCACGTTAAAAATGCACGAGGTGCAAACAAAAAAGTTAGAAGCGTATTAGATTTAAATGCGTTCTTTGTGTTATTCAGATAACTCCTTATCGCATTTCTCGATGAATAATCGCCGTTATCAATAGAGCATGAACTCATTCCCGTAATTATTTATACGCCGCATGTATATATTATTTATTATTAGCGTACATTGCAAAATTGTTACTAGTTGTGAAAACGCGCGTATTGCGTATTAATTGCCGTTTTATGTTTTATTAACGCTGTGCACTATCTGCAATGAAATGCATATATTAGCACACAAGCACGACTGGATAATTGGTTACACTATGGATTTTCAATATAAAAAAAATTGTAATGCAATGAAATTATTTTGTATTTACTTCTCTATTCATTGGGTGCGGCTTAGACCCTATTTTAGTGCAATATTATACTAATTATACTATTCTCAGTAGATACATACCTAACTAAATAAAAACTATCAATATATATATATATATATATATATATATATATATATATATCCACTACAAAAGATTCATAGTTGTATGGCATTAGTAATTTATTAATGCCATAAAACTATCAATCTTTTTTAGTGAATATTTATTGATAGTAATCTCTTCTACAAAGTGCTTATGAATTTTTCTTGTGCCTTGTGATGTTTAATTATATATTTTTTTATTAAAACAGACCAACCATCAATTTTACTCTAATCTTAAATGCTAACATGAAGGTTCATCCAGGGATTCCCCAAGCTTATGTCTAATTTAAAATAAATATACTACTACACTATCCAACTCGCGCACTTTTACTCTGTTTTTGTCACAATCTCTTTCCCAAATCGAATATATGAATAAAAAAAATTCCTGTGTTAAATTTAATGATTTTTTTTTAGGCATATTTACTAAACTAAACATATTTAGTCATCAAAATATTAAAAATTACATTATTTTGCTTTTAAAGCATATAAAAATCATTTCGTCCTTGCTCCAAGAACCAGGCGCGTAAATAAACCCATTCAGTTGACAATATTTACACTGTCCGGCATACAAGGCGACCGATACGTTGACCTTACTGGCAAAATGTAAACACATGTAAACAACCCGTCGTCGTAATGATTGTTTTTTTTTTACTGCACAATTAATATTTACAATAATAATCTGTGATGACATTTTTATCGCTTTAATGCTAATTCAGTTATCTGTCCTCCGCTCTGCTTTGCATATTCCGTGCCGGCGCATACGGAGGCTATTTTTAAAGACCGCTTCTAATTTCGCCGCTTTATGGCGTTCATGACCTGTTGCGGTTATTTTTTTCCATTTTCTCGCCGAGAGCACGCACACACACATATACTAACACATAAAATTTCCATCGGACAGCAGAAATAAGTCAAGTGAGTCATTGTCACTTAAACGTCGAGGTATATGTTAGGTGCTTTCGTTCTTATTGCAGACGCCAATTTCGGGTATTAAAGGCACAAAGGATAATTTGAATGTGCGCGGTATATTTTTGTAGCTTAATGTGTTATTATTGCAATTTTTCATGTTTATTACTATAATAATTCTTAGTGAATTTGTACGGTTTCCAGAAATTATTATACCTTACTAATATGAAATATCTGATGCGACCGATATATGTTATTTTGTCATATGTATCATATTAATTAAGAGAAGATTAATCATCCAGATATTTACCTAAATTTCAAAGAAAAACTGTGAAAATCTTTCAAAGGTGATTCGTAAATTTTTTCCTGTGTTGTGGTTTCGATATTTTCTGAAAATGGTCTATTTCGTCTAAATTGTCTCAATACATTGGCATTATTTATTGAAACTAATATATATGTGATAAATATATTCATATTTATATTGTAAAAAAATATTATATATTATCTATTTGCCTTTTACCTTTCGGTGTAGGCTATTACATTTATATTACTTAACATTATACTTTACAATTATTGTTGTTGTTTATATATTTGTAAATTCTTTCCACTCATTTCTGTTCTTTGCCACTTCTCTTGCTTGCTTAACTGTCTTTTCTTTCTTGATTATTATTTCCTCTAGTATGTTGTCCCACTCTTTTCTTGGTCTACCTCTTCTTTTATTTCCAGTTCTTGCTTCTCATACCTGTTTTGTTTGATTCTTTTTGTCCATCCTAATTAAATGTCCCCACCAGTTTAGTTGTTTCTTTTCTATATACTTTTCTATAGCTTCTTATTCTGTCTCTTCTCGTAACTTGTTTTACTCCTCTGAGATATTTCATTTCCATTGCCTGTATTCTACTTTTATCCCTCTTCGTTTCCACGTCTCGCTCCCATATTTCATATACCAACCAAACTATGCCCGTCCACTATTTCAAACGACTTGAACTATGCACTACACGATTATCCGTTATTTTCTATGATTAAATTAATGTCATTTATTAATTTAAGACTAATTAAAAAGATATATGTGAGAAATAGTGTAATGCAAAGTTCAAGTCGTTTGAAATAGTAGACGGGCATAGTTTGGTTGGTAGGGGCCAACCGCCCACCCCACCTTCGCTCGCATAGTTTTTTTCAATGGATACAAACGTTTTATATTGTTTAAACCATTTCAGGCAGAGTGTTATCCTGTGGAAAAAGTATGCGAGCTAAGGTGGGGTGGGCGGGTGGCCCCTACGAACCAAACTATGCCCGTCTACTATTTCAAACGACTTGAACTTTGCATTACACTATTTCTCACATATATCTTTTTAATTAGTCTTAAATTAATAAATGACATTAATTTAATCATAGAAAATAACGGATAATCTTGTAGTGCATAGTTCAAGTCGTTTGAAATAGTGGACGGGCATAGTATGGTTGGTAGGGGCCTCCCGCCCACCCCACCTTAGCTCGCATACTTTTTCCACAGGATAACACTCTGCCTGAAATGGTTTAAACAATATAAAACGTTTGTATCCATTGAAAAAAACTATGCGAGCGAAGGTGGCGTGGGCGGGTGTCCCCTACCAATCGAACTGTGCCCGTCCACTATTTCAAACGACTTGAACTATGCACTACACGATTATCCGTTATTTTCTATGATTAAATTAATGTCATTTATTAATTTAAGACTAATTAAAAAGATATATATGAGAAATAGGGTAATGCAAAGTTCAAGTCGTTTGAAATAGTAGACGGGCATAGTTTGGTTCATAGGAAACACCCGCCCACCCCACCTTAGTTCGCATACTTTTTCCACAGGATAACACTCTGCCTGAAATGGTTTAAACAATATAAAACGTTTGTATCCATTGAAAAAACTATGCGAGTGAAGGTGGGGTGGGCGGGTGGCCCCTACCAACCAAACTATGCCCGTCTACTATTTCAAACGACTTGAACTTTGCATTACACTATTTCTCACATATATCTTTTTAATTAGTCTTAAATTAATTACTAATAATTAAAAATTAATTTAATCATAGAAAATAACGGATAATCTTGTAGTGCATAGTTCAAGTCGTTTGAAATAGTGGACGGGCATAGTTTGGTTGGTAGGGGCCACCCGCCCACCCCACCTTAGCTCGCATACTTTTTCCATAGGATAACACTCTGCCTGAAATGGTTAAACCCCTACCAACCAAACTATGCCCGTCCACTATTTCAAACGACTTGAACTATGCACTACACTATTATCCGTTATTTTTTATGATTAAATTAATGTATATATAATATATATTTATATATATATATATATATATATATATATATATTTATTTATTTATATTTTTATATATATTTATTTTTGTCCTTGCTGCTGATCTTTTTTGTTAATCAGTATATTGCTCAATGCGTGGTATGTTTTAACTGTGTTGTTTATTCTGTTACTAAGTTCACCTTCCATTTTCCCGTCTTCTGTCAGTGGTACTCCTAGGTATTTGAATTGTTCTATTTGCTCTATTTTGTGTTGTTCTATCTTTATATTTATTTGTTCTTTCCGGTTTCCTATTATCATCACTTTTGTTTTGTTATAATTCATTTTCATATTATACTTCTGTAGATGCTTATTCCATACACTCAGGTTGTGCTGCAGATTAGCTTCATTTTCTGCTATCACTACGACATCATCAGCGAATGCTCCTTCCGATATTTTTACCACTTGCATGTTTTTGTAACCTATATATTTGCTTTTGTGAATTCTGGTTTCATACTAATCAACTCACTTTTAAAACTTAAGTCACCGTGCAACTTGAATAAATCCACTCAACACGTGCACGAATATTCCACTAATGACGTGCGAATGGCCACTCATTACTTCTAATCGAACACCTGCAAGACATCCGTATTCGTTACCGGACCATCGGGATTCGATTTCATCTAGAATTAGCGTGTGCGGTAGTCGTATATTTTTTTTTTTGCTTAGTCGCTGACGAGGCGGCAATTTTTAAACGCGGCCTAATGGAAGAACCCGTTCTCGGCCATTACCGGCCGTTTCAATAGCGCAAACAGTTTCCATTCGCAATCATCTTTCGCAAATAAAGACTAATAGAGGACGATAACGAGCGACAACAGTACGAGTATTGTTTGAGCAAAGTTAGAATAGCTTGAGGACTCTTCATATGTGATATAGGATGCTGGAGCTGGTTATATTAGTATCAGCACAGTTTGAATAAATTTTAATTATATGAAAATCATGAAGATTGATTTAAAATTTATCATTTAATAAAATAGATTATATAATGATCTATGTTATTAAATGATAAATTGTAAATCAAGTCTTCATGATTTTCATATAATTTGTTTTTAGGATTATAAATGTACCACAAAAAAAAATTATATACAAAATTTCTTATCATGATTTGCTATATATATATATATATATATATATATATATATATATATATATATATATAATCTAATACACATTAAGTATGCCCAAGCTCAATCCTTTGCAACTAAGTTACACATAAAGTAAGGTTGCCAAGGCTTTCGTTTCTCTCCCCCGTGGCAAGGGAATCAAAGATCGTTTTAGACAAGACAATTTCTTAACTCAAAAGTTGTTCAAGAAATGAACTCATATATCCTCCTCCCATACAATTTGTTCTTGACAAATAGAACGCGTTATATTTTTCCATTTGAAATATTGAAATTGGATGGTAGTAATTTCAATATTTCAAATAATTTGCTGTGTGATATGAGACAATTTAGATTGTCTCGCATCTTGACTAACTTTTGAGTCAAGAAATTGTCTTGTCTAAAACGACCTTAACACTTGTTTATTGGATTTTAGATAGCCATTTAAAAACACGTTTGTACGCCGATTTGTTCGTCGCGAAAAATATGTCGGCGGTTACTTTTATAAATTCATGTTGAATTTTTTCACATAAATTTATTATTAATATATATTTTGAGGAAAGATTGTAGAAGTTGAGGGTACAGATATTGGTACGGGAGGTGTGGATGAGATGCAGGAGTAGGTCGGACAGTTAGCGGATGTATGAAAGAGTGGGTATGTATGAGATGTGGGGGGAGAAATAGCTGAAAGGATTGGGAAGTCTAGAAACTGAGGTGAGGGAAGTTGAGTGGCAAGAAAGGTCGGTGAGAATGAAAGCTCATACAACCCTGGTTATGTTGAGTGGCAAGTGCGGCGAATATCGTTTAGTTACATAACCAGGGGAGGGTGGAGCAGGAAGGACAAAATATAGAGCAAAATCTCTTCTTCTTTACATGCCATCTCCTACTCGGAGGTTAGCTATCATCGTGGCTATTCTGATCTTTGAAACTGCAGCTCGGAAAATATCTTTAGAGATGCAGCCAAACCAGTCTCTTAGGTTCTGCATCCAGGATATTCTGCGTCTTCCCACACTTCTCTTGCCCGCTATTTTCCCCTGCATAATTAGCTGTAGTACATTATATTTACCCCCTGGCATGGTATGTCCCAAATATTTCAGCTTTCTGGTCTTTATCATGTGAAGGATTTCTAGGTCTTTCCCCATTCTTGTGAGGACCTTGTCATTCGTCCATGGGATCTTTAGGATTCTCCGATGCGTCCACATCTCAAAAGCTTGGAGTTTATCGCTGAGGTGTTGGTTCAGTGTCCATGCTTTCATACCATACAGTTGAATTGGAAATATGTAGCATCTAACACGAAGGCCTAACGTTACATCGCGATCACAGAAGAGATCTCTCATTTTGAGGAAGGCAGTTCTAGCAATCTCTATTCTGGACTTGATTTCTACTGTCTGCTCGATTGTTTTTGTTACCCAAGTGCCTATATTAAAAAGGTAACCAAGTACAAATACCTTACTTGGTTACCTTTTTAATATAGGTGTTATCAATAAGAAGATTTGCGTTAGGAGATGTACGTGCTTTTGTGATGATCATATATTTTGTTTTCTTAAATCTCTGAATCGCCAAAATTCGCCCCGATGGGATTCAAACTAAGGCTCAGTACGAGACGGACGACACTCGGCCACTGATCTGGGCGACATAAATATAGTATTAAGTTTTTTTTAGCTCAAATTTGAGTCGATTGACTTGTTGGCCACCTCGGATGTATAGCATTAATTAAATTTTTGAAAACCTATATCACTTAAAATATGTTTACGGACTGAAATAGTAGCCTTAAAACAATTGAAATAATTAAACGAACTCCGTCGCCACATCCATATTTTTCGTCTGCTAAAAATACGCCCCGATGACGAACGGCACTTTTAAAAAGACACACACACAGACACATACACAATGGCAACCCGCGCGGTCCTTTCATGTTGTCCATTGAACTGCACATTTCTATTATTTTTGCGGTTCTCGGAGTGCAGCAGCGCTCTTTCTGAAAATTTATTAAAATCACACGTACGATAATTGCAAAAAAATAACACTTTTGTTGGCTTAAACGGTTGCATTATTAAGCGCGAGTTGGGAGCGAGTTTTAATTAATCCCTGATGTTCGCGCCGACGGCGGCGGCGGCGGCGGGGGTCAATCGCGGGCGGGGATTTAATATTTAAAACGGGCATATTAAAATTTTAGCCGGAACGCAAACAGGAAAGTTTACGCTTCGAACATTGATTGAGATCTCCCTGCGGAACACGCTCGCCGCAGGTTAATGGATTAGTCTTTTTAATTATAAAATAACTGAATATTAAATTGGAAACGCGGGTTAGCTCATGGTAAACTTGTGTGGCTAAATATTGCAGTGGGGGATTTAAGTTAAGTGAACAATATTGGAGAATTTATAATATTTATTATTAAAATAGAAGAATTGAATTGGATAAATATTATGAATCAAACCAGATTTATTTTTGTTATTCTTTAGCCAATTGAACTTATATCTTCATAGGGCTATCAGCCGTGAGACTTTTCCGCCGGTCAAGGGAGAAGCTCAGAGGAGTTTAATCACCCGGTATTTACTTTAACTTCACAGAAAACCTCTGAAAAACTGTGAAAGGTGATTCACGAAAATTCACTCCACGCTGGGGATCGAACTCAGGCTCCCCAATGCTCATTACGAGACGGACGACGTCGCTAACCACTCGGCCTCTAAGCTGGGTTTTGAACTTAATTATTGAATATTTGGCGAATTTTTAAATAACAGTATTAATATTATAAGTCTAATTAATTCCAAATCAATTTAACTCGAGTTATATCGATATAAAATCAATATGAACCCTTAGTAACATATGTAGTTACATGTGTATATACATTTCTCTTGCTTGTTAAACTGTCTTTCCTTTCTTGATTATTATTTCCTCTATTCTGTTGTCCTACTCTTTTCTTGGTCTATCTCTTCTTTTATTTGCAGTGCTTGCTTCCCATACCTGTTTTGTTTCGATTATTTTTGTCCATCCTAATTAAATGTCCCCACCAGTTTAGTTGTTTCTTTTCTATAAATAAAAAATGATTTTACGTATATTTTACTTACATGCATGTGTATGTTTACAAATATTTAAAAAAAAAACTAAGGCCCAGCACCAACACCATCTGTATTACTATCGGTGGTGTTTCCAGCACCCTATTTGAAAATATGTCTGATGATTGTTGTTAAAGTCTAAACAATATTTTGAAAAAAAAATTCTGGGGGGTACATTAATAAAAATTGCAATTTGTTATGTTGCAAATATTATTCAATTACAGCTGACAAAATTAACTTAAATTTGTTTTTTTCTTATTTTATGGTTACCAGACATAAGTAAACAATTGTAGAATTTTATTTTTTTTTTGAATACTCCGTTTAGTAACAATGCACCGAGAAAAAGTTCACGCCGCGCCAACTTATTGACTGCCCGGAATTATGAGAATTGTTTAACTTCATACCGGTTAAAAATGTTATGTCCGTAATGGTATGAAGAAAAATTCTATTTTCTATTCTAAATTCTATTTTCTATTTAAGATAAATAATATATGTATATAAAAAAAATGTATGATAACATAATGCGCTATTAAATTGGTTTTAATATTTTTATTTGGGATTTCTTATGTGCATTTTAAATTATATGGCTCTTCTAGCTATCTATAAGATTTGTATATTTTTATTAATCGCAACCCCTACACTCGGCTCAAACCCACCCTAGTTGCAATATAAATTACAGTTTTCAAATAACCCAAATATCAAAAGATAAGCGCGCCATCCCGCCCGGTTCTAATTTATACGAGCCCCTAATAGACGTTATTTATTGGCAATTTTAAATCGAAACGGCCCCGCATTAGTGGCTCCCGGTTAGTTTTTGTTGCTATTGCTCTTCGGCAGCCCGAAAAAAAATCAGCATATCGCGTTCGCGTACACAAATATTTCTTTATATTAGATTACGATTTTATTGCAGGCTATAAATTACGGGGCACGCTCGGTGTGTGTGTGTGTATGTGCCTGTGTGTCTGTTGTATCTGCAACTTTGCCACAATGGGATCCAAATTGCGTTTTGATTTACGGTTTTCCGTGCTCGTTCCGATTTTAACTGCCACCAATAGAAGTAATCGGGGGAAATTTGTTTTAAATGTCATTCGCTTTATTTAAAAGGAATTTTATAAGGAAATATGCGAGCTTACAAGAAATATATTATTGAAAGTAATAACATGAAGGCTGATACAGCCATTATTATATGCAATTCTTGAACATTAGATAACATTTTATTGATAGGGTGAATTTATGATTATTAAGAAATACTAGAAACAATGACTAGTTATCTTAGTCATTGTTTCTAGTATTTCTTAATAATCATAAATTCACCCTAAATATCATATCATATGAAATAAATATCATAAAACAGAATAAACCAGACTGATTTCCAGGGCAGAAAGACCTAGAGTCTATAGCCATTTTCAGCAATTCAATAATATTGGTAAGAGTTTTCAGTCCATATATAATTTCTACCCTATGAAAAACGGCTCTCAGAATTTTTTAAAATTTTTTACCCACCTCAAAAGAGAAATTTTTCAAAAAAACGGCTTTTTAAAATAATAATATAAAAAATTGCGAAATTTACGGTTTTTCTCAAAAAATGTAAAAATTTCATATATTTTATTATCTAAAAAAAATTGGATGTTTTTTTTAAATATACATTTAATAGCGAAAATTTTCAAAAAAGAAACACCTCCAAACGACCAATTTTGAACAAATCTGTGGCAATTTGAAAACAAAGAGCCGTTTTTTGAATAATTCCCTTTTGAGGTTGGTAATATTTTTTTTTAAACTCGAGACCCGTTTTTCATAGAGTAGAAATATATATGGACTGAAACACTTAAATATTATTAAGAAACTTACGACGCAAACGTTGCTGAGATATATTTGTCCTCAAAATAATAATAATAAAAATATTTATTCTGATACATAACATTTACATTACATACTACAATGGGCTAACGACCGCAGTCTTTCTGCCCGCGTCAAATTTACAAGTTGCATATAGTTGGAATCTTAAACTAATCTTAATATAATCTTATTATTTGTGTTTGATTTGTTGTATTAGAAGGAGTGATGGGAATTTTCTTTTAGGTATTGATGGGTTAGATGGGATAAGGTACTGGGCAATTAGTTCAATATTGTTTTTGATAATGAATTTTTCTTTTAATATTTGTAATCTCAGATTAATTGGGGTAATTTTTAATTTACAGTATAGTTGTCGGTTAGGAGGATTAAAAAGTGGATTGTTGGGATGTCTAGCTTTAGATAAAGCTCAAAGGCTGGTCGTTTCTGCAACTCCCAATGCTTTAAGTGCAGGTTTCCTGCAGTTACAGAATAAGATGCTACCATATTCCAATATGGGGAGACAAATTAATTTATAAATTTTGTTAATTGTCTTTATATTAATGTCTTGATTTTTATACGTTAGACTTCTAAAATGTTTCGCTCTAGCAATTTTTTTTTTTAATAATTGTGGTGTGGGAATTGAAATTTAGCTTGATGCCTAAGTTAATTTCAAGATATTTCTCATGTCGTTGCGGTTTTATACAATAATAGTTCAGAGTGATTGTGAGCGATGAATATTTGTCCTCATTTACTACGTATGTATACTATTTTAATCTCATCTCCTAATCGCAATTTTTTTTTTCAAAGAAAATTCGTTTTATTTATTTACACTTTTACACCTTTACATGTACAATACATATATACATAAACATATACATACAAACATGTACTTATGTCTGAAATGGAAAAAGAAATAAAAAAACATGGTATCCTTCTCCCTGTCTTCACCTCGGGATTTGTGGTTCTTGTCCCATCTCGGGCTATCGGTATCGAGGGATGTATATTGTTTGTCCATTTGTTTAAGTTATTTTACTTTATGCTGTCGTTTATTATTATGTTTTTGATTTTTAGCTTAAAAGGGATATATTTCTAGTTCTATTTTGGTCATTCTACTAATAATAAGCCTGTATTGTCAAAACAAAAAGAATTTCCAATTACAGGACAACAATATGTTTAAATAACTATAGATACAGTATATAAGTATATATAAACAATTGTTACGTTTTGTAAAAAAAATAACTGCGGCAGGAATTAAAAGAAAACCTCCCGCACCGCCCCCAGCCCTCTGTCATTTCCTATTTCGTTAGCGGCCGTTAATGCGTTCCCGGGCGCATAAAATTTTCGTCTCGAACTATAAAAGCCAAATATACACATCAAACACGCCGTTAAAGGCGCATAACGCGAACGCGCCGCGGAAAAAAAAGGGGCAATGATTTATTAAAATATGGCCAAAAGTTTTATGGACCATATTTTTATGGAGCGACCGGGCGTGTGGGGAGGGCGAAAACAGACGTGCCCTAGGCAGCACACTCTTCTTTAATTACCAGTCTGCCCGTCCCTCGTATCAAAAAAAAACTGAGACCGTAAAGTGGTTAATGGTAAAAACAATTTTTAATCTTGTTAATTACCAGCAGCGAACTACAATCGACAGCATAAAAATATATTTCATGTATAAACTGTTTTATGCCTTATAAACACGGTTAAAATATTTTTGGAAAAATAAAGGACATATACCCAGCTCAGTGGCCGAGTGGTTAGAGGCGTCATCCGTCTCGTACTGAGCATTGGGGAGCCCGAGTTCGATCCCCAACGGGGAACGAATTTGCGCGAATCACCTTTCACAGTTTTTCAGAGGTTTTCTGTGAAGTTAAGGTAAATACCGGGTGATTAAACTCCTCTGAGCTTCTCCCTTGACCGGCGGAAAAGCCTCACGACTAATAGCCCTATAAAGATAGAAGTTTTTTTTTAAAGGACATAAAAATACCCTAAATTCATACATTTATTACGAAAATAGTGGCATAAAACAATGCATACATTAAAATTTAAAAATCTTAGTACATATTACACATTTAAATTTAAATAACATTAATTTTAATACTTTTCAGTAGACTTTTAACTGGAAATAAAGAACTGCCCTCTTAAGCGTGAATTACATTATACCACATACGTAAAAAAAACTTGCTAAACTTTCTAGTTGCAATTATCATACAAGTCTTTTACTTCTAATCTTTCGTGTGCGATATTTAGCTCTTTCTATGACCAACATGAAAAGCAAAATGATAAACATTCCTAGAGGTTGGATATTTCCATTGCAGTTGGTAATGCCCTTGCCCTGTCTAGGTCGTCTTGTACTTTTCCTTCATCACAGTTTGTGCAAATGTTGTAAAGGTGTCCCATCTGGTCTCGCTCTCTAGCATCAGGCTTATTAGATCTTCTGGTGGTGTCTCTTCTCCATATCAATCCACATCTTGGTGCGTTCCCTCGTTAGTGCTGCCAACGATATATGGTATGGGCTGGATCATCTGTTCTACTACAGTAGCAGTGCAGGCACGACTGGAATACACTATGGATGGCCTGCATGGTCCAGTTATCCAGCTTACTTTGCCCTCGAGTCAGCCAAGGAATCGGGGAGTCTATCCTGTAACAGATGGTCTGGTGATTAGGTTGGTTGTGGCCATCGTGATGTCGAAAAACAATGTTTGCTCTCATCTCGTGAATGTTGAAGATTACCCAAAGTTGCATATCTCCAGGTCGAATGTGGATGGTATGTCTACCACTGCTTCACCCTCCCAGTGCCCCCCCCCCCCCCCCCCCTGTAGCCTTGACATTACAGTATCTGGCCACTATGGTCTGTCTGTTGTTCGCTCTTACAGTATTTTCAAGCATTCCTAGGCAATTATTTGCATGCGTTGTGGTGCAGTTTGCTGAAAGGTAGCAGGCATAACACTATACTAAAATATATTCTATAGTAGATAGAAAGCTAAAAAGCTACATGTATTAAAAGTACATGCAGAAAACCATACTCAATGTTGTAAAAACTCAAATTAAAAAAAACTATTAAAATCAATATCTTAATCTGCCCCATAAAGGGTTAATAACACAAAACTAGATATTGATACAAAACACCCAGCTCAGTGGTCGAGTGGTTAGAGGCGTCGTCCGTCTCGCACTGAACATTGGGGAGCTTAAGTTCGAACCCCAGAGGGGTGCATTTTCGGAAATCACACAGTTATTCAGTTAAATGGTAAATACCAGGCCACTAAACTCATTTGAGCGTCTCCCTTGATCGGCGGATAAGCCTCACGACTAGGGTTATTAGCCGTGAGGCTTTTCCTTCGGTTAATTGAGAAGTTTCTTTTTTTATAATTTTTTTTATATAAAAAATATCAGTTTATTAGTTCATAGAATGTAATAACAACAATATATTTCTTAGTAACCCTCACATTCTTAAAAGAAAAACATCAATTTTAAGATGCAAATAATGTCATGAAAATCATAAAACTATCTATAAACACAACATTAAATACATGAATAAAATAGAATGTAATATTTATATAGGCATATAAAAGAAAACAAAGGTTGTTTTTAATATATAGCTATTAAAAAATTAATATAAGCTATAAATTTGTTTTAGAGTAAGAAAAAATTATAGTTTTCACTGTATAAATGTTTTTTAAATTTATTATATTTATTTATTTATTGCACATACTAATAGAATACAATATTCCAATTACAGGGGATACAAAGATGAGGTACAAAGAAACTTAACCCTTAATTAGGCGCGCTGTGTTTCATACCATCGGTGGTCGCATGGGGTATTTTACACCCCACCCACTTAGTGGGTTTGTAAGGCAAATAAATTAATATTTTTCAATCAATTATTAGAATAATGATGGCTTTTAATATGAAGTATATAAAAGCACTTTATTTAAACATTTAAATATTATATATAAATAATAAATAGTATATAAAATCATTTATAAACCAATATAAAATTTCCGAGAGATATCAGAGTTAAAGTGTGATTCAATTCTAAAATGATCTTAGGCTTCCCTAATTTTGTATCAATCTTCAACACATTGCTGCTGGCGCAGGGGGGTTATCCCGGTACCCGAAATTTTATTATTTAATTATGTGGGTTAAATTTGTGTCTATGTAAGAGTTTATTCCTTTCTTTAATTTATTTGATGATACTTTCATTTATCCATGTGTTTTTCTTTCTCCTTTTATTGTTATCAATTGTGTGTTATTTTGTATGTTATCTTGGATTTACTTACAGTATAACCCCGGATTCTAAACAAATAGATTTTGGATTCGAGGCATTCATGTATAAGCGTATACAAGAGGTAACATATAGCGATATTGACAATTACATTTAAATGACAGTACAGAAGCTTTCCCGTTGGAAATCCTCCCTTTTTATTACAAATATGTTTGATATGGTTTAATGAGTAAATGTAGTACACCATTGTTACAGTACTAGTGATGATAGTTTGATAGTATTTATTCAATAAAAATCCAATCGTGTTACGTCTAGTTCTTAACATATAATTAAGGGCCTTTAGAAGTTCAAAAATCCCCCCACGAATCGATTGACTCGCGTAATCAGTCCCACAAATGCTGCACAGTAAGAAAAACAATTTTAGTTTGAAATCAATTTACCTTTTTTATCGGGGATTAGCTTGTGTTGCCGGTTTCGAACGTGTCGATGATCAATACGGCTCGCAAAAGGTGTTCACCCGTGCTGGCGGCGTACGAGGTTGGCGGGAACGGGGGGGGGGGGGGGGGGGCGCGGTGTTGGGGTCGCTTTCTCGGAACGGACGGTGAACCCGGGACCTTGGACCGGCAAGTCACGGCGGTGAGGCCGCGGTCTGGGTCTCGTAATGCCCGGTTCCTCTGGTGCTCGGAGTAGACACACGCCCTAGGATGGCTAGGGTGATAATTACTAACCCTACGATATTTTAGATGTTTCTGTCTCGTCTGATCGTAATGGATTCTGGTACCACGTTACAACTCTATTGGCATATTGCATTATTTTATTTGATATTCAGTTTATGGTGATAAATATTTTAACAAATCCACTGTAGATGTTTTTCAAACTTTGCTAATGCATTAAAAATATATGTGTATATATTAATGTCATAATCAACAATATTTTGGTTCTAGTCATGCTAATTAATACCAAAGTCAGTATTTCAATATTGTTGCGGTTAGGTGGGGATGTAAACTCTAAAAGGTACCTTACACGATCAATAATATAGCTAAACTATTGGTCTACATAGTTTAGCTATATTATTGATCGTGTAAGGTACCTTTTAGAGTTTACATTCTTAGCAAGGAATTTCAGAAAATGGTCCTACTTGACAACTTATATCTCCGTTATTTTGCAATTTTTATTATTCGTTATTCTTTCGTATTATTCATAAAACTACAACGCGTATGTGTAAAATAAAAAATATTTTATATATTCAATGGCCTACACCAATTTGATTTTTTAAATCTATACCATTTTTTTTCCGAGCGTCAAACTAATTTTTCATTGTAACAAGTTTTACAATATGTTAATAATAATAATCAGATTGCGCCGAATTCCATTGTAATTCAAATAATTTAATTATGCAATTGTTAATTACTAAAAATAAATATATAATTAAATGTTCACGCTGTGTAATGTTCTTGACACGTGTGATACTCGCATGTGGATCAGATAAGATCGGCGGTCGCGATACCAATAATTCGAATGATACATGGTTTTAATTAGCATTTTCAGTAACACAATCCCGAGCCTGATGTGGCGGCGGTGGGACGCATGAATATGCAGATTTCCGAGAAGGCGAGTCCCTATCGCATTATGTTAATTGAAAAAGTCTTTCGTACGATATCGTCTTTATATTACTAACTTTGGCGCTGCTGCTGGTGGCTCTGATTTTTTCCGCCGTTACGCCACACCGCTAAACAGTGCAAATGAGGCGATAATGTGCTTAATTGTCAGCCGGAGATATATTGCCCATTGTAATTACCCGCTATTCTTCCATTTTAATAAGGGGCACACGGCGAGAAAGAAATGTTATCACGCCTGTTTTGACTAGGAGGCGTTGTACGGGCCCCCCTCGTTTGTATTTGCATAGCTGCGAGAGTGCGATATGCGTTATTAGCGGGAAAACTGCTGTTTTATTGAGGTGATGTAGAACAATGGGGCTTCTTTAATCTGTAATACAACACGGTTTGCAAGGGAGTTGCCAGAATATTTTATAATTTATCTAATTGTGTCAGTTTCATCCCTACAAGTTTTATAATTGCAGGCTTATTGAAAATATTCAAGTTCAATCAAATATATTAAACAATACTTGATATAAAGCCATTGGAAATCGGATGGTTTATTTATAAGTTAACAATGGTCTGCGTACTACTAAATTATCACTTACATCAAACACAACACCCTTTTTATAAAGGACAAAACCAAAAAATAATAAATATAATACAACTAACCCCCTAGGAAGAAAGTTAAACGCAATCTGGTGGCACCACATCAATTAGCAATGCACACCTATATGGTAATAACCATCAACATGCTCATGCCATCAAAATCACCGGGTAGTGTCCTCTATGGAATAATATTCCAACAGAGTGCTTGAGATATCAGCACAAGGCCAATCGTATAAAACATATATAAGTGTGAACCCACCTCTTAGCAATAAAAAAAAATAATAATTAAAGATCATTCGGGACGATTTTCTACATATACCCATTCTTCAGGGGGAATGGGAATGTGTAGAAAAACATGAATGATCTGTATTTAATATTTTTTAAATTAATTACGGCACCTCAAAAATAGTTGGATGCGTTATGAACATATTTGTATTGTTTATCAATATCTGTTTTCATTTATAATTAAAATTTGTATAATCAACGGAAATGAAAACGTTCCACCCAGCTCAGTGGCCGAGTGGTTAGAGGCGTCGTCTGTCTCGTACTGAGTATTGGGGAGCCTGAATTCGATCCCCAGCGGGGAGCGAATTTTCGCGAATCACCTTTCATAGTTTTTCAGAGGTTTTCTGTAAAGTTAAGGTAAATATCGGGTGATTAAACTCCTCTGAGCTTCTCCCTTGACCGACGGAAAAGCATCACGGCTGATAGCCCTATAAAGATAGAAGTTTTTTTAAAACGTTCCTTACACAGCGTTGCTGTTTTCCGAATATAAAAAATTACAAACGTTATTTTATGATGTAAATTAACACTACTAGTGATGATAAATCTTATTTCAGGAATTTATTTCACAATATTTTGCAATGATTACTAATAAAACCTAAATTTGTGACCAGCCATAATATGTTGCAAGTTGATACAAGCCTCTATTGTATTCTTATCTCTGAAATTTTGATCTAACAATCAAGGCCACTGATAATTGCTGTTTCCGACTGATTTAAAGTAACTGTATCGATTCTATAGATGCTATTAAATAGGCAATCGCCATGTGGGCAAAATGTGTCTAGATTTATTTGTACCCTGGATGTTTAGATGTAGACCCTTTTACCGTTTCCTGTGTAAATATTATGCGTTTCAAACAATATTGTTGAATTATTAACGTCGGTTCCGAAAGGTCGACACAAAAAAAAAACGGTTGTCTCAAAGCAAAGCAAACACGACGCGTTCCCCACTATTTGTTGCTCACGAATCCATAACAAATTCATAAACATGAATAATTTCCCCGTACAAGCGCCCACGTCAGGTCGTCCCATCAAGATAATGGCTTGTTTTATTACGTTATTCCGATAGCGACCGGTCAACTATTCCTAATGAGTTTATAATCTAAAATATTGAAGCTCCGACTCCACTTTGAGTTGCCCGCGAATAATTCACGTTGTTGTTTTGTGCACGCCGGCGTCGTGATTTATTCAAGTTTCCGGGAAGACTTTGCCATGTGTCGGTCAATTAGTTGTTTGTTTGATTGTTTGCGGCCAGATTACTATTCGGTGTCACTTGTGTGTGTTTGAAGTAATATTTTTGTAATAAGCTTCCTCGATAAAAGTGCATTGAATGCTATTATCGTGTTTACCCGCCCACTCTCTCACACACACATTTATACACACGCTCGACCGACCTTATCTCTCCCTGTGTGCCTCATCGATTTCGTGTGTTTATTACACACAAAAATGTACACTGCGGCACTTTAGATAATCATATTGCTAATGAACACGGAGGTGATTATTTAAAGTCCAAAACATACTTTAAACACAAATTAAAATCATCGGATGTAACCAGTACACATTAAAAGGATAAATAAAACGATTTTTTACTTTGTTTTTTTTTATCACACTTCAGTTACACTTTGCAACTAGTTTCGGCTAAGCTCTTGCCATTTTCGAGCTCCTCCGATGACTGAAGCAATTGTAACCGATCGCTCTTTATATAATAAAAAAAATTATATAATCACAGAAACACCCTTCAACACAATATATATTTTAGTTAAGATGTTTCTGTGTAATTGTTAGTTTTCCTTTTTTTATTATATAAAGAGCGATCGGTTACAATTGCTTCAGTCATCGGAGGAGCTCGAAAATGGCTAGAGCTTAGCCGAAACTAGTTGCAAAGTGTAACTGAAATGTGATAAAAAACAAAGTAAAAAATCGTTTTATTTATCATTTAAAATGAATTATCACAAAGTAGACGCCTTAACAATCCATTACACATTACTTTATCAGACGTATTATAATAATTAAATTATTTTTATAATTATAATTTGTTAATTTAATGTAATTGAGACAAGCAATGTATGATCATAAAATAAAAATTAAAAAAAAATAAATTATTGTCATATATTTCTTAATTTTTTTCTAAAAGAAATAATAAATAAGGCCATAACGCCTTAACAATCCATTACACATTACTTTATCAGACGTATTATAATAATTAAATTATTATTAGAATTATAATTTGTTAATTTAATGTAATTGAGACAAGCAATGTATGATCATAAAATAAAAATTTAAAAAAAATAAATTATTGTCATATATTTCTTAAATTTTTTGTGAAAGAAATAATAAATAAGGCCATATGCGAAATATAAATATATCCAATCAAGGGATTATTGAAATATTTACAAATTTGCGGATAAAACATACAAAATACAGACATATTTTTCCTTCTATTTATTTTTATCTTTTACGCTCCTATCTGGATATGCCGATTTTGGTTAGGATTAAAAAAAAAAAATTATGCAAAATATTTTGTTTAATTTTTTTACTGATCTTAGTGCAGAACATATCAGTGCACTAGATGCCTGAAGGAAATTGGAAAATTTTATACCACTTTTTTATACCAGCTGAGATCTTAGAGGATAACTTCACACCTGTATTTTAGAGTCGATCTAATGATCTAAATCACTCGCATACTAAACTCAAATAAATTTGATGAATGTTTGATGCATGTTTTCTTCATTGCCAACTCTTCCATAATCTATAGTTTCGATTCTGTGAGTTCAATTCTACAAAAGTGCACACTTAAGCGAGTAGTGAGGACATTTTTTTCATCCACCATCGTCGCCGGGCCATTCATTCATCCGCGTCCGTGTTTAAGGTAATGGAAATCGATTCGAGTCGAAGCCGAACGGTTCCCGGATGATCCGATTGTGCAGTTATTACAACACGGCGCATAAAAACGAGCAGAGCGTTCAATTTCTGCTCAACTCGACAGTCGCGCGCTTGACAAATGCACCGGGGGACTGTGCATATTTGCTAATGCTTCACGAGAGGTTTTAAAGTTACTACCCCGTCTCGCATTGAAAATCTCTTTATCGAGGGAATAATTGAGTGAAGTGGCTCTAGCTGGAAATCGACTTTGAATTTGAAATAATACAGAAAAATCTTTATTTACTGTAGGGATTGTAAGTGCTTAATGAGATTATTTTATTTTGTCTAGAATGGCAGTTTACTTTACGGGTGGAACATTTATATTTTTCTCATTCAATAGTATATCTAGATTTTAGTAAAAACTTCGAATGATGAACATACCTGCATTTATGTAAATCTGCAAGGTGCAAGGCGTTTTTTTTTTCAAATAGAGCTAGTAAACTAGTAGTTTTAAACTTAGTCATATAAAAAAAACTTCTATCTTTATAGGGCTATCAGCCACGAGGCTTTTCTGCCGACCAAGGGAGATGTTCAGAGAAGTTTAATCACTTGGTATTTACTTTAATTTCACAGAAATTAACTGAAAACTGTGAAATGTGAAAAAGGCGAAAATTCGCCCCGATGGGGTTCAAACCAACACCATCTGTATATACTTGGTGGCCCCTACCAACCAAACTATGCCCAGCCACTATTTCAAGCGACTTGAACCATGCACTACATTGTTTCTCACATATTTTTACGAATCAGGCGTAAATTAACAAATGAAATTAATTGAATAATTAAAAGTAACGGATAACTGTGTAGTGCATAGTTCAAGTCGCTTGAAATAGTGGACGGGCATAGTTTGGTTGGTAGGGGCCACCCGCCCACCCCACCTTTGCTCGCATACTTTTTCCAATGGATACAGACGTATTATATTGTTTAAACAATACCAAGAAGAGTGTGATCCTATGAAAAAACTATGCGAACAAAGGTGGGGTAGGCGGATGGTCCCTACCAACCAAACTATGCCCGTCCACTATTTCAAACGACTTGAACTATGCACTACACTATTATACGTTATTTTCTATGATTAAATTAATGTTATTTATTAATTTAAGACAAATTAGAAAGATATATGTGAAAAGTAATGTAATGCATAGTTCAAGTCGTTTGAAATAGTGGACGGGCATAGTTTGGTTGGTAGGGGCCACCCGCCCACCCTACCTTTGCTCGCATACTTTTTCCAATGGATACAGACGTTTTATATTGTTTAAACAATACCAAGAAGAGTGTTATCCTATGAAAAAACTATGCGAACAAAGGTGGGGTGGGCGGGTGGTCCCTACCAACCAAACTATGCCCGTCCTCTATTTCAAACGACTTGAACTATGCACTACACAGTTATCCATTACTTTTAATTATTCAATTAATTTCATTTATTAATTTACGCCTGATTCGTAAAAATATGTGAGAAACAATGTAGTGCATAGTTCAAGTCGCTTGAAATAGTGGCTGGGCATAGTTTGGTTGGTAGGGGACACCCGCCCACCCCACCTTTGCTCGCATACTTTTTCCAATGGATACAGACGTTTTATATTGTTTAAACAATACCAAGAAGAGTGTTATCCTATGAAAAAACTATCCGAACAAAGGTGGGGTGGGTGGGTGGTCCCTACCAACCAAATTATGCCCGTCCACTATTTCAAACGACTTGAACTATGCACTACATTGTTTCTCACATATTTTTACGAATCAGGCGTAAATTAATAAATGAAATTAATTGAATAATTAAAAGTAATGGATACATGTGTAGTGCATAGTTCAAGTCGTTTGAAATAGTGGACGGGCATAGTTTGGTTGGTAGGGACCACCCACCCACCCCACCTTTGTTCGCATAGTTTTTTCATAGGATAACACTCTTCTTGGTATTGTTTAAACAATATAAAACGTCTGTATCCATTGGAAAAAGTATGCGAGCAAAGGTGGGGTGGGTGGATGGTCCCTACCAACCAAACTATGCCCGTCCACTATTTCAAACGACTTGAACTATGCACTACATTGTTTCTCACATATTTTTACGCATCAGGCGTAAATTAATAAATGAAATTAATTGAATAATTAAAAGTAATGGATAACTGTGTAGTGCATAGTTCAAGTCGTTTGAAATAGTGGACGGGCATAGTTTGGTTGGTAGGGGCCACCCGCCCACCCCACTAGGGGCCACCCGCCCACCCCACCTTTGCACGCATATTTTTCCAATGGATACAGACGTATTATATTGTTTAAACAATACCAAGAAGAGTGTTATCCTATGAAAAAACTATGCGAACAAAGGTGGGGTGGGCGGGTGGCCCCTACCAACCAAACTATGCCCGTCCACTATTTCAAACGACTTGAACTATGCACTACACAGTTATTCGTTACTTTTAATTATTCAATTTATTTCATTTGTTAATTTACGCCTGATTCGTAAGAATATGTGATAAACAATGTAGTGCATAGTTCAAGTCGCTTGAAATAGTAGCTGGGTATAGTTTGGTTGGTAGGGGCCACCCGCCCACCCCACCTCTGCTCGCATAGTTTTTTCATAGGATAACAGTCTTCTTGGTATTGTTTAAACAATTTAAAACGTCTGTATTAATTGGAAAAAGTATGCGAACAAAGGTGGGGTGGGCGGGTGTTTCCTACCAACCAAACTATGCCCGTCCACTATTTCAAACGACTTGAACTATGCACTACACAGTTATCCATTACTTTTAATTATTCAATTAATTTCATTTGTTAATTTAATTCGTAAAAATATGTGAGAAACAATGTAGTGCATAGTTCAAGTCGCTTGAAATAGTGGCCGGGCATAGTTTGCTTTGTAGGGGACACCCGCCCACCCCACCTTTGTTCGCATAGTTTTTTTTTGACTAACTTTTGAGTCAAGAAATTGTCTTATCTAAAACGACCTTAAGTTTTCTGTTGTCAGCGCTAAGTAGAACATCATATTCAATAAAAACGTATGCTTCTGTAGTTTTCAGTGATTAGTGCCATCACTAACAAACCCCGAATATTTTAAGTGGTAAATTGTTACTGGTGATCTCATTTTAAAACGGGCCCTACACGTTAAATTCGGAGCGCAGCAGCGTTTTTCTTTTCGGGCCGACCATAAAACTAAAAGTTGATGAGCGAGCAGACCTTATAACCGTTTCATTAATACTTTTACGGGCGCGTAAATCTAAGGCCGCGCGGCGCAAATTAGCGAGAGCGAAAAAATTAAGGCTGCCAATTCGGGTCGAGTCGGGCGGGCCGTAAAAAAGTAAGATAAAACAAATTGGGGACGTAAATTACGGCGTGCGCGCCCGTTTAAATTTAATTGCGAAGAAAACTGAATGCGAGTGCAAATAATTTTAATATGTACATAATTTTAATGTGTAATATGAAACTTGTTTTTGATTTGAAATGAGTGAAGTCTCATCCCATATCATCTGTTCTACATTCTGAAACCTATACATGGTTAAAAAATAAATTGTACAAATATTAACTAAAAGTATGTATTTGTTCTGAAAAAAAATAACAATCAACGCATTATTCACATAGAGGTTAACGCAGTTGCATCAGTAGTGCAGAAAAGTTAAATTAACGGTGTTACAACTAACCCCCTAGGAGGAAAGTTAAAAAAGATAATTAGCAATGCACATCCATATGGTAATAACCGTCAACATGCTCATTCCATAAATATTGTGTGAATTCATCCTCACTAGCTGAGCTACACTGATGAGATCTAATAAGATCGAAATCTAGATATGTATATTGCTAAGGGGTCAATTCACACTTATATATACAATAAAATTCAATATACAAATAAAAATTAAATACAACTACCCTTACATAACATTCTGTATACACACTAGACCACCTTTGCCCTCGCCAATTTCTTCTCTCACGTCAACCTCCTGCAGATTTTCACGGTTTCCCCATCCTCTCCTAGCCATTCATTCAGCTTTCTGCCCTCTCCTAGCCATTATTCAGCTTTCTGCCCTCTCCAACCCACTCTGCTTTCACTCCTTCACATTCCAAGCTAAGGTGCCACCACGTGTCGCTATCCTTCCTACACAGCGCAAACGTTGTGTATCCCAGCTCCATCTACACTTTTCTTCCTTGCTCTTCTGAACCACACCTCGCTCTTGCCATGCATTCTTTGTCCTCCCTACTCCACTCTCTCCTGGCTAAGTAGATCGGGAGTTTACCCTGCACTACGAACTGTGTAGTTGGTACCAGCTGCACTACCAACTACACTATCAATTACACTACCAACTGCACTACCAACTACACCACAAACTACACTACCAACTACACCACAAACTACACTACCAACTACACTATCAACTGAACTACCAACTACACTAACCTCTATGTGACACACCTCGCTCTTGCCATGCATACTTTGTCCTCCCTGCTCCACTCTCCTCTGGCTAAGTAGATCGAGAGTTTCCCCTGCACTACCAACTACACTACCAACTACGATACCAACTACACTACCAACTGCACTATCAACTACACCACCAACTGCACTATCAACTACACCACCAACTGCACTACCAACTACGCTACCAACTACTCTAACATCTATGTGAATGACGCTTAAAAAAAGAATAACTGCGACTCAATTGAATATTATTTATTATTATTTTTTTTTTCGAAGAGATTTCTTTCTGTTTAATATCTTTCATTAGCCGCCTGTGTGTGTGTGTTGATAAACAAAAATTGCACCCCACACGGAGCCTCCTCTCAATAAACCGTTATCAACAACGCGATTTTTTTTCGGCTGAAAATCAGGGCGCGGATTAGAGCAGCAGCAGGCTAATTAGAGAGGGAGAGACACTAATGCAGCGGCGGCTGCGGCGGGGCCGGGCCCCCTTGAACTACGATTGTCGGCGCAGCTAATAACACAATAAATTGTTTCGCCAACCTTTGTGAATAAACCGAGGAGTGGCCCGAAAGCATAAACATTTTTTAATAGTGCACGCTCCGATAAGTCGAGGTTATACGGGTATTGTTCCGATCGGAACGCGTCTTTTCAGCGCTGATGTTGGTCGAGTTGTTGTTGTTGCAAAAGCTTATTGTTTCGTATTTAAAGCGCGCTTTAACTCTCATGTTGCGTCGGACCGATTTACAACAAATCATCCGGTCTCGAGTGGATATCGACGCAGCCGTTCTTTATTGCTTAATCCACTTATATGCATAATGTAAGTGCCTGGGATGATTTTATTGGCTGGGGCGCGATTTGTTTTTCTTTTCTTTTTTCATGACAGACCCGGCCGACGAAAGCTACAGCCTGTGTTGTTAAAAATTTACACATAAAAAAAAATGGATTTGCATTTATAGCTACAAACAAGCCAATGACTTGAAAACATCATGTGTTGTATTATTTTCACCTTAAGGCTCGGTTGTATAAAAACGAGATAACAATAGTTGTAGTGTATCATTGTCATTTCTTATCCTCATATCTTCATCTTTATAAGTCTGTATTGATCCACTTCTGTATTCATCGTTTCTTTATAGAAATACACGTTTTCTGCAAATTTTATCAACATACATCAACGTTTACTGGGTTACTGGGTATTCATTTATTTATGGCAGCGAGTATATTTTAATTTCTAAAGGTCGTTTTAGACAAGACAATTTCTTAGCTCAAAAGTTGTTCAAGAAATTAATTCATATATCCTCCTCCCATACAATTTGTGCGTGACAAATAGAAAGCGTTATATTTTTCTATCTACTATTCAATTCAATATTTCAAATAATTTGCTGTATGATACGAGACAATTTAGATTGTCTCGCATCTTGATTAACTTTTGAGTTAAGAAATTGTCGTGTCCAAAACGACCTTAAAACCTATTTCTTGATCAATTCCTGATTTGAAGGTAAATATCTTACACTAGTTTCAAATTAAAACCATTTAAATTTTAAGATTGAGATATTGTATAAGACAATATATCCACTTCGACATGGGCCTTATAGCAAATGTCACACATTTTTCAAAAGTAACTTTAATATAGTATAATAATCTATTTTTATTATCCTGACACTCTTGACACATTTATGACATTTGACAAAAACCAGTATTACAATCACATTCGCAGAGCCTAAGGCATGCCAACACGGAAACAGTTGTTTAGTTGATTTCCATGGGAAACTGACTAGTCTGCTTTTTTACAAGGCTGATCTGAACTTAAAGAATAGTCCATCTGGGATCATAATCTTTATTTTTAAGGGTTTATTTCTAGGCCTACTTTCTGTGACTGAGGATAAATAGTGTGGTTACAAAAGTATTAGAAAGATGATTTTTACGCGTTGCAAGTCACCATGACCTGGCTCAACGTCCCAATGGCCACGGCATTTGCATATGTGTAAACACAAGCCGGTGCATTTCCTGCTGCACCGACGATAAACCGGATGCAAGTCTATTAGGAACCCCCTGCCAAATCCGTTCCGGCCCCTCGATTTTTACATAAATAAACGACTGGCTGCAATCGAATTGTTTATGGAGCTCACAAAACTTTATCAGCCGGCGGTTTACTTAAATCTATATTAAGCACAGTTTTTACTGAAATTTCGTGGAAAAGCAATAGTCTCGAGTGACAAACTAAATTGTATTGCTATTTCTACTTTTTCTACTAGTTTTACTATACAGGGTGTTCCTAAAGTACGGAATAAATTCAATATCCAATATTTAATCAATGTCAATTTTTTTTGATAATTTTTTCTCATAATAGTAGCAATTTTCATGAATATTCATGTACTATAATCACATTCAGAGCGAATTTCGTAAAACTAGTTTATGAATAAATTATCACTTCATATTTTCAAAATTCGTCAAAAATTCAATTTATAAAATATCATTTTGAAATTAATTTTGTTGATTTATGCACATGTTTTGAACATAAGTAGCAATTTTCATGAATATTCATGTACCATAGTCACATTCAGAGCGAATTTAGTAAAACTAGTTTATGAATAAATTGTCACTTCGCATTTTGAAAATTAGTCAAAAATTCAATTTATAAAATATCAGTTTGAAATTAATTGTTATGATTTATGCACATGTTTGGAACATAAGTAGCAATTTTCATGAATATTCATGTACCATAGTCACATTCAGAGCGAATTTAGTAAAACTAGTATATGAATAAATTGTCACTGCACATTTTGAAAATTAGTCAAAAATTCAATTTATAAAATATCATTTTGAAATTAATTTTGGTGATTTATGCACATGTTTGGAACATAAGTAGCAATTTTCATGAATATTCATGTACCATAGTCACATTCAGAGCGAATTTAGTAATACTAGTTTATCAATAAATTGACACTTTTTGAAAATTCGTCAAAAATTCAATTTATAAAATATTATTTTGAAATTAATTTTGCTGATTTATGCACATGTTTTGAACATAATTAAAAATTTTCATGAATATTCATGTACCATAATCACATTCAGAGCGAATTTAGTAAAACTTGTTTATAAATAAATTGACACTTCACGTTTTGAAAATTCTTCAAAAATTCAATTTATAAAATATCATTTTGAAAATTTTTTTGCTGATTTATGCACATGTTTTGAACATAAGTAAAAATTTTCATGAATATTCATGTACCATAATCACATTCAGAGCGAATTTAGTAAAACTTGTTTATAAATAAATTGTCACTTCACATTTTGAAAATTCGTCAAAAATTCAATTTAAAAAATATCATTTTGAAATTAATTTTGTTGATTTATGCACATATTTTGAACATAAGTAGCAATTTTCATGAATATTCATGTACCATAATCACATTCAGAGCGAATTTAGTAAAACTAATTTATGAATAAATTATCACTGCACATTTTGAAAATAAATTCGTCAAAAATTCAATTTATAAAATATCATTTTGAAATTAATTGTTATGATTTATGCACATGTTTGAAACATAAGTAGCAATTTCCATTATTATTCATGTACTGTAATCACATTCAGACCGAATTTAGTAAAACTAGTTTATGAATAAATTGTCACTTCATATTTTGAAAATTCGTCAAAAATTCAGTTCATAAAATATCTTTTTGAAATTGATTTTGGTGATTTGTGCATAAACATAAACATAAACATAATTTGCAATTTTAATAAATATTCATGTACTATAATGAGATTGAGAGCAAATTTGGTAAAACTAGTTTATCAATAAATTGACACTTTTTGAAAATTCGTCAAAAATTCAATTTACAAAATATCATTATGAAATAAATTTTTCTGATTTATGCACATGTTTAGAACATAAGTAGCAATTTTCATGAATATTCATGTACCATAATCACATTCAGAGCGAATTTAGTAAAACTAGTTTATGAATAAATTGTCACTGCACATTTTGAAAATTCGTCAAAAATTCAATTTAAAAAATATCATTTTGAAATTAATTTTCGTGATTTATGCACATGTTTGGAACATAAGTAGCAATTTTCATGAATATTCATGTACCATAGTCACATTCAGAGCGAATTTAGTAATACTAGTTTATGAATAAATTGTCACTGCACATTTTGAAAATTCGTCAAAAATTCAATTTAAAAAATATCATTTTGAAATTAATTTTGTTGATTTATGCACATGTTTTGAACATAAGTATCAATTTTCATGAATATTCATGTACCATAGTCACATTCAGAGCGAATTTAGTAAAACTAGTTTATGAATAAATTGTCACTGCACATTTTGAAAATTCTTCAAAAATTCAATTTATAAAATATCATTTTAAAATTAATTTTGGTGAATTATGCATATGTTCTAAACATAACTAGCAATTTTCATAAATATTCATTTACTATAATGAGATTCAGAGCGAATTTAGTAAAACCAGTTTATGAATAAATTGTCACTGCACATTTTGAAAATTCGTCAAAAATTTAATTTATAAAATATCATCTTAAAATTAATTTTGGTGAATTATGCATATGTTCTAAACATAATTAGCAATTTTCATAAATATTATTTTACTATAATGAGATTCAGAGCGAATTTAGTAAAACTAGTTTATGAATAAATTGTTACTTCACATTTTGAAAATTCGTCAAAAATTCAATTTATAAAATATCGTTTTGAAAATAATTTTGCTGATTTATGCACATGTTTTGAACATAATTAACAATTTTCATGAATATTCATGTACCATAATCATATTCAGAGCGAATTTAGTAAAACTTGTTTATAAATAAATTGTCACTTCACGTTTTGAAAATTCGTCAAAAATTCAATTTATAAAATATCACTTTGAAATTAGGTTTAGTGATTTATGCACATGTTTTGAACATAAGTATCTATTTTCATGAATATTCATGTACCATAGTCACATTCAGAGCGAATTTAATAAAACTAGTTTATGAATAAATTGTCACTTCACATTTTGAAAATTCGTCAAAAATTCAATTTATAAAATATCATTTTGAAATTAATTTTGTTGATTTATGCACATGTTTTGAACATAAGTAGCAATTTTCATGAATATTCATGTACCATAGTCACATTCAGAGCGAATTTAGTAAAACTAGTTTATGAATAAATTGTCACTGCACATTTTGAAAATTCGTCAAAAATTCAATTTATAAAATATTATTTTAAAATTAATTTTGGTGAATTATGCATATGTTCTAACCATAACTAGCAATTTTCATAAATATTCATTTACTATAATGAGATTCAGAGCGAATTTAGTAAACCTAGTTTATGAATAAATTGTTACTTCACATTTTGAAAATTCGTCAAAAATTCAATTTAAAAAATATCATTTTGAAATTAATTTTGTTGATTTATGCACATGTTTTGAACATAAGTATCAATTTTCATGAATATTCATGTACCATAGTCACATTCAGAGCGAATTTAGTAAAACTAGTTTATGAATAAATTGTTACTTCACATTTTGAAAATTCGTCAAAAATTCAATTTAAAAAATATCATTTTGAAATTAATTTTGTTGATTTATGCACATGTTTTGAACATAAGTAGCAATTTTCATGAATATTCATGTACCATAGTCACATTCAGAGCGAATTTAGTAAACCTAGTTTATGAATAAATTGTTACGGCGTAGAGATTGTTTATTGTAAGTCCAATTTCTCAGATAAAATCCGGATAAATACTTTGTCTTTTCGTTGAATTTACAAAAGGCCTTACCATATCCAAAATTATCTATTCCAATCGCATATTATAAGCGAATTATGTATATTTGAAATCAAGGATTTTATAACAATAAATATAATATAACAATAAATTTAATATGTATGTGTGGGATGCAACTACTACTTCCAGGGGAACGCAGAAAATAGCTTCTAGCTGTCTGAGACATTTTCAAAATGTAACGACTTTAAGAGTCGTTACATTTTGAAAATTAAAATTAAATTAAATTTTGTCATATTATTAGCATAGTGATATGCGTAATGTTATATGTTTGAAAATTGTAGTTTACAAAAAGATATATCGATATCAAATATATATGCATATGAATGTTGTTAGCAAATCGATATGAATAGAAACATTAATTACAGAACTACGACCGAACAACGACTGTTTGATTTATGCCGGATTAGCGATATAAAGATAATTTTCAGCTTCGTTTGGACAGCCACGGCGCGCAGTTGTGTTTACAGAGTATGTCAATAGCATCGTTTCGCATAATGATCAATTACACTCGCGATGAATATGCATTGAAAGCGCAGGTTAGGGGCCCAGGATGGTGCAAATGAGGCGTCCGGCCGCGTGTGCGTGCAGCTGAATTGTTTCGCCGCCGCCGGCCATAGCGGATCCCGTTGACGAGCTGTCACTCACGGGACTGTTCGTTCGGAAGGTTAGCCCAGGTCAGGTTCGCGCTAACGCCATTACTGTACGAAACGGCGTTAAATTGCTATTTGCTCGAGAGAGGCGAGGAGAGAAACATCAAAAAAAATAAAATAAACAGCCGCAGCAGTTCACGGGAAGACGTGACGGTGCACCGCAATCTATTTTAGCAGATTAAAGACATACAAACATACATAAAGTAGATATTAATTCGGGTTTTAGTGTGAGTGGGTGTTGTAAAATGTTTCAGTTTATCGCCGCCCCTCGTAATGCGTTTAATTGTTGCAACTTGATATGTTATTTGCGCAAAACATCGGGAGACCGGTTTCAATTCGCGCTGGGAAGGTTAACGACACGCGGGGAAGAAGAAAAAACGACGTAATGTCTATTTAATTTGGGCCCTCGCGCCCACGGGTGCATAACGAGCGTGCTTCGCCCAGACGCAATAACAAGGGTAAAAACTTTCTCGGGGACGGTATCTCCGAAATCTAGATGATCGAGCGGGTTTAAGGTCGGACGTGGTCTGGGTACACGACTTTGAAAACTCAACGAGGCAGTTTTGTGTATGGAAATTGTTTCATTCAACCGATTCATGCGTAGAAATAGCTTACTGAATTTATCTATATTAAAAAAAATTAGACCGAATTTATAAACCTCTATCTAACAACATTTTCGTGTATCTTTCGCAGTTTGAAACTTTATGTCTCATCAACTTGGCACCATAGGTGCGCTTTTTGAGAGGTCGCTATGGTCATGCACTATTGGTGATTCAAACGTTAACGGTTTTCCCCAAGTTCGTAGGTAAACAGCTGATCTTTGTTATCTTTGTATCTATATTAAAAAAAAAAAGAAAATTACACCGAATTTATAAACCTCTATCTAACAACATTTTCGTGTATCTTTCGCGGTTTGAAACTTTACGTCTCATAAACTTGGCATCAGAGGTGCGATTTTTGAGAGCTCGCTATGGTCATGCACTATAGGCGATCGAAACGTTAACGATTTTCTTCGAGTTCGTAGGTAAACAGCTGATCTTTGTTATTGTTTGATCAGCTGAGTTCATTAAAATTCAGTCACTTCTAGAACAATGTGTGATTGTTAATGTACTTTTAAGGTATAAATAGCAAAGTTTTGGGTATATAGTCATATGTATATCATGAAAAAACAAAGGTAATGCAAACAGATTCCCTACTAAATATAGTTCATTTTCTGCTACCAGATAGATCAGATATCAGGATTGAATCGCCTATACAGCATACACATTTCAAAGCGAGAAACTAATAAAGCGAGAAACTAATAGAGCGAGAAACTAATAAAGCGAGAAACTAATAGAATTAACTTATAAATTAAGGTCAAAACATAGCTATTGTCAAGCGTCTAGCTATGACAAACATAGCTATCATCTTTTACGAAGTGAAGGTAAAAATCGTATCCATAATTGCAAACCTCTATCGCTATATTCATAGCGATCGCTCCAAAATCGCACCCCAGGCATAAGTAGATGAATCAATTGGTCGTTGCGACTAATACGGCCGAATAAATTGGTCGCAGCCACTAATTTGTTCGTCCGCTTCTGGCTGGCGCGGACGAAGCAATAGCGCCGTGAATCCAATAAATAAAAAATGTATTGGATTCACTGCGCGACCAAGCGGACTGCGAAAAACAGGGCCCAAATATAAATATATTATTAAAATAATATGAAATTAACAAAGAATAATATGAAATTAACAAATATTCTAATTTTTATAAAACAGTCACACATAACCATTCGTCAAAAATACCCTAATATATAAAAGCCAAAAATCAAAACTTTAAATTATCTACTTTAGATTTTTCTGTAGGCATTAAAAAAATATTAGCCATCAGAAATAGATTTAAAAAAAAAATTAACTGTCGTCGTGTTGTTTGTAGGTATGTTAAGTGACGTGCGTGATACAATTCATTCCGTATTTCTTATATTTAACACAGACAATTAAGGCTTAATGTTAGACCATTTCGTGATATTTTCTTACATTATCTTTTCCGATTCCACAAGAATGGGAAGAAATTATGTTTTATATATTGGCATTATCAGCGCCCGCGTGCGTGCTCGCCGATCCGGCCAATAGTTTTGTATTGGGTTCGTGCCGTGGCCCGTGTAACTGTTCCTAAACACGGTAAGATGCAGGAAATAAGGTGGGTAATTGATAGCGTGATCAGCTGTTTGGAAGCGGTCATGATAGGAATGACCTCACACGCATTTCGAGCACTTATCGACAGATAGCGGGTGCATTATCGCAAGCGTTGAACTCGTTTCCCACGAGCTAATAAGATATCGCGCGAGCTTGGGGCCCCGTGTGTGTATTTATGTTCATATCTTACATGGGACGTGTTGCCTCCATAAAACATTGTTATTGCCGTTTGCGCGCCGCGATATCGTGACGCAAAAACGCGCCGGTATCGCGTAACCCTATACACCAACTTCTGTGCGTACAACTAAACTACAAACGCATCACTAGAATAACTAACAACTAACTAACTCATCGCTGTTTCTAAATTATTTCTCTAATGCAGAATCTAGTTGACTGTGTCGAATTTTGCGGGCCAAGTATTACACTTGCAAGTAGCCATTATGGCCAATTACAATTAGCAACTTACTATACACTTTTCACAAAATATGACTTCCCCATGTCCAACTAAACTGAAAGAAATAGTTTTGTTTTTTTCATTCATAGGCGCTCGGGCTCCTGCCGAGACTCCTTCACGATTGAACTTGAAGTCCTAATGAGTAAACACCCCCCACAACCCTCGCTTCAACCTGGTGTCGCTTTTGTATTTCTTCGAGTTGAAGGAGTCTTATCTATTAACCCATCAAGTCTTTCCTTCTGGTTCTAGATCTCAGTTCTGGAGTGGTGGAGCATGTCAAGTTCCTCTTGCATTTTCGATCGCAGAATATTGCTAACATATGGTGCTCTAGCAGCTTTCCAAGCTCTCAAGTATGCAGAACGACTTGAAGGACGCCGCTGGTGCCGGATGCCCTTCTAAGATTTTAAAATGGTGCAACCGCCGAAAGACACGAGGTAAGAGTATGTATTTTAGAAGCGACAAACATGAGACAATCAGCCTTTAGTAGCTTATAGATCTAAATGAAAGCAGCTGTAGTAGACAACACAATAATGAAAATAATACACAATTTTTCAGAATAGTTTCGTTTTGGGATATTTACACATGAATTGGATAACAGTTGGCTGCAAAAAAAATTTAAGTTCATTTAGTTAATAAAATAAACCCAAACCATCAATCAATTAAAACATTTCTTCAGATCAACACGATATTCAGAAAATAAAGATATCCACCGCAAATCTGCATCGGGCACTCTTATTACGAGCCACAACAAAAGCGTCCTTTCATAATTCTTCTCCTTTTGGTAGGCGTGCGTGCCCCTAAAACTTTTTTAAACACTGCAAGAGCATAAAGAGGGCATTCATTCCGCTCTCTCGAAACGGCGAGGTCATTAAATATTTCAATTTTCCTGCTAAGTCGTTACGGGTGCCCATAAACGAGGCGACCGCGCGCACTGAAACACAACACGCTGCGAAATATTTATTATAAAGCCCTTCCATTAAGGGGCGCGTAAACGTGGGGACTGTATGCATTTCGAATTCCCGAATACGCGCGCTAATTGAGACGTAATTCATCGGAGGAGGCTGTTCTTGCAGGCTGCAGGAACGTCTTAATCGCGAATTGAATGCGGCCGTAAATCCGCGACGGCTGTATGCATTGTGAAATAACAGTGATCAATAAATATGGCGGAGCCCGAGTCTTATTAGAATAATGGATGTGTTTATAGTAAATGAATTATTAAAAACAAAAAAATCGAATGGAAGCCAGCGATACATTATCAACCAGTTGAGTGAAAACGCTATGCGATGCGTGTTCCAACTTATAACGTGTTTTGTACCAAACATAAATACACCGCCGTATGGAAATAGCGACGCATTTATGCATTATTTATTTTATTCGAGGTTGCACGAAAACCGGTAAAGAGCGTAAAATAACGGCCCTAATGGGATCTAATTCTCTTATCGCTGTCGCCGTTATTCAAGAAAATAAAACTGCGAGAGTTTCATTTTAATTACCCCCGCGGCTAGTGGCCAGCGGGGAGAGGGCGAAAAATGGAGGAAAAGCGTGTGCACGACCAAAGGGCAGCAACCCTGAAAACTTACGGAATGCGGTAATGTATCGTGTAAACGCCACGCTATCATTAGCGAAAGAAGGGGGACTTTCCGGTGATTTTCAGGAATGTTACTGAAAGGCCAGCAACCTTTCAATTTATGAAAACTATAACACGATACAAGTATGTGCTTGAAATTAATGGGTTGTACTAATCTATAATTATTTCATTTTTTTTTTCGTTATAATATTTTAAAGAAAACATTAAATAAACAAACAAATAATATTCAACAAGAAATTTCTAGAAAAGATAGACAAAAAAATAAAATAAAATAAGAAATGAAATTAATTGAATAATAGAAAGTCACGGATAACAGTATAGTGCCATAGTTCAAGTCGTTTGAAATAGTGGACGGGCATAGTCGGGTTGGTAGGGAACAACCAACCCACCCCACCTTCGCTCGCATAGTTTTTTCAATAGATACAGACGTTTTATATTGTTTGAACTATTCCAAGAAGAGTTTTATCCTATGGAAAAACTATGCGAGCAAAGGTGGGGTGGGCGGGCGGCCCCTACCAACCAAACTACACCCATCCACTATTTCAAACGACTTGAACTATGCATTACATTATTATTCACATATATCTTTTTAATTAGTCTTACATTAATAAATGACATTAATTTAATCATAGAAAATAACGGATAATGGTGTAATGCATAGTTCAAGTCGTTTGAAATAGTGGACGAGCATAGTTTGGTTGGTAGGGGACGCCCGCCCACCCCACCTTTGCTCGCATAGTTTTTTCATAGGATAAAACTCTTCTTGGAATAGTTCAAACAATATATAGCTAATGCTTATATTAAGTTTTTTTTTGTTTTTTGTTTTTTCTGTTTTTTTTTATGTTTTAGTTAATTATGTAACATTCATTGAATGGAAACTGATTTACTTATTAATAGTGGAATCAGCCAAAACTCACCAATAGGGTTGTGATGGCTGATAAGTAAGTAAACTATGTTAATACTTTACTTACTTATTTATCAGCCATCACAACTCAATTGGTGGATTTTGACTGATTCCACTATTAATGGCTGATAAGTAAGTAAGTAAATTATGTTAATACTTTACTTACTTACTTATCAGCCATCAAAAACCTATTGGTGGGTTTTTGCTGATTCCACTATTAATAAGTAAATGATGGAATACTAAATGGTAGGAGTAAGTAAAAGAACAAGCCTAAAAAAAAACTATGGAAATTACATCTACATCTAAGAGTAATTTCTTGTACGTAAGGGAATAACATTCCTAAAAATTGTATAGTCTATAAAGTTGAGCATATGAAAAGATAATGCAACCGTAACAAATAAATCAACCTCCGATACTAATAATTACAATTATCATAGTCGAGTGTATTTAGCAATAGGTGTTTAGTAAATGCGGGCGTTGTTTTAATTACAATTTTTAATCGCAATTTGCGGTCAATATCGGGCAGCGCGCTCGCGCTCTCTCCCATATCGCAAATGACTTTGGACGTTGTGAAATTACATTCATGTCATTACGATAACATATCCCTTTACACCAGCGCTGCATTAAATATCGGAATTAAACATTAATTAGACGTGCCAGTCATTTGGTTGCGACAGCAACAACAAAAATTCATCATCCACGCTCGCCGCGTGTGGATATTGACAATTGGCGTTTTTATTTATTATTTTAAATGTGAAACATAGGCAGCGATTGCGGCATTAATATTGCATGGGTAATGGTTGATTGATGGCTGCATGGCGGATTAGAGGAAGGCGGCTATTATTTACGAGTTATTGGATGGAAATGAAAGTGTTTGTGGGCATAAAAAAAGCGCCGAGGACGTGGTGGATTATGGCTTAATTTGAGTGCGGGTTGAAGATGACTAATCAATTTAATTTAGTCATTTTATTAATTACCTGGCGAGTAATAAATCGATTCATTTAAATAAAACGTACTTACACTTAATAACACATTTTGTAATCAGATGATATCAAGATCTAGCTATGACATGCTAAAAAAGAAATGTAATAAAACATGCTATAAATCTTCACACAGCCCACATATGATTGCATATTAAAACAACCACCATATAGACAATTTTAGATATTTCAGTATGGGACAAGAACATCTTTGGAAATCATAAAATATCAAGTTCAATTTTGTTTAATCTGTAGTTAGTTAGCTATGACATGCTAAAAAAAATGTAATAAAACATGCTATAAATCTTTACACAGGCCAGAAATGATTGAATATTATAACAACCGCCATATAGATAGCTTTAGATATTTCGGTATGGGTCAAAAACATTTTTGGTAATCATAAAATATCAAGTTCAATTTTGTTTTATTTGTAATTAGTTAGCTATTGCATACTAACTAAGGAATTTAACCTTCTGTCAGGCGGAATATTATTTTAACAGGAACAGGCGCAATGCGCCTAAAAGACCACGGATAATTACGACTATACCACAATTTTTCAATTTATTTATTTTTTATTTATTCTACATCATAAGAAGTCATAGCTGAACATAGACTACAAAAAAAAAACTGCGTGTTTCAAGCAAATCGAAACTAGACAGCATACTAAATGCGTTTAACTTTCCTCTTCGAGGGTTAGTTGTACTAATCATGGTATAGATCATTGTTTCTCGATCGTTGCTGGTAGAATTTGGGTGATAACAATAAAAATAGTGAACATGTTTAATAAACTTAACTTAAAAAACATGTGTTCATATTTCATCTGCTGTTAATCGGTTAGTAGGTACTTCGCATTAAACGTCTGTAGGTATGGATCCACCCCTACCACTACCGGTAGCTATTTTAAACAGGCTAATACAGGTAGCTGGTGTCAACAGGTTAAAACCTGATTAAAACCTCTCCAAAACAGCTACCTGTATTAAACTGACCTGTTGAAAATAGCTACCTAGTAGTGGTGGTGTGGCCCTATACCTACTAACGCACACAATTCAAGTGGTAACCTATCACTGCTGAAGTCAGGGGGTGCCAGTAAACTGTTGAGATGAAAAGTGAGCTATAGGCTAAATACTTTGGGAACCTATGGTATAGACTATATTAATTATCTTCAAAGATATGGCTTGTAAAAGTTGAAATTTGTATTATCACACATTCCTGCAAAAGTACCTATTCATCATGATGCAATTTTAAGATTTTGTGTGTTACTCTTGTCCATAAATGTATGAACAACTAAATTAAAAAGACTACAATGAGACACCTTCATTATCTTCAAAGATATGGCTTGTAAAATTTGAAATTTGTATTATTTCACATTCCTGCAAAATATACCTATTCATCGTGATGTAACTGCAAGATGTTTTGTGTTATTCTTGTCTAAAAATATATGATAAACTCAATTATAAAGACTCTAATAAGATGACTCCATTATCTTCAAACATATGGCTTATAAAAGATGAAATTTGTATGCTTACATATTCCTGCAAAGAATGTCTATTCATCATAATGCAATTGTACGATTTTTTTTGTTATTCTTTTTATTTATTTATTTAGTTATTCATTTATTTTCTCAACAAACATTAATCTAGTTACAGAGAAAAGGAAACAGAGAATTGTTACTTAATAATACATATAAAGAAAATCTAAAATCTAAATTTGTCTGTAAATGTATGAAAAACTCAATTATAAAAACTGCGATGAGATATCTTCATTATTTTCAAAGATATAGCTTGTAAAAGTTGAAATTTATATTATCACACATTCCTGCGAAAATAACCGTTCATCATAATGCAATCTTAAGATTTTTTATGTTATTCTTATCTAAAAATGTATAAAAAACTCAATTATAAATACACCAATGAGATATCTTTATTATCTTCAAAGATATGGCTTTTATAAGTTGAAATTTATATTATTACACATTCCTGCAAAAATATTCATTGACATAATGTAATTTTAGGATTTTTTTTCTTATTCTTGTCTTGAAATGAATGAGACACTCAATTATACAGACCGCAATGACATGTCTTCATTATCTTTAAAGATATGGCTTGCATAAGTTAAAATTTATCACACAGTCCTGTAAAAATACCTTTTCATCGTGATGTAACTTCAAGATTTTTTGTGTTATTCTTGTCTAAAAGGTATAATAAAGTCAATTATGAAGACTACAATGAGATGTCTTCATTATCTTAAAAGATATGGCTGGTAAAAGTTCAAATTGGTATTCTCACATATTCCTGCAAGAATATCTATTCATCATAATGCAATTGTACGATTTTTGTTTGTTATTCTTGTCTGAAAATGTATGAAAAACTCAATTCTAAAAACTGCGATGAGATATCTTCATTATTTTCAAATATATAGCTTGCAAAAGTTGTAATTTTTATTAGCACACATTCCTGCCAAAATAGCCGTTCATCATTATGTAATTTTAAGATTTTTTGTGTTATTTTTATCTAAAAATGTATGAAAAACTCAATTATAAATATTTATTATCTTCAAAGATATGGCTTTTATAAGTTGAAATTTGTATTATTACATATTCCTGCAAAAATACCCATTCACATAATGTAATTTTAAGATTTTTATGTTTTTCTTGTCTTGAAGTGAATGATAAACTCAATTCTAAAGACCGCAATGAGATATCTTTATTATCTTAAAAGATATGGCTTGTAAAAGTTGAAATTTGTAATCTCACATATTCCTGCAAGAATATCTATTCATCATTCATTTGTTATTCTTGTCTGAAAATGTATGAAAAACTCAATTTATATTATTCTTGTCTAGAAATGAATGAGAAACTCAAGTTTAAAGACCGCAATGAGATATCTTCATTATCTTTAAAGATATGGCTTGTAAAAGTTGAAATTTATCACGTAGAAGTTGATTTTGAATTTCTATTCTCACATATTCCTGTAAAGAATATCTATTCATTATAATGCAACTGTACGATTTTTGTTTGTTATTCTTATATAAAAATGTGTGATAAACTCAATTATAAAAACCTCAATGAGATGTCTTCATTATCTTAAAAGATATGGCTTTGTAAAAGTTGAAATTTGTAATCTCACATATTCCTGCAAGAATATCTATTCATCATAATGCAATTGTACGATTTTTTGTTGTTATTCTTGTCTGAAAATGTATGAAAAACTCAATTATAAAGATTGCAATGAGATATCTTCATTATCTTTAAAGATATAGCTTGTAAAGTTGAAATTTATATTATCACACATTCCTGCCAAAATAGCCGTTCATCATAATGCAATTTTAAGCTTTTTTGTGTTATTCTTATCTAAAAATGTATGAAAAACTCAATTATAAATACTCCAATGAGATATCTTCGTTATCTTCAAAGATATGGCTTTCATAAGTTGAAATTTGTATTACTACACATTCCTGCAAAAATACGCATTCATTATAATGTAATTTTAAAATTTTGTATGTTATTCTTGTCTAGAAATGAATGAAAATGAATAAGGAACTCAATTATAAAGACCGCAATGAGATTTCTTTATTATCTTTAAAGATATGGCTTGTAAAAGTTGAAATTTAACACACATTCCTGTAAAAATACCTATTCATCGTGATGTAACTTAAAGATTTTTGTGTGTTATTCTTGTCAAAAATGTATGATAAACTCAATTATAAAGACTCCAATGAGATGTCTGCATTATCTTCAAAGATATGGCTTGTAAAAGTTGAAATTTATAATCTCACATATTCCTGCAAGAATATCTATTAATCATAATGCAATTGTATGATTTTTTGTTGTTATTCTTGTCTGAAAATGTATGAAAAACTCAATTATAAAGACTGATTTGAGATATCTTCATTATCTTTAGAGATATAGCTTGTAAAAGTTGAAATTTATATTGTCACACATTCTTGCCAAAATAGCCGTTCATCATAATGTAATTTTAAGATTTTTTGTGTTATTCTTATTTAAAAATGTATGATAAACTCAATTATACATACTCCAATGAGATATCTTCATTATCTTCAAAGATATGGCTTTTATAAGTTGAAATTTGTATTATTACACATTCCTGCAAACATACCCAGTCATCATAATGCAATTTTAAGATTTTGTTATTCTTGTCTTGAAATGAATGGGGAACTCAATTATAAAGACCGCAATAACATGTCTTTATTATCTTCAAAGATATGGCTTGTAAAAGTAGAAATTTATCACGTAAAAGTTGAAATTTGTATTCTCACATATTACTGCAAAGAATATCTATTCATTATAATGCAACTGTATGATTTTTGTTTTTATTCTTGTCTGAAATTGTATAAAAAACTCAATTATAAAGACTGCAATGAGATATCTTCATTATCTTCAAAGATATAGCTTGTAAAAGTTGAAATTTGTATTATCAAACATTCCTGTTTTCCGTTCCGTTCATCATAATGTAATTTTAAGATTTTTGTGTTATTTTTATCTAAAAATGTATGAAAAACTCAATTATAAATACTCCAATGAGATATCTTCATTATCTTTAAAGATATAGCTTGTAAAAGTTGAAATTTATATTATCACACATTCCTGCAAACATACCCAGTATAATGCAATTTTAAGATTTTTTATGTTATTCTTATCTTGAAATGAATGAGGAACTCAATTATAAAGACCGCAATGACATGTCTTCATTATCTTCAAAGATATGGCTTGCAAAAGTTGAAATTTATCAAGTAAAAGTTGAAATTTGTATTCTCACATATTCCTGCAATGAATATCTATTTATTATAATGCAACTGTATGATTTTTGTTGGTTATTCTTATCTGAAATAGTATAAAAAACTCAATTATAAAGACTGCAATGAGATATCTTCATTATCTTCAAAGATATAGCTTGTAAAAGTTGAAATTTATATTATCAAACATTCCTGCCAAAATAGCCGTTCATCATAATGTAATTTTAAGATTTTTTGTGTTATTCTTATCTAAAAATGTATGAAAAACTCAATTATAAATACAGGTAAACGTCGTTTTGCGCCGGTTCGATTTACGCCGATTCACAATTACGCCGGTTGGTGCCAGACACACTTTTACACGTTGTTTTATTCTATTGCCGTGTACGCGAGCAGCCTATTGTGTGTGTGAAATTGTTTCAGAGTTAGTTTTGTGTGAATCAAAAATCTGAATTCTGCTTATGACGAAGTGACATCCAAAGTGTAGAAGAGATAGATAACATTAAGATAAACGAAGACATTATCGGGCTTACACGCGAATGTGGATTCGAAGACGTAACAACCGAAGATGTGACCGAACTGTTAGACGTGCATGACCAACTACTCTCAAATCAAGAATTAGAAGAGTTGATGGAGGTATTAGATCGCCCTTAATCAGAAAATCCTGAAGAAGAAGAAGAAGAAGAAGAGGAAAATGAGAAAGAAAATGATCTGAAAACCCTAAAAACGGCCGATCTAACTCGTATCCTTGATTCTATAGAAAGCTTAGCAGATGAGCTCTGTGAGATAGATGTGATTTCAATCGAAGCTCAAATGTTAAAAGAAGCGTCACAGCTGCAGTTCGACCTTATGCTATGATTCTGCAAGAATAGAAGCAACAATCAAAGCCAATAGAATTGGATGCTTTTTAAAAAAAAAGTGTGAGAATTTAATTTAGTATCGACGAACTAGTGAATTAGTATTAATTTAAAAACAAATTATTATTTGCATCAAGAGATTAGTATTTATTTTATAAACGAATTTAAACTGTATTTATTGAATACATTTTTAATTTATATATATATATATATATATATATATATATATATATATATATATATATATATATATATATATGTATTAAATAGACATGTTAGATTGTTCTTAGATTTTTTACACGGAACGTAACCTCATATCGTCCATTATATTTGTGTTCATTTTACGCCGATTTTTTTTACGCTGGTGTCTCTCGGAACGGAACCCCGGCGTAAAACGACGTTTACCTGTACTCAAATGAGTTATCTTTATTATCTTGAAAGATATGGCTTTTATAATATGAAATTTGTATTACTATACATTCCTGCAAAAATACCCATTGAACATAATATAATTTTAAGATTTTTTATGTTATTCTTGTCTAGAAATGAATGAAAATTAATCAGAAACTCAATTATAAAGACCGCAATGAGATATCTTCATTATCTTTAAATATATGGTATATTAGATATGATATATTCATCGTGATGTAACTTCAAGATTTTTTTAGTATTCTTGTCAAAAATGTATGATAAACTCAAGGGGGGGAAGGTTGTAGCAACATGGTATGGACAATTTTTAATATATCGCCATGGACAAACAAAAATTTGATAATCAAAAATATCCAGATTCCTTTATTAGTAGTTAGTTAGCTATGACATACTACATTTGAGTTTTAACAAAATGTGTATTAATCACTACACAGGCTACAAATTGCTGAATATTAAAACAACCACTGCATAGAAATTTATGAATATTTCGGTATGGATGAATAAAATATTTGACAATCAGAAAATATGAAGATCAATTTTTTTACAGCAGTAGTTATTGCTAAACAAGAAATTTAATAAAGCTTCAACATAGGTACACAGCCTACAAATTTCAGAATTATCAGAAAATTAAAACAACAATGGTATAGATATTTTTGAATATTCCGGTATGGATGAATATATCACAATAAGTTAGTAGCTACCAACTTATTGTGATATATTCATCCATACCGAAATATACAAAAATAAGTACATGCTAAAATAATCAAAAAAAATAAATTATATAAATCGCTAAACTAATTTTAAAGCCACAGTATAGAAATTTGTGAATTTTTCATTATGAATGTATAAAACATTCGACAATCAACAAATATCAAGATCAATTTATTTTAATTAGTGGTTAGTTAACTACAAGCTAAATGAGAAATTTAACAAAAAAATTATAAATCGTTACACTGGCTGCAAATTTCTGAATATTAAAATAACCATGGTATAGAAATTTCAGAATATTTCATTCTGAATGAATAAAACATTTGACAATAAAAAATATTGAAAAGAAAATTTTGTTTCATTAGTAGTTAGTGAGCTATGGCATGATTAAAAAGAAATTAACAAAATTCGCTGCACTGGATGCAAATTGCTGAATATTCAAACAACCATGATAAAGAAATAAAAGAAATATTTCAGTATAAATGATAATTCATTTAACAATAACAAAATATGATACAGAAAACTTTGTATCATTAGTAGCTAGTTAGCTATGACGTGTGTGATGTAAAGTAATTAAAAATCACATTAAATTTGATATCTGTATATTTATTTATACAAATGTACAAAAACTGATAGAAATGATCGCAGCGCAATGGCGATAGACGTGTTAATAATAATTGCAGAACCCGATGAAGACTACTCTTGTTTTCTGGATCCCTCGCAGGTATTGCGGGGTGAAATTGGCTTGGTTAAAAAGCGGGGTAGATGTTGGAATGGAAGATTTCACATTCACATATCTCACAAAAACCCAAAATTCTCGCTAAGCGCTTTATGGCCGGTTTTGCGAGGCGAGATGTGCCCACTTGAAATATCATCTACTTGATCTAACAATAAACATCTCTGAGATTATCAATCAGCGGGTGATTTTGGTTACGTACACACATGCAGTGTGTAGCCGTAACAACGTGCTAAATGAGAAATTTAACAAAATTCACTAAACTGGCTACAAATTGTTTGTTATAATAATAACCACCGTATAGATATTGCTGAATATTTCGTCATAGATAAATAACACATTTAGCAATTGTAATTGTACTTACTTTTCTTACCATAATTTTGTTATGTCACATTTAGTTTGAGCTGAAAATTAGAACATTGTAATAAAAATGCATACATAATTTTAAAAAATCTGTTTATTATTGGCCATATAATAATATATTTATAAACAGCAACTACAATACAAAATTTACACACTATAATTAATAACTGTAATATAGTTTATATATATAGTATATGAATATAATACAAAGGATTTACAAATGCAGGGATTTATGATACATCAAGGTTATATGCAAAAATATTGCTAACTTTGTTATCTCTTAAAATCGTTCGCCAGAATAAAAGTCAACAATGCAAGAGAACTCGGGGGGGAGTTTGCGGGCGTTTTTGGAGGGATGTCTCCATTTATTATCACCCATTCATTCGTCCGATAAAGAATCAAACAGCGACGGGCCCGAGGGTGAGCGAGCACACGCGCGCACGGACGTCGCCCCCGCCAAAAATCACAAACCGGAAGCCGCCGCTCGTGCTTGCGCGCGCCCCCGCTCACCCTCCGCCGCCGCCAAAACAACGTTTTTTTTTCACGATTATTGCGATATAATGAAACATTACAATTCAACAAAAACAATCTTTACATATGAGCAAAATTTTTTTTTATACAACTATGTACAGTCCGCGAGGCGAGGGGGTGTGTGGGTTTACTTTTTAAAAATGTATGTCGCTCGCATTGTTGAGAACAAGTCAGTCGTGTCAGCAACCTGCGCGCCCGCGGAAAACAAACATTGGGTACAAAAATACACCGAATATGTTATACTCTACATTTTTTTTTCATACTGTACCAGGCCTCATAAAATTTTAAAATTCGAAAACTCTTATTATATACGGACAGTCCGATCTAACTTTATAATATTATCATGTTTATAATAAAGTTGTAACTCTAGTTTTACACATTGAAAGCACACGTAGGGGACGCGGTGGTGGGGCGCGTTTTATTTATTTATTAATTCTTCTTCTTCTTTTTTTCAACCGTTTTTCATTACAAGAATATCGTCGATGTTTTTACCTTTTTTTTTTAATAATATTTGTTTTGCTCGCTACTCTAAATATTGTAAATTTCAAAAAACTTTATTTTATACACTATTTTGCTTCAATTTTATATTTTATAATATTATTTTTAAATTTAAAAAGGTTTATTTAGTTTGTGCATTGACTTGTTTTTCGTTATTGTTTGTAATGCCAAAAAATAAATAAAAACACAAAAAAAGTTTAAGCTGGAATAAAAGTTGATTCATTGCAGGAATGGCTCGTAAGTAATTTTTTAAGGGCTGCGATGTTTTAATTTGCAATATGTCCAAATCAAATGAAGACAAAGAAGTTCTTCTACTTTCTTTAATTTAGACATGTTGTCTGTTTGTTTTTTTCTTCAGAAAAGACGGACTTTTTGACAACTATTAGTCAATAATAAAATACGTTCACCTTAAAACTTACGAGTTTATCGTAAGTTTTAAGGTGAACGAATAGTTTTATTTTATTTTTGAAGCCTAATTAGGGCATTAACGCAGTGAATAAATGTTAATTTATTTTTATAAACCAAAAAATAGACCTATTGATTGTATTTTATACGATTGATACAATGCAAACAAAATTAACCCTCAAATACAGATATTTGCAACATTATCTTTTAAAATGTTCACTGCCTAATTATAAACGTAACTTTAAAAACTATAATTCTGTATCAATAGTTGCATATTTTGCTAATAAATAGCAATTCTTATGTTTTGTACCAAATGCGGTAACTATTTTTTAATATCAATTTAAAAAATCATGCATTTAAGGGTTAAGAGCAAAACCCTTAAATTAATAATAATCACGAGCCATACCTGAATAATTATTATTGGCCAAAATGAGTAAACTACGCTTGTATTGTTGTGCTTTTTTTATATTGTGTTTTACAAGCGTAATGTTTTTTTTATGACAGAGAAAAACTGTTTTATATTGGATTGAAAAACTGATAATCAAAAGAAATTTTCGTAACAATTTTTTTTTTGGGTTTCTATTGAAAGAATAACAATATATTAAGTTGTAATAATCCGTTATTATTGGATGAATCTGGTTTATCTTTGATGAAACTCCAGTTATGATAATTTTACAAAATAAAAAACAGAATGTTTTAAGTTTTAAATGTTATCAACATTTGAGGCTTAAAATAACCTATTTTTTATATAATTACTATTTCATAATTGAATTGTTTTACGACTAGGGTACTTTTTATGTTGATAACTTAACATCTATATCAATAAAGGATATATTCAGTGGTCAAAACTCCTTTAAATTTAATGTAAACTTACAATATTCATATATCTGTACCTTAGAGTTATAAGCCACTTTGTTTTATCGTTAAGCAGCTGTTCTGGGCTGGTCTTAGCTGGCTTAGAACAGCCCAAAACATCTCTCGAACGATAAACGAAAGCGACTATAGAATACTAAGGCCACATTCGTTTATCAATCGTGAGTTTTTTCAGGGTATTCTAACACGAGAAGAACAGCTCGGAACAGCAACTTATGTCACATTACCGTAACTTTACAGGAGATCAGTTTTATTTGTAAAATATTTTATTTGCGCGTCTGTTTATTGAATTTTTGTAACACAGTGTAATCAGTACATTCTTTTTACATTACACTTAGTGTTTTTTTTATCCACAATAATTTATTTTAATAAATGTATTGTGGATAAACATGTTGAATAAAAATGAACTGTGTGTTTTATACCTTCGAGGTACAGATATAAATTAACTGTATCTACCAAAATAAACAGCCAGCTGTTATTTAAGATGTTTGCGTAGTCAGTCTCAAAAAGACTAGATGTTGTAAATTTTTAAAACTTTTGATCATCAGTTCTTCAAATTTGTTTATAAATACTTCTGGACGAACGGAAGATTTTAATCTCGATTTCTTTCAACGTAACGATTTAATTTTAAAAAAAACTATATTTCTTGTAAACTAATTCCGATTCAATCAAAAAACTTGTTTCCACTCAAATAATTGAACTTCAAAAATTTAATTCAGCGTTATTTTTGTTTTTTTTTTCGGGGGCATTTTTTCCCCGAACCGAGAGAATGATTTTACACCCAACAAAACGAAAAAATAATTCAACAAAAAATATATAGATATTGTTAATAATATAATAATAATAATATACTTATATACTCAATATGTTATATTTTATAATATATATGCGAAAAGCAGAAAAGACGGACTTTTTGACAACTAAAGTATTGGTCATCGAAAAGATGAATCACAGCCTGATTTTGTGTCCCGCCGTTGCGGCAAGGTCAGATGTGTCGAAAACTAAGGCCCGGTATCCTACGCAACAACCCGGGTTCGACATATCGAACTGAGCTAGGCACTAACAACTGGTTGAATCCGGGAATTACAATCCATACCATGCAGGGTAATCCAAAATTCGATGCGCGCTCTTTCGTTTGGCTCGAATGGAATTTGGAAAAGTCTGCGTGAGAGTGTGTGAGTGTTGTGTGTGTTTTGTGTTGTGTGTTTGTGTGTCTTATAAACTTTATTTTTTTGTCATATTATTATTATATAATGTGAGACTTTGAAAACTTAGGGCGACGCGCTACAATGATAAATACAAAAACACAAAAATGAGATCATATTTTGGGGGGAGTTTGGGGGGTTTTAATGACGCGGTGTTTTTTATTTTTGGGGGAGGGTGTTGGTGCAGCCACGGCGGCGAATATTTTGAGCTGGTGGCGTGCACTGGACTGCACAAGTCGCGCGTTATTATTTTTTATACATACGCACACTTGCAGAGTAGTTTTGTAAACCAAACACAGTCTTTAAGTCTCATCAGTTTATGAACAGGGGCTGGCCGTTCCAGTCGGCGGACAGGATGTCCGTGACGTCGGGCGTGCAGGAGAAGTTGAGGTGCGAGGAGGTGTCCGAGTCGCCGTCGAAGGGCGAGTCGATGTCGGCGAGGGCCTCGAGGTTGAAGCACTCGTCGTCCACTTGTATGAGATCGGTGAGGGTGTCCAGGTCGTCCAGCGTCGTGTCTAGTCTGTCCACCGGTTCCGCTTTCACGTAGTTTTGGAAGGTGACGCGGCTGACGTCGCTGGTGTCCATCAGGAGGGAGTCGTCGTAGAACGAGGCGCTTTCGGGCGAGTCGGGTGTTTCACAACTGGGGCTGGATGGGACTTTCGCGTGCGTTGTGAGGAAGGCGGAGGGGAGCAACGGGGTGGTGGACGCCGTCGTCAAAGGCGCTTTGGATAATCGGATTTTGAGCTTCGACGTGACGTCGGGCATCGCTGTGCGTCGCGTCGCTGTGGCGAACAACTTGTCCTTCGTCGACGAGTGGTTGTTATTGCTATCGTTTTTCAATTTCTTGCCGCTCTTGCTCTTTTTGCCAGTTGGGGATGTCGGCGTTTTTGGAGCGGGCTTCGTGGTCTTCTTCCTCGGACGGTATTTGTAGTCTGGGTATTCTTTCTGGTGTAACTGTCGCAGCCTCTCGGCTTCCTCGATGAACGGCTGACGTTCTTCTTCGTTCAACAACTTCCACCGTTTACCCAATCGCTTTGAAATCTCTGCGTTGTGCATATCGGGTTGAGTCTCGCAGATCTTTCTGCGCTCAATTTGCGACCACACCATGAACGCGTTCATTGGACGCTTGATGTGGTTCGGATTGTTCTTCTTTGTCTGTAACAATAGTAGAAATTACGTTAATACAATATTCACGATATTATATCTTTATGTATGTATGATTATTAAATGATCAGCAGTAAACCTTTCGATGGCATATTTGACCCTGTGTATTGTACTTGCGTGCCCAAATAAATTCAATCAAAATAAGAAATATTGTTCTTAAAAGACGACTTTATGCTTTATAAAAACATATGCAATGAGAAGGAAGCCTTAAATCCTACTAAAAAATAGTTTTCCTTGAGTTGCTAATAGGAAATTAATTAATACTCTTCATGTTAAGCTTTAAAATCAGATATAATTTGATGGATTTCCCAAATAAATAAAATCACAATCATAAGACCGGGATATTTTTGGAAAATGTCTGAGTGTGTGCATATGTATGAGATATATGTATATGTATGAAAATGCGAATACATAAAAAACGAAAGAAGAAAAAAAAAACGTGATAAATAGTGAATCGAACTGAGTCGAACCGATATAACTTAAATTTAGATTTACTATTAACTACGTTATTAATTCGGAAAGTCGTATGGTGCCTATACCAGCAATTTTTACTTATTTATACTATATATACTACATTATATATTTTATGCTTATAAACATTATTTATAGTTTTCTGGCCTAGATTTGAATTAATGCGATTTTATTAAAGATTAATTTAAATTAAAATGAAACGTGTGTGAAACTTATGCAATGAGCCATCTCGTACATTGATTTTTTTGCCTTCACATAATATTAACTGGATATTATATCTATGTCGAATCGTTGGTGTTGAACTAATTTTCTTAATGCGGCTTTAATGATCAACGTGTGCGTAACCGCACCGAAAGGTTACATATAATCTGCGATTTCGCAAGAAGCGCTCGCACGGTTAATTACATCTGATTGTTAACCGCGCTGCCACTGTACCTTGGCCCATATATATTGCGACCGAAAGGAAGAAACTTGAAAAACTAACTAACCGAAAGAGAGAGAGAGAGAAAAAACAGTGAGTGACATTATAAGATTACTATAAGTCAAGGACTGAAAAATAGTCGCTTTCCACAAGATATTTAAAAAGTGCAAATCCGACATAATTAAAGCCGAAAGCCGTGTTATCGATTTCACAGGGCGCATACTTTCCGAATTGTGCACGCTTTTTAATTCCGTCCCGATAACGAAACGCGGACGCCGCAGGATTTTAATCCTGTCGCGAACGTGCTCGTGGCGTGGCCGTGATAACCGCCGTCCCAAAAATGCTGTTATTGAATTTTTTTTTGCAGCGCTAACAAATATTTTCACCTTATTAGTAATTTTTAAAATACATAGATATAGTTACGTACTAGTATAGACTTGCATGAAAAATATTTATATATAACTAACCATATTTTTATATGTAAGGGTAACCAAAGGTAACTGGAATGACATGCAACTTTTAGTTTAGGGCCCTTATAGCATGATCTGAAATATATCGCACACTGAGATGACAAATGTCGTATTTTGCATGCATTTCAAAGATTTGCAATAGTTCCAGTAGTTTTACCATTCAGTATAATGTATATTTTTAAATAATAATTTGGTTTATTATAAACGCAAAAAAAGGAGTTAAAATTTACATAAGAATCATCAAAACAAAAATCTTGAAAATTCATTTTCAAGTTACGACACTTGCCATCTCATAGTGCGATATTATATTAATGTTACCAAAAATATGGTTGACATACCTCAAATATATTCTATTTCTTAATAGTCTCATTCTTCAGGAAAATTTAGCATCAAAACTATTTCAATTGTTTCTTTGAATTTCGAAAAATTACATATTTTTTTGGCCGACACCTTGAATTCACACCTTTCATTCTTATTTTGGATGAACGAAAAATATAATTAGTGTAAATACATATCAACCTTGTTTTATTTCTTGATAGTCTCATTCTTCAGGCACATTTTGACATCTAAATTATTTTAATTGTTTCTATGAATTTCGAGAAATTATTTTTTTTTGACGCCCCGTGAATTGGTACCTTTGATTCTTATTTCGGATGAACGAAAAATATAGTTAGTGTAAATAAATTTCAACCTTGATTTATTTCTTCATAGTCTCATTCTTCAGGCACATTTTGACATCAAAATTATTTTAATTGTTTCTTTGAATTTCGAGAAATGAATTTTTTGGCGAACCCGTGAATTCGGACCTTTCTCATTCTTATTTCGGATGAACGAAAAATATAGTTAGTGTGAATAAATTTCAACCTTGATTTATTTCTTCATAGTCTCATTCTTCAGGCACATTTTGACATCAAAATTATTTCAATTGTTTCTTTAAATTTCTAGAAATAAATGTTTTGGCAGACACCTTGAATTCTTTACTTTCATTATTATATCGGATGAACGAAAAATATCGTTAATGTAAATAAATTTCAACCTTGAATTATTTCTTGATAGTCTCATTCTTCAGAAATATTTTGTCCTCAAAATAAGTTCCAATAGTTTCTTTAAATTTCGAGTAATTTTAAATTTTTTTGGCGAACCCGTTAATTTGCACCTTTCATTCTTATTTGGGATGAACGAAAAATAAAGTTAGTGTAAATAAATTTCAACCTTGATTTATTTCTTGATAGTCTCATTCTTCAGAAATATTTTGACCTCAAAATAAGTTCAATAGTTTCTTTAAATTTCGACTAATTTTAATTTTTTTGGCGAACCCGTTAATTTGCACGTTTCATTCTTATTTGGGATGAACGAAAAATAAAGTTAGTGTAAATAAATTTCAATCTTGATTTATTTCTTGGTAGTCTCATTCTTCAGGAACATTTTGACATAAAAATGATTTCAATTATTATTTTAAATTTCGAGAAATACATTTTTTAGCAGACACCTTGAATTCTCTACTTTCATTCTTATTACGGATGAACAAAAACTATAGTTAGTGTAAATAAATTTTAACCTTGATTTATTTCTTGATAGTCTCATGCTTCAGGAACAATTTGTCATCAAAATGATTTCAATTAAGGTCTTTGAATTTTAAGAAATTAATTTTTTACGAATCCATGAAATCGGAATTGGCACTAATGTTTCGGATGAATGATAAATATAAATAGTGAATATAAATTTCAACCTCGATTTATTTCTTGATGATCTCATTATTCAGTAACATTTTGACGTCAAAATAATTTCAATTCTTATTTTCAATTTCGAGAAATTAATTTTTTTGCGAACCCATGAAATCGCTACTTTCAATCATATTTCGGATGAACGACAAATATAGTTGGTATAAATAAATTTCAACCACGATTTTTTTCTTGTTAGTCTCATTCTTCAGGAACATTTTGTCATCAAAATTATTTCAATTATTTTTTTTTTAATTTTAAGAAATACATTTTTTACGAACCCTTGAAATCGGAATTTGAATTAATTTTTCGGATGATGAAAAGTATAGTTTGCTGTAAGTAGATATCAACCATGATTTATTTCTTGATAGTCACATTCTTCAAGAACATTTTAACATAAAAATTATTTCAATTGTTTCTTTCAATTTCGAAAAATTCTTTTTGTTGCGAAATCATGAAATCGGAATTCGCATTAATTTTTCGGATGCACGAAAAATATGGTTGGAATAAGTAGATATCAACCATAATTTATTTATTGATGGTCACATTCTTCAGGAATATTTTGACATCAAAATTATTTCTATTGTTATTTTGAATTTCCAGAAATTATTTTTTTTGCGAATCCATGAAATCGCTACTTTCAATCATATTTCGGATGAACGACAAATGTAGTTGGAATAAATAAATTTCAACCACGATTTATTTTTTGATAGTCTCATTCTTCAAGAACATTTTGACATAAAAATTATTTTAATTGTTTTTTTTTGATTTTCGAGAAATTTATTTTTTTAGACGCACCACGAAATTAGTACCTTTCATTCTTATTTCGGATGAACTAAAAATATTGTTAGTGTAAATAAATTTCAACCTTGATTTATTTCTTGATAGTCTCATTCTTCAAGAACATTACAAAATTATTTCAATTGTTTCTTTGAATTTCGAGAAATTAATTATTTTTTGGCGAACACGTGAATTCGCACCTTTCATTCTTATTTCGGATGAATAAAATATATAGTTAGTGTAAATAAATTTCAACCTTGATTTATTTCTTAATAGTCTCATTCATCATGCACATTTTGACATCAAAATTATTTTAATTGTTTCTGTGAATTTCGAGAAATTATTTTTTTTTTGATGCCCCTTGAATTGGTACCTTTCATTCTTATTTCGGATGAACGAAAAATATAGTTAGTGTAAATAAATTTCAACCTTTATTTATTTCTTGATAGTCTCATCTTTCGGGAACATTTAGACATCAAAATAATTTCAATTGTTTTTTTAAATGTCAAGAAATGAATTATTTTTTGGCGAACCCGTGAATTTGCACCTTTCATTCTTATTTCGGATGAACCAAAAATATAGTTAGTGTAAATAAATTTCAAACTTGATTTATTTCTTGGTAGTCTCATTCTTCAGGAAAATTTTGACATAAAAATTATTTTCATTGTTTATTTGCATTTCGAGAAATTAATTTTTTTTGCCGAACGCGTGAATTCGCACCTTTCATTCTTATTTCGGATGAATAAAAAATATAGTTAGTGTAAATAAATTTCAACCTTGATTTATCTCTTCATAGTCTTATTCTTCAGGATCATTTTGACATCAAAATTATATCAATTGTTTCTTTGAATTTCGAGAAATTTAATTTTTTAGGCGCACCAGTGAATTAGTACCTTTCATTCTTATTTCGGATGAACTAAAAATATAGTTAGTGCAAATAAATTTCAACCATGATTTATTTCGTGGTAGTCTCATTCTTCAGGAACATTTTGACCTCAAAATAATTTCAATAGTTTCTTTAAATTTCGAGAAATTAATTTTTTTGGCGAGCCCGTTAATTCGCACCTTTCATTCATATTTCGGATAAACTAAAAATATAGTTAGTGTAAATAAATTTCAACCTTGATTTATTTCTTGATAGTCTCATTCTTAAGGAACATTTTGACATCAAAATAATTTCAATTGTTTCTCTAAATTTTGAGCAATTAATTTTTTTGCGCACCTTTCAATCATATTTCGGATGAACAACAAATATAGTTGGCATAAATAAATATCAACCACGATTTACTTTTTAATAGTCTCATTCTTCAGGATAATTTTGACTTTAATTTATTATAATTATACCTATATATTTCGAAACCAAAAAAAAACGGTTTATATCGGACAATTAATTTAATTGTTATTATTATCTAATAAAAGTGCACGTTTGTTCACCAATAGATTCTCATTACAATGCGTTCCATGAAAATGTGCAACGGCCCGACGTTGTCCAATTAATTCCGCAACTTTTTACGGCTGCTGCCCCCGCGTCTGCAATTACCGATTACGCAAAGTGCGGGCGCTCGCGCGCGGCTCGCTTTCTCCGCGCTTTTAATTTTTCCATTGCGTTCGTCGCGTGATTTTGTCTCGGGTTTTATTTTATTTTTTTCGCCGCTGCTGTCCGGAGCGTGAAACAATTAAACCCGCATTAGTCGGCGGGTGGCTGAAAAGGACCGCCAGCGCTCACAAATTACGCGCATCCTGCGATATAGCGGAAGGTCGCGCCGCAGCCAAGGATTTTTGAGACATCAATTAAGTTTGTATGGGGAGATAAATGAATGGCTTCAATTCTTTTAGTTACTTTAAGTAACTCATAGTATGTGTTTTGTATGTATAGAATCATCCAACAAGAGGTGTCATTTCAAATCAATAGAAAAACGCAATATTTTTGTGTGATATAATTACTTTCCGAATACAGCACAGCTGTATAAAGAAGGTATTGTCATTGCGAATAAATTTGAATTACAAATTTGACTTTTCTTGATGTTTCATGACTAATATAGTCAAAATAGACTATTTCTGGAAAATGTCTGTGTATATGTATGTGCATATGTATATGTATATGTATATGTATATGTATATGTATATGTATATGTATATGTATATGTATATGTATATGTATATGTATATGTATATGTATATGTATGTGTATATGTATGTGTATATGTATGTGTATATGTATATGTATGTGGATATGTATGTGTATATTTATGTGTATATGTATGTGTATATGTATGTGTATATGTATGTGTATATGTATGTGTATATGTATGTGTATATGTATGTGTATATGTATGTGTATATGTATGTGTATATGTATGTGTATATGTATGTGTATGTGTATGTGTATATGTATATGTATGTGGATATGTATGTGTATGTGTATGTAGAATTAGATACAATATGCCCGCACCAGCCCAGAGTGATAAACGAAACCGGCTTAAGAGCGAATTCGGGAAACAGCATGATAGCACGAATAATGTACCTTATTTTTTTGTACGAATAAATACTTAATATTTTATATTTTATTATTTAAGTCCCACTAGTGCAAGAAATAGCATTTCCCGCACCCAAATCATTGCGTTTTTCTATTGATTTAAACACCTCTTATTGGATGACCCTATATTATATAGGTCTTCAAGCACATTATTCTGATGTGTGATATCTAGAAATAATTGCTTAGCTCAGTTCCTCGTTGCACAAATCACATCTGACCTTGCACGTTTGCAACATTTCGTGCCAGCCAGCGGTTTTATTTTATACTTTTTTGCTGCCCCAGCGGTGACGCGGACGAAATTCGCAATTATGTAATTGCAACTTTATTCGCGAGCGCACGAGCCGCCCCCGCGCGCGAGCGCTCGTTCAAATTTGACGCGACGGCATGAAATGCACAAAGTTATAATTATAAAAGTGTACCGCTTGGCGACAACTTGTCTGCGCGGAACTTCACAATACGTAATCGCCACTTTGCACTTATCGCACAGCTGATAACCACTCACACACACACATACATACACACGTGATTATTTCAACTAAACATTAAAAAAAAATACACAGCGGAAATAATGGGTGACACAATTAAAATGATATTGTTAAGTCGTCAAGTTTAATTAGTACAGCTAGTTGTGTTTTATGGTCTAGATTTAAAAAAAATAAAGCTGTTTGGGTGGCCATGAGAAACAAAAGTGAATCCACAAGGTCAAGTTTATGCATGGCTACTGTTAATTTTGTTTTGTTTTCCATAGGCACCCTATAATTTGTTTATTATTAACATACTATATTGTAATTTGTTTATTATTAACTTACTATATTGTAATTTGTAATAGCCATATACTTTTCTATGCATATTGTACTAGAAGAGTAGTGGAGAATGAGTGTTGTCTCGATTGCTCTATGGGATTTGCGAAAAAGTACGTTGCGAGTGAAATACGGCCGCCGGTTAAAAGATGTTTGTCGGCACGGTTGGAAAATACGATATCGTTTTAAAGTTGCGGGCTGGGAGCGATGCAGCGAGCAAATCCAATTGGAAATTGCGAAGTCGACGCGCGGCAGAAGTTCAAGTTCAATCACCCGCGGCGCGCGGCGCAAATTTCTAACCAGCACAAAAAAACGCAAAATGATTTTTTTAAATGTATTAGTGATAATCCGTAATACAAACTCATGGCTAGTTTTCTTGTAACAACACAGAAAATGGTTGTCAATTGATTTAACCAGCAAAAAGCAATATGTAGGTGAAAATATCTATTTTTCAGTATCAACTACTTTAATATGGTGTATATTTTCAATGAATGCTGGTAAGAAATGAAATGAATGCTGGTAAGAAATGAAATGAATGCTGGTAAGAAATTAAATAAATACTGCCCTAAATAATTTGGAGAATGTTTTACAATTAATGTAAATAATTCTCCAAATTATTTAGGGCAGTATTTATTTCATTTCTTACCAGCATTCATTAAAAATATACACCATATTAAAGTACCAGTTGCTATTTTGGTTTCCATTTCTTGTTTAAAATAATCCGTGGCTAAATTACCTGTCCTGACTTGTTGCTCTGTCTACATATGAGGTAGAAAGTGGCGTAAATCACATTTGTATTGTTTTGAAAAGGAGATTTTGCGTTTAGTATTTATGTAAATCGACGTACGCAGTTACTCAAGTCTGTAACAATGTAAATAAAAATAAATAAAATTAAAAAAAATAAATTTAAATAAATAAAAATTTAACTCCGTACATCGGTTTACACAAACGCAAAATCTTCTCAGTTTCAAAACACACCACTTTCATTCTCACAGTCTCATATACATCTACCTAGAATCGTAAGCCAGCAGAATTTATGTTGTTATTTTTATATCATCAATATTAATCATTGTATTGTTTTTTTTTAAATCATCAAACATTTTGTTCATATAAAAAAAAATGTAAGCACTATAGAGTTAAGATAATTTAGGAATAATAGGATTTAAAATATGTCTGAGTATGTTACATTTTCTTCTTATTTGATATATTGTTCTGTAAATGGATATAAAGCAATACATTTTTATAAACCGAATTAGACAGGAATTCCGATATCATCACTAACATCCATGAATGATATATGCATAAGAAAAAGATACCGAATTTTGAAATGAAAGTAATAAACTAATTTTTTTGATTAAATATTATTAAATGTCATGTTGATCAGTGAGGAGGTACATGTATAAAATCCTGATGGTGGTGTGAATAATTCATGTGATCCACGAGCGTATTAACGCAGTGGCCATAAAGGTTGCAAAATTCAGGTGCATAACCAAAAAGCGAATGCAGCCAGGCCTTTCACAATTATACTAACTCGCAATTTCTAACATTTACACAATATTTTCATACACAAATATGTAGTTTCGCATAAATATTCACATGTTGAAGGTTGTATATTATTATAAATGAATAAAAAAATAGCACAATTTCTTTGTAAAATCCTGGCAAGTAGGAATAATTTGAAATTCGACATCCGGGATTAGTTAATTTATAAATTACAATTATATATTATAATTATAATACTAATAATTATTCAAATAATTATTAGTATTATCTATGTTAATTTTAAATTTAAACGTATTTATGGCTTTAAATTACTTTAAATTTTATAATACTCCCAAAAATATGAATATTCTTTAGTACGAATTACTGCAATAACTGGAAGACATTTCAGAAATGCAACGCGACTTGAATTTTTTTGCATAGAGACCTTAGTTTTGCAGAAAATAATAACAGAATATCTTATTTTAAAGCATAATTAACACTAAATATAATGATTCCCTCAAAAATATTAATATCCTTTAGTACAATTTTTTACTCATGATTGAACTTGAGGCATATGAGAAATGTAATGTGACTTAAACTTTTTAGCCTGAGACTTTTGTTTTTTTCGAGAAAATAATCACACAATATCTTGTTTTAAAGCATAATTAATACTAAATTTAATAATTCTCTAGAAAATATAAATATTTTTTAGTACGATTTTTTACGAATTATTTAACTGGAAGACATTTTAGAAATGTAGTGCGACTTGAACTTTTTAGCATGCAGACTTTAGTTTTTGTAGAAAATAACAACAGGATATCTTGTTTTAAAGCACAATTAACACCAAATATAATAATTTTTTCAAAAATATTAATATTCTTTAGTTCGATTTTTTACAAATGATTGAATTTGAAGGCATATCAGAAATGTAACGTGATTTGAACTTCTTAGCATGAGACTTTTGGTTTTTCGAAAAAATTATCATACAATATCTTGTTTTAAAGCATAATTAATGCCAAATTGAATAATGCTTTCAAAAATATAAAAAAAAATTAGTACGATTTTTTTACGAATTATTAAACTGGAAGACATTTCAGAAATGTAGTGCAACTTGAACTTTTTAGCAAGCAGACTTTAGTTTTTGTAGAAAATAGCAACAAAATATCTTGTTTCAAAGCGCAATTAACACCAAATATAATAATACTTTCAAAAATATTAATATTCTTTTGTTCGATTTATTACAAATGATTTAATTTGAAGGCATATCAGAAATGTAACGCGACTTGAACTTTTTAGCACGAGACTTTTGCTTTTTCGAAAAAATAATCATACAATATCTTGTTTTAAAGCATAATTAATGCCAAATTTAATAATGCTTTCAAAAATATAAAAAAAATTTAGTACGATTTTTTTACGAATTATTTAACTGGAAGACATTTCAGAAATGTAGTGCAACTTGAACTTTTTAGCATGCAGACTTTAGTTTTTGTAGAAAATAACAACAGAATATCTTGTTTTAAAGCACAATTAACACCAAATATAATAATTCTTTCAAAAATATTAATTAATTAATTAATATTTTGTTCAATTTTTTACAAATGATTAAATTTGAAAGTATATCAAAAAATTTAACGCGACTTGAACTTTTTAGCACGAGACTTTTGTTTTTTCGAAAAAATAATCATACAATATCTTGTTTTAAAGCATAATTAATGCCAAATTTAATAATGCTCTCGAAAATTTAAATATTTTTTACTACGATTTTTTACGAATTATTTAATTGGAAGGCATTTTAGAAATGTAGGACGACTTGAATTTTTTAGCATGGAGACTTTAGTTTTGGTTGAAAATAATAACAAAATATCTTGTTCTAAACCATAATTAATACCAAATGAAATAATTCTCTCAAAAATATTAATATCCTTTAGTACAATTTTTTACGAATTATTTAACTGGAAGGGATTTGAGAAATCTAGGGCGACTTGAATTTTTTAGCATGGAGACTCTAGTTTTTGTAGAAAATAATAACAAAATATCTTGTTTTAAAGTACAATTTACACCAAATATAATAAGTCTTTCAAAAATATTAATATTTTTTACATCGATTTTTTACAAGTGATTGAATTTGAAAGCATATCAGAAATTTAACGCGACTTGAACTTTTTAGCATGAGACTTTTGTTTTTTGAGAAAATAATCACACAATATATTGTTTGAAAGCATAATTAATGCCAAATGTAGTAATAGTCTCAAAAATATTAATATCCTTTAGTACGATTTTTTACGAATTATTTAACTGGAAGAGATTTCAGATCTCTAGGGCGACTTGAATTGTTTAGCTTGAAGACTCTAGTTTTTGTAGAAAATAACCACCGAATATCTTGTTTTAAAGCACAATTAACACCAAATATAATAATTCTTTCAAAAATATTAATAACTTTTAAAACGATATTTTTTTAAATAATTCAACTTGAAAGCATATTAGAAATTTGAACTTTTTAGCACGAGCCTTTTGTTTTTTGTACAAAATAATGATACAATATTTTGTTTTAAAGCAAATTAATGCCAAATGTAATAATACTCTCAAAAATATGAATATTTTTTAGTACGATTTTTTACGAATTATTTAATTAAAAGGCATTTCAGACATGTAAGGCGACTAGAACTTTTCAGTTGGAGACTCTAGTTTTTGTAGAAAATAATAACAGAGTATCTTGTTCTAAAGAATAATTAACACCAAATATAATAATTCTCTCAAAAATATTAATATCCTTTACTACGATTTTTTACGAATTATTTAACTGAAAGGGAGTTCAGAAATCTAGGACGACTTGATTTTTTTAGCATGGAGACTTTAGTTTTGGTTGAAAATAATAACAAAATATCTTGTTCTGAAGCATAATTAACACGAAATATAATAAGTTTCTCAAAAATAGTAATATCCTTTATGTATGTGTATGTATGTGTATGTATGTCTGTATGTGTATGTATGTCTGTATGTATGTGTATGTGTATGTATGTGTATGTGTATGTATGTGTATGTGTATGTGTATGTATGTGTATGTGTATGTATGTGTATGTGTATGTATGTGTATGTGTATGTATGTGTATGTATGTGTATGTATGTGTATGTATGTGGATGTATGTGTATGTATGTGTATGTATGTGTATGTATGTGTATGTATGTGTATGTATGTGTATGTATGTGTATGTATGTGTATGTATGTGTATGTATGTGTATGTATGTGTATGTATGCTGTATGTATGTGTATGTGTATGTATGTCCTGTGAACAAAATACAGAGGAAAACGGCACAGCGGATCGCGACCAAATTTGGAAATCAGCTGAGAATCCAAGCTGGGACGGACCTGTGATAGTGAGTGTGAATCATTTGGAAATCAGCTGAGAACCCGAGCTGGGACCAACCTGTGATACATTTCGTGGTGTCTGTGTGTATGTGTAAAATATTCGAAATTAATTTCGATTATTTTAGTCATAAAACATAAAACGTTGTACATTTTTCGCAATAATACCTTCCTTATAGTGTAGTTTTTTTTATAAAGAAACATTTTGTGGTATCTGTATGTATGTGTATGTGTATGTATGTCTGTATGTCTGTGAACAAAATACCGAGGAAACGGCACAGCGGATCGTGACCAAATTTGGAAATCAGCTGAGAACCCGAGCTGGGACGAACCTGTGATAGTGTGAGAGTGAATAATTTGAAAACGAACGAACAGTTTACTACATTGTTGATTGTCACAATAATTTATATAGTCATAAATTTTTCTACAATATTATTTTGGTAATTGATTGAAATATACTGGTGTTGCAAGCTAAATACATTGGCAATTAGAAACAAGCCCAACCAATGAACATTATTTGAAAACGGTGAACGTGCTCTCGGGACAACTTTTTCCACATCCCGCGCCGTCTGACCGGCCGCGCGTTGCCGTTTTCCTGCAATTAAATTCTAATTAATCGCGAAATATCGACTGCGGCTCTCGCATCATTAGGTTTCCCCCTTATGCAAACCCGTAATTGTAGGAAGTGCACCGCAATAATTCATCAACATGACTTATCTATTAGAGGCTCGCGTTTTGTCGTCGTCTCGCAATTTAATGGCGGTGGAGAGAGGAAAAGAAGAAAAAGAGTCCGGATTGTGCGTTATAATTGAAAATTGCACGTAACTCCCCTGGTCTGTATCTCATAAAACGCGCTCATTTATCATTCCCATCATAATCCATGCAATAAAACCCGGGGGAATATAAAATGTCTAATAACCTCACTTACGGCGCTTCTCGCCGGAGAAAAGAAAGAACTGGTTTCGGAATAAATCAGCCGTGTGTTGTGTTGTGTGCCCCGAGGAGCGGCAACAACACAACAACGTCGACGGCGGCACGATCGCAGATACGAGGAGGCGCGGGTCACGCGGTTCACGGACGGCGAGGAGAAAAATGCACAGCCCTTTTTATTATTGTTATTATGGCCACTAGCACCATTTTTATGGATAATAGAAATGAATTTTAAGTGACTCTCGTTTTTGTCTGCAACGGACCGTAATTAACACTCGGCTTTAACACACACACAAAAAATGCTTGTGGCAGGTAGAGGGATATCATCAATAACGGATGGCCAGAAAACAGGACGACCCAGCTTCCCACTTAAAGGGCGTTACGCGGCAGAAAGAACGTTTTAAACATTCTAAACTCGAGTTCACACACCGGGGAGAACATAAAATTGTTTGTGCTGGAAATGTTGAAATAAACATCCAAGGCTATTAATTTTAAGAATTCTCAACAGCAGTGGTTCTTAACCGGTGCTCCGCGAACTTGTTTCGCGAAATTATGAAAGACCAAATTTAATCTTGGCTACTGTATGGGATAGTAGATGAGCCAACATTAAATTTCGGCTTTCATAATTGGTGAAAAACTGTAAGTAATAGTAGTTTAGAAACACGTAACTTTTTTAGTGGTTTTAAATGATGATGAACTTCATACTCGAGAACATTCAGGGATCGAAAACTTGGAATCGACTACTGAAAAAGGAGAACAGAGAAGCTTTTTGAGGGTATTGAGTACCGAGAACCATGCACCGAAAGCCTTATTCTCGAGAACTTGAGAACTATATATATATATAATGTGGATGACGGGTATAACTCCAAATGGGGAATACTGGAAACCAAGGGCTAGGTGAAATAATTAAAGCCAAGATCTTGTGTGGTTCCGGTGTATTATGTTACGTGCCAACGTTTCGCTAGCCATAGCCAGTATCATCAGGGCATGTACATAAAGTTAATAAAAATACTGTAATATATATTTGAAGTTCTCGTTCAAGTTCTTGAGATTAAAAGTTCCCATATGCATTGTTAGAAGTACATGGGTTATATATATATATATATATATATATATATATATATATATATATATATATATATAACCCATGTACTTCTAAGAATGCATATGGGAACTTTTAGTGTTCTGTCTTGTATTCTTCAGCGACGAATAGCTAACCGTTAACAGCTAGCAATATTAAACGAAATCTTAAACTGAATTAAGTAAAATAATAATATAAAGGAAAAATATTTCTATTAATTTTTTTTGTCTAAGCGGTACTAAACTCTCTCTTATTCTTAGTGGATCGTGAGAATCGCGTCCAGCTGGGGGCGGCCTAGTCGAAATAATCGCTGCACTGGCCAAGCACCGCAATTTGTCCGCCACGCTTGCTTAGTGCTCTCAATTACCGTCTTTTCGTCCGTTCGTCTGCCTCTGCGGGCGTCTCATTTATTATTGTTTTCGTTCTGGAGAATTGAATAATTACCATTTTGCCTTGGCACAACAGAAAAATTATTTTCCTAAATGACTAACACACTTTTATTTGAGCCATATAATAAGGTGATGTATGCAAAAAAGGTATAACAGATGACATTCACTGAGTCATTTTGGGTATTAAGATTCTCTACGGTTTGGCATTAAGAGAAACTATATAATTAATTGCTTTAACAGCCTTCGACTCATGTCATAAACTATTACACTCATTATTAATACACTAGTATACGGTCGTTAAATAATATAGTATTGTTCATACTTTATAGTAAATAAAAACTTTAAGACATCCCAATAAACAAAATAATGCAAGTTATTTTCTATATCTCCACTTATACGGCGTATGATGAATCAACAACCTTGCCAACTTCTGCGAACCCATGTCACTATTTGTATATGAGGGTCGATTAATAAATACCCGTGTTTGTAGAAAGGTGCCATTGCTGAGGGAAGTTGGCATTACCGTCGTGTACTGTCATCTGTCACACGACACCATACTAAATTTCAGCTTAGTTTTTATTTGGCAGCCAGTTGTATCACACGCGTTTCGTATATTCTCGATATAATGAAAAAAGAACAATATTGATCCAATTTCCATCCAAAAATATGCGAAAAAATAAAAGCACAAAGTTGGATGCTGTCTATAGGGACCCTATTTGACGAACAAAGCTGTTTGTAATAATAATAGTTGTCACGACGTTCACTAAAAGTCATTAACGACAGGTCGTTCGAATTCAAAACATTGTCTTCGTTTTTATATTATAGGGATAGCGTAGAGTCACGGCGGTTTCAATGTAAAGTCCTTAAATTGGAATTTTAAAAATTTCGTTGGACAATTATTTATTTATTTATGTTAAAAGTTTCCAAATTATTCAAAGATATGAGTGACATATGCGCAATAGAACAGCATACTGGCTACATTAAATTCAACTCTGCACACCCCTTAAATGACAAATATTCAAATTCCTCACGTCGCCAATCATACCGCGCGCAAATCCGCGTCTAGGCAAAACGCATGAATATAAATCGCCGCCGCCCCCCAGATTATTCCACTCACGCATCGATATGCAGCTCACGCGTGTCGTCGGCGGCGGCGATCGCATGCCCCGGCGGCGTAAGCGGGCCCACGGCGCCGGGACCGTATTTCTTCTGGGTTAATTCCGACCTGTTTGTTTTCAACCCCCATACCACTCGGCGACAAATGGGGCAGCGACTGGTTTATATATATAAAAAAAATACTTGCGCTCATAATTTATGGTAATTAAATGGGGGGAGGCTTGTTTATGGTAATTACCGGCTGTGTTAAATACTATTGCGCTCATTAAGTTTGAGGGGAAAGGGATGGTAATTACTGTCGCTGTATGCCAAGAAAAATAATGTTTATAGTCAATATGAACTAGTGCATTATTAATGAAAACGATTTATAGATAATATCTATAATCAGACTTATCAGGTCAAAACGTTGAATTATTATATATAGAAAAATTAAATAAAATTATATTAAAAGCTCACTGGACGAGTGGTTAGACCCCTCTAACCACTCGACCAGTGAGCTTTTAATATATTTAATTTTTTATATATATATATATATATATATATATATATATATATATATATATATATATATAATAAGTCACCGTTTTGACCACCTCGTACTGAGCATTGAGAAACCTGATTTCGAACCCTCGCGGGGAGTGAAATTTCGCGAATCAGTTTTTCAGAGGTTTTCTGTGAAATCAAGGTAAATACCGGATGATTCAACTCCTCTGAGCTTCTCCCTTGACCGGCAGAAAAGCCTCGCGGCTGATAGCCCTATATAGATAGAAGTTTTTTTTATATATATATTTAAAAAATCTGATGCACCACACAAATTATTTGATGTTCCCCAGTAGTTTCTATTATACTGCAGTACATAGAATAAAGTTTACTCATTAAAAAAATCTGATGCACCACACAAATTATTTGATGATCTCCAGTGGTTTCTATTAAACTGCAGTACATAGAATAAAGTTTACTAATTTTATGTAGCTGGGGTTAATTTATCATTTTCTCTGCAGCTCTTGTTTAAAATGAACCCACCACTTTTTTTTGAAAACCACTAAATTCATCAATCCGACGGAAAAGCGCATGTTGAATTATATATAATATTGCTACGATTGAATAACAAACCTTACTGTATATAATGTACAACTATTTGGACTTCAATTTGCACCCACCCCCCAATAATTTTTATCGCAAACTGCACCCGTACATGCGATATCGGATATTTTTGTGACCGTCGCCTTCGTTTCGCGATAATCTGTTTTTATTTTCATACAATCAGGCTACACTTGAATGCTTAAAATGGTTGGGGAATCGCTTCCTCGTAGCAATTACCCGGGGAAATTGTAGCGGCGGCCTTCGGAGGCGATACCGATTTGGCCTGTGGTTCCGGCATTGTGAAATACATGCATGACGGACCCTTATTTGTTTAACAAGGTTGAAAAATATCTGAAAATGGTAATATGGGTAGAGCTGCAGTCGCATAGTTTAAATTGCTTGACGTTAAAAAAGAAAACCACATTAAGTTATAGCTTAATTGGATTGTCCATAAGGTCAAGCTATTTTGATTAGATGATTGTGCGTTTATACAACCCAAAAGTTTAAAGTTACAGTTTATTTACTATGTGGGACGTAATTTTAAACATTGATTTTATTACATCAACTACGTTTAAAACGTTATAAATATACATAATTAAGTAATATCTCTTCAAACATCCTGCCAGCTGAATTAGCATTTCATTACGATTACACATCGGTTTACCAGGAATGGAAAATTAAGAATTTCGCAACGTCTCGCGGTTCGATAATTACGATTCCGCTGAACGAGTCGGGTGAATCAAACCCGCCGCCGCCGCCGTCCTGTTTACAGTACGCGAGAACGATCCTGTTCGCGATATAAAAACCGCGTTTACGGTCTATTCTTCTGTAAAATACGTGCGGTTGACAGGGATCAGCTGCTGAGGTGTTTGTTCGTTTCAAGGCCTTCGGCAGTGAGTCAGCTAAAACTAGTCGTCTCTCGTTTAACCGAAGACAAGTCCCGACCGTGTTAAAACACATTTTTTATGGGGAGACAAATTATTCGGAGTATAATTGGGATATATTGCTACAGCTCGTTAATTCTTACGTCGAAAATTTGTTTGTTTGTTTGGATTTCGATTCATAATTAATTCCGCTCGCGTTTTTACTGCGGCGTTTGGTTAATAAAATAACAGCCGTCCGTTTAATTCCGCTGCAATAAAAAAAATAAATAACATGGAGGAGAGGCTGATTAAATATTGACGGCCGGGCCGCGAACATCCTCCAACCGAACGACTCCTTCGGGGCGATATCGCTCTTTTGTGGCTATAAATAAAACGGTCGCGATCGTCGCTGCATATTAATTGCGACACTTGTTTATCTCCAACATAGCAGCAGCAGTGTATATTAACTAACTATAAATGTTTATCAAACCTCAATGCTATTGCATTTGTTTGTTCGATTACAATTAACATATGCGCGTTATGGCTTATTTTATTTACCACCAAGGCGTTGTAATGTATAATGTAATAGAATAACTACTAATCCACAACAGTAACATATTAAAATGTTATGTAATGATAAATAAAGGTATTTTTAGACAAGACAATTTCTTGACTCAAAAGTTAGTCAAGATGCGAAACAATTATTTGAAATATTGAATTGGATGGTAGATCGAATGGAAAAATATAACGCATTCTATTTGTCAAGAAAAAATTGCATGGGAGGAGGATATATGAATTCATTTCTTGAACAACTTTTGAGCTAAGAAATTGTCTTGTCTAAAACGACCTTTATTTATCATTACATAACATTTTAATATGTTACTGTTGTGGATTAGTAGTTATTGTACAAGTTTGAAAAAAATATTTATTTTGTCCTCTCCAAAGTAGTCCCCATCAAATTTACTAAACTTGTGTATGTAACAACGATGTTCTGTTGAATATCTGGAGGCACTTTTAGATTTTGATGCAATTCGCTTTTTTTAAATGTTAAGCAGTGAATGAAATAAGAAATATAATAATTATTTTAGTACCCTACAAAATATACTATAGAAAACAATAACACCCTAATATATGTTATTGTTTTCTATCGTATATTTTGTAGGGTACTAAAATAATTATAAATAATAATATATAAATTATAATTCGCTACCCTCCAGCCAACTATCCAGAAAATAATTATTACACCCTCATATATATTATTGTTTGTTAATCTCCGATCATTCATAATCATACAAAACACAGTCGTACAGTTGCCACTGCTGCTGCTGCTGCTGCAGTTTGTTAATTATAATAAAATCGTTCTGATCATGTTGGAAACGTTCGCGTTTGTTGTTTTCGTTTGGGTAGCGCACGCAAATAAATCACGTCGGATCCTTGGCGCGAGGAGAACGTGAGGACAGCGTTTTCTCTGTTTCCGGGCTTGCGCTCGCACACAAACACCAGTGCTCAAGAGACATGCACACGGCGAAAGGACAACAGCCTTATTTGGACGGTATTGTCTGTCCTTGCGGCAAGCGGGTTTTATTAATGATGTGCGCACGGAGATTGCAATGGGAACCGAAGTCACGATTGGTATTTGATTACTGGCACGCGCTGTTATTATTATTATTTCGCGATACCGCAGGAAATGGAAACGAGAACTAATCAGCCGGGGACGGAGAGAGAGGGAGAGGTTGTTCGTTTCGCAACCCGCTCACTGGCTGCTGAGAATTTGTTCTCCCGAGATGGTGTTGCGAAAATGCCACAAAAACAAGGTTTATTACTCGTATGAAATCGTTAAATATTATATAGGGTGTTTACAAATTACTATAATTATGTAACCAATTTCATTATGATATCATATATTATATTATGTATATCCTTTTACATCCTTCAATTTATTTAAGTATAGTTTTAACAAAAAAATACAACCAGTCTCATTTGAAATTAAAAAACAATACGAAATTATTACCGAAATTTGTTTATACAAATAGCTTATAGAATTAGGCTGCGTTGTATAAAACGTGATTACTTTCAGAATAACTAGTCAATGTCTAATCACTTTTGAGAACTTTGACAATATAAATCGACATTGCCAGATAAATTAGTGGTACTTGAGGGGCGTCAATTGGTTCCTAAGTTAAGACATCGCGAGCAATCGACCAAAATTGGCTTCGCGATCGACTTGCTGGCCACCACAGATATATGCAATCATATATAATTGAAGATAAAATGATAAATGATGTATTCATCATTAAAATTACTGATTATATCATAATGTAATGACCAGTAGGCATTTATGGATTGATTAATATTATTGAAGAACATATAAATATTACCAACAGTAACTTAGATTTGTATACCTTGAAGAATACTATATTATATCACACATTTTGGGCAATTAAATGAATATTTTTTAAATTTCTGAAAATATCTTTATGTAACTTTCAGCTTGAGATTAGTAAATAAATGTTACTGAAGAAAATTTAAACCAAAATTAGAAAGAATCTGAAATTCTGGGATTTAAACGGTTATTAAAGAAGTATCTTATGTTCAATCACACATACTGGTCCATTAAATGAGTGTATCTTTAATATATATTTACTAAACCTTCAAAATGCGAATTCTATATTACTTTTAATAAGAAAAGTACAAAAAAATACAAACAGAGCTTGTAATTTTGAGCATAAAATGAGATATAAAATGGATGTAATCTCCAATCACACATAACGGATGATTACATGGTTATATCTTTAATATTTCTGAAGATATATTTACCAAATCTTCAAAATGCAATTTCTATTTAGTTTTTGATGAGGAAAGTATAAAATAATACAAACAGAACTTTAAATTTAGAGCATAAAATAATATTTAGGCTATGATTTTCAATCGCACGTACTGGTTGAATATATCTTCAAAATATATTTACGAAACCTTGAAAATGAGATTTCTATATTACTTTTAATGAAAAAAATGCTAACAGACTTGCAATTTTGAGCTTAAAATGAGACTTAAAAAGGCTCTACTCATCAAATACACATACTTCGTGATTACATGAATATCTTTAAAATTTCTTAAAATATATTTACGAAACCTAGAAAATGCGATTTCTATATTGCTTTTAATGAGGAATGTACAAAAAAAATGCTAACAGAGCTTGCAATTTTTAGCATAAAATGAAATTTAAAATTGCTGTAATTTTGAATCACACATAATGGGTGGGTAAATGATTATATCTTTAATATTTCTGAAAATATATTTACGAAACTTTCAAAATGCGATTTATATATTGCTTTTAATGAGGAAATTACTAAAAAATACTTACAGAGTTTGCAATTTTGAGCCTAAAATGAGATTTAATAAAACGGAATTTAAATCACACATAATGAGGGATTAAATGAATGTATCTTTAATATTTCAGAAGATATATTTACAAAACCTTCAAAATGAGATTGCTATATCACTGTTAATGAGGAATCAAATCAAAAAAATACAAACAGTGCTTGCAATTTTGAGCATAAAATGAAATTTAAATTGGTTGTAATCTTAAATCACACATACTGTGTGATTAAATGAATATATCTTTAACAGTTCTTAAGATATCTGTACTAACCCTTCAAAATGCGATTTCTATATTGCTTTCAATGAGGACAGTACAAAAGAATACACATATAGCTTTCAATTTTGAGCATAATATGAGATTTAAAAAGGGTATAATCTTTAATCACACGTACTGGGTGATTAATGAATATATCTTTAATATATTTGCAGATATTTTTACAACCCCTTCAGAATGCGATTTCTATATCATATTTAATAGAAATCGACAAAAAAATACAAACAGAACTTGCAATTTTTAGAATTAAATGAGATATAAAAAGGCTGTAATCTTCAAACACACATACTTCGTGATTATATGAATATATCATTAATATGTCTGAAGATATATTTATGAAACCGTCAAAATACGATTTATATATTAGTTTTAATCAGGAAAGCACAAAAAATTTAAACAGAGCTTGCAATTTTGAGCATAAAATGCGATTTAAAACTGTTGTAATCATCAATCACATAAACTGGGGGATTAAATGAATGCATCTTTAATATTTCTGAAGATATATTTACGAAACCTCGAAGATACGATTTCTGTATTGCTTTTAATGAGGAAAGTACACTAAAAACACAAGCAGAGCTTGCATTTTAAGCATAAAATGAGATTTAAAAAGGCTATAATTTTCAATCACACATACTTCGTTATTATATGAATATTTAATATGTCTGAAGATATATTCATGAAAACTTAAAAATGCGATTTATATATTACATTTAATGAGGAAAGCACACAAAAATTTAAACAGATCTTGCACGTTTGAGCATAAATGAGATTTAAAAACATTGTAATCTTTAATCACAAATACTGGGGGATTAAATGAATGTATCTTTAATATTTCTGAAGATATATTTACAAAACCTTCAAAATACGATTTCTGTATTGCTTTTAATGAGGAAAGTACATTAAAAACACAAGCAAAGCTTGAATTCTGAACATAAAATAAGATTTAAAAAGGCTATGATCTTCTATCACACGTACTGGGTGATTAAATGAATATATCTTTAATATTTCTGAAGATATATTTACGAAACCTTCAAAATGCTATTTATATATAAGTTTTAATGAGGAAGGCACACAAAAATTTAAACAGATCTTGCAATTTTGAGCATAAAATGAGATTTAAAAACGTTGTAATCTTCAATCACACACATTGGGGGATTAAATAAATGTATTTAATATTTCTGAAGATATATTTATGAAACCTTCAAGATACGATTTCTGCATTCCTTTTTTTAATGAGGAAAGTACATAAAAACACAAGCAGAGCTTGAATTTTGAACATAAAATGAGATTTAAAAAGGCTATGATCTTTTATCACACGTACTGGGTGATTAAATCAATATATCTTTAATATTTCTGAAGATATATTTACGAAACCTTCAAAATGCTATTTATATATAAGTTTTAATGAGGAAGGCACACAAAAATTTAAACAGATCTTGCAATTTTGAGCATAAAATGAGATTTAAAAACGTTGTAATCTTCAATCACACACATTGGGGGATTAAATAAATGTATTTAATATTTCTGAAGATATATTTATGAAACCTTCAAGATACGATTTCTGCATTCCTTTTTTTAATGAGGAAAGTACATAAAAACACAAGCAGAGCTTGAATTTTGAACATAAAATGAGATTTAAAAAGGCTATGATCTTTTATCACACGTACTGGGTGATTAAATCAATATATCTTTAATATTTCTGAAGATATATTTACGAAACCTTCAAAATGCTATTTATATATTACTTTTAATGAGGAAAGCACACACAAATTTAAACAGATCTTGCAATTTTGAGCATAAAATGAGATTTAAAAACATGTAATCTTCAATCACACAAACTGGGGGATTAAATGAATGTATCTTAAATATTTCTGAAGATATATTTAGGAAACCTTCAAGATACGATTTCTGTGTTGCGTTTAATGAGGAAAGTATATAAAAACACAAGCAGAGCTTCCATTTTGAACATAAACTGAGATTTAAAAAGACTATGATTTTCTATCACACGTACTGGGTCGTTAAATGAATATATCTTTAATATTTCTGAAGATATATTTATGAAACCTTCAAAATGCTATTTATATATTACTTTTAATGAGGAAGGCACACACAAATTTAAACAGATCTTGCAATTTTGAGCATAAAATGAGATTTCAAAACGTTTCTAATCTTCAATCACACAAACTGGGGGATTAAATGAATATATCTTTAACATTTCTGAAGATATATTTACGAAACCTTCAAGATACGATTTCTGTATTGCTCTTAATAAGGAAAGTACATTAAAAACACAAACAGAACTTGCATTTTGAACATAAAATGAGATTTAAAAAGGCTATGATCTTCTATCACACGTACTGGGTCGTTAAATGAATATATCTTTAATATTTCTGAAGATATATTTACGAAACCTTCAAAATGCTATTTATATATTACTTTTAATGAGGAAGGCACACACAAATTTAAACAGATCTTGCAATTTTGAGCATAAAATGAGATTTAAGAACGTTGAAATCTTCAATTACACAAACTGGGGGATTAAATGAATGTATCTTTAATATTTCTGAAGATATATTTACGAAACCTTCAAGATACGATTTCTGTATTGCTCTTAATAAGGAAAGTACATTAAAAACACAAACAGAACTTGCATTTTGAACATAAAATGAGATTTAAAAAGGCTATGATCTTATATCACACGTACTGGGTCGTTAAATAAATATATCTTTAATATTTCTGAAGATATATTTACGAAACCTTCAAAATGCTATTTATATATTACTTTTAATGAGGAAGGCACACAAAAATTTAGACAGATCTTGCAATTGTGAGCATAAAATGAGATTTAAAAACGTTTGTAATCTTCAATCACACAAACTGGGGTTTAAATGAATGTATCTTTAATATTTCTGCAGATATATTTACGAAACCTTCAAGATACGATTTTTGTATTGCTTTTAATGAGGAAAGTATATTAAAAACACAAGCAGAGCTTGCATTTTGAGCATAAAATGAGATTTAAAGTCTGTAATCTTCAAACACACATACTTCGTGATTATATGACTGAAGATATTTTTATGAAACCTTCAAAATGCGATTTATATATTACTTTTAATGAGCATGTTTTAAATAAATGATTTAATTAGAAAACAAAAATATACTACTGATATACTAATGAAGGTAGCTTCATTAGTATATCAGTAGTATATTTGTTTCCATCGAAATAATTTGCATAAACATGCTACTTAGCTAAATCATCCAGTATCAAACTGTTTTTAACAAATTCAATGATAATAAATCTTGAATAAAAACGTCTCTATCAGCCTTTTAAGAGATTGCCTTGCAGCTTTCTTCACATGCAATAAAACTAATATATGCGGTGACTACTTAGTAAATCCTGTTAGTATGTTTGTGGTCTATCAAATATAATCCAGGCGCAGCTCTTAATGACGCACGCTGCCGGTTGTGACTGCCTCCGATATGCAAAAATCGCGCGGTAATATGTAATTTAGTAAATTGCCTTCGCCGGCCGCCCCGATAAGCTCAAGAACGGTACAATTAGACGCCTAATTTGCATGCCTATCGGATTCATTGATAAACGCAACATCGGGGGCAGAAGGTCTTCGGCCACTTAAGGCGGAAACTTCCTGTTGGGCACGTAAATGACGATAATGATCCTAATTAGGCCGGATCAATGTTATCGATTGTAACGAGAGAGCTGGCGAAATTTTAAAAAATATATCCTTCATATCCCTATTTCCCTTATTTAGTTAACAATAAGAAGATAACTTTATTAAGCTAGCTTTACTAAGTTTAACAGATTATAATAATAATAATAATACTTTGTATTCTCTGTAATTGGTATATTGTATCCCATTAGGAAGTGAAATAAATAAATAATCAAACTATTTTAAAAGATCGACGTTATCTGAATGTAAATATTTCCGAGATGAACTGCAGAGAGATTGATGTGGACTTTATGTTTACATTTTTGTTTTTTTCTGATAATCTGTTTAAAACAAAAATATTTTGTGGGTGATAAGGAGTGCAGCACTTCACCAGCATTTATTTTACACTTGAAATTTGTAAAGGTCCCTCTTGATATATTTCCATTGACACTAAGAGATGTTTACCTTTTTGTAGGTATATTTAAATCTGGTTCAAAATAAATTACTACTTGATGCCATACAGATAATTGATTCTGCTAAAGCCTAACTAAGAAAAACGTAAATTTTGTTCAGAAAATATGTTTTATTTATACAAGAAAACATAATTAAAATTATTTAAAACTAAATTTAATTCAATGTTTTGTTATTTTAATTTTTTTATATTTTATTTAATAAATTTAATATTAACTTTGACTGATACTCTTGTTTTTCTAAAAAAAAATTGAAAATTATATTGTCTTGTGAAACTTATCACCACCAATATCACATGTTACATGTTTAGGTTTTTCAACAGAATTTAGAAAACTATATATTTATTGTAATATTAGTAGAATAGTCATTACAAATACTTTGTAATATAAATTAGACTTCGAGACTTTGCCATTTAGTCATTACAAATACTTTGTAATATAAATTAGACTTCGAGACTTTGCCATTTAGTTAAACAAGAACATCATCTTCTAATGTTGTTAAAAAAAAATAACTATTATATTTTCTTGAGACACATCTAATAGAATTTTATTGGTCTATCAGGATCATACAGAGAAAAACATAAATCAGGATCATACAGAGATTAATGTTTTTAACAAATAGGAAATTATAATATCTTTTTAACAAATATAATTTATATTTATTTTATATAATGGTTTCCAAAACCATTTGCCATTTACTTTTAACAAGAAAATATTATTTTCTAATTTAATTTAAAAAAAAACAGTTAAACTTTGTTGAGACACTTCTGATAAAATGTAAATTTAAGATTTTTAGAGACTTTACTTTGTGTAATAAAAAAATATTATTTTCTAATTTTGTTGGAAAATAAAAATTAACTGTTAACCTTTGTTGAGACACTTCTGAAGATTATTAGTATATTACTATGATACATAAATTTTTGTTTTTAACAAATATAATTTATGATTATTATGTATAATATTGATACGACTAATAATCTTCTATTAGTAGTAACAGTAAATTTTTTTCAACAAAATTCAGAAAATTATATTTTCTTGTTAAACTCTACTGGTGATGAGTTTAACAAGAAAATATTATATATGGTAATATATGGTTACATGTTTAGGTTTTTCAACAGAATTTAGAAAATTATATATTTCTTGTAATATTAGTACAATAGTCATTAATAATAACTTGTAATATAAATTAGACTTCAAGACTTTGCCATTTATTTTAAAAGAATATGTTCATTTGTAAAACGATAGTTTCGAAAAAGGACTTATATTCAACAATATGATTATAAATCCAGTTTACTAGTTAAATAAGAATTTTATAGGAAATTCAGAAACTAAAGATGTATCGAGTTATTTAATGAGAGTGAAAGTAATATAAGAAATACAAAATAATTTTGTATTTTTTATATTAGTTTAACTCTCATGAGATAACTTAAACATTGTTGACAAAAACTTAACTGTTTAATTTTGTTGAGACAGTTCTAATAGAAGTTTATTAGTCTATCAGTTTCATACAGAGATTTATGTATTTAACAAATAGGCAATTATAATTTGTTTTTAACAAATATAATTTATATTTATTTTGTATAATACTGATAACACTAATAATCTTCTATTAGAAGTGTCTCAACAAAATTAAACAGTTAAGTTTTTGTGAACAACGTTTGAGTTATCTAATAAGAGTTAAACTAATATAAAAAATACAAAATTATTTTGTATTTCTTATATTACTTTCACTCTCATTAAATAACTCGAAACATCTTTAGTTTCTGAATTTCCTATAAAATTCTTATTTAACTAGTAAACTGGATTTATAATCATACTGTGGAATATAAGTCCTTTTTCGAAACTATCATTTTACAAATGATTTTGTAATTCTTATATTCGATTAACTGAATAAGAAATACGAATAAACTCAGGAACTATTAAAAGATGTTTGAGTAATCTAATTGAGAATTAAAAAATACAAATTATGACAAAATAATTTTACAACTGATTTTGTACTTCTCTGATATAAGAAGTACAAAATCAGTTGTAAAATGATTTTGTCATCATTTGTATTTTTTATATCAGTTTAACTCGCACTAAATCACTCGAAACATCGTTAAATACTTTCAAAAAGTGTCCCTATCAAATTCATTTTCTGAAACGTATCCATAATTCAAATAAATCATAAAATTTCAGAAGTAGAAAATTTACAATTTTCACACTATAATTTAGCAAGTTGATATAATTTATTTAGCACTCGTTTTTAAATCCCGAATAAATTTTAATTTAATTTAATTTTAGACAAAAACAAGAACCTACCTGAGTGGCATCAGAGTAGGGTGTCGATGAGTTTTTGTCGACTAACTGAGATCCAAATAGTGGCTGCCCACTACTAGTAGGGCTCTCAGAACGGCCCGGGTCCATGTTCTGTTGGGGCACCATTATCCAAAAAAAAGATAGGACGAATGTATTATAATCGGTTTTAATCACACCTCGCACTAGTAAGTTGAAGAACCACGCACGCACTGACGACGTAAAATGTTTCGTTTAGTTTGTATGAACGCGTGAAATTGCAAGTCCAAACTTGCTGGCTGGTGGGTAGCAGTGCCTTCTAGCACCTACCTATCGCTACCATTATCGGTTGTCAACGGGACGACGATAACAACGCGACTGCCGGACTGGAGTTGTGTTTTGAGTTTGTATCCCCAAGCTCAGCTGTTTACCCCTTCCACGGTGGAGGAGTGGGAGGACGCATGTGCAGTGCACGAGTGCAACTGGCCTACACTTGCATGGGACAGCTGATGAACGATATCACTTGTTTATATTACGAGTATCCACTGTGTTTTTTTATATTAATAATTTATTTATTTTTACTCAAAATTTCTTATATATCAGTTTACACTTAATATTCTCAGAAATCACTTTCTTTAAAAGTTTTTCTTAGCTCAATTTTTTCTCGATTAACTGAATTTTTAATAAGCTACACTGGTTATTATAATTTGCTACTTACAGCATTTTTTATATTTGTAGATTTTTGTATACTTTTCGCGTGTTTTCTGGTGCTGCGACGTGCACAACTTGCTCGCACAGCAGAGCACGGACGAATGAAACAAGTTTGTTCGTGCGCGTAGTCAGCGGCGGTGTGAGGCGGCTGATACGTTTCGCTGCCGGTGGTGGCAGCACCTACTTGAGACTCGCTGAAATTATTCTAAAACCAACAAACTGCTATTTAATTTACATGAATATTTTATAATTTTCAAGCTGTTTTAATGAAAATCTGTCTACTAATTTAATTCTGAATATACAACGATACATTCTATGCTAATTACTAATTACCGTTAGTTATTTAGTTAACAATTACTAATTATTAATATCTACTATACTAATTACTTATATATATATATATATATATATATATATATATCTATATATATTATACCATAAACTAACTTAAAAATCTCAATATACAACGACGAACTCTATTCTCAATAGGAAAGCCTGAAAATTGCTAAAATTTCTATTAAAAATTAGTACTAGGAATAATATATGATATCATATGATATGATATGATATGATATGATATGATATGATATGATATAATATATGATATGATATGATATGATATGATATGATATGATATGATATGATATGATATGATATGATATGATATGATATGATATGATATGATATGATATGAGATGATATGATACGATATGATATATCATGATGATGATATAATAACATGCAAACACCGCCTATATTACAATTTTTGTTTTACAGTATATACGTATTGTAAATTTTTTTTAATATAGGCGTTGTTTGTATGTTATTATATTATATTATCATAATCATATATCATATCATATCATATTAATCCTAGTACTAATTTTTAATAGAAAAATTGAATATTCTGTGAAAAAATGTGTGAAAAATGTGATAGTTGAGCCTTTTGACCGTTTTTCGGGCGTAACTTGTTCATTTAAAACTGGAACGATGATTCCAAATGCCAAGATTTCGTCATCATCAGGATTACATGATGTGAATAACCCCTAGTTATTCCCTTCGCAAAAATCGGTTTTGAATATGTAAAAGTCGCTGGGTATTTTGCATCACGATTGCATGATGTGAAAGAGGTATCTATTCCCTATGGAAAAATCGTGTTTGGGTATGTAAACGTCGATGGAAAACTAAGATTTCGCATGATGATTACATGAGACGAAAGTAGGTATCCATTCCCTTCGCAAAAATCGTGTTTGGGTGTGTAACAGTTAGTAGAAAACTAAGATTTGGCATCAGGATTACATCATATGAAAGGAGGTATTTATTCCTTTCGTAAAAATCGTGTTTCGGTATGTAAAAGTCGATGGAAAACTAAGATTTTGCATCAGAAATACATGACTTATCATGAGGTATTTATATTTTTCACAAAAATCGTGATTGGGTATTGAAAAACCGTTGGATAACTAAGATTTCCCATCAGGATTACATGATGTGAAAGGAGGTATGCATTCCCTTCACAAAAATTGTGTGTTGGGTATGTAACAGTTGCTGGAAAACTAAGATTTCGCATCAGAATTACATTATGTAAAAAATGGTATTTATTCCTTTCGCAAAAAAATCGTGTTTGGGTATATAAAAGTCAATAGAAATCTAAGATTTCACATCAGTAATACATGACGTGTAAGGAGGTATTTATTTCCTTCGCAAAAATCGTGCTTGGGTATGCAAAAATCGGTGGGTAACTAAGATTTAGGTATCAGGATTACATTATATAAAAGGAAGTATCTATTTCCTTCGAAAAAGTTGTGTTAAGTTATGTAAACATCGGTGGAAAACTAAGATTTCGTATCAGGATTCCATGATGTGAAAAGAGGTATCTACTCCCTTCGAAAAAATCGTTTTTGGGTATGTAAAAGTCGGTGAAAAGCCAAGATTTCGCATCAGGATTACATGATGTGAAAGGAGGTATCTATTCCCTTCGCAAAAATCGTCTTTGGGTACATAAAAGTCAGTGGAAAAATAAAATTTCGTATCAGGATTACATAATGTGAAAGGAGATATCTATTTTCTTTGCAAAATTTGTGTTTAGGTATGTAAAAATCGATGAAAAACTAAGATTTCGAATCAGGAATACATGCTGTGTAAGGAGCTATTTATTTCCATATCAATAATCGTCTTGGTATATGTTAAAGTTGGTGGAAAAGATAGTTTTCGCATTAAGATTACATGATGTCTAAGGAGATATCTATTCCCTTCGCAAAAATCGCCTTTGGATACGTAAAAGTCGTTGGATATACTAAGATTTCACAGCAGGATTACATGATGTAAAATGAGGTATCTATTCTATTCACAAAAATCGTGTTTTGGTATGTAAAAATCGGTAGAAATCCAAGATTTCCCGTGAGGATTACATGATGTGAAATAAGGGCAGTAGGTAGCCTTCGCAAAAATCATGTTTGGGTATGTAAAAGTCGTTGAAAAACTAAGATTTGGTATCAGAATTATATGATGTGAAATAGGTTTTTATTCCCTTCTCAAAAATTGTGTTTGGGTACGTAAAAGTCGGAGAAAAACTAATATTTCTCATCAGGAATACATAATGTGAAAGGAGGTATCTATTCCCTTTGCAAAAATCGTGGTTGGGTATGTAAAAGTCGGTGGAAATCCAAAATTTGCCGTCAGAATTATATGATGTGAAATTAGGTATCTACTGCCGTAGCAAAAATCATGTTTGTGTATGTAGAAGTCGCTAAAAAACTAAGATTTGGTATCAGAATTATATGATGTAAAATAGGTCTCTATACCCTTCGCAAATATTTTGTTTAGATACGTAAAAGTCTATGAAAAACTAATATTTCTGATCAGGATTACATGATGTGAAAGGAGGTATCTATTCCCTTTGCAAAAATCGTGTTTGGGTATGGAATCGTCGATGAAAATCCAAGATTTCACATCAGGATTACATAATGTGAAAGGAGGTATCTACTCCCTTCGCAAAAATCATATTTGGGTATGTAGAAGTCACTGAGAAACTAAGATTTCGCATCAGGATTACATGATGTGAAATGTGGTATTTATTCCCTTCATAAAAATCGTTTTTGGGTATATAAAAATCGGTAGAAAACTAAAATTTCCCATCAGGATTACATGATGTGAAAGTAGGTATCTATTCCCTTCGCAAATATCGCGGTTGGTTACGTAAAATTCGTTGGAAAACTAAGATTTTGCATCAGGATTACATGATCTGGAATGAGGTATTTATTCCCTTCGCAAAAATCATATTTGGGTATGTAGAAGTCACTGAAAAAACTAAGATTTCGCATCAGGATTACATGATGTGAAATGTGGTATTTATTCCCTTCATAAAAATCGTTTTTGGGTATATAAAAATCGGTAGAAAACTAAGATTTGCCATCAGGATTACATGATATGAATGTAGGTATCTATTCCCTTCGCAAATATCACGGTTGGGTACGTAAAAATCGTTGTAAAACTAAGATTTTGCATCAGTATTACATGATCTGGAATGAGGTATTTATTCCCTTCGCAAAAATCATATTTGGGTATGTAGAAGTCGCTGAAAAACTAAGATTTCGCATCAGGATTACATGATGTGAAATGTGGTATCTATTCCCTTCACAAAAATCGTTTTTGGGTATATAAAAATCGGTAGAAAACTAAGATTTTCCATCAGGATTACATGATGTTAAAGTAGGTATCTATTCCCTTCGCAAATATCGCGGTTGGGTACGTAAAAATCGTTGGAAAACTAAGATTTTGCATCAGGATTACATGATCAGAAATGAGGTATTTATTCCCTTCGCAAAAATCATATTTGGGTATGTAGAAGTCGCTGAAAAACTAAGATTTCGCATGAGAATTACATGATGTGAAATGTGGTATTTATTCCCTTCATAAAAATCGTTTTTGGGTATATAAAAATCGGTAGAAAACTAAGATTTCATCAGAATTACATGATGTGAAAGTAGGTATCTATTCCCTGCGCAAAAATTATGTTTGGGTATGTAAAAGTCGGTGGAAATCCAAAAGTTCGCTTCAGGATTACATGTTGTGAATTGAGGTATCTACTCCCTTCGCGAAAATCATGTCTAGGTATGTAGAAGTCACTGAAAAACTAAGATTTCGCATCAGGATTATATGATGTGAAATGTGGTATCTATTGCCTTCACAAAAACCGTTTTTGGGTATATAAAAATCGGTAGAAAACTAAGATTTCCCATCAGGATTACGTGATGTGAAAGTAGGTTAGCAAAAATCGTGTTTGGGAATGTTAAAATCGGTCAAAAACTAAGATTTCACATCAGGAATACATGTTGTGAAAGGACATATGTGTTCCCTTCGCCAAAATCATGTGTGGGTATACAAAAGTCGGTGGAAAAATAGGATTTCGCATCAGGAATACATGATGAGAATGAAGGTATTTATTCCCTTCGCAAAAATCGTGTTTTTGTATGCAAAAGTCGCTGGAAAAATAAGATTTAGCATCAGGAATACATGATGTATAAGGACGTATTGATTCCCTCCGCAAACATCATTGAACGGGGATTTCAAATTTCAAGCGAAAATATATTTTTCGGTAACCAAAAGAAATAGAGGATGCTGCATTAACTTCAGCTCGGTGGTTTCTATGCCGATAGTAACAGCAGTTGAAAAAAACGATACATTTTGCGTGGTTGAAGGAAAATGAGATTCACCTCCTGACCTGACCCAAATTTTGCATTGTATCTCGATAACAGAAAGAGATATAGGGTTGCGGTTTATTGCATTCGCTTCAGCTCGGTGGTTTCTACACGGGAAGCCACAGTAGTTGGAGGAAAATCCGGTAGACTTTGCGTGGTTGAAGGAACATTAGATTCACCTCCTAACCTGACCATAATTTTGCACTGTATCTTGATAATCAAAAGAGGTAGAGGGTTGCGGTTTGTTGCATCGGCTTCAATTCAATGGTTTCTATACGGGGAGCAATAGAAGTTGAGGAAACCCCAGTAGATTTTGCGTAGTTGAAGAAAAATCAGATTCACCTCCTGACTTGACCCTAATCTTGAACTGTATCTCGATAACCAAAAGAAGTAAAGGGTTACAGTTCATTGCATCGGCTTCAATTCGGTGCTTTCTATACGGAAAGCAACAGCAGTTGAAAAGAACCCGGTAGATTTTGCGTGGGTTAAGGAAAATAAGATTCAACTCCTGGCTTGACCCTAATTTTGCACTGTATCTCGATAACCAAAATAGATAGAGGGTTGCGGTTCTTGCATCGACTTTAGTTGGGTGATTTCTATTCAGAATGCAACAGCAGTTGAGGAAAACCCAGTAGATTTTGCGTAGTTGAAGGAAAATGATCTCCTGACCTGCCCCTAATTTTGCACTGTATCTTAACAACTAAAAGAGGTAGATGATTGCGTTTCATTGCATCAGCTTCAATTCGGTGGTTTCTATAGCGAAAGCAACACGAGTTGAGGAAACCCCGGTAAATTTTGCGTGGTTGAAAGAAGATGAGATTCACCTCCTGACCTGACCCTTAATTGTACACTTTATCTCGATAACCAAATGAGATAGAGGGTTGCAGTTCATTGCATCAGCCTTAATTCGGTGGTATTCTATATGGGGGGGCCACAGCAGTTGAGGAGAACCCTGTAGATTTTGCGTGATTGAAGGAAATTGGGATTCCCCTCCTTACCTGACCCTAATTTTCCATTGTATGTCGATAACTCGTTTTTTGGATAATAAGATTTCTTATCAGTATTACATGATATGAAAGAAGGTATTTATTTATTCAAAAATCGTTTTTTAGTGTTGTAAAAGTTTGTGAAAATCTAAAATTATATAAAACGCTATAACTACAAGTATAATCAATATAAAAGTGTGAAAATTGCTAAAAAATTTATGAACTTACTATGAATTTAGTTGGTGTAAATTATTTTTCGAATTTTGAAAATATAAAATTAATTGTTTGGCGAATTTTTAATCAATTTTATTGCTATATTCAAGATGGAATCGTTTCATACCGACGTAACGAGTTGAAATCAATAAGTTTCTGAAACTTTCTGAAAATATGCGTACATATTAATATGTAAGAACAAAGAAAACAGTTCTTGCGCTACACCGTCGGTATGCACTTCATATGATATCAAAATGTATTTAAACTGTCTGATCCATTATTTAGATAACTAAGAAAAACTAATACGACATAAAAATGTGTATACACAACGGGCATTACCGGAAGATATGTATGTACATTCAAGTGTGACAAGCTAACAAACCCTAGGGCTTCTAGCCTGTGAATATAAACATCAAGTTCGGCTACATAAATAACTTTAAAACAAACAAGTTATACATATATGAAAAAATGAATATTGATATATTTATAGTCACACTAATAACCATTTATCACACAATTTGTAGTTAAAACCTGATTTAATCTCCAATTATTCATAACACTAATACAACAATTAGTTGCACCAACTGGGCCCTAGTTACTTTAAACACGTAAACATTTAGATAACGCTATGTTATCAACTTATTATTTTGAATTACAAATCGGACTCATGCATTAACCATCGAAGTAAACCGTTTTTTTAAATTTCGACGTGTGTTATTGAATAAACAAAGTGCATAATTCTTCCGGTTGTTGTGTGTTTTTTTTAATGCCTTTCTCGTCGGTTGTAAATAATGTTCGAAGGTGGTCGCCGTGTTTTGTATTCGTCGCGCGGTGAGCATTTCACGGCCGGTGCGCCGTGCGCGCAACGAGCTGGCGCGTGTTAGTTCTGAGAATTGGCGAGTGGAGGGCAGCACAATGCAGGGAATGAAAGTAGAGATGATATTTTCTTGGGATATGAAATTATATCAGGAAATATTACTTTAAGTATCATGAGGCGAGTAGTAAAGTGTAGTGAAAATAAAAAATAGCGTTTAATTGTTGCACCACCCCAAACAATTAAATAACTATGGTTTCTAAATTGTTCCATATTATATATAGCTTGAATAGGCTAGTATATTAATAAATAATTTGTATTAATTAAATATTTGTATTAAATTTTAATAAAAATGGATAGTAAAACTGAGCTCCCCTGCAAAATTCGGTGCGATCATACGCTGCTGCGCAAACAAACTGCGGTCACCGTGATAATATTTACCCGGCTGCCGTGTTATCAGATAATCCACTAATGCGTCGAACCGCGCCGGGATATTGCAAATAATTATTTCGCAAAAAGAAATAAATACACTGAACCACTCCGCGTCGCGGGTTCAATGAATCGTGTATTGTGTCTGATTTTTTATTTATCTCTCAATTGCCACTTCTGGCGCCCGTGTACCCTTTTTACGTAAATAAAATAGTTATATCAAAAAATAATAATAAAAACGCCGCCACCGATAAGCGCGCGTTAATTGATTTGATTTGTGCACTTTCGCAGATACAGCAGCGCAATCTGATTAGGGAGTGCAGTATTTATTCAGATATTGCAACCGTTATCTTGTTGATTCTTGTATCATTAAATGATATAGCTTTCTGGTTCAAATACTGCAAAAACTATTTAAACTAGAGATATTTTTATTGCAATAACATTATTTCTACGTTCGTTTGAAAACAAATCCTGGTATTGATTTGTTTTCAAACAATGTTATTGCAATAAAAAAATCTCTAGTTTAAATAGTTTTTGTGGTATTTGAACCAGAAAGCTATATCATATAGGGCTGAATTAACAAATATTAGGGCCTTCGATTTTTTTTTCTTGCTTACGGGGGGTGCGCCATAAGAAATATACTACACAAAAAAATATTGAACTAAGTGTAGGTATATAAAATTAATTATAAAGAACAAAAAAGTACAAAAAAAACAAAATATTCTCCAATAATCATCCAAATCAGTACAGCAACACATATAACTAATAAGATCGAAATCTAGATATGTAGCTTGCTAAGAGGTGGGTTTACACATAAATATGGTTTCTTTCTGTTTGTTTTAAGATTGCTTAAATTAAATTATCTAATTTGTAATGTGAAAATGTCCGTCTAGTTCAGTGATTCTCAAACACTTTAGTGTGCCGCGAGATTCTTAAAGTGTGCCGCCAAATTATACGAATGTATACAATAAAAATTATTTGATATGTTGAACAAATTATATTATGTAAAATATACCTGATAGAAAGTTATGAAAGTTGCAGTATTATGTAACAATATCATAGGTAATCCAAAAAAAAATTAATAAAAATTATATACCTATCTGTTTTTCCGATATAATGTTAAAACATAAAAATGATTAATATTTACAGAAATCTCGTCAAGAGCTTAATTTTTTCAATATTTTGTAAAATCTACTTGATAGAAAGTTATAAAAATTGCAGTATCGTATAACATATCATACGTAATCCAAAAAGTAATTAATGAAAATTCTACACCTGTCTGTTTTTTCGATACAATGTTACAAACATAAATATGATTAATATTTACAGAAATCTCGTCAAGAGCTTAATTTTTTCAATATTTTGTAAAATCTACTTCATAGAATGTTATAAAAATTGCAATATCGTATAACAATATCATACGTAATCCAAAAAGTCATTAAATAAATTCTACACCTGTCTGTTTTTCCGATACAAAGTTACAAACATAAATATGATTAATTTTTACAGATATCTCGTCAAAAGTTTAATTTTTTTAATATTTTGTAAAATCTACTTGATAGAAAGTTATAAAAATTGCAGTATCGTATAACAATATCATACGTAATCCAAAAAGTCATTAATTAAAATTGTACACCTGTCTGTTTTTCCGATACAATGTTACAAACATAAAAATAATTAATATTTACAGAAATCTCGTCAAGAGCTTAATTTTTTCAATATTTTGTAAAATCTACTGGATAGAATGTTATAAAAATTGCAGTATCGTATAACAATATCATATGTAATCCAAAAAGTCATTAATTAAAATTGTACACCTGTCTGTTTTTCCGATACAATGTTACAAACATAAAAATAATTAATATTTACAGAAATCTCGTCAAGAGCTTAATTTTTTCAATATTTTGTAAAATCTACTGGATAGAATGTTATAAAAATTGCAGTATCGTATAACAATATCATATGTAATCCAAAAAGTCATTAATTAAAATTCTACACCTGTCTGTTTTTCCGATACAAAGTTACAAACATAAATATGATTAATTTTTACAGATATCTCGTCAAAAGTTTAATTTTTTTAATATTTTGTAAAATCTACTTGATAGAAAGTTATAAAAATTGCAGTATCGTATCGTAACAATATCATACGTAATCCAAAAAGTCATTAATTAAAATTCTACACCTGTCTGTTTTTCCGATACAATGTTACTAACATAAATATGATTAATTTTTACAGAAATCTCGTCAAAAGTTTAATTTTTTCAATATTTTGTGAAATCTACTTGATAGAAAGTTATAGAAATTGCAGTATCGTATAACAATATCATAGGTAATCCAAAAAGTCATTAATTAAAATTCTACACCTGTCTGTTTTTCCGATACAATGTTACAAACATAAAAATGATTAATATTTACAGAAATCTCGTCAAGAGCTTAATTTTTTCAATATTTTATAAAATCTACTTCATAGAAAGTTATAAAAATTGCAGTATCGTATAACAATATCATACGTAATCCAAAAAGTCATTAATTAAAATTCTACACCTGTCTGTTTTTCCGATACAATGTTACAAACATAAATATGATTAATTTTTACAGAAATCTCGTCAAGAGCTTAATTTTTTAAATATTTTGTAAAATCTACTCGATAGAAAGTTATAGAAATTGCAGTATCGTATAACAATATCATAGGTAATCCAAAAAGTCATTAATTAAAATTCTACATCTGTCTGTTTCTTCGATACAATGTTACAAACATAAAAATGATTAATATTTACAGAAATCTCGTCAAGAGCTTAATTTTTTCAATATTTTGTAAAATCTACTTGATAGAAAGTTATAAAAATTTCAGTATCGTATAACAATATCATAGGTAATCCAAAAAGTCATTAATTAAAATTCTACACCTGTCTGTTTTTCCGATACAATGTTACAAACATAAAAATGATTAATATTTACAGAAATCTCGTCAAGAGCTTAATTTTTTCAATATTTTGTAAAATCTACTGGATAGAAAGTTATAAAAATTGCAGTATCGTTTAACAATATCATAGGTAATCCAAAAAGTCATTAATTAAAATTCTACACCCGTCTGTTTTTCCGATACAATGTTACAAACATAAAAATGATTAATATTTACAGAAATCTCGTCAAGAGCTTAATTTTTTCAATATTTTGTAAAATCTACTTGATAGAAAGTTATAAAAATTGCAGTTTCGTATAACAATATCATACATAATCCAAAAAGTCATTAATTAAAATTCTACACCTGTCTGTTTTTCCGATACAATGTTACAAATATAATTATGTTTAATTTTTACAGAAATCTCGTCAAGAGCTTAATTTTTTCAATATTTTGTAAAATCTACTTGATAGAAAGTTATAAAAATTGCAGTATCGTATAACAATATCATAGGTAATTCAAGAAGTCATTAACTAAAATTCTACACCTGTCTGTTTTTCCGATACAATGTTACAAACATAAATATGATTAATTTTTACAGATATCTCGTCAAAAGTTTAATTTTTTGAATATTTTGTAAAATCTACTTGATAGAAAGTTATAAAAATTGCAGTATCGTATAACAATATCATACGTAATCCAAAAAGTCATTAATTAAAATTCTACACCTGTCTGTTTTTCCGATCCAATGTTACAAACATAAAAATGATTAATATTTACAGAAATCTCGTCAAGAGCTTAATTTTTTCAATATTTTGTAAAATCTACTTCATAGAAAGTTATAAAAATTGCAGTATCGTATAACAATATCATACGTAATCCAAAAAGTCATTAATTAAAATTCTACACCTGTCTGTTTTTCCGATACAATGTTACAAACATAAATATGATTAATTTTTACAGAAATCTCGTCAAGAGCTTAATTTTTTAAATATTTTGTAAAATCTACTCGATAGAAAGTTATAGAAATTGCAGTATCGTATAACAATATCATAGGTAATCCAAAAAGTCATTAATTAAAATTCTACATCTGTCTGTTTCTCCGATACAATGTTACAAACATAAAAATGATTAATATTTACAGAAATCTCGTCAAGAGCTTAATTTTTTCAATATTTTATAAAATCTACTTGATAGAAAGTTATAAAAATTGCAGTATCGTATAACAATATCATACGTAATCCAAAAAGTCATTAATTAAAATTCTACAGTTGTTTGTTTTTCCGATACAATGTTACAAACATAAATATGATTAATATTTACAGAAATCTCGTCAAGTGCTTAATTTTTTCAAAATTTTGTAAAATCTACTTGATTGAAAGTTATACAAATTGCAGTATCGTATAACAATATCATACGTAATCCAAAAAGTCATTAATTAAAATTCTACACCTGTCTGTTTTCCGATGATACAATGTTACAAACATAAATATGATTAATTTTTACAGAAATCTCGTCAAAAGTTTAATTTTTTCAATATTTTGTAAAATCTACTTGATAGAAAGTTATACAAATTGCAGTATCGTATAACAATATCATAGGTAATCCAAAACGTTATTAATTAAAATTCTACACCTGTCTGCTTTTCCGATACAATGTTACAAACATAAATATGATTAATATTTACAGAAATCTCGTTAAAAGTTTAATTTTTTCAATATTTTGTAAAATCTACTTGATAGAAAGTTATAAAAATTGCAGTATGGTATAACAAAATCATACGTAATCCAAAAAGTCATTAATTAAAATTATACACCTGTCTGTTTTTCCGATACAATGTTACAAACATAAAAATGATTAATATTTACAGAAATCTCGTCAAGAGCTTAATTTTTTCAATATTTTGTAAAATCTACTGGATAGAAAGTTATAAAAATTGCAGTATCGTTTAACAATATCATAGGTAATCCAAAAAGTCATTAATTAAAATTCTACACCCGTCTGTTTTTCCGATACAATGTTACAAACATAAAAATGATTAATATTTACAGAAATCTCGTCAAGAGCTTAATTTTTTCAATATTTTGTAAAATCTACTTGATAGAAAGTTATAAAAATTGCAGTTTCGTATAACAATATCATACATAATCCAAAAAGTCATTAATTAAAATTCTACACCTGTCTGTTTTTCCGATACAATGTTACAAATATAATTATGTTTAATTTTTACAGAAATCTCGTCAAGAGCTTAATTTTTTCAATATTTTGTAAAATCTACTTGATAGAAAGTTATAAAAATTGCAGTATCGTATAACAATATCATAGGTAATTCAAGAAGTCATTAACTAAAATTCTACACCTGTCTGTTTTTCCGATACAATGTTACAAACATAAATATGATTAATTTTTACAGATATCTCGTCAAAAGTTTAATTTTTTGAATATTTTGTAAAATCTACTTGATAGAAAGTTATAAAAATTGCAGTATCGTATAACAATATCATACGTAATCCAAAAAGTCATTAATTAAAATTCTACACCTGTCTGTTTTTCCGATCCAATGTTACAAACATAAAAATGATTAATATTTACAGAAATCTCGTCAAGAGCTTAATTTTTTCAATATTTTGTAAAATCTACTTCATAGAAAGTTATAAAAATTGCAGTATCGTATAACAATATCATACGTAATCCAAAAAGTCATTAATTAAAATTCTACACCTGTCTGTTTTTCCGATACAATGTTACAAACATAAATATGATTAATTTTTACAGAAATCTCGTCAAGAGCTTAATTTTTTAAATATTTTGTAAAATCTACTCGATAGAAAGTTATAGAAATTGCAGTATCGTATAACAATATCATAGGTAATCCAAAAAGTCATTAATTAAAATTCTACATCTGTCTGTTTCTCCGATACAATGTTACAAACATAAAAATGATTAATATTTACAGAAATCTCGTCAAGAGCTTAATTTTTTCAATATTTTATAAAATCTACTTGATAGAAAGTTATAAAAATTGCAGTATCGTATAACAATATCATACGTAATCCAAAAAGTCATTAATTAAAATTCTACAGTTGTTTGTTTTTCCGATACAATGTTACAAACATAAATATGATTAATATTTACAGAAATCTCGTCAAGTGCTTAATTTTTTCAAAATTTTGTAAAATCTACTTGATTGAAAGTTATACAAATTGCAGTATCGTATAACAATATCATACGTAATCCAAAAAGTCATTAATTAAAATTCTACACCTGTCTGTTTTTCCGATACAATGTTACAAACATAAATATGATTAATATTTACAGAAATCTCGTCAAGAGCTTAATTTTTTCAATATTTTGTAAAATCTACTTGATAGAAAGTTATGAAAATCGCAGTATCGTATAACAATATCATAGGTAATCCAAAAAGTCATTAATAAAAATTCTACACCTGTCTGTTTTCCCGATACAAAGTTACAATCATAAAAAATATGTTATATGTTTTATGTTTAATGTTTAAGTAAACGTTTTGTATACTTTATAATGTAATTAATTTTATATTTCATTAAAAATTCAATTAAGCAAGTAAATTCAGTAATATTTCAACAGATTATTTAAAATATACATTGCTTTTATTGTACATTCTTCGTGATTTTTGGGCATTAATTCGGTTTTGGTTTGGAGAATAAGATCAGGCGCAACCAGAAGGAGTGTCGATAACTACGGCAAGGTTCTGAACGAAATATTCTATTGGCCAGCTACTTAACAAAATCCAAATTAATCTCAAGTTTAACTTAGCTGATGGGTTAGTTAAACCTCAGTTTAACTGACTATTGAACAACCGGCCCTAAAAAATTTGATTATTTATATTCATCATTATTTCACAGCATTGGTGATTTTAAAAAATTTATATTTTATCTCTTTAAACATGTAGTAGTACATCTGAGAAAGTATATTTGTATGAAGAAATAAATATGACGATGATGATTTAATTTTATCTTATTGTTAAGTATTGATCGCGATCCCATTCTTACTCCTCCAATTGTTTCGTTTCATACAGATTCATCAAGTAAACAAGATAATATCTTAGTTGATATATTAATTCATTTCTTGAACAACTTTTGATGCATGAAATTATCTTGTCTAAAACGATCTTAGAGTACCGCTAATTTTTTATTTATTAAAATTGAACCATGAGAATAAAAAGGGTGGGAATCATAGACCAGTGATTCTCGCTCTTTTATCCTCACGGTTCAATTTTAATAAAATTATAATAATATATAATATTATATACATAATATTATTATAGTCATAAAGTTTTTTGATAAAAAATCAATGCTATATATCTCAATCAGCTTGTTTGCTAGAACATAGAGCCCTGTAGGCTGATATATCTATTTCTTTCCAATAATAAGTGTGTACATAATATAACTGATGAATATGCAATGTCCATTCTGTAGGTGTTAAATAACCCAGAAAATAACCGGTGTGATACACAGCCGCCCCCCAACTGTCCATAAAAATTACCTTAAAAATCCAACAACATATATCACTAACATGATAGGAAACAATAACAAGGACCTGTGTGTGTGTGAAATAAATCAACCTAATACACACATTACGCGCCTTATCCGGAACGCATCACGAATATAAATAATATTAACTGTCTCATTATTTAAATATCAGCCCATTAAAATGCGTAGAGTGGTGGAAACACATCGGAAAAATGTGGTGTTGTTGGTGTGTAGCAATAAAAAAAAACCAGGGCCCCGGAGTAGGAGAACAATTTAACAATGTTGATGGTATGCGTAGATTGGTTTTAATTATAATAAACCTCTCTTCGGGAACAACGCATTAACGGACGCCACTGGCCGTGACGCGCGGGGCGTACGCTAATCCCCAGCTAGGAAAACGGAAAAAAATGCGTGTCCCGGAATGGAAAAAAAAGAGGCCTGATACGCATCTGCTGGTTGAATTTTGTGAATGTTTAATGCGTTATTATCACTGTTTTCAATCGGTGTTTCCGCGTGTCGCGTTTTGACGGACGCGCGCCCGATTACCATTCCGCGCGCGGCCCCCCTTGAGTCTTATCTGTTCCTGTTGTTCAATTGTACAATAAAATCCGTTCGGTTGTAACGAAAGCCGTTACCCGTCTGCCCACATAAATCATTTAATTGTTCGGAACTACTCACTTTATTGCCAGACACAGCAACTTACCTGTAGCCCTGCGAGCTGCTGGTGCATAATAAAAGGAAGCGCCCCGACATGGTTAAATGAATTTCGGGGCGGCCCTTTAATTGAGTGGCATTGTTTGGGAGAGCGTTTCATTTTTCGCGAGTTGTTGCCAGGACGACAACGGCGGAGGCGAGGTGGAAAGTGACAGGATGTCGCTCCGTGTCGGCACCATCCGAGGGGGTGCTTAATGCTGAAATTGAATCCTCGTTTACGTATTAGTTGAGAGAATTATTTTTTGGTCCATTAATAAACATATGGTAGCAATTAAATTTTCGTATTGTATATTAAGCCCGTATGAGATTATCTAGTTTCCTATATCGTTTTATATATAGGAATTGATATATTAAACTGTATAACTATTTCTAAATGGAAACTTAACATTATGTATTACGGTGTTGTTATTGTTAAGTGAATTTATTATTATTCCGCTGCTATATCATTTTCTACATGTGTGTATGACACTATGTAGTTTGTGTCTACATCGAAAATGATATAAGAAACTAGATAATGTCATAAGGGGTTTAAGAAAGAATATTATAATAATACATACATATTACCAAAAAAACTTCTATCTTTATAGGGATCGGCTCGATAATGTAAAACTTATCGTTTTAAGATTCGATTTTTGTTTGGTGCAACGCTTTAAGACCTTCTTATTATCAAGACGGTCTTAAACTAGTTAAGATTCGTTGGAGAAACCGGGCGTGAGCTGTTTTCATATGAACATTTTGGCGTGTTTCTTTTTATTTATGCAACACACGCCACAATTGAACAAATCTTCATCGAAACCCCCCTGCGTACCCTCCTTATTCGCGTTAATCCGTCCCGATGATTCCTCAACCTTGCAGCCTTTTGTTGTACACCACCCCTCCTCCCCATGGCCCCGTAAGAAAAAATATATATTAAATTACTCAGCGCGCCATTGTGCGCGGATTTGTGCCGTTGGATCTCAAAGTGGAGAAGCAATTAGGCATTTTAATACCAGCCGAGGCCAACAAACGTGCGCCTCCATTGAAATATATCCAATTACGGGGCGAAGGTATGCCAGTAATTCCCTCGTCCTGTGAAAAGCGACGACAGGATGTTCAAAATTTCCTCATACGCGCGCAGCTTTTGTATATTCAAATTAATAGTAGTAGTAGTTACTATATTTGATACAATTTGTAGCTAGCTATCGACTCTCAAGGACCTTCTGCCGTGTGTTACTGGGTTCTGTATGCCGCTTTATAAAAAACAAACAGAAACTTATGCCTTCGTGTGCCAGGACCCGGAAATCTTTTACGTCGCATTCAAATTTGTAAAAAATTGGTAGATCGCTCGCAATGTATTTACTTAGAAACCAACTTGAATACATACTTGGTAAATAGTGCACTAATAGAAGCATGGTTTAGCATTACTATTCGCCCCCGGTGGCGTGTATTATCGCTCCGGTGTCTTACCGGTGTGAAGTTAAACAATTCTTATAATTCCGGGAGGTCGTGAGTTGGCGCGGCGTGGACTTTTTCTTGGTGCATTGTTACTAAACGGAGTGTTCAAAACAAACATTTTTTTAAACAATTGTTTACTTAAGTCTTGGTAACCATAAAATAAGAAAAAAACAAATTTAAATTAATTTTGTTAGCTGTTATTGAACAATTATTGCAATAAAACAAATTGCAATATTTATTAATGTTCCCCCCACGATTTTTTTTAAACTTTCAAAATATTAGGTAGGATTTAACAACAATCATCACACATATTTTCGAATAGGGCGCTGGGCCTTTTTTTTCAATTTTTTTCAACATAAACATGTATGTAAGGAAAATATTTGTAAAATCATTATTTATTTATAAAAATGTTTGTGCTCATACACCAATGTTTTTATTTATTTTTTATAAGACATCACTTTGTTGGTTTAAAAAAAGAACAGTTTAGAAAGTTGACAGCAAGTATTTTTTATAAGCATTAAATAATATTTGCAACAAAACAAATTGCAATTTTTATTAATGTACCCCTCACTATAATTTTTTTGTAAAAACTAAGACCCAGCGCGGTATCCGAAAATATGTCTGATGATTATTGTTAAATTCTAAACAATATTTTGAAAATATTGGATTGTTAAGGCGTCTACTTTGTGATAATTCATTTTAAAGGATAAATAAAACGATTTTTTACTTTGTTTTTTATCACACTTCAGTTACATTTTGCAGCTAGTTTCGGCTAAGCTCTAGCCATTTTCGAGCTCCTCCGATAATCGGAAACTAGTTATAAAGTGTAACTGAAGTGTGATAAATTTTGAAAGTTTGAAAAAAAAAATTCGTGGACGGAACATTAACAATGATTGACCACACCTGATAAATAAAATAAATGATAAATAAATAAAACTTTTGAATAGCTTGGATTTTCAAATTGACTAGTAAAGACTACAGTAATAATTGTTTAATGGTTTCAAACATGACATTCAGTTATATTAATCTATAATAATAATTTAATGTCACTAACCCCTCTGTTGAAACAATTACAAAACTCCATTATCACCACTCACGAACAAATTACATTGATTTAATTGGTTTTTAATCGTTATTTGCGCCGCGCATATTTTTTATCAGTCATTTGCCGCATTTAGTTGTTTTCAAACGGAAACCTTTTCAATAATTTGCAGGTTGATGCCTGCTGGAGCCTGTTGAATGTGTAAATATTATATATAAAACTGCACTCTCATAATCTATTCCGACCGGATAAACAAAATACTTGCGGTCTGCAACACAGCGGTCTGATTAAATCAATAAATTATCGGGTCGCGCTCAAACGTATCGCGTTTCGAGGCTAAAATTATTTGCTGTGAATTTCAATTATTTGATTTGGGTAGGTTCAGGTTTACTCGGCGACGGGCAGGTAGAAATAAAAAATGCTGGTTCGCGGAAATATTAAATTTTATAATTAAATTTGTTATTGAATAATAGCAAGGAAAAATGTTAATAGAAACACCAGGTTATTTTTGATGAAAGTACATGAAAATTAGTTAAATTTTGGTTTATGTAGTTACATTATAAATACACTAGATATAAATCTTAATTTTCTGTCATTTTTATTTTTATTTATTTTAAGAAATCTGTCGAATCCATATTAGATTTCATTTAAATTTCTCTCAGTTTAGATTCTCTTTTAGACCTTTTTATATTTCTACCAGATCCATCTCTCTGTAAGATATATATATATATATATATATATATATATATATATATATATATAAATTGTTCTACAAATCCTAGATGATTTTCTATTAAACATTCTTAATTATATAACAATTTCATGCAATGATGGAAGCCACTGTTCTAGATAGTACACATATAGGTTCAAGTTATTTATTTATTTATTTATTTAATATAGACATCTACAGTTTAACAGAAACCAATTACAGATGATATAATAACAACATAACAAATAAAAGAAAGAAAAAACATAACACAAAGATATATAATGAACATTCAAATTGTTATGCCAGTTTCATCCCCTGGTAACAATCTGATCCTCCACTGGCATAATTAATATGTACCAGCACCGAAAAAATGACAAACAACTAATGCCCTCCAGAAAATAATTTCCCAATCTCACACCTAATGAGCTGTATAATTGAAACTCAAAATGGATGGTGCTGCTGAAACAAAAAAAAATATCTCTACATTCCTGCGCCTAAATAAATAACATCGTCGACCCGATGACGCGTAAAACTAACTCGGCAATCATTTATTTACCCCGCCGCTGTATTAATAGCAAAGCTTTCTGTGCAGTGCAGGGGGGTGGGTGGATGTGCGCTCATTACGACTCGACATTTTTTTCATGCGACTCGCTGAACGCTCTAAGCGGGGCGGCATTAAAGGGAATCGTGTGGGCGCCGCCGCCGCCGGCGGCTACGGAAGTGGCGCCGGGCGGAAATTGTTTTTTGATGTTTGCAAATTCGGAAATCTTAAAGCGCTCACACGTTTCCCGTGCGTAGCGGAAAACGCGAACGCCCCAGGGGGGTTGCGGAATTACTTTCGACGTTTACATCGATTTCGTGTAGGGGGGGTTAGCTGCGGGGGTAAAAGTGCCAGCGAATGATTTGGAAAGTGAATTTCATTTCAATTGGTTCAGGCATAACGTACCAGGGTCAAGTGTTAAAATATAAATAACATTAATTTTTATATTTTTTAGTAGAATTAATAATAGCCAGTTCATGCTTTAAATAGTCCATACAGTTTTTTTTACCTTAATCTAATGATTATCTCAGTCATCAACTATGTATTACTTAGACCACTGCGCCATGACCGCCCCGTCCATACAGTTTATTTGCAAGTTCTCCTAATGTACTTACTTTGAACTGGTTTTTTTTCATTCGTCCACATATTATTCAACAATGAAAATATTCGTTTGTTCATTAGATCCTGGCAGACATAACGAATATTTTACTATTTTATAAATATTTTTTACTTTTGTATAGTATTAGTAATTTATTTAGTGTCCTCATGTTTTTAATTTTTAGTTCCTGTGTCTGTTGATACAGTTCTCTGGTGTTGATTTTCTAGTCGAGTTTGTATGGTATTTTCAATATTTTGTTTTGTTGTATTTGTAGTTTATTAAAAATATAGTTTTAACTAAAGGTCGTTTAGATAAGACAATTTCTTGATTCAACAGTTAAGGTCCTTTTAGACAAGACATTTTCTTAGCTCAAAAGTTGTTCAAGAAATGAATTCATATATCCTCCTCCCATACAATTCGTCCTTGACAAATATAACTAGTTATATTTTTCTATTCGATCTACCATCTAATTTAATATTTAAAATAAATTTCTGTATGATACGAGACAATTTAGATTGTCTCGCATCTTGACTAACTTTTGAGTCGAAAATTGAAAATTGAAATTGTCTTGTCTAAAACGACCTTTAGTCAAGATGCAAGACAATCTAAATTGTCTCGTATCATACAGCAAATTATTTGAAATATTGAATTGGATGGTAGATTGTATAATATAACGCGTTCTATTTGTCAAGGACAAATTGTATGGGAGGAGGATATATGAATACATTTCTTGAACAACTTTTGAGCTAAAAAATTGTCTTTTCTAAAACAACCTTAACTAAGTTTATTTATTTGTTTGTTTGAAACAAACGGTCATACAAACTAAAACGCTGAACAATTTTTAGTGCACTTCAATCAAAATTGAGATGTAAAAAAGAAAGCAAAAAGTAGTGAAGCCGGAGCTCAAGAGAATTATTTGTAACACTATGTTTTCGCTAAGAATTGAAAATGAATGCACGAGTAACGTTAATACAGGTATTATTTGTTTAGAAAACACTCTAAAGTTCTTTTAAAATCAAATGATACCTGTTTTCTAATAGATTTTTTCTGTTGCCTTTATTGTGTAACACAAAAAAATTGTTACAAAAGCCGCTCACATCATGAAAAGCAACAGCCACCGAAAGGAACGCACAAGAAAAAAATCGCGCGTTTCGCCTCCTAACCCCCTTTTCAGCGTTAACAACGCCCGGGCCCATTGAGTGCGCGCTCCACTTTTCTCCTCCTGTCCATAATTCCCATCGTAAAATCACCACCTCGTACCCCTTCTTCTCCAGAAACACCCCATTATTACCGGCATTTACATGACCGTGCGGCCAGTTCCCCACATTTCAAGGGCCCCGCTGTACTTACTTTTTTCTAGCTGTGTGTCCGTTCCGGGTGCTACCGACGGCGATAATCCGGGGCGGGCCGACGACGCGGGGCGTCCAGCGCTCGTAGAATTATAAACCGTCCACCCTTTTTGCGCCCATAAAAAAGCTTAGTTTAATGCATTCAAATAAAAAACCGTTGGTCAGCTAGAGCTAAAAAATACTCGGACAAAAAATAAAATTGGGTCATTTATTAGCCTTACGGTGGATCATTTATGCGAGAACAAAATAAAATATAGATATACATCTAATCTGGCGTAATAGTTTTCATCAATATTATAGATTTTGAAATTATATAGCATGAAAACTAGCAATGTGATAATTTTTAATTATTACTTTTTTTATTAATTCATAGATCAACATATTGCTAATGTATGTAGCAAAGTTAAAAAAAATGTTCAAAGGATTTATATATTTATATACAAACTCAAAGACCAAGAAAAAAATGGGATGAGTAGCTTCATCTCATTTTTTTCTTGGTTATCGGAACTATTAGAAAGGAAAGGAAAAAACCGGAGGAAGCAAAATAACTGGCAACAAACAGAAGAGAATGGAAAAGAATTATAAACGAATAGAGGAAAATTAAAACCTTTACACTACACTATAGAAAAGGCCAGCGGATATATATATATATATATATATATATATATATATATATATATATTGTCGTGTAAAATTATTGCCAAATGTGAGGCTGTAAATAGGTAAATGTGAATAGTTAAAAATGTCACCCTTCGGTGGGAATCTGGGATAGCGCTAGCCAGACACGTGGGTTCGATTCCCACCGGAGGTCATTTTTAGAGTATTCAAATTTACACACACACACACACACACATATATATATATATATATATATATATATATATATATATATATATATATATATATATATATATATATATATATATATATTGACTTTGGCATTGTATAGCAAGAAAATTCGCAATACCAAAAACTTTATTATGACTTTAGCTGATAGATGAACATATTGCTAATGTATTAGCAAAGCTTGAAACATATTTATCAAGGGATTTTGGAAATATGTACAAATTTACATACAAAATCGTATTTTTATGAAATATTGATACCAAAAATTTTTGTTGATATTTTACAATGTTTTGTATCGCGAAAAGTGACTTTATATAAACTTTTATGCACTACGACGTTAATATTTGAGGCAAATAAACGAATAAAACTTTTTTCTAAAGCTAAATAAATGGGCAATGCGATGAAATTTGGATAATTTTTAAAATTCAAAACTTTTATTTTTTACAAGCGTTTGTATTAGGAATAGTGACTGTATATAAACTTTTATGCAGTATGGCTTTAATAATTAAGGCAAATACATAACTCAAACTGTTTTCGAAACCTAACTAAATCGGAAATACGATGTGCATAATTTTCAAAACTCAAAGATTTGACTTTTTACTATATCTTGTATAGCGAATAGTATTTTATATAAACTTTTATGCACTACGACGTTAATAAGTGAGGAAAATAAATAAATCCAAATTTTTTGTAACGTTAAATAAACGAGCAACTCAATAAAATTAGTATAATTTTCAAAACTTAAATATTTGATTTTTTTAAATATTTTGTATTACAAATAGTGACTATATATAGGCTTGCATGCACTACGACGTTAATAAGAGAGGCAAATAAATGAATCAAACTTTTTCCTAAAGCTAAATAAACGAGAAACTCGACGAAATTAAAATAATGTTCAAAATTCAAAAATTTGATTTTCTACAATCGTTTGTATTACGAATACTGACTTTATATAAACTCTTATGCGATACGTCGTTAAAAAGTGAGCTAATTAAATAAATCGAACTTTTTTCTAAAGCTCAATAAACGACCAACTCGATGAAATTAGCATAATTTTCAAAAATCAAAAATTTTATTTTTTTACAATATTTTGTATTACGAATAGTGACTGTATATAAACTTTTATGCACTACGACGTTAATAAGTGAGGCAAATAATTAAATCAAACTTTTGTCTAAAGCTAAATAAACGAGCAACTCGACGAAATTAGTATAATTTTCAAAATCCAAAAATTTGATTTTTTTTTACAATATTTTGTATTTCAAATAGTGAGTGTATATAAACTTTTATGCACTACAACGTTAATAAGTGAGGCAAATAAATGAATCAAGCTTTTTTCTAAAGCTAAATAAACAAGCAACTCGATGAAATTGCATAATTACAAATAGTGACTTTATATAAACTTGTATGCACTACGATGTTAATAAGTGAGACAAATAATTAAATCAAACTTTTTTCTAAAGCTAAATAAACGATAAACTCGACGAAATTTGCATAATGTTCAAAATTCAATAATTTGATTTTTTACAATCGTTTGTATCGCGAATAGTGACTTTATATAAACGTTTATGCACTACGACGTTAATAATTGAGGAAAAAAACAAATCAAACTATTTTCTAAATATAAATAAATGGGCAATATGATGAAATTTGGATAATTTTTGAAATTGAAAAATTGGATTTTTTACAATCGTTTGTATCACGAATAGTGACTGTATATAAACTTTTATGCACTATGGCGTTAATATTTAAGGAAAATACACAAGTCAAACTTTTTTCGAAAGCTAACTAAATAGGAAATACGATGAAATATGTATAATTTTCAAAATTCAACAATTTTATTTTTTACAATATTATATATTACGAATGGTGAATTTATATAAACTTTTATGCACTACGACGTTAATAAATGAGGCACATAAGTTAATCAAACTTTTTTCTAAAGCTAAATAATAATATACAAAAGTTTGATTTTTTACAATTGTTTGTATTACGAATGGTGACTTTATATACACTTTTATACACTACGACGTTACTTATTGAGGAAAATTAATTAATTAAATTTTCTTTTAAAGCTAAATAAATGGGAAATCTTGCAGACTCGCCAGGTCTGCAAGATTTCCCATTTATTTAGCTTTAATTTTAATATATACGGAAATAATTGCAAACACCTTTAAGTTTAGTCCGCACATTGTAACATAAACTTCACAATTAAGAATTACACTTGCAATCATTCATTGAAAATAATACTTTTATTTTCAATGAATGATTACAAGAGTAATTCTTAATTGTGAAGTTTATGTTACAATAACTATTTCTAAAAATATATTCCTCGTAACCAAATTATAAAATTCAGTGTCGTGGAACAATTTTACTTGTACGCACAAATACATGATTCATATGTTTTTCCGCGGTCTTTTCAATCCAGCTTATCTTAGTATTTTTTGCTCGTTAATGTTGTGGCCGCTTGACCGAGCCACCGTCCTACAAAATAAAGGACAAAATGCATTTTTTAGAAAATAAATAAAGTTAGAGAGCTCAGTCTGAAAAAAGAAATGTCCTCTTAAATAAAGTACGTATGGTCACCACACCATAATTCATTATTATAACATCAGTTGATAGAACAATATATTAGTAATGTAAAAAACTAAAAAAATATTCTTCAAGGGATTCTTGAAGTAAGTGCAAATGACAAAGGATTTTTAAAATATTTACAAATTTACATGCAAAATCGTATTTTTATGAAATATTTATTTTAGAATTGTATAGTTTGAAATCTAGCTATTCTATAATTCATTATTATGACTTTAGTTGATGGAATAACATATTGCTAATGTATTAGTAAAGATTAAAAAATTTTCATCAAGGGATTTTTGAAATAAATGTAAATTTACATAAAAAATCGTATTTTTATATTACATTTATTTTGGCATTATATAGCTTGAAATTTTACTATACTATAAGGCATTATTATGACTTCAATTGATCCAACAGCATATTGCAAATGTAATAGCAAAATTTGAAAAATATTGATATTATTTTTAATATATTTTTTCCAAATTTACATGCAAAATCGTATTTTTATGAAATATTGATTTTGGCATTGTATATCTTGAAATATAGCTATACTGTAATGCATTATTATGACTTCAATTGATAGATTAATATATTGCTAATGTATTAGCAAAGTTTGAAAAATATTCATCAATAGATTTTTGAAAGAAATGCAAATTTACATGCAAAGTCGTATTTTTATAAAATATTGATTTTGGCATTGTATAGCTTGAAATCTAGCTATACTATAATACGTTATTATGACTTCAGTTGATAGAAAAGTATATTGCTAATGTAATAGCAACGTTTGAAAATAATTGATCAAGGGACTTTTTAAATATTTACAAATTTACATGTAAAATTGTATTTTTATGAAATATCGATTTTGGCATTGTATAGCTTGAAATCTAGCTAACCCATAATTCTTTATTATAACTGCAGTTGATAAATCAATATATTGCTAATGTATTAACAAAGTTTGAAAAATATTCATAAAGAGATTTTTTAAATAAATGCAAATTTACATGCAAAGTCGTATTTTTATAAAATATTGATTTTGGCATTGTATAGCTTGAAATCTAGCTATACTATAATCCATTATTATGACTAACTGATATAACGATATATTGCTAATGTAATAGCAACGTTTGAAAAATATTGATCAAGATATTTTAAAAATATTAACAAATTTACATGCAAAATCATATTTTGATAATATATTGATTTTAGCATTGTTTAGCTTGAAATCTAGCTATTCTATAATTAATTATTATGACTTCAGTTGATAGATTACATATTGCTAATGAATTAGCGAAGCTTGAAAATTATTCATCAAGGGATTTTTGAAATAAATGTAAATTTACATACAAAATCGTATTTTTATAAAATATTTATTTTGGCATTGTACAGCTTGAAATCTAGCTATACTATAAACCAATATTATGACTTTAATTAATAAAACAATATATTGCTAATGTAATAGCAATGTTTGAAAAATATTGATCAAGGGATTTTTTAAATATTTACAAATTTAGCTGCACAATCGTATTTTTTTGAAGTATTGACCTTGGCATTGTATTGCTTGAAATCTAGCCATTCTATAATTTCTTATTATGACTTCAGTTGATATATCAACATATTGCTAATGTATTAGCGAAGTTTGTAAAATATTCATTAAAGGATTTTTGAAATAAATGCAAATTTACATACAAAATCGTATGTTTATAAAATATTGATTTTGGCATTCTATAGCTTGAAATCTAGCTATACTATAATGCATTATTATGACTTCAATTGATAGAAAAATATATTGCTAATGTAATAGCAACGTTTCAAAAATATTGATCAAGATATTTTAAAAATATTTACAAATTTACATGCTAACTCATATTTTTATGGAATATTGATTTTAACATTGTTTAGCTTGAAATGTAGCTATACTATAATCCATTATTATGACTTCAATTGATAGAACAATATATTGCTAATGTAATAGCAACGTGTGAAAAATATTGATCAGTGATTTTTTTTACTATTTACAAATTTACATGCAAAATCGTATTTTTATGAAATATATATTTTGACATTGTATAGCATGGAATCTAGCTATACTATAATTCTTTATTATGGCTTCAGTTGATAGATCAATATATTGCTAATGTATTAGCAAAGTTTTAAAAATATTTATCGAGGGATTTTTGAATTAAATACAAATTTACATACAAAATCGTATTTTTTTTAATAATATATTGACTTTATCATTGTATAGCTTGGAATCTAGCTATACTATGATCCATTATAATAACTTCAATTAATAGAACAATATATTGCTAATGTAATAGCAGCGTTTGAAAAATATTGATCAAAGGATTTTAAAAATATTTACAAATTTACATACAAAATCGTATTTTTATGAAATATTGATTTTGGCATTGTATAGCTTGAAATCTAGCTATACCGTAATTCATTATTATGATTTTAGTTGATAGATCAATATATTGTTAATGTATTAGCGAAGTTTGAAAAATATTCATCACGGGATTTTTGAAATAAATACAAATTTACATACAAAAACGTATTTTTATAAAATATTGATTTTGGCACTGTATAGCTTGAAATCTAGTTATACTATAATTCATTATTATGACTTCAATTGTTAGAACAACATATTGCTATGTTGCTTAACTTTAAAAAATATTCATCAGGGGTTTTTTGAAATATTACAAATATACATCAAAATGGTATTGTTATGAAATATTGATTTTGGCATTATTTAGTATCTTTAGTATATTAGTTATCCATAACATTTAGATTTTAAGTTTAATTGATATACTATCGCATATATATATATATATATATATATATATATATATATATATATATATATATAAGCAAAGATTGTAACGAGGGATTTTACAATTATTATCAAATTTGCTGTTAATGAAATACTGTATTTGGCAAATAAGTTTTCTAAATATATGTATAGATCTAGGAAGTCCATCTTATTTTGGATATTGAGATTACCAGTAGCTAACCAGTAGAAAGAATATTGAGTTAATTAAATGATTTTGTTTGTTTTGTATAGATTGGTTGTCAAACAAAGCAATGAATTAAACTCGGAGCATAATTGTTCGGTAATAAATCTTGTAACCGCCACGCATAAGAATTTAATACATTTACGCGCTATACAACTCCGAAATAATACAAAACAGTTGGCTTTAACCTTCGTGCGAGCGATCAGTCACACACACACATACAATCCATAGGTTTTTGTACAAACGACCCCATTCAGCCCTGAATCCAGCCTGAATATCAGCAATTATCAATCGTTACCAGTAACGGTGCGAGCCGCTGTAATCTCTAGGGGCTGCTAAAGTGTATACACAAGTATCTATTTTAGTACTTCATGAATCGGTTCCCCACCACGTGACTGTTTTATTCGATGTCAATTGGCTGTCACAAATACGCTCTGTGTCATGCAAATTCCCTTTCACCGGGCTCCGCATAATGGTTCCAGGGGGTTACAGCAATATTACTGTAAGTACGGTATACACGTCTTTATACTACACCCCTGTGCGCACTTTTCACGCTGCACAAAGAAATATTAATTTTAATATACGCGTCTAATGCGGGAATAAGGGTGTGAAGTGATAAAATCATTACTGCGTTCAGTCACAACTGGACTGCTGCATACAATTACACACGATTGACGAAACTTATATAAAATAAATAGTGCAACTTATTCTGAATAATCAATAAAACTTTTGAATTTGAATTTGAATTTTAATAAAAACTTGAAAAATGATATGAACCAATTAATAATAATAATAATATTCTTTCCTTATTTCATAACATAATCAACATAAAGATAGACAATGTATATAATAAATAGAAATTGGTGAGGTTTATGGTATAAAGTAGATACAGCAGTACAGTAAGATTACACACATGAAGAAACTTACAAAATAAATGTGAACTTTGCAACTAGTTTCGGGTAAGCTCTAGCTATTTTTGACCTCTTCCTATATCATCGGAAAAGCTCGAAAATGGCTAGAGCTTAGCCGAAACTAGTTGCAAAGTGTGATAAAAAAACAAAGTAAAAAAATATTTTATTTATCCTTTGAAATGAATTATCACAAAGTAGACGCCTTAACAATCCAATGTTTTTAGAAATTTTGTAATTATTTACCATTGATTTTTTTTTTAATTTTAAATTATTATTTTTGTTTTTCTTTACTTGCTTACTTTTTGATGCTATTTTACTTTACTTAATTTATTTTGTAACTTGGAGGATATTTGTTTCACTTTATATATATATATATATATATATATATATATATATATATATAAACAATCTTTATTGAGCTATCGACCCTTCCTGTGTGTGTACATTTTACTTAAGGTATAAAGTGAAACAAATATCCTCCAGGTTACAATAGAAAAATAAAAATTAAGTAAAAAATTGTTATATATATATATATATATATATATATATATATATATATATATATAAATCAAAATTGGGATTTCGATTCACCGTAAAAGATGCTTCAAACCTGAAAGTAGTCGTTTTTTTGACGTATTGGGGTTTTTAGAATAAAATATGTGTTTAATGTGAAACCATCACCATTATAAACTAATTATACAATAAATATACTTTAGTTTTCGAAATTATAGCATGTCTTTTGACTATTTACAGATGTGGCATATGAAATGTGAGGTGCCTTCGGGTGATGAACCGTAATTGGTTAAATGAGACGTGTATGCCATCTGTAAAACGACGACCAGCCGCAGGGCTGACACGCAACGGAATATTTTGACAAATTCGCCTGTCGTTAGTTTTGCAAGACCATTTTTCTTCTTGTTAATAAGTAGGTATACATTTTTGAAAACCGTTAAAAATACACAGACACACATAAGTGATTATTTTACGCTTCTTATCTATTGTTATATTTTGCGCCGTCAAAAAACCATCAATAAGACTACAAACTACAGTAAATTTTTTATTTATTTTTTATTCATTTATTTTATATCATCATTAAATCATATAATAATAACATATCAATACAACATCTGAATAAGCATTAAATTATCGATATTAAATTTCAACAAAAAAAAACGAAAATTTTTCCAGCTAAGACATTTTGTGCTAACGTAGAATAAAATGTGTGTTTAACTGTCGCTAGTAAATTTTGACATTTTATTATCTTTTTGCCATAACTTCCCTAACCATCGGATTCAAAAATATTATATTTACTTTCGTTAGTAATCAGAATTGTTTCTAGTAATCTTTATTAACATGTTCCTTGGCAAAGTTAAACTGTTTTCGTCAATTTGTGAGATCAATCGTTTTCGTCTAGCAATTCTACCATTGAATCTATTGAAGATCAGTGTACTCTGCACTGTTTTTTTTTCATGTACTTCTTTTCCAGAAATTGTAGCCAAATTTCTCCGCTAGTTTACTAGCACTCGTTTTTGGATCTTCGTTGATTTTGTTAACAATTGATATTTGTGCAGGAATATGACATGTGACATGTTTGTGTGAGCTACACCAAAATGTAAAAAATAAAATAAAAAGACTACATTCATATATTTATTACAAACACCGCTCATACTTCAAATGATTTTGTTAGTAAATTCCAAAACATTCATACTAGTTATAAATATATTACGTTTCTATACATAATAGGTAATCGCGCCATTGACGTAAACTTTTTCCAGTCCGCGTTCCTGTGCGATGATTGTGGCGGGCACGTGGCAGCATATTGGTATTACTCACCGAAATTATCTACAACTGGAAGAGTGTCCTTAGACCGTTATGTAAATAGGAATAATTTATAACGCTAGATAGCCTCCATTAGATAGCTCTTATCACCTATTAGTCACGTCGAATTGTAGAAAGCACAATAAAACTTTTCAGGCCGGACCTTGAGGCGCATAAGGAAAACAGGTAGTCGATTTCGTCGAGCTGCGCGTTGAAATCAGATGGTGATGAAATTACGAGATGCAATCTGTTGTTTTTTTTTTAGTGTTCGGTTTTAAACGGGTCATAAATTACTGAATGTTTATAATGATGTAAAGAATCACAGTGGAATTTAATAGTAAACGACTTAGGTTTTAAAATTTACACTAGTTTTGAGAACTGTGCATAATGTTCAGTACATTCGTTCGTTAAGGAGTTACACCACCTTGGTGCTCGGAAAAAAGAGATAGAAAATTATTTATAAATTAATTTAAAAATTAATTATAACTAAAATAAAATTGATGCAGCCATTAAATATATAAAGTATTTTTTTATTTTACACATATACGTGGTAGTTTTATGAATAATATGAAAAAATAACCAATATAAAAAAATACAAAAATAACGGAGATATGAGTTGTCAAGAATTTTCTGAAAATCTCAATTAAGCGCTAGAATTCTAGGTCCGTTTTGGCTTTCACAAAAAGATCCGCAGTGCCGCCAGGATCAACACCACCGATAGTAAATATATATATATATATATATATATATATATATATATATATATATATATATATATATATATATATATAGTTATATAGTGGAGTACTTCTTGCCATTGTCTGCTATCTGAATTGCCGGAAACGTGGGTTCAAGTCCCACCGGAGAGTGAAATTTTTGAGAAATTATTATTATATATATATATATATATATATATATATATATATATATATATATATATATCTACCTAGATGGTGTTGCCAGGATACCCGTAGTATCTAAAAACTCCCTGCATAATCATATTCTTTCTCTAGAATGCTGTAATTCTTGCTCGGGAGCATAAAGCCTACACCAGCCTCACACGCGATTTTGCGCTTCTTTTGCTCCCAACTCCAGTCATTTAAATCACCTGCACATCCTAAATACTCCGATTAGTTTATCCAAAACTGAAACCACAATTAGAAACCGTGAATAATAATACATGTTAATTTTGTCCCAAAAGTTGAACTTACACGTAGTAGACTTAACGACATAAACATTGACTTGTATTCGTTAAGTAGCAAGAAATGTTAACGTTGTTCAATCAGCTTTGCCTTCATCTTCGGCTAAAGGTACCGGCAAAGTATATAGCGTGGTGCCAATTACATGGTAGCTGGAATGATAGTGCAGGGATGGCCAACAAGTCTATCGCCAAGAGAAATTTGGTCGATCGCTCGCTATATATAATATAGAGTGCAGGGATGGCCAACAATTCTATCGCCAAGAACAATTTGGTCGATCGCTCGCTATATATAACATAGAGTGCAGGGATGGCCAACAATTTTATCGCCAAGAAAAATTTGGTCGATCACTCGCTATATACAACATAGAAACCGATTGAACTACATACTTGATACATAGATCACTAATGACAAGTCGATGGCGACACAGTTTTAAGATAAAAAGTAGATCTTCTGTACACCAAAGTTAACCACCCCTGATATGTTGTCATCGGTGATAAAATGACGATTATTCAAGTAAAATAAAACCATTTTTATTTTATTTGACTATCGAATATATTTTTACAATGTTACACCTCGTGCAAGGTTGAATTTCCCGGTCGACCTCACGCCGCCCGCATCGCAATTAGCATCCGCATTTTGGGTACCGGGGCGCGGCGATCGGGAAATTTACGGCCCCGTGCCGCATTAATAATTGGCCGGCGGTCTTCAAAGGTCGGCTAATTAGTATTTTATTCCGTACTCAAACAGCGGCGACGAATAATGCCGCTTATCATCGGGCACAAATTAATTTGTGAGCTCGCGCGCGCGCCGCGATGAATAATTCACCCCGCCCGGGCGACGCGGTTTCGACTCTTTGCTGCACCGCCGAGATTTCCGCGCTTAATTATTTCATTATTCAGAAAACAAATACGCCGCTTTGGGGGGGCGTTATTAATAGCGTGCAATTAATATTAAAAGACGGCGTTAAGCCACACATATGTAGGCACATAAATTTGCATCTAAATTAATAATTTATAATGGAAATGTATCTGTTACGTTTTCTTCCTGGCGTGACGGTTTTATCTGATGCACGACATGTTTGAAAAGTTATTTATTTATAAAAAATACGACACCCAGTCTCTTAAATCGACAAATCAGGAGCGTAAAAGTTAAAAATAAAAAATAAATACAAGGAAAAATATATTTAGATAGAGAATTTCCATTTTGCATTGTCATTTTGTTATAAACATTGTTTAATTTTTTCAAATCAATTGTATGGCGGATTCATGGTCAAAAATAATAATAATGAAATTTATTCGACTTGGTCGCGGAAAAAAAAACTTATAATCAAAATTTTCCAATTTCCTTCGGGAATCTGGTGCACTGATATGTTCTGCACTAAAAGGCACCTTACACGATCAATAATACTGCCAGTCCTAGTACTGTCAGTATTTTGCTTGAATCCTCCTTCAATTATTATCAAGTAATCAATGATCCTGATAAACATCAGTATTCTCTTCATTCCATCATTACTATACCCTACATGATCAGTAATTCTGTCAATATTTTAGTATAATAAAAATTTTAAAGATATTTATGTACATCGTACTGTCATTATTCTTAAATATTGACAGTATTATTGACCGTGTAAGGTGCCTTTATGATCAGTAAAAAAATTAAACAAAATATGTTGCATAATGTTTGTATCAACCCAGCCTCTAAAATTGGCATATCGAGATGGGAGCGTAAAAGTTAAAAATAAAAAATAAATAGAAGGAAAAATATGTCAAGATAAAGACTTTCCATTTTCCATTGACATTAAGTTATAAACATTGTGTAATTTTTTCAAATCAATTGTATGACGGATTCATGATCAAAAATAATAATTTACGTTACAACATATATTATACAAGAACACATATAAAAATTATTAACAAAAATATATAACTATATATTATATTCGCCAAGACATAAACAAAAGATTGCTCAAAATTTGGATCTTATTGGTCACTCCTATTGGTCAGTACAGAGCCGCAAACAATCAGCGGTGCGCGCGGTATAGAGGATGGGATCCTCTAAGATCCCATCCTCTATACCTATATTAAATTTTAGTTATTCTACTCCATTTTCATTAATTTCATGTTTCAAATTCCATTTATTATATATTGCGATAATACAATATATAATAAATGGAATTTGAAACATGACATTAATGAAAATGGAGTAGAATAATATATGTATATATATATATATATATATATATATATATATATATATATATATATATATATATATATATATATATAATATCTATTTGCTTTTTACCTTTCGGTGTAGGCTATTACATTGACATTACGTAGAATAACTAAAATTTATTAAAAAATAATGAGTAAAAACTATTATTCAAATTTTTAAAATACAACATATAAACAACCCAATCCATTTTTAAATGTGTATAACGTTCATGTCTACGTATCTATGCAACGTTGTAAATTTTTATGATATTGTATTGTATACTATTACTATTACTACTGGTTGATTAATAACATATTCATGCACTACGGTCACGTGATTTCAGGTAAAATTTAAGTGAATAAGAATAATACACAGCTAAAAGGAGGAAATATCTTTTTAAAATCATATTAAAACTAAATTTAATATCATTTTAAAAACCGTCCTTTTCCTGTCAGTTCTACACTCCCCTATAAACACGTATTAATGTTATCCCATTACGGACATAATCGTGAATCGCTTTTTAATTCGTGTTTACGACGTCCCCAATTTATTCGAGCATAATTTTTCGTACAAAACGTACACCGGACCCGTCCCACGTACGATTATGTCGGCTCTAACGATGCATCAACTCGTGTTTTAAACCGCATTACCCTCCTAAACACCTCATTAACCCGCATATCCGCTAAGTGTTTACACGTTTACGGAAAACGCGCGGATTATCGAGGCGAGTCGAAGCAAAAGGGGGACGAAATATAGAAGGAGTAAAAAAATGTATTAAAATTAAACCGCTGCTGTTCGTCATCGGGAATTAAAGTGTAGTCATACATACGTATTATGTTGGTATATTATAAATACGTTTTGCACCAGTGCCAAGTTCTTTGAGGAGAACATATGGTGATTGTAGCAATTTAACTATACTAATAGAAAATTGTTTTATTTGTCTCCCAGTTTGATTAGTATAATTGATATATCTAAATCATTAAAGAACAAACTTTATTGTAGTTTTAAAATGGGTTTATACTGAATAATAAATTAGATTTGGGAAATATAATAAATTATATTTTTTGAGCAAGTTCTATTCAAACTATACTGACATAAGAAATATATGGAGGTTGATAATACAACAGTAGTAAGGGGTGTGACCCTTGACAACGGGAGTGTATATAGGGGATTGCAGAAGATGAGTGAGTGGTAAAGAGAGGATGGAAAAGCTTTTTCGAAAAATAAATCAAAAACTTAATTTCTATTCATACTATATGGAGGTAGATAATACAACAGTAGTAAGGGGTGTGACCCTTGACAACGGGAGTGTATATAGGGGATTGCAGAAGATGAGTGAGTGGTAAAGAGAGGATGGAAAAGCTTTTTCGAAAAATAAATCCAAAACTTAATTTCTATTCAAACTATACTGACATAAGAAATATATGGAAGTTGATAATACAACAGTAGTAAGGGGTGTGACCTTTGGCAACGGGAGTGTATGTAGGGGATTGCAGAAGATGAGTGAGTGTTAATAGAGGATGGAAAAGCTTTTTCGAAAAATAAAGCGAAAACTTAATTTTTTCAATAGTCATTTTATAGAAACCGGTATTAAATCACCGGTGTGTAATTATCCTCTAAGATCCCTAAGTATTACTGTATGATAATATGTTTAAAATGTTCATTATTCTAAAATATTGCCAGTATTACTTATCATGTAAGGTATAGAAATGGTGGAATGAAGAGACTACTGATGTTTATCGGGATAATTGATTACTTGATAAATATAGAAGGAGAATTAAAGCAAATACAGACAGTACTAGGACTGACAGTATTATTGGCCGTGTAAGGTGCCTAAAGGTCGTTTTAGACAAGACAATTTCTTAACTCAAAAGTTAGTCAAGATGCTAGTAGATTGTCTAGCATCTTGACTAACTTTTGAGTTAGTTATTGTCTCGTATCATACAGCAAATTATTTGAAATATTGAATTGGATGGTAATCGAAAGGAAAAATATAACGCCTTCTATTTGTCAAGGACAAATTGTATGGGAGGAGGATATATTAATACATTTCTTGAACAACTTTTGAGCTAGAAATTGTCTTGTCTAAAACGACCTTTATAACGCGATATAATGTTATGGCAATAAGGGAATGTTCGATTGATTTTGATCTGTATATTTTATTTTATTGTATTGTATTGTATTGGGATTGGTTATGGTAAATGGGATATATACGTACTATTGTGTTGAATATGACTAATAAAGGTAGCTTTTTTTTCTGGATTAAAATGATCTACTCAAGAATCTGTTGAAGAAGACTCGATGTTAATTGTACATCCCAATTATATTATTTATCAATAATTTTATAATTGTTTCTAATTTATATTACTTTAAACTTTTTGTAATGACTGTAATAAATATTCTAGAAAATTAAATAAAAGAAATTGAGAAGGTATTATGTAATAAATGACAACCCGTAAAACATTACAGTCAGCAATAAACGGAGGCCACAACCAATCATCTGCCTCAGCCCGCGTCCATAAAAAGCACCAGAAGCTGCCACAGCTGGTCCATTTAATTGATATGCTAATTCAGATGGGCACGTGCGAAGACACCGTCCACCTGCCGCCTTCGCCACCTTCCTGCTCTTATAAGGGCAAATTACAAGCGCCGCAGTTCTTAATTAGACGAAGCTAGAGCCTTAAAACATCCAATAATAAAATATAATTAATTGCACACCATACATCACACGATTTAATTTTAAGGCGCGACCGGAATGGTTAATTTAATTAAATTATTTCTGGCACGGCTCGTTGCCGCACGGCGATATCAATTAACACGGCTAATTTACGTTTTTTTTTTCGATAAACGTTTACCGACTGTTGCAAGGTGCCGCCGTCGCCCTGCGAATTTATTTCGTCAAGGTGGACGCAATTACGTAATGTCCGAATAAAGTGTGCGGTCGGATGGCACCTGTAAAAATCCGAGAGAGCGGGCGCGTCACAAGGACTGCCGCCACCGCCGCCGAGAGAGGAATGTCTAATTATTTGAAATTTATGTTGTCGTTTTGGAAATCGTGTCGGACAACAGATGGGCCGTGCCGAACATATCATCATGATGGGTTCTGGATGGAGGAATCCGGACGATACACGAATTAGATGGGGATGAGTCAGAGTTGAGTTGCGATTGGTATGTTCGAATGTTTCACAATTCAATACGGATATTGCAAATCAATCAATATATAAGAATATGAAACTTCTAGTTTAATGATTACTAATTGAAATTTTGGGATGAATGTCTCATGAATTCCTCATTTTGTCCTTTTTTGTCTCTCCTCTAACTCTCTCATATACTTCATTTTTATTACTAGAAAAATTGAGAAAACTTTAAAACGTGAAAAAAGGTGAAATAAAACGGAAAACGAGAATTAAGTCAATTACTTGTCGTAACAATACTTATTCTTAAATAAAGTTGATTGATCTTCTACTATAAATAAATTAATATAGCAATAACGTCAATAAAAGTCGTATTGTATGCAGTTGGAATTTTGCACAAAATGCGCGTATACGTATAAATAATGCAGATTAATTCGGCGTCAAGGTATATCATTATAAATAAATTAAGTCGCTTCAAGCGCGTCGTAATAATTTGTACCTCGTTAATTAATAGCGCCCGTTACGGATTTGCTCCCCCGTCCGCCTTTAATTGGTACGCTTTTAGCACCCGCGTTTTATTAAGAATCCGTAAAACGGGAGCGGCGGGTGCAATTAAGGGAACGCGATGCCATTAATTTTCGGGAAAACGAAAACAAAAATATAAATTCCGAGAAGGCCCGGGGATTTAATTCCCACACCCGTGATCTAAGAGCGGAGGGGTTGGTGGGTTTTTGGTTGAAATTATACGTTCTAAATGTAAATTCAGCGGAATCGCGCGGCCCGGTTCTACGGAAAGTCGGCAGCTGATGGACAGGTGGAAACGCCGAAAGGTGTGTGGATCGGTTCGGTCGCGGCTGGAGGTGTTTTTTATGTGGAGGGCGCGAGGTGAGCGTTCTTCTTTTTTTTGGATTGGGCGGGGTAATTTTGGTAATTTTGCACAATTTATTGCCGTCTGTCACGGTCTTACAGGTCTCCTCTGTTTTCGCACATGCTGCTGTCTGCATGCCCACACATTGCGTAATTTGGTTGGTTGGTAATAACTTTATACATGCTAAAAATGGAATAGCTTCCAGCACAGAAATGTAAATTATATATTATTATATGCGTAAATGGTATATTTATTTAACAATTTCTGACAATGAAATTTAATACCGGTAACAATGCATTTTCGAAAAAGATAATTAAATGAGTTAGCTCTATAACCGCCTATTGCTCTGCGAAAATCTATCTCTTCGCAAAAGAAGAAAGATGAAATTGACAACTTTTGCCTTATTATGTGTTATGAGGCGCTTTCGTTTGGCATGGTTTACCAATACTAGTCGCCCCGTGGCGTGCAGTATCGCGGTCGTGCGCCCCCGGCTGAAGGTAGAATTATGCGCATCGGAAGCGGAAAATAGAACAAGAAACAATAAGCCCGTACCAGCCCAGAGTGATAAACGAAAGGCACTATTGTAATACTATCCAGCCGACAATAGGGCAAGACAAGATGTCGAAAATATAACATATTTTAGCTTTATAAAATTATTTGTTGGAATCGATGTTTAAACCAATAGGGGTGATAAAATCAAAATTTTGACGATTCATTCTTTTATGTCATACGGACCATAATATATAGTTATATAGTATTATTAATAATTGTTATATGCGTTGTTGTATAATATATGTTGTAACGTAAATTATTATTTTTGTTCATAAATTCGTCATACAATAGATTTGAAAAAATTACACAATGTTTATAACAAAATGACAATAGAAAATGGAAAGTTTCTATCTTGGCATATTTTTTCTTGTATTTATTTTTTATTTTTAACTTTTATGCTCCTCCGAACATGAAACAAAACATTTTATCGCCCCAAAAAAAAAACTAGTTATTTATTTTTTATTTTTAACTTTTACGCTCCTCCGAACATGAAACAAAACATTTTATCGCCCCAAAAAAAAAACTAGTTATTTATTTTTTATTTTTAACTTTTACGCTCCTCCGAACATGAAACAAAATATTTTATCACCCAAAAAAAAAACTAGTTATATCAAAATTTTCCAATTTTCTTCAGGCATCTAGTGCACTGATATGGTCTGCACTCAATCAATAAAAAATTAATCAAAATATGTTGCATAATTTTTTTTATCGACCCAACCACTAAAATCGAGATAGGAGCTGCGAAAAGATTTAAATTTTCGGTAAAAATTATAAATCTTTTCGCCAACTAACTAACTTTTTATGATTTAGTAAAAAATATAGTCACATTCGACAAAATTTGGCAAAAAAAAACTTGTATCTTTATAAGGATCTCCGAATTGCGGAAAATCATGCATTTAGTCAAAAATCGAAACGACTATATTTTTTTACTAAATTTTAATAAGTAACCGCCTTATTAAAATTTAGTAAAATAATATAGCCGTTTCGATTTTTGACTAAATGCATGATTTTCCGCAATTCGGAGATCCTTATAAAGATACAAGTTTTTTTTTTGCCAAATTTTGTCGAATGTGACTATATTTTTTACTAAATCATAAAAAGTTGGTTAGTTGGCGAAAAGATTTATAATTTTTACAGAAAATACTTTCAGCACAACGCTTTTCTGCGCAGCTCTTATCTGTCGAATAATTGGAATTTTCCTGCATTATAATGGCATTATAATTACTTACTTATGCGGCTCGAGTTTCCTCTCGCGGGGAATATGATACGGCAACAGAAAGATTATATCGCACGGGTTTTACGCTGCTCAAGTAAAATCGCATAATGGAATCGGTTTCCTCGTATGCGCGCCGCTAGTTTATTTTTTGCGCAATCTTCTTTTCACCTGGGTAATTAACGTATTGCAATCGCCGCGTGACTAATGCACGCCCGCAGGAAGCCATCCAGTTTAGTTTTTCACGTAAGAGAGTTTTATAGTTTGCAATTTTTTTTTGTTAGTATAGATATAGCTGTAATCGTGAAATGGTCTTAAATTCAATATTTATACTAATATCTGTAAACACTTAAGTTATGGTAAATACTAGGTGATTAAACTCCGATTAATTTCTCCATCATGGCTGATAGCCCTATAAAGTTTTTTTGATCTGAAACCAAAATTTACGAAAATTGAATGTATGTGGTGTCTACTATGTGGTAATTTATTTTCAATGATGGAGATTAATCAAAATACTATGCTTTGATTCATCTCCTTCTTGGCTTGGCCAGCGGAAAAGCCTCACGGCTGATAACCCTATAGAGATAGAAGGTTTTTGCTTTATCTAAAACCAAAACTTACGAAAATTAAATGGATGTGGCGTATACTATGATTCATCTTCTTCTTGGCCAGCGGAAAAGCCTCATGGCTGATAGCCCTACGGAGATGGAAGGTTTTTTTAATCTAAAACCCAAACTTACGAAAATTGAATGGATGTGGCGTCTACTTTGATTCATCTCCTTCTTGGCCAGCGGAAAAGCCTTACGGCTGATAGCCCTATAGAGATAGAAGGTTTTGTTTTAAATCTAAAACCAAAACTTACGAAAATTAAATGGATGTGGCGTCTACTATGAAGTAATTCATTTTCAATGCAATTACTAGCATTGCAAACTTCATGAACTGAGAGCTAAAATTGTTAGTGCTTATTATTTTATCATATTCAAAACACTCGGTACTAATTTTACTGTGTTATGTCAGTCAACTCAAGTTATTGCAATTTAAACACGAATGCCTGAATATTTGCAAATGTAGATGCTCTTTCTGTACATGTGCACATAAACAAGTTTCTCTAAAATCGTTCTAACTCTATTGGTAGCACCCATAGGGTAATATATTTGTTTTGTTATAATATAGAATGTATATCGAAATAGAAGTCTCCACCATAAACAATATAAAGTTTGATCATTTCAGTGCCAAAGAAGTTGTTAGTTAGATTCAGATTATGGCAGGTATAACTACGGTGACCATACGTCCTTTATTTAAGAGGACAGTCCTTTATTTAAGAGGACAGTCCTTTATTTAAGATGACAGTCCTTTATTTAAGACGACAGTCCTTTATTTAAGAGGACTCCTTTATTTGAGAGGACAGTCCTTTATTTAAGAGCACAGTCCTTTATTTAAGAGGACAGTCCTTTATTTAAAGCGTGAACCGACGCTGAAACGTATCGAGATTAATGTTATTTAAATTATTATTATGTGTAATAATTAAGATTGTTTCAAATTTTAATGTTTGCATTGTTGTATGCTACTATTTTCGTAATAAATGTTATCAACTTATTAATTTTATAAGGTATATCTTTAATTTTCTTCGATATTACGATGTGTAATAATTAAGATTGTTTCAAATTTTAATATTTGCATTGTTGTATGCTACTATTTTCGTAATAAATGTTATAAACTTATGAATATTATAAGGTATATCTTTAATTTTCTTCGATATGTCCTAGAGTTTCCCAAAAAAAATATGGTAATATATTTTACACTATGGTAGCACCTAAATGCTTTTGAACCGCGGTACATACATCAAAAACATGTTCGTTAATAAGTGCCTATAGTTACAGTTTGCTATTAAATAAATTGATTTTTACTTTCCGTATACAGCACTGATATAGAAGGCAGTTATTGCTTTATTAATTTTCTAAATATAACTTTTTAGATACTAAGAATAAATAAATATAATAAAATAATTTTAAATTTGAGTTGAGATAATAATATTCCTCCCTAAATAATTTAAAATCTTCATAAAATTCTAAATGCATACCCAGAAAAAGTGCTACTGCACTTTGCACTTTCGACAGCCGGAACCGTGGAATGTTGACATGAATGAAACAATAACGCCTGCTCGTTTCGGCAGGTTGTAAAGGGGGGACTTTATAGATTCCGCCTAATGCACGGTTAGAGGAAACAATGGGACATGATATTTATCTAAATTAGTTGAGCCGGTGTGGCCCCAGTGCGGCTGGAAATTAATGGGGAGTTTTACTGCTGCGCGGACGCGTGTAGTGCTCGCAATAAAAAAGTTACGCGATAAAACAACTGTTGACCGCTACTAAAAGCTACAAGATTACAATAAACGCAACCTAAATATCCACGAAATGCATAATAAAAATTTTAATAATCATTGTTATGGCGTATCGTTAAATATGAAATATCATTAGTTTTGTTAAATGCGACTTGACTTTTTTTATAAATAGTTTCACTAAAATCGTTCTAACTTTATATGTACAATACATAATAAATCTATAATAAAGCACCCACCCAAATGTTTTTGAGAATTCAGATACACTTCATCAAATTGCAAAAATTATGCTCGACTAGTTCCCATCGAGGACGAAAAGAGGCAGACCCAGTAAAGCCAGGAATGACGGCATCTAGAATGCAACGAGCAAGAGCTGTTATTACAAAATTATTTCGGTTTTATAACTGTCGATGCTGCGGAGAGCAATTGCAGGGTAGGTTAGGATGAAGGAAGAGTCTGGAGATCGGAATCTCCAGACTCTTCCTCCATCCTAAAGTAACCTGCCATTGGTAACCTGACTATAGCCGGTGCCATTAATAATATATCAGCTGGTGCACTAGTTATACAGAAAGGTAATTTTAAGTAAGAAAATAAATCTCTATGTAATATTGGATTGGTAAGGCATCTACTTTGTGATAATTCATTTTAAAGGATAAATAAAACGATTTTTTACTTTGTTTTTTTATCACACTTCAGTTACACTTTGCAACTAGTTTCGAGTAAGCTCTAGCCATTTTCGAGCTCCTCCGATTACAGAGAGAAATTGTAACCAATCGCTTTTTATATAATAAAAAAAAGGAAACAAACAATTACACAGAAACATCTTAACTAAAATATATATAAAATGGGGCGGGGTGGATTTTCTAAAAATAAAAAACAAAGTAAAAAATCGTTTTATTTATCCTTTAAACCTCTATGTGTTGTTATTGCCAATAATTTCTTTGAGTCGGAACTAACTTTCACTTGTTGATATGCATGTTTTAAATCAATTTTTAAAAACTTTGTAGCATACAATTATTTGTGATATTTTACTATATTAATTTGTATTTGTATATTATTCATCCATTTTGTTATTCTCCCTATTAAATGTCAAATAATTTTGATTACCACATAAAATGCACGTAGAATGCATCTAAATACATAATTTATATTTACCATCGCCCGTTTAGCTAACTGCCCCGTTTATGTAGAGGGAATATAAAATTTACGGCCTGCATGTATAGAATTCGTGTTGCTGCTAGTCGTTAATTTTACTGCTTTGTAGTAAAACATGTTAACAGAGTGGTGTATATTTTATTCTGGGACTAAAAAAAATCACATTGACGGCCATAAAGGGCAGTTTACAGGCGGGGCAAAAACGGTTTAATCGAAAAAAATTAAATTATTCATTATAAAATTTAAATGAATTATAATTCATTTTAGGGCCAAACTATTGTGGTAAATTTGTATAATTTTCACGTGATTTTATAAACATCTGTAAACGTTCCTAATTTTTAATTCTGAATATTATATTTCTATAAGTATATATATATATATATATATATATATATATATATATATATATATATATATATATATATTTCTATAAGTATATATATTTTTAAAATAAATCATAACTTAACCTGAATCGTATGTAATTTAAAATAAATTGACACAGGAGAAGTTTCTGTTAGAGGTACATTTTTTTTATACTCTATTTTTAATACTCTGTTTTATTCAGAGAATTTTACAAAAAAAAATTACTCCTAACAGAAACTTTACCTGTGTCAATTTATTTTAAATAGTAGTAGTAAGAATTTTGTACAAGATTTCGCGAAAAAATAAATAAAAATATAACAGTTTGATAAAAGCATCAATTACTGATGTTTGGGCAAAAGGGCTTAAGTCAGGAAATGTAAAGTTTACAAGCCGTTACCAATGGAAAGAGTAGAATTTTTTGGTTAAAAAGACATAAAAACCTTATTTTCGTAAAAATGATGACACGCTCTTTTCCCTAAACATCAGTGATATATAAACAATCTTTATTCGGGATAAAAGTTTATTTTTTTCGAAATATTTCCATTACAAATGTCAATTTGTAGCAATATTCGATAGCGGCAACTCGAGTTATAGCGGTTTTACTAAGAAAGTATATAAATAAATTAAGTTGGAGTTTAAAACTTCGTCAAAAATTCAGTTTTATAAATAACGATTTCAAACTGCAGATAGTGATTGGTAAACATATTTCGATCACAAATGTCAATTTGTAGCAATATTCGATAGCTGCAACTCGAGTTATAGCTGTTTTACTAAAAAAAGTCTATAAATAAATTAAGTTGGAGTTTAAAAAATCGTCAAAAATTCAGTTTTATAAGTAACGTTTTCAAATTGCAGATATTGATTGGTGAACATATGTTGATCACAAATGTCAATCTGTAGCAATATTCGATAGCTGCAACTCGAGTTATAGCTGTTTTACTAAAAAAAGTCTATAAATAAATTAAGTTGAAATTCAGTTTTATAAATAACGTTTTCAAGTTGTAGATGGTAATTAGTAAACATGTTTCCATTACAAATATCAATTTATAGCAATATTCGATAGCTGCAACTCCAGTTATAGCTGTTTTACTGAAAAAAAGTCTATAAATAAATTAAGTTGGAGTTTAAAAATTTGTCAAAAATTCAGCTTTATAAATAGCGTTTTCAAATTGTAGATAGTGATTGGTAAACATATGTCGATTACAAATGTCAATTTGGAGCAATATTCTATAGCTGCAACTCGAGTTATAGCTGTTTTACTTAAAAAAGGCTTTAAATAAATTAAGTTGGAGTTTAAAAATTCGTCAAAAATTCAGTTTTATAAATAATATTTTCAAATTGTAGATAGTGATTGGTAAACATATATCAATTACAAATGTCAATTTGTAGCGATATTCGATAGCTACAACTCGAGTTATAGCTGTTTTACTAAAAAAAAATCTAAAAATAAATTAAGTTAGAGTTTAGAAATTCGTCAAAAATTCAGTTTTATAAATAACGTTTTAAAGTTGTAAATGGTAATTAGTAAACATATTTCCAGTACAAGTATCAATTTATAGCAATATTCGATAACTGCAACTCCAGTTATAGCTGTTTTACTGAAAAAAAGTCTATAAACAAATTAAGTTGGAGTTTAAAAACTTGTCAAAAATTCAGTTTTATATATAACGTTTTCAAATTTCAGATAGTGATTGGTAAACATATGTCGATTACAAATGTCAATTTGTAGCAATATTCGATAGCTGCAACTCGAGTTATAGCTGTTTTACTAAAAAAACGTCTATAAACAAATTAAGTTGGAGTTTAAAAATTTGTCAAAAATTCAATTTTATAAATAACGTTTTCAAATTGTATATAGTAATTAGTAAACATGTTTTCATTACAAATATCAATTTATAGCAATATTCGATAGCTGCTACTCGAGTTATAGCTGTTTTACTGCAAAAAGTCTATAAACAAATTAACTTGGAGTTTAAAAAATTATCAAAATTTCAGTTTTATAAATAACGTTTTCAAATTGTAGATAGTGATTGGTAAACATATGTCAATTACAAGTATCAATTTATAGCAATATTCGATAACTGCAACTCCAGTTATAGCTGTTTTACTGAAAAAAAGTCTATAAACAAATTAAGTTGGAGTTTAAAAATTTGTCAAAAATTCAATTTTATAAATAACGTTTTCAAATTGTATATAGTAATTAGTAAACATGTTTTCATTACAAATATCAATTTATAGCAATATTCGATAGCTGCTACTCGAGTTATAGCTGTTTTACTGCAAAAAGTCTATAAACAAATTAACTTGGAGTTTAAAAAATTATAAACATATGTCGATTACAAATGTCAATTTGTAGCAATATTCGATAGCTGCAACTCGAGTTATAGCTGTTTTACTAAAAAAACGTCTATAAACAAATTAAGTTGGAGTTTAAAAATTTGTCAAAAATTCAATTTTATAAATAACGTTTTCAAATTGTATATAGTAATTAGTAAACATGTTTTCATTACAAATATCAATTTATAGCAATATTCGATAGCTGCTACTCGAGTTATAGCTGTTTTACTGCAAAAAGTCTATAAACAAATTAACTTGGAGTTTAAAAAATTATCAAAATTTCAGTTTTATAAATAACGTTTTCAAATTGTAGATAGTGATTGGTAAACATATGTCAATTACAAGTATCAATTTATAGCAATATTCGATAACTGCAACTCCAGTTATAGCTGTTTTACTGAAAAAAAGTCTATAAACAAATTAAGTTGGAGTTTAAAAATTTGTCAAAAATTCAATTTTATAAATAACGTTTTCAAATTGTATATAGTAATTAGTAAACATGTTTTCATTACAAATATCAATTTATAGCAATATTCGATAGCTGCTACTCGAGTTATAGCTGTTTTACTGCAAAAAGTCTATAAACAAATTAACTTGGGAGTTTAAAAAATTATCAAAATTTCAGTTTTATAAATAACGTTTTCAAATTGTAGATAGTGATTGGTAAACATATGTCAATTACAAATGTGAACTTGTAGCAATATTCGATAGCTGCAACTCGAGTTATAGCTGTTTTACTAAAAAAAAGTCTATAAATAAATTAAGTTGGAGTTTAAAAATTCGTCAAAAATTCAGTTTTATAAATAACGTTTTCAAATTGTAGATAGTGATTGGTAAACATATGTCGATTACATATGTCAATTTGTAGCGATATTCGATAGCTACAACTCGAGTTATAGCTGTTTTACTAAAAAAAAGTCTAAAAATAAATTAAGTTGGAGTTTAGAAATTCATCAAAAATTCAGTTTTATAAATAACGTTTTCAAGTTGTAAATGGTAATTAGTAAACATATTTCCAGTACAAGTATCAATTTATAGCAATATTCGATAACTGCAACTCCAGTTATAGCTGTTTTACTGAAAAAAAGTCTATAAACAAATTAAGTTGGAGTTTAAAAATTTGTCAAAAATTCAGTTTTATAAATAATGTTTTCAAATTTTAGATAGTGATTGGTAAACATATGTCGATAACAGATGTCAATTTGTAGCAATATTCGATAGCTGCAACTCGAGTTATAGCTGTTTTACTAAAAAACGTCTATAAACAAATTAAGTTGGAGTTTAAAAAATTGTCAAAAATTCAATTTTATAAATAACGTTTTCAAATTGTAAATAGTAATTAGTAAACATGTTTTCATTACAAATATCAATTTATAGCAATATTCGATAGCTGCTACTCGAGTTATAGCTGTTTTACTGCAAAAAGTCTATAAACAAATTAACTTGGAGTTTAAAAAATTATCAAAAATTCAGTTTTATAAATAACGTTTTCAAATTGTAGATAGTGATTGTTAAACATATGTCGATTACAAATGTGAATTTGTAGCAATATTCGATAGCTGCAACTCGAGTTATAGCTGTTTTACTAAAAAAAGTCTATAAATAAATTAAGTTGGAGTTTAAAAATTCGTCAAAAATTCAGTTTTATAAATAACGTTTTCAAATTGTAGATAGTGATTGGTAAACATATGTAGATTACATATGTCAATTTGTAGCAATATTTGATAGCTGCAACTCGAGTTATAGCTGTTTTACTAAAAAAAGTCTATAAATAAATTAAGTTGGAGTTTAAAAATTCGTCAAAAATTCAGTTTTATAAATAACGTTTTCAAATTGTGAATGGAGATTGCTATACATGTTTCCATTACAAATGGCAATTTGTAGCAATATGTGATAGCTGCTACTCGAGTGATAGCTGTTTTACTAAAAAAAGTCTATAAATAAATTAAGTTGGAGTTTAAAAATTCGCAAAAATTCAGTTTTATAAATAACGTTTTCAAATTGTAGATAGTGATTGGCAAACATATGTAGATTGCAATTGTAAAATTGTAGCAATGTTCTACAGCTACAATTCGAGTTATAGCTGTTTTACTAAAAAAGTCTATAAATAAATTAAGCTGGAGTTTAAAAATTCGTCAAAAATTCAGTTTTATAAATAACGTTTTCAAATTGCAGATAGTGATTGATACAGATATGTTGATCGCAAATATCAATTTGTAGCAATATTCGATAGTTGCAACTCGAGTTATAGCTGTTTTACTAAAAAAAAGTCAATAAATAAATTAAGTTGGAGTTTAAAAATTCGTCAAATATTCAGTTTTATAAATAACGTTTTCAAATTGTAATCGGTGATTGGTAAACATGTTTCCATTATAAATGACAATTTGTAGGAATATTTGATAGCTACAACTCGAGTTATAACTGTTTTATTAAAAAAAGTCTATAAATAAATTAAGTTGGAGCTTAAAAAATTGTCAAAAAATCAGTTTTATAAATAATGTTTTCAAATTGTAAATGTAGATTGATAAACATGTTTCCATTATAAGTGGCAATTTGTAGCAATATTTGATAGCTGCAACTCGAGTTATAGCTGTTTTACTAAAAAAAGTATATAAATAAATGAAGTTGGAGTTTAAAAAATTGTCAATAATTCAATTTTATAAATAACATTTTCAAGTTGTAAATGGTGATTAGTAAACATGTTTCCATTACAAATATCAATTTATAGCAATATTCGATAGCTGCAACTCGAGTTATAGCTGTTTTACTATAAAATGTCTATAAATGAATTAAGTTGTTGAGTTTAAAAATTCGTCAAAAATTCAGTTTTATAAATAACGTTTTCAAGTTGTAAATGGTAATTAGTAAACATGTTTTCATTACAAACTGTAAAAAGAAGGATTTATTACAGTTATTCTTACGAGTTTAAAAAGTTAAGAAAGATAATTATTCATATAATGAATAATCATAATAGTAACAATATATACCCCTAAGCTTGTCGAGTAAAATAATATATAATTTCATATTCTTAATTTATTATATTAACTTAATTACACACTCTTTTCTTGAAGAAAATTGTGTAAAACAAATCAATCATGTTGTCATTGTGCGCGAGGGGCGGTTAACGGGTTTTCTTCACGCAACGTAAACGATTGTTACAACAATGCTATCGTGGGTGGTTGCCTCAGTCTCAGATAACCAGGTCATAAAGTGTTCGCCGACATTTGAATCGCGCGTTATGCAAGCGGCTTATAATGTAATAATAATTATTAGAAACCGCGAACGGCGGCGATAGCATCAATCAATCTCGCGATAGGGCCCGGCCCAGGGGAAAATCGGCCGTGCGAAAACTGGACGCGATTTTCCAACGCTGCGAGATAATGTAACTGTCGTGTCGACACACATGTTAATTGTGGTGTACCAGGCGGGCCATTAAAGTTACAAGAGGATAATAAAAAGTATTGCAATAGAAAATAAGTCAGTAATTATTTAATCTTATTTTTTTCTTCAATAAAAAGGTGTGTAATTAAGTTAATATAATAAATTTTATATAAATCTATATGTATAGATAGTATATATAGTAAAGAAACAACTAAACTGGTGGGGACATTTAATTAGGATGGACAAAAAGAATCAAACAAAACAGGCATGGGAAGCAAGAACTGGAAATAAAAGAAGAAGAGATAGACCAAGAAAAGAGTGGGACTACAGAATAGAGAAAATAATAATCAAGACAAGAAAGACAGTCAAGCAAGCGAACTGGCGAATAACAGAAAAAATGGAAAGAATTTACAAATTTATAAACAACAGTAATTGTAAATTATAATGTTAAGTAATGTAAATGTAATAGCCTACACCGAAAGGTAAAAGGCAAATAGATAATATATATATATATATATATATATATATATATATATATATATATATATATATATATATATATATATATATATTATTTTACTCGACAACTATAGGGGTATTTATTGCTCTTATTATTTAAATATTATCTACATTTTAATCTTAAGACAATTTCTTGACTCAAAAGTTAGTCAAGATGCGAGACAATCTAAATTGTATCTATATGTATTGTATGTATCATACAGCAAATTATTTGGAATATTGAATTGGATGATAGATCGACTGGAAAAATATTACGCGTTTCTATTTGTCAAGTACAAATTGTATGGGAGGAGGATATATGAATTCATTTCTTAAACAACTGTTGAGCTAAGAAATTGTCTTGTCTAAAACTAGAAATAACACAAAATAAAACTTTCTTATTTTATGAGCATATGAGTATACTTATAATATTAGGAGTATACTTTACTAATGTATAAACTTAACAAGAAATTAATCAATCTCGCATTGTATGTATTTTTGTTGTTTCTATTCTTATGTCGTTGCATGTATTTGTATTTTTTTGCTCGGTTGCTAGCTGCAATACAAAATCCGTTCTGAAAGCCATTTACGACCATCCGTTGATATTCGTTTACGAGCTAAAGCACGACGTGTTTGTATTATTTCCCTTTAAAAGATAGGATTGTATAAATCAGCACCAAAACCCATTGATATGCCGATCGCTCACCGCAACCCCTCGTCACCTGCGTTTTGTTATTCATGCACAAACTCGTCCCCCGCCTGTCACCATCCATGGGGTGTGTATATGGTCACATCCCGTCCCTCTGAACCCCCGTTTTCCAGATAAAAACAGAAATAAACGCATTTCGTTAAGACCGCAGTGGCATTGATGAATGCTCGATTTGTTCGCGTTTTGCAGCAGAGTGATCTAATTTCCATTACGTAATTAGCTGAGGGCCTTGAAGATAGCGGCTTATGTGTTTGTGAACTGGCATGGATTAAAATATGGGTACCAGCTGTCTTATATCGGCATCCGTCGAGGAAATGTGATCACGTAGGACGTGCGAGCGAAAAAAAATGTGCGAAGATACCCAATACCCGGGCGGGCCGTGGGCCGGGCATGGGGGTACCTTCATGTTTTATAAGGAAGCCGCTGGTGGCGAGTCGAGGTCTTTTGTTGATGCATCGTAAAACGCACGATAATTTAACCCATCAGGTTTAAAATTATTACTAAACAGAAATATCAGCTGCTTTACCACATAGAATAAAGAATTTTTGTATCTACACACAAATAACGGTCACACTTCTTTATTGCTGATACCATGATTAGTTTCAACAGAGGTGTATCCTCTACATTCTGTTTGTAATTAATTAAGCCCGGAACGATCGTAAATACCAAATTTTAGTGAACAATTTGAGTACTAAATAAAAAAATATTGATTTGGAAGAAAACATGAACATGGATGGGTCATGACATTAGATAAAACGTCTAATAGCCCTGCGGCTTTTTCGCCGGTTAAGGAAGAGTTAGTGTGCAGACAAATTTCTTAACATTTTGCGCAAAAGGAAGAAGGTGAGAGAAGTATTTACCTTTAGCCCAATTCATAAGAGTATGTTTCATGGATAAATAGTAGATTAATGCATAGTATGAATACTACAAAACTTAATGCCACACAAACTAATTACTTGTTCCAGTTACTCCTATACGTATTTCATGCAATTCCAACAACATCAAATCGCAGTCTCCACCCAGCAATTTCCTCCAGCACTTAAAATTTTTGTAATGGCACAATTTGTATGCACACCCACACTCGTCCGAAACGTCCGAATTTAATCACCTCATAACACCGCCCGACTGGATTACAACAACAAAACGACGCACCGGCCACCAAAAATGCATTTCCTCATACCCATAACCATTCATTAACAAAATAAAAGCGAATCCCACAATCGAGTTTCCGTGTAACAGCACCGATTATATTATTGAGGGTGTATTCATTTCATGGTCTGCCGTTTTTCTTCATTATCGGCCATTGTCGTCTGGCCGCGTCTCGTTTTTTCCTTTTTCGGGCCCGCAATTTTATGCAAGAGGGTCTCGTTAAATTGCAGTTAAAACGCGATGCATACACACACACATACGCTGGCGAAATAAAAACGGAATTAATCACGGGCCGCGATCGCCGCCTTTGCATGTCTCGCGGCACAGGGACTTTAATTATGTTTTCCTGCATTTGAAGAATACACCCTTAATTAAGGCGTTCCGGCCACAATTTCGCGTGGCACAGAGGGACTTGTTTAGCACTGCGCTGTAATTTCGTCCTCTTACAACTTTTATTTGAGTCTCTTTGATTCATTTTTTAAACCACATGACCGGGCAATGAACATAAATGGAGTTTGGTGTTATTAATTCATTTAATTTGTTGTTTACACATACGAACGTTTTTATTTTTTTTATTTCAGACGGCGACGGAAAAGCGAAATACTAAATGTTTTGTGTAACATGTGAAAATTATGTTTTTTGTTGAGTCATACAATAAATATTATACTGGCGAGCAAAACATTGAGGTCACTTTGAAATATTGTTTTTTTTTAAATTATTTAAATAATAATTATATAAAAATCATTGTACTAGTAGGTGCTAAAGCATTTTATTTGCGACACTTTTTATTTGTCTAATAAGCCGACTATTATTACTATTAGACATAAACGACCATCGTATTTAAAGGTCGTTTTAGACAAGACAATTTCTTGGCCAAAAGTTAGTCAAGATGCGAGACAAGCTAAATGGTCTCGTATCATACAGCAAATTATTTGAAATATTGAATTGGATGGTAGATCGAATGGAAAAATATAACGCGTTCTATTTGTCAAGGACAAATTGTATGGAAGGAGGATATATATATATATATATATATATGAATTCATTTCTTGAACAACTTTTGAGCTAAGAAATTGCCTTGTCTAAAACGACCTTAAATCTTTTATGTAAATATTGTGGATTCGCTTTACTGAATAATTCCATTTTCGTTATATATTTTTGTAGTTTAGCTTTTTATATCAGTTGATTTCTCTCTGTACAACGTATCAGTCGCAAGGTTTAGTATTAATTTAACATGCCAAAATGCCTTTAGGTCTTATTGTTGCGACGAGAATGATAGTGTTATTACAAGATGGTCGGAGGCAATATGAAACCGCAAGAATTGTTGGTGTGAGCCTCTGTGGTGTACAGAGAGTGTTTCAGCTCTATCAATATATTTATGCAAGATAATGCTACACCACATATAGCGAGATTTGTCAAGGAGTATATAAATGTTGCAGGAATTCGGTGATTAGAGTGGCCAGCTCGCAGTCCAGACTTCTATCCCATCGAACTTTTTTTTTTCTTCCGGGGTGGAATCTTCGAAAGACACCCATGCCTCCACTATCACCGTTGTGGTGATAGGCATGGGTAGTGTCGGATTCACCTTGCGTATTGGCAGGGGCGCCTACCGACTAAACCAAAACCCAGGTTCTGTCGACGAGGGGCTTGATCGCCTAGTAGGTATTCCTAAGCCCCCCGGACCGTCCTACGTAAGTCTGTTAGTCGGTCTCGTGTGCATGGAAACGGCCCTCTATCCCATCGAACATGTCTGGGATGAGTTAAGACGACGTTTTCGAAGACATACAACATCACAAGCAGTGCAGGAGCTGAAAGAAAGATTATAGCAAAAGCAGAATTGAATTATAAATTGAAGTAATCAGGAATAGCATGTATTTCCTCCTCTTGCGTTGATAATTACTTATAGTCGATAAAGCATACTTATCTATCGACTATAAGTAATCATCAACGCAAGAGGAGGAAATACATGTTATTCCTGATTACTTTTTTTCATTTGGTTAGTTCCATGTTAGCCGTAAGAACAAAAAGTCGAAATGTTTAATCAGAAATGGCAACAAATTAACAGTTACAACAAATGTTAATTTGTTGCCATTTTTTATTAAACTATAAAACACATAAAATATCCTTTTTAATCCAATTTTGAATATAAAATTCAGCCTACAAAATACAGTACGATAATATACAATTTGAAAAATGAAAAGCTCAAAAATAAATTTTAATATTCAATGTGACCTCAATATTTTGCTCGCTAGTGTATTATTATTATTATTATTATTATTATTATTTATCATTTATAGGTTCTATTGCACCATATTAAGTAGGCAAATCTCATCCAAATATTTATAAATATTTGATTTATTTATTTAGGCTTAACAGCATGCACATTTTTTATCATGTGTCGAAACTACAATAGTATTAGTAATAGGATAGATATTGATATATTTCATCAACTATTTTGTTCATATAAAAAGATTGTAAGCAATGTAGAGTTAAGTTAATTTAGGTACAATATATGTATGTCTGATGTAATGTATGTACCATGTTATATTTTCTTCTTATTTTGTATGTTGTTCTGTAAACGGATCTGTAGAGCAATAAATCTATTATTATTATTATCTATTATTATTAAATAGTAACGGAAACAGAAGAAAAACCTGAAGCAGAATATTAAATTGTTCGCGATAATACCTTTTTTATAGTGTAGTTATTTTGAAGATACTAACAAAAAAATACAAGCATACCCTAAACTAGGAGTGGTGAAACTTTTGATGCCATTGGACGACCTGTTTTTTAAATATAGGCGGTGGTCTACCAACATCGTATGTATTATTTCATACGATAAATCGAACTAAAGAATATTAATATTTTTGAGAGAACTATTATATTTGGTGTTAATTGTGCTTTAAAACAAGATATTCTGTTGTTATTTTCTACAAAAACTAAAGTCTAGATGCTAAAAAATTCAAGTCGCCCTACATTTCTGAAAACCCAGTAAAATAATTCGTAAAAAAATCGTACTAAAGGATATTAATATTTTGGACAAAATTATTTCATTTGGTGTTAATTACGCTTTAGAATAAGATATTTTGTTATTATTTTCTACAAAAACTAAAGTCTCCCAGCTGAATAGTTCTAGTCGCACTACATTTCTGAAATGTTAACAGTTAAATAATTCGTACAAAAATCGTATATCGAAAATATTAATATTTTTGAAAGTATTGTTACATTTTGCATTAATTAAGCTTTAAAACAAGGTATTCTGTGATTATTTTCTCCAAAAAACAAATGTCTCATGCTAACAATTTTAAGCAACGTTACATTTCTGATATGCTTTCAAGTTCAATCATTTATAAAAAAATCGTACTAAAGGATATTAATATTTTTGACAAAATTATTTCATTTGGTGTTAATTATGCTTTGAACAAGATATTTTTGTATTATTTTTTACAAAAACTAAAGTCTCCAAGCTGAAAAGTTCTAGTCGCGTTACATTTCTGAAATATCTTCCAGTTAAATAATTCGTAAAAAATCGTACTAAAAAATATTCATTGTTTTGAGACTATTATTACATTTGGCATTAATTATGCTTTTAAATAATATATTGTGTGATTATTTTCTCGAAAAAACAAATGTCCCATGCTAAAAAGTTCAAGTCACATTACATTTCTGATATGCTTTCAAGTTCAATAATTCGTAAAAATTCATACAAAAAAATATTTATATTTTTGAGAGCATTATTAAATTTGGCATTAATTATGCTTTAAAACAAGATATTGTGTGATTATTTTTTCCAAAAAACAAAAGTCGCAGTTTAAAAAGTTCAAGTCGTATTAAATTTCTGATATGCTTTCAAATGCAATCATTTGAACAAAATTTAACTAAAGAATATTAATATTTTTGAGAGAATTATTATATTTGGTGTTAATTGTGCTTTAAAACAAGATATTCTATTGTTATTTTCTACAAAAACTAAAGTTTCCATGCTAAAAAGTTCCAGTGGTGTTACATTTCTTAAATGCTTTCCAGTTAAATAATTCGTAAAAAAACGTATTATAGAATATTAATATTTTTGAGAGTATTTTTACATTTTACATTAATTATGCTTTAAAACAAGGTATTGTGTGATTATTTTCTCCAAAAAACAAATGTCTCACGCTAAAAAGTACAAGCCACGTTACATTTCTGATAAGCTTTCAAGTTCAATCATATATAAATAAATCGTACTAAGGATATTAATATTTTTGACAAAATTATTTCATTTGGTGTTAATTATGCTTTAGAACAAGATATTTTGTTATTATTTTCTACAAAAACTAAAGTCTCCAAGCTGAAAAGTTCTAGTCGCGTTACATTTCTGAAATGCCTTCCAGTTTAATAATTCGTAAAAAATCATACAAAAAAAATATTTATATTTTTGAGAGCAATATTAAATTTGGCATTAATTATGCTTTAAAACAATCTATTGTGTGATTATTTTTTCCAAAAAACAAAAGTCGCATGCTAAAAAGTTCAAGTCGTATTAAGTTTCTGATATGTTTTCAAATTCAATCATTTGTACAAAATTGAACTAAAGAATATTAATATTTTTGAGAGAATTATTATATTTGGTGTTAATTGTGCTTTAACACAAGATATTCAGTTGTTATTTTCTACAAAAACTAAAGTCTCCATGCTAAAAAGTTCTAGTCGCGTTACGTTTCTGAAATGCCTTCCAGTTAAATAATTCGTAAAAAAATCGTATTAGAGAATATTAATATTTTTGAGAGTATTGTTACATTTTACATTAAATATGTTTTAAAACTAGTTATTGTGTTATTACTTTCTCCAAAAAACAAAAGTTGTATGCTAAAAAGTTCAAGTCGTCTTAAATTTCTGATATGCTTTCAAATTCAATCATTTGTACAAATTTGAACTAAAGAGTATTAATATTTTTGAGAGAATTATTATATTTAGTGTTAATTGTGCTTTAAAACAAGCTATTCTGTTGTTATTTTCTACAAAACCTAAAGTCTCCATGCTAAAAATTTCTAGTCGCGTTACATTTCTGAAATGTCTTCCAGTTAAATAATTCGTAAAAAATCGTATTAGAGAATATTAATATTTTTGAGAGTATTTTTACATTTTACATTAATTATGCTTTAAAACAAGGTATTTTGTGATAATTTTCTCCAAAAAACAAATGTCTCATGCTAAAAAGTTCAAGCCACGTTACATTTCTGATAAGTTTTCAAGTTCAATCATATATAAAAAAATCGTACTAAAGGATATTAATATTTTTGAGAGAATTATTTCATTTGGTGTTAATTATGCTTTAGAACAAGATATTTTGTTATTATTTTCTACTAAAACTAAAGTCTCCAAGCTGAAAAGTTCTAGTCGTGTTATATTTCCGAAATGTCTTCCAGTTAAATAATTCGTAAAAAATCGTACTAAAATATATTAATTTTTTTGAGACTATTATTACATTTGGCATTAATTATGCTTTTAAACAATATATAGTGTGATTATTTTCTCCAAAAAACAAAAGTCGCATGCTAAAAAGTTCAAGTCGTATTAAATTTCTGATATGCTTTCAAATTCAATCATTTGTACAAAATTTAATTAAAGAATATTTATATTTTTGAGAGAATTATTATATTTTGTGTTAATTGTGCTTTAAAACAAGATATTCTGTTCTTATTTTCTACAAAAATTAAAGTCTCCATGCTAAAAAGTTCTAGTCGCGTTACATTTCTGAAATGCCTTCCAGTTAAATAATTCGTAAAAAAATCGTATTAAAGAATATTAATATTTTTGAGAGTATTTTTACATTTTGCATTAAATATGCTTTAAAACTAGTTATTGTGTTATTATTTTCTCCAAAAAACAAATATCTCATGCTAAAAAGTTCAAGCTACGTTACATTTCTAATATGCTTTCATGTTCAATCATTTATAAAAAAACGTACTAAAGGATAATAATATTTTTGAGAGAAATATTTTATTTAGTTTTAATTATGCTTTAGAACAAGATATTTTTTTATTATTTTTTTCAAAAACTAAAGTCTCCAAACTAAAAAGTTCTAGTCATGTTACATTTCTGAAATGCCTTCCAGTATAATAATTCGTAAAAAAATCATACTAAAAAATATTTATATTTTTGAGAGCATTATTAAATTTGGCATTAATTATGCTTTAAAACAAGATATTGTGGTATTATTTTCTCGAAAAAACAAAAGCCTCATGCTAAAAAGTTCAAGTCACATTACATTTATGATATGCTTTATTTTAAGTTCAATTATAGGTAAAAAATTGTACTAAAGAATATTAATATTTTTGATGAAATTATTACATTTAATGTTAATTATGCTTTAAAACAAGATATTCTGTTATTATTTTCTACAAAAACTAAGGGCTCTATGCAAAAAAATTCAAGTCGCATTACATTTCTGGAATGCCTGAAAAGTTATTCCAGTAATTCCCTAGAATATTCATATTTTTGAGAGTATTATTAAATTTAAAATAATTTTTGAGAGTATTATTAAATTTAAAGTAATTTTTAACAATTAAATTAAAAAAACACAAAAAATGGGATTTTCACCTCCCTCTCCTACAGTATTCTCACCTCTCAGGGGCGGGGACTTTTAGTCTGTTGATTAACATACTACTCCTAACGAAGCTTTGATATTTTTTTATTCATCTCTTTCATTAAACTAGCAATTTTTTCAAGTTTCTTGACGAATTTAGTACAATGTAATTCACACTTAACGTAATTGTTCTTTTTTTCAAACTTCTATTTGCCTCATACTTGCTTTACAATCCCAACACACACAACAATGAAGTGCGTCGATATATTGGCACTTTTTAACACATATTTACAAATTACTCATAGTACAATTAACTTAAAATTAATAAAATTGCCATACAAATACAACAACAAAAAACAAATCTACTCCTAACGAAGCTTTGAAGTCAAAAAATCTCGAATATTTCATGCACTCTACACTTTTTGAGCACTGGACAAATATTTGGCCAAAATTGGACTGACTCCACCTGCTATAAATATGTGTACCATGAACTTCATCGTATCCCTAAAAATATTCGTACCATGTGACACGTCTGTAGTATCACAGCCTTCTGGATAGCATATATTAGCTTCTCAGCTCTTCTAGATGTATTATGAGGTGTTTTAGTATCAAACACCTCACAATACATATAGAAGAGCTGAGAAGCTTATATATGCCATCTAGAAGGCAGTGATACGACCGGTTGCGGATATAATTATCGATATACATTTTACATGCTCCATTCCCCAGACGAGCATAAGTACAATAACCAAATTTTCATGATTATTATTATAATGAAATAAATGTATTTCCAAAAGAAAAGAAAAATACAGTTAATAATTTATAATTGTAAGTATGATAATAATAAAGATAAATAAACTAATTTTAAATATTGGATTGTTAAGGCGTCTACTTTGTGATAATTCATTTTAAAGGATAAATAAAACGATTTTTTACTTTGTTTTTTATCTGTTACACTTTGCAACTGAAGTGTGATAAAAAACAAAGTAAAAAATTGTTTTATTTATCCTTTAAACTAGTTTTAGTTTTCCAAGGAAATTACAGTTTATGGACACCAAAGCAGCATGTATGGAATGGTCCCCATTATATTCTGTAATTTGGTAGTTGATGATGGTTATTGGTGTTGCTAAACAAACTATGCCCATCCACTATTCCAAATGGCTTGAACTCTGCACTATACTATTACCCTTAACTTTTTATGATTCAATCAAAGTTCTGTAATATTGATGAATATCAATATGCCAAATCTTGATATACATTACTAGAATATTATATAGTTATTTCTGTAGTAATAATTTAATTATTATAATTTAATATAATAAAGTAACACAAATTTGCTAATACAATTGTAGTTTAAATGAATTTAATTGCAATATTTTCAACATTAACATTATCTTCTGAATCATAACGTATTTAGCAGATAATGTTATGCAGATGATATAAAATTCCCTTTTGTTTCTGTAATTCAACAGTTGGGGAATTCTGGTGACCTCAGACCGTCCGTCCGCTCGATTTTGGATACCTGAGATCCGATTACCTGATCTGTGTCCGTCACAGTCTGGAGGTAATCGCCCACCTTTTGTTTCGGCGCAATTTTTACGGCGCGCTCTCCACGCCGTACCACTTGTCCACCACGGGAACGGGCATTACCCCCGAAAATAAAACCCATACACAAAACGTTATTAATCACAGTCTGAGAATTATTATTTTTTGCAAAATACTTCATAACATTGCTCAATATATTGATTATAGCGAATGTTCATAGGTAAAGCGTGAATTGGATTGTATTCGTAGTTCCCCAACCCCAGTCCCTGGGGGAACAAATTTTATAGCTAATGTAATTTCCACTAGGAATGATTCAATTTTGATTATTGCGATATTTTTCGTAGTGTGTTTTTTGAAATTTCAGGTTAAAAAACTCGCCGGTATAACTCAAAAATTTCACTCTTAGGTGGGACTCGAACCCACATCTCTTTTACAAGGTACTTATAGCACAATTAACTTAAAAGTAATAAAATTACTATAAAAATTAAAAAAAATAACATATCTTTAAATTCAAAAAATACTTCTTACTTGCATTACAGTTGCAAGGCTATGTAATTAATTAAATATTAATAACGTTTCAGGTGTATGAGGTTAAAATATAAAATATACAAAAATATACATCCCTTTTCTCGCGTATCTCTTCTTCTACTGAAAAAATATATGTAGGTCTGTGATGAAAATAAAAAAACTTAACACAAAGAGGAGTTAGATGGAAATAAATAGAAATGTTACTATTTATTTCCATTTACCTCCTGTTTTTAAGACAACGAAATTTATTTCCATTTAACTCCTCTTTTAACACAAAGAGGAGTTAAATGGAAATAAATTTCTATTTATTTCCATTTAACTCTTCTTTGTGTTAGATTTATTTTATTTTCATCACAGCCCTACATATATTTTTTTTTCTGTAGAACCGTGTTGCTTAATACTAATATCGGATAACCAGCTCGGCGGCGCCTCGTAAGCCCCCCGTTGAACAAAGAAGTGCGTCGATATCTTTTGTGTTAAAATATATAGTTGACAAATCGCAGGCGGTGCTCGCACGGAAATAGACGCTTTTTGACGGCGGCACGTCGACATCAAACATTTTCGTCACTTATATCCCACAGCTCAGCTCATTAGCCGCGCACCGATCTAATGCCACCGCGCGTGTTTGTTTTCGTCCTCGCCACGCGGCGTTGACAGGACCAAGCCGACGACCAGGAATTTCGGATGGCATGCGGAACTGACACGCTACAACTGTTGATTTTTTTTTAATTTAGACAGTTTGTAATGAACAAAATTATAATATTATAAAGGGACTTTTATTTATTTTTTTATCGATAATAGACCTGCTAACATATATTTTGGATTTGGTATATAAAAAACTTAAAAAATGTTCTATAGATATGTCGGTAAGTGAAAAAACCAACCCGTGACGATTCTACACTCAAATTTGAAATATAACTAATTTTTTTCAGAGCTATCTTAAAAAGTGTAAAATTATCTTTAATTTGGTATATAGAAAATTTAAAAATGTTCCATAAATATGTCGGTAAGTGAAAAAATCTAAACATCGGTAAAACCAACCCGTGACGATTCTACACTAAAATTTGAAATATAACTAATTTTTTTGAATGCTATCTTAAAGAGTGCAAAATTATCTTTAATTTGGTATATAGGTAACATAAAAATGTTCCATAGATATGTCGGTAAGTGAAAAAATCAAAACATCGACAAAACCAATCTGTGACGATTCTACACTCAAATTTGAAATATAACTAATTTTTTTCAGTGCTATCTTAAAGAGTATAAAATTATCTTTAATTTGGTATATAAAAAACTTAAGAATGTTCCATAGATATGTCGGTAAGTGAAAAAATCAAAACATCAACAAAACCAACCCGTGACGACTGTACACTGTAATTTGAAATATAAGTAATTTTGTTCAATGCTATCTTAAAGAGTGAAAAATTATCTTTAATTTGGTATATAGGTAACATAAAAATGTTCCATAGATATGTCGGTAAGTGAAAAAATCAAAACATCGACAAAACCAATCCGTGACGATTCTACACTCAAATTTGAAATATAACTAATTTTTTTTCAGTGCTATCTTAAAGAGTGTAAAATTATCTATAATTTGGTATATACAAAATTTAAAACTGTTCCATAGATATGTCAGTAAGTGAAAAAATCAAAACATCAACAAAACCAACCCGTGACGATTCTACACTAAAATTTGAAATATAATTAATTTTTTTCAGTGCTATCTTAAAGAGTGCTAAATTATCTTTAATTTGGTGTATAGTAAATCTCTGCAAAACTGGCTCCCCAATGCTCAGTACGAGATGGACGACGCTTCTTAATCACTCGGCCACTTGAATTTTCTACTGCCGGCATCCATGAATTACAACAAATTGCGCTGAATTCTGATCTGATAAACCTTGCATTTTTTTGTTCAAGTCACCATGCTAACGAAACAAATAACCACCTTGGGCCCGTAACGAATTTAAATAATAATGCCGAATTATCATAACAACCGAAAAAACTCGGAACACGAATGTTCACACATCAGGGGCCTGCGTCAGATCTTATCTGAACCTATTATATTCAATAATAATTTTCCTGAAACGTAGTCTGCCACGGAAAATTAAGGCAACAACTCGTTTATTTCTTTATTCCTAAAAAAATAGTTACAAATTCTTAGTAAGAATAATTTCTTTACTCCTAAAAAAAATAGTTACACATTCTTAGTAAGAATTCTTAGGGAATTAAACTTTCCTGTTAAGAGATGTTACTAATTTACTAAAATAATACTTCTTTCATAAGCCAACCGTAATTATATTATCATTTCGTTGTGAATTTCAAAACTTGAATTTATTACTATTGTTTTTTTATCGATACGTTTAATTTTTCTTCAAGAATTTAGTGTATACGCTTTTTTAAGCATAGAGATTTTAATAATTGATCAAAATCAACAGGCAACACTTAATTTCTAAGGTTAAATAAATCAGAAATAAAAAAATACTAAAATACTATTATATTATCAGAAATTGAATGCTTGTGGGGTTTACTATGTGGTAAAAAAATTTAATGTATTTATTACTAGAAAGTCTATATAATAAATAATTTAATTTAAGTCAGAAATAAAAAAATCAAAAATAAATACTAAAATACTATTATATTATTAGAAAGTATATATAATAAATAATTTAATTTAAGTCAGAAATAAAAAAAATAAAAAAATACCAAAATACTATTATATTAACAGAATTTGAATGTTTGTGGCGTTTACTATGTGGTAAAAAATATTTAATGTATTTATTACTCGAAAGCATATATAATAAATAATTTAATTTAAGTCAGAAATAAAAAAATAAAAAATAAATACTAAAATACTATTATATTATCAGAAAGTATATATAATAAATAATTTAATTTAAGTCAGAAATAAAAAAATAAAAAATAAATACTAAAATACTATTATATTATCAGAAAGTATATATAATAAATAATTTTATTTAAGTTAGAAATAAAAAAATAAAAAATAAATACTAAAATACTATTATATTATCAGAAATTGAATGCTTGAGGCGTCTACTATGTGGTAAGTAATTTTCAATGAAGAAGATTAATAAAACGTTCGGTTAAGCTAGAAAGTAGTAGTTTCAAACAATAAAAAATTGTAGAATATAGTAGTTTTATTCATCTCCTTTATTGAAAATTAATTATGACATAGTAGACGCCACAAGCATTCAATTTTTGATAATAATTGATTAATGATTGAATAATAAATATAATATAATAGTATTTTAGTATTATTTTTTTAATTTTTTTAATTTCTGACTTAAATTAAATTAAATTATGTATTACATATACTTTCTGATAATATAATAGTATTTTAGTATTTATTTTTATTTTTTTTATTTCTGACTTAAATTAAATTATTTATTATATATACTTTCTGATAATATAATAGTATTTTAGTATTTATTTATTAAAATATGTATTATTTATACTTTCGAGTAATAAATACATTACGTTTTTTTAAGAATAAAGTTATTATTATATATCATAAACTTTCCCGCACAGAGACGTTATTAATTGACAAAAATGTACAAACAATACTTTATACACAATACAATACAATATATTAAGTATCGTAAGTAATAAACTTGATTATATTATTTTAAAAAATATATGTTTGTTAAACGGCAAAAACTATTTAAAAATGTTGTATTTGTTGATTTTTCTGTAGCTATTATCAAACTCCCATTTATATAATTCACTCACAGCCATGTAATTTAGTTAATAAAACCCTAGCGTTTTACCGTTGCCCATTAACTGCCGAAAATTACTATTGTTCATATACCTCCCACAAACAGCAAACGACCTATTCATACGCTTCTTCAACGCGCGGGCACGATTACCTTTTATTTACACATCTTCATCACCCCCACCGGCTTAATTGCGTGCCATGGAGAGATTTACATCGCGCGGTGAAAATGAGAGGGGCCATCGCGCTACAGGGAGATGATATAGAGGCCAATTACGCGGACTAATAAGGTGGATAGATCGATGCCGGAGATTGAATACTCCGCGCTGCGGATCCAATTCTTTTACAATTTTTTTTGTGTTCAATTTAGTCGACGACCATTAATTATCTTAATGGTTTAATTGGGATGTGTGTATGATTTCTCTCACGGTTAATTCGAGAGCAAATAGTCAAATTTAGCGTGAGAATATTGAAAATAAAACACGGAAAGTATTCAACCATTTCAGCCAGTGTCTATCAGATTGATAAATAAATCACTTCAGGTAGCTTTCATTTATAGAATGCAAGATAATCAGTTAAACAGAACAGAGTTTATGATGAAATACGTTTTTGTTGATTCAACATTGTGATTAGTTTGTAACCAGCAAAGAATTTTCTTATATGATTTCAAATTGAGAATAATTTATTTTAAAAAATTCGTCTACTTTTAATTTTTATTAATAATTTTAACTTATGGTACTATAACTAGAGTTACAGGACTAGTGTTTGAAAAATGCAAAATATAGCTGCTGTAGCTACTTGTTATTTAAAGAAACTTATAGTTAATATATTTGCAATTTTAAAAATGAGAATAATTTATTTTAAAAAATTCGTCTACTTTTAATTTTTATTAATAATTATAACTTATCGTACTCTAACTAGAGTTACAGGAGTAGTATTTGAAAAATGCAAAATATAGCTGGTGTAGCTACTTATTATTTAAAGAAACTTATAGTTAATGTATTTGCAATTTGAAAAATGAAAAAAAAAATGAAACACACGATGAAGAGGACTTTAAATAATATTAGTATTAGAAAACTGCAATGATCTTTTAGAAAATTCATTAAAAAATCAATTTATCAAATATGGACAGGAAATGACACAAATTTCACGAAACAGAGCACAGTAGAACAAGCAAAATTGTATAATGCGGGACAATCACGATGCCCAAAAGAGTATGAAGAGATTTAAAAAGATTATATACGAGGGTTGTTATTCTATAATATTTTTTATAATAATTTAATTATTGCACCTAAGTACGGAGTACTTGTATGTGCCCTGACTCAAGATAATTTACATTTTGTTATTTCGAAAATATATACATAAAATAATTGGAAAAATACAATATTGATAGTATGTTATTGTTTGTACATACAATTATATATATATATATATATATATATATATATATATATATATATATATCCATTACTTTCTATGATTAAATTAATGTCATTTATTAATTTAAGACTAATTAAAAAAATATATGTGAAAAATAATGCATAGTTCAAGTCGTTTGAAATAGTGGACGGGCATAGTTTGATTGGTAAGGGACGCCCGCCCACCCCACCTTCGCTCGCATAGTTTTTTCAATGGATACAGATGATTTATATTGTTTAAACTATTCCAAGAAGAGTGTTGTCCTACGAAACAAACTATACGAGCAAAGGTGGGGTGGGCGGGTGTCCCTTACCAACCAAACTATGCCCGTCCACTATTTCAAACGACTTGAACTATGCATTACATTATTTTTCACATATATTTTTTTAATTAGTCTTAAATTAATAAATGACATTAATTTAATCATAGAAAATAACGGATAAAAGTGTAGTGCATAGTTCAAGTCATTTGAAATAGTGGACGGGCATAGTTTGGTTCGTAAGGGCCACCCGCCCACCCCACCTTCGCTCGCATAGTTTTTTCAATGGATACAGATGATTTATATTGTTTAAACTATTCCAAGCAGAGTGTTATCCTATGAAACAAACTATACGAGCAAAGGTGGGGTGGGCGGATGTCCCTTACCAACCAAACTATGCCCGTCCACTCTTTCAAACGACTTGAACTATGCTTTACATTATTTTTCACATATATTTTTTTAATTAGTCTTAAATTAATAAATGACATTAATTTAATCATAGAAAATAACGGATAATAGTGTAGTGCATAGTTCAAGTCATTTGAAATAGTGGACGGACATAGTTTGGTTCGTAAGGGACACCCGCCCACCCCACCTTCGCTCGCATAGTTTTTTCAATGGATACAGATGATTTATATTGTTTAAACTATTCCAAGAAGAGTGTTGTCCTATGAAACAAACTATACGAGCAAAGGTGGGGTGGGCGGGTGGCCCTTACCAACCAAACTATGCCCGTCCACTATTTCAAATGACTTGAACTATGCATTACATTATTTTTCACATATATTTTTTTAATTAGTCTTAAATTAATAAATGACATTAATTTAATCATAGAAAATAACGGATAATAGTGTAGTGCATAGTTCAAGTCATTTGAAATAGTGGACGGGCATAGTTTGGTTCGTAAGGGCCACCCGCCCACCCCACCTTCGCTCGCATAGTTTTTTCAATGGATAGAGATGATTCATATTGTTTAAACTATTCCAAGAAGAGTGTTATGCTATGAAACAAACTATACAAGCAAAGGTGGGGTGGGCGGGTGGCCCTTACCAACCAAACTATGCCCGTCCACTATTTCAAATGACTTGAACTATGCATTACATTATTTTTCACATATATTTTTTTAATTAGTCTTAAATTAATAAATGACATTAATTTAATTATAGAAAATAACGGATAATAGTGTAGTGCATAGTTCAAGTCATTTGAAATAGTGGACGGGCATAGTTTAGTTGGTAAGGGCCACCCGCCCACCTCACCTTTGCTCGTGTTCCAATTATTTTATGTATATATTTTCGAAATAACAAAATGTAAATTATCTTGAGTCAAGGACATACAAGTACTCCGTACTTAGGTGCAATAATTAAATTATTATAAAAAATATTATAGAATAACAACAAAGTGTATAAATGTTTAAATGTAAATATAAGTGAAATAAATAAATAAAAATAAATATAGATCACAAGACATACAACAAGAGCTAACTACATAATTTCTTTGAAAAATTTAATTCCTGTTTTTCACAATGAATGAACCCTAAACAAATTAAATATAAATGTAAACATCTAGAGTCAAAAGTCTACTTCTGGTGACTGTATTGCAGATATTGGCTATTTTCAGTACTGGCAGTAAAAAAAATTTTATCGTTTATACTGAGAAGTCTCCATTTTTCTATTTTTCTTATATATTAACTCAGTAAGGTCTATCTAATCTTATTATATTGTTATATATGAAGAATCCTCATTTCGTTTTAAACATAGCATTTAGTAACCTCTAACCATAATAATAATTCATTCAAATACCTTCGTGTTTAAAGAATTTCATCGGCTGAAATTTTCCAGAATTCGAGATGCGTATTCATGGCCCTTTTGTACACCCCTCCACGTAAATCTCCACTTAAAACGCAGACAACCGGAATAGAGCACGGCTCAGCTGTGCGCATAGTACATTCCAGGTATTATTCCCCTGTCCATTATACGCGCCCCGTGTTTTCTTTCGGAGCATTTAAAGGGCCCCGGACATTTAAAATTTAAAAAGACCCGTCGTAAACCCCGACGCCGCGCGTTCGGAATTGTCCATGAGGTTTCATGCTGCACGTGAGGGATTTTTTTTATATATTTTTTCCCCGAGCACAATGCGAACTACGTGAGACCGACACTCGGACACACACGTGGCGTATCATTAGACAATAAAGTGGAAAATAGTTTGTACCAATACAAACCCTTAGTGCTAGATCAATCAGAGGAAAACAATGACAAGCGTACGGATTTCAAATGGAATCTATAATGCGTAGTTGTAGTTGTTAAATGCAGACATAATAATATAGGATTACATGCGGTGATCGGTTTGCCATTACATAGTTGCATATAGATTTATTTAACAGCTAGCTCCTGACTCTCGATACTTTCCATCTATCACTTAACTTTTCTCTTAAACACACAGAATTCATTCATTGATGAGGACACATTCTGTCGCGGATAGGGGGGTGTATACTTATTTGCGACAATACATATCTGACATCTCTCTTTCATACATATATTTCTTATTTGGACGTTCTCTCCCCATTTTTTCTTGCCAGCTCCATAACCATTTTTACAGGCCTTTCATTCTCTAATGCATACACTTTTCTTTCATAATTGGCTATACTATACATACGGTTCGTTTTTGCTATGTATGCTGGTGTTGACGTTTCTAATCTCAACACGCCTAAAAAAATGTATCTGTACATTTCAAAAAACTCGACGGTGTAGCGCAATAATGGCCAATCTGCTTCCAAAATTCCAAACTGGTTTAAAGGACTTATTAAACAAAACTAAAAGGATAAATCTACAAGGGCCAATCTGCGGCTCCCTCTCAATTCTTCATTTCGAAAGTGAGGACGAACAATCAATAACAGAGGTACTCTAAAGAGACTCTAACTACAACAGTTAGTAAAATTTATGAGCGAACAATTCGACGAGTTACAAAAAGAGAACAAAGGCATACAAAAATTACTGAAGGAAAACAGGAACTGTGGCATTACCATTTACAAAATGACAATTAGGCACAATTCTCTATCATGAAATAAAATTTATTAAAAGCCATGTAGTTGTTCCGGTTCCATTTGAGACAATCTCGACATCTTTCCCCCATCTAGACTATATTTCTAATCAAATGACATTAGTTTCAGTGTCAGGCCGCTTCTGGGGCGACACCAATTTTGACACAATACTTTTTATTTTTTGTCGCTTTATCTGTAACATTGGATTATCTATCCAATGAGCCCAAACTCGATTTTTCGGGAAAAAATTGTTTTTTATAATCTAGGTATGCAGTTACATTTTTATTTATGAATAAATTGACTTCATGTCTGAACTGCGCACGTAGATGATTTATATAAATACCAAACGCAAAATCTTCTCCCTATCAAAACAATTCAAAAGTGATTTACACCACTTTCATTCTCAAAGGTGATATGTGTTTATTGTCTATATTTATTTAATATTTAACAACCTACACCCATTATTACAAATCTTGTTTAATTAACTCTTAAGTTATATCCATTGTTAGATTGTGCAATTGTATACACCTATTGATAAAAAGTTCCCAACTAGAATTTTTTGACTGCAGCCAAATTGGATTTCATTTTTATGCGTCCAGGTCGCGCGATATACACATTTCGTCTTTATCAAATTTAATCAGCGGCTCCCTTTTGTGCGCGCGTTATTATCGCCGCTTATTTATAATAATATAAATCCGACCGGTAATCTGCTCCAACGACCATAAGGTTGCGGGGTGGGTTGCCAGGCGCAATCTGGCTGTTCCGGTTTCGGGATTTACGCAGTCGTCGCACCCACCCACCCCCGGAAGCGGGTGCGTTTAGGAATTCCGGCCAATGATTTGCGGGCGCCGTCGCAGGATTATTTTTTGCGGGCCGTGTGTATTTATTAACTCCGGCAGATTTCGATATAAATCAACATTTTTCTGCTGTTAAAGTGTGCGCGAAGATAAGGTGTTGATTTATTGCTTCGATCTGGCCCGTTTTGTTTTTTACCCTCATCCCTCTGGATATGCCGGTCGTCTATAATGTATATATCGTGTATACTAAAAGCGATTTTTTTATTCCCTGCGGATGCCACCGTCCCCCCCACGTAACCTGAGGGTGGCAGAACAAATGATGCGTTTATATTTTTGTATAGGTTATATTCATTTTATATAGCCTCACACAAAAAAGCATTCTATTTTAAATATAGCTCACGATTATAATACAATATTGAAAAGATTAATCATTTATCAGAAGTTTTCAGTATTAGTATTTTTTTATATCATATATAAATAAAACCTGCTGGCGGCATTTGCACACAACATTCAATTTAAAAATTCAGGGCAGAAAGACAAATTTCCCATCAATGGATTTTTGAAATATTTTCAAGTTGCAGTTACAACATACACAATCTTAAAATAAATCTAATTGTTTTGTTTAACAAAACAATTCAAAACAAAGTAGTAGTTATATTTAAAACAAACTATCCAACTAGATCCGTTTTAATGTGCACGTCTTAAATGATAGATGATAACTCATTTATTTTGATGGCACTATAGAAATTTACGAATGCATGACCGTAATAATAATTAACATTGTAGAATTTTGGCCATAACTATCTAAATCTCGCCCATTAAAATTTCCGCGTGAGAAATAGCGATAAATAGCAGCACACTTCATGGCTAGAGCAAATTACAATAAAAACTTGAAAGCGCACATTTCTCAAATCCTACAGTTTTGACGGGCTTTCACGATAAGAAAGACCTATTAATTTATTGGGGCGTTTTTTAATTGTCGCAGATAACTGTGAATTTATTAGTAGTTTTATGCTAATGCTATCATCCATTACAGTCTTTTGTTAAACCACGCAGATTGCTATTGATTGCACGAAAATGGTTGTATTTTTATGCAAATCTAATAATATTGGGGGTTGGCTATAATTAAGTGCGTAAAGTGCTGCAACACATCGTCTGCATATGATATCACGCTTCGGTGGATAGGCACATCTCTCAGCCACGGAGGAAATAGATTAAAATAATCTAGCGCGGCGGACCATAAAGCGAATTATCATTACCTCCTGAAAACGGGCTCTCCGCAATAATCATTCCTTATTATGTGCGCACCGAATTTTTTCGTTGTTTGTTCAGAAAGGGCGCCCGTTGTTGATTGGGGCAGTCATTGAAACGGAAGCGATTACCGCCTCCATTGTGCTCCAGCACCTATACAAATGATTAAATTACATGCCGGCGATGAAATTTTTTTTTTGTATACGAATAAGAACTAATTTTACACTCAATGAATCTAACTTATTACATTATCAAAGAGTTAATATCACCAAAAATATTTTACTTCGTAATGTAAATATACGAAAGATTTAAAATTTAAATCTTTCGTATATTTACATTACGAAGCCAAATATTTTTGGTGATACTTCTTATTATTATTTTTCAATCCTCCTTTTAAATGTGGAAGTTATTATGTATTATTTTTAATTATTAATAATCATATTATTATTTTAGACCATACATATTCATTAGACATACTAGGGTTGGTTATTTGATGTTAAAAATTACAACAATATTACTATATAGAATTTACTTTAATTAAGTTTAACATTTTTCAATAATTATTAGCCCTAACTTCGTTACAAAAAATTACAACTTATTCATCAATCTAAAATATTTGTTTCACATAAATATAATTTGAATTTTATAAAATTCCTTCTAATTCCTTCAAATTTCTTGAGTCCATACGTCGTCGACGAAAGCATTTCCCCATAAGAATTTGTGCAATAACCAAAACCAAAATCGCAACCAAAATCACCAATATAACAGTATCACCCCCCCGACAAGTTATTTCTGTCTCAGCAACTCCAGTACTGTTATCCACACCAATCATATTACCATTCTCTTCAAGCACCACATTGCTACTATTGCAAGCAATCCCAAAAACATTAGCCACGTCCACATCAGGCCCCTGTATTACGGCCACTTCAACCACCTTAAACTTCTTAATAAGCCCCACCAATTCATTACAAGCAAACACATTTTTATGAATACTAATACTCCTCAACGTACTCAGCGTAATATCACTCATATTAAAATCGCTGATACGATTACCACTCAAATCTAAAACCTTAAGTGACGTTGCATACCGAAACAAGTCCCAATAAATATTCTCAATACCATTGCGACTCAAATCCAATCGCTCCAACCATTTCATCCCCATTAACAAATCACTAGTAACCATTAAACCATCATTATCAGATAAATACAACTCCTGCAACGTACTCAAATGTGCAAATCTGTTATCCAATCTAACAAGTTTATTCGAGTTCAAATTTAGCGTGATTAAATTTACTAACCCACTAAAAGCATGCGGCTCAATAGTTTTTATAGAGTTGTAGCTTAAATCAAGACTTTTCAAGAAATGTGTTGAGTTGAAATGCGAGTTATTGATGTTGGGTAGTGCGTTGTGGGATAGATCTAATGTTTGTAGGGCTGTTTGCTCCCCAAACGCCATGTTATCAATAACACTGATGTTGTTGCGTGAAATGTTGAGCGTCGTTAAGTTTACAGGTCCGCTAAAATCCAAGCGGTCCAATCGCGCGATGTTGTTATCTGATATGTTCAGTGTTTGTAGTTTTGGGAATGATTTTAGAGCATTGTCTGCGATCTCCGTTAGTTTGCTGCGGATTATGGTTAAGAAGATTAGGCTGTGGGTGGTGGTTGGAAGTTTTATGAGGTCCGAGTTGAGGGTTTGTATGTAGCTGGAGGTGAATAATATTGATACTTCTTTGTACGCGTTGTTGGGGATGTTGATGGCTAGGTTTTTAGGGCTGTATGTGGTTGAATAGGTGCACTCGTAGTATCGTTTTAGTCCGTTTGCTTTTAGAGTGCATGGCGTTTGTGGTGCAGCTAGTTTTATTGCCAGAATGAAGATGGCGAGGGTTAGTTGTGGTCGGTTCATTTTCGTTTAAATATCTATAATTATAAGAGAGTTTTGTTAGATTTAGAGAATAATGATTGTTTCGCAAAACATTATTATATTTTTAAATATATTTTGTATATTTATTTGAAATGCAAGGACAACCGAGCCTAAAGGTCGTTTTAGACAAGACAATTTCTTGACTTAACAGTTATCAAGATGCAAGACAATCTAAATTATCTCGTATCATACAGCAAATTATTTGAAATATTGAATTTGATGGCAGATTGAATGGAAAAATATAACTCATTGTATTTGTCAAGGATAGATTGTATGAGAGGAGGATATATGAATTCATTTCTTAAACAACTTTTGAGCTAATAAATTGTCTTGTCTAAAAGGACCTTAAATGTAGCATCTGTAAACTGTTTCATATGTATAGAGATTTTACTGAGGGTAGAACTTACTTACTACTTACTAACGGTTATAAATAAAAATTTGACGAACTTACTTTTCCTAATTCTACACACAATTGGGGTATATAATCGCACAGAGAAGAGAAAACCAACACAGTTTATAGCAACACACGATACCGAATGAAAAATTTTCAATATGGAGGTGGATGTGCAGATATATGTTTCCGCATTAGATAATGTTTATCATCATGTTGCATTGAATGTCATGTTGGAAATTCTGGTTCTCATTTATCGCATCCAGAATATTATCACAGACCTTGGGTTTTTTTTTATTATACAGTGTGTTTAATAAAAGAAATATAAAAGAAGACATAATGCAGAAGAAGCAATTAAAACGAAAATAAAACAATTTTTGGATTTATGATAAAACCACTAAAGAATATAATAATATAATAATAATAACATTTTATTTCCCAACAGTTGCCCATTTACAGGAAAATATAAACAGAAGGAACTAATAATAATGAATGAATTTATAAATAATATAAATAAATGTAAATTCTTCTTTATAATATGTAATTGTCCTGGAAGTTGTAGTTAGTATCACTAATTTCAAGGACAATTGCGTCCTTGAAGTAAGTGATACTAACACCAACTTCAAGGACAATTACATATTATAACCAGAAACGAATGCGTATTTGGAGTATGGACTGGAGTAAATGAAACGAAACTAGAATACGTATAGAATACGTATTTCTGGGATAGATTTTCATCTCGAATGGCTGTGCGAAATTTTCGCCTAAACAAACCTTGCTAATAATAACTATATCTATTAGCAAGTTTTGTTAAGTCTATGCTCTGTAAATAAAACAGTCAATATGATTAATTAACTATTTCTGCTCTTTGGGTTTTCCCATTAGTGTTTATACATTGTAGTGAATCTTCATTATCATTAGCGTTTGTTTTTTCTTCTTCTGCTGTTACTACATAATTCAGAAACAAAACGTTCGTTAGAGACGTTGTCTAATAACATATCTGATTAGAAACTGTTCCGGTAAATAAAATTTTATTACACGACAATCATTTATTAACGTAATGGAAAACTCGACGTTAAAAAAGACTCAAGCAACAACTTAATTGCTTTAATTGTCCAAACAACATTCCCCGAAATCGCCCTCCATTTCCTATACCTATCAAATTATCATATTTATTATTATTGATGTTAATTATTTGTTAAGCTGGCGTAGGGGGGTTTTTATTGTTCTTCAAAGACCCATTTACGGCTAGCACAGGATGCCGCCGTTTCCCACGCCGCGTCTTCGGGTGCGTTGGGGGTGTTTGGTGAGCCACGACGTCGCGGCGCACAAAAAAAATATATTTGCATAATTGTACGCAACAGGTAGGTGGGGGAGGGTTATTTGTTTTGCACGGTACATTCATGAATGATACGGATCGCGCCGCCGCCAGCGGTCATGTATTCGGAGAACGGGGAGTGAAAGAAGAGAGAGCTTCCAGGTGACAGGAAGCACGCGGAGCGGTGACGTCAGGCACAGATGCATCAGCTGTTCCATCAGCTGGAGAGGAAACCATTTAGCCGACGGAGGAATGCGAGCCTGTAAACGCGGAAATTTTCGCCAAATCACCCTTTAAGGCTGCCAGGGGCGGAGGCAGTTGCGAAATGGGCTCGTTCTATGGGTTATAACATCTGCGGGTGGCAATTTGCAGAAATTAACACAATTTTATAACAAAATGACTAAATAGTCATCATCACTTTACAGCTAGCAATCAATCATTAATAGCATAGTCATAAAGTCACATTACACGGTCAATAATACTGTCAATAATACTGTCAATCCTAGTATTGTCAATATTCAATCCTCCTTTTATATTTATCAAGTAGGTAATCAATTATACGGATAAAGATCAGTATTCTCTTCATACATCATTACTGTACCTTACACGATGAGTAATACTGGCAACATTTTAGAATAAGGAACATTTTAAAAATATTATCGTACAGTAATACTGTCATTATTCTAAAATATTGACAGTAATATTGATCGTGTAAGGTGCCTTTAACAAAACAAATTGATAACTACTTTCAGTTCAAAATCAATATGTTGCATTGCTTTACATAATAAAATATAATAATAATAATAATAACTTTTATTGCCCTTGAATACATAATTCTATACTTATAAAATCTATATCAACTATATTCAGAGATCATTAGTCACAACTATTCTAGATAATATAAATTTAAATACACTTGATGATCAATTAAAACAAAATATTTCGATAATTTTTGATTATTTAATTGAAGTTTAACTATAGTTGTTTTTTATGTTTTTGCAAACTACCCGGAACATAAACAAAAGTTAACAACTTTAATTAAACTTGAATCAAATAATCGAAAACTATCGAATTTTTTTTGCACTCAAATTAATTTATCCTAGAATTTAATAATTAAATTTAAGATTCAACATAATTTCAACAATCAAAAACATAAATCAAACAATCAAAAATTTCATACAAACACGTTTTCAAGACCTCAAAAGCAAGAAAATAGACTTGCATACTAATAGATACTCGAAAAAATTAGCAACGAGCTCATCAAACTTTAAAAACTACAAACTTTTATCTTTATAGCTATCAGCCCGAGGGCTTTTTTCTTCTGGTAAAGCGAAAATCTCAGAGAAGTGTAAACATCTGGTATTTAACTTGACCAGAAATCGGACTTTTATTTTAAATACAGTATAACAATTAATATATTATTTAGTTATATGTTAAGAGTTTTAATTTTAATTTGTTTCTTTGATTTTTTATAACCTTTATTTTTTAATATGAACTTTATATTTATATATGTGTGTATATAACTCATATAGAATTTCGCATTTTCTGTGAATACCATATTTTTTATGTTATATACATTGCTATTTTTGTTTAACATTTTGCCCTTTTTAAAACTGATTTTTTAAACATCAAGGTATATAAAAAAAGTGACTTATTTTACATATCTTCCAGCTGTAAGGTTAATAACTGTAAGAAATAAACAAGCTATAGCCCGTTTTGTAGATATATAACAGTGTAACTAAAATCCAAATTAAGATTTTCAAAATTTTGACTAATTGATTTTTTATGATTTTTTAAACATCAAGGTATATCAAAAAAGTGACTTAATTTACATATCTTCTGTAAGAATTCAACAAGTTATAGCCCGTTTATAAGGTTAATAACTCTGAAGAAACAAGTTTTCTTTTCGGTCCCAAAACAAAGAACTGATATTCAAAATTTTCCAAAATTACTTTGACTGCCATCTAAAGTAATTTGTTAGAAACAATATTTAGTTATAAAAACAAAGAATTTGCATCACATACATTTTTAATCGCTCATCCAGTAAATGGTGATAATTTAGATTTAAGTTAGTCGTTTCTTTTATTAATGTATGCCTAATTCGTAGAAAAAATGTGAGATATAATGTAGCGCATAGTTCGGTCATTTGAAATAGTGGACGGGCATAGTGTGGTTGGTAGGGGCCGCCCGCCCACCCCACCTTTGCTAGCATAGTTTTTTCCATAGGATAACACTCTTCCTTGGAATGGTTTAATCAATATAAAACGTCTATATCCATTGAAAAAACTATGGGAGCGGTCAACCATGACCTATTTCTTGATAGTCTCATTCTTTAGGAATACTTTGATATCAAAATTATTTGAATTATTACTTTGAATATAGAGAAATTCGTTTTTTTTAACAGACAAATAACACTCAGTTTTTATCAATTTTCTTAATGAACATGAAACATTGTTGGCATAAATATATAGGCTCATCTTCATCCTCCTAATAACAAGCGGGAATAAATTATTCAAACTTTCCCAACTCGTCTCTCACATGTTTACAACAGTGCAAAGTTTTAATTTTTCTCGAATTAACTCGAAGGGGAAACTTCATCATCAAAGGCAGTCACGTTTATTATTAAATTCTGGGCTGCGAACAAAAGGCACGCGACCGCGTGGGCCGGTAATTAATTTCACGCGCGGGAGGGGGGGAGGTGGATGGTTGGCGGTGCGGCCTGCCGCCCCCCGGGCGTGAAAACAAACCCGAGTCCCGTCATTAAGCCCGAAACTCGTTCCGGACGGTGCCCCGTTTCATATTTCGTGTTTTCAATAAACCACCTTTAATAAAAGTTATATTAGTTTTCTCCTCCAACTCCCTATTTTATCATTTTAACTTCGCCAGGTTTGATTTTGTTGATGCCGAACGTGTAATCAAAAGTTTTATTTAAGTAGGGACATAGAGGGTGAATTGTAAGATATAACGAGAGGGCAGCAAGCAGTTTAAAGTGTAGTACATTTTTAAATTTGTAGTATATATAAATACAATAGGCAATGGTTACCACACTGAACTAATTAGTAAAATTGGTGTACTATACAATTCAAGTTACATACATGTAGTGCAGTGCTGGGATAAAAAATTGTTATCGCAACAACAGTGTCAACAATTAACGCCGTATCCAATATATCCATTAGCCTCAATATTTCATATGTGTAATTTATGTATATTACAAAATTGGTGGCGAGAAACAAACAATGCGAGCCGATTTCGGTTAACCCAGATACGCGCAATTACTCTCTTTACGCATTACCGTAATTACGCGTTGCAAGTGCGTTTTACATCTTCACACACCGGCGGCGGTGGAGGCGGGCGCGTTAATGATATCATCTATGCGCAATGCCCTACGAATCCGGCGATATTAAATAACTCACACGATTAAACACGGGCATTGTTTGCGCGATTTTCACGTGAGGGGCGCGGGCGCGGGGGAAATCGAAAAAAATGTGTGTATAGTCGTGCCGTGCCTATTTTTTCATGCCGGTCATCATCATTACGAGAACAAACGGCCATTCGGGCACTAATTTCGTGTTACTTTATTGCCCATTAGCGGGGGCCACGGCGGCGGCGGCGGGTGGGGTCCCTCTTTCAAAAAATCAACAACGGAACGGACCGTTTTGTTCTGGCGACAGGGAAATTAAGGTGCGGCGAATGAATAATTTAGCGAAAATTAAGCCAACGTAACAATAAACATAGTTGATGATTGAATGATTGATTATTTTGCATACTTTTACTTTGTCGGAGGAAGTATGGATGAATTATTGTTGTTCTATATATAATTCTTTTTGTGCGAGTTTTAATAATCTTCTCTCCATTTGTGTGTGTTCAATATTTTATGTCCCACATTGCACCAAGCTTGAATATAAAATTTTAAATTTCTAGCCAGTAGGCTCTAAACCAGTATGATCTTGCGGGCCAGTTTGGAAATCGACCATAATCCAGCAGATATTTTAGACAATAAAATAGTACCCTATATAAAATTTGTACATTATTTATAATATTATAATAAGGCCAGCTCAGTGACCGAGTGATTAGAGGCGGCGTCCGTCTCGTACTGTGCATTGGGAGCCTGAGATCGATTCCCAGCGGGGAGCGAATTTTCGTGAATCACCTTTCACAGTTTTTCAGAGGTGAAACGAATAATATAGTTGGTGCCAACAGATGGCAACAATGATTTATTTCATGATAGTCTTATTCTCCAGGAATATTTCGGCATTAAAATTATTTCAATTGTCATTTTGAATTTCGAGAAAAATCCGTTCTAGATGAGCCATAAAATCGTAATTTTCCTATATATTATATTTTAACAATGAACGAGAAATATAGTTAATATATTTCAACCATGATTTTTTTTCATGATAGTCTTATTCTTCAGAAATATTTTGGCATTAAAATTATTTCAATTGTCATTTTAAATTTCGAGAAAAATCCGTTCTAGATGAGCCATATAATCGTAATTTTCTTATTTTTTCCAATTAACGAAAAATATATTTGGTGTTAACAGATGTTAATCATGATTTATTTCATGATAGTTATATTCTTTAGGAATATTTCGACATAAACATTATATCTATTGTCATTTTGAATTTCGAGAAAATCCGTTCTAAACGAGCCATAAAATTGTAATTTTCTTTTTTTTCCATTTAACGAAAACTATTATTATTAATAGAAATCAACCATGATTTATTTCATGATAATCTTAGTCTTCGGGAATATTTCGATATAAAAATTATTTCAATTGTCTTTTTGAATATCGAGAAAAATCCGTTCTAAAGGAGCGATAATATCGTAATTTTCTTATTTTGTTCCAATTAACGAAAAATATAGTTGGTGTTAATAGGTATCAACTATGATTTATTTCATGATAGTCTAATTCTTCAGGAATATTTCGACATAAAAATGATTTCAATTGTCTTTTTGAATATCGAGAAAAAATCGTTCTACAAGAGCCATAAAATCGATAATTTCTTATTATTTCCAAAGACCGAAACATATAGTTGATGTTAACAGATGTCAACCATGATTTATTTTATGATAGTCTAATTCTTCAGGAATGTTTCGGCATTAAAATTATTTCAATTGTCATTTTGAATTTCGAGAAAAATCCATTCTAGAGCCATAATATCGCCATTTTCTTTAATTTTCGGATGAACAAAAAATATAGTTGGTATTAATAGATACCATTTACTTATGTCTCATTCTCATATGAACATTTTGCCATCAAAATTATTTCATTAGTGATTTTGAATTTCAAAGAAATTGTTTTTTTTTTTAGAAGACAGAGGACTCATAAAATTGCATTTTACATTAATTTTTCGAATATATGAATACTTTAGTTAGTTACAAGTTGTATTAGTGAAATTAACATATATCAGTGGTTTTCTATGAGTCTCGGACCTCCTCTTGTTGGTGTACAATAGATATCAACCATGATGTATTTCCCGATTCTTCAAGAACATTTTAACTTCAAAATTTAACATGCCCACGATTAACAGTAGTTTGAATAAATTTAAAGTTTAACAACAAAATACGATTTTTTCCCTATATCTAATTTAAATAGTCACAACGCAAATAGTGGGAATTTTCAGTTTTTATGGTAATATTAATGTTCGGATTTGACATGTTTATTATAATCGCCCGAAACCCCCGTACGTGCTGTATAATGGGGGCACCTGGCTCGTCGACGCCGAAACATGTTTATGCATTTCCACCCCCGAAACAGAAAAAAAAAACGGGAAACGTTCCGGCGCCGGCACACCATTTAAATAAACACAGCACCCTGCCGCTGGGGCCCCGTTATGCCATCATCCCCAGCCCATCAGCTGTGCGTTAAACGTACCAAAAAGAGAGCCGTATTGTTGCCAATTTGAGTTCATCTACCTAAGATTATCAGCCTGCATTCACCTTTTTTTTCATCTCTCGTGCGCAAAAAGCATTCCCCGAAAGTATTATTGATGGACCCCGAACACAAAACTGGCATTACTATGGCTTCCTCTCGATGCCGAAATTCCGGGGGAGGAAATCCATCATTAATTTTCCTGCCTCGCCCGCGGGGTGGCATCGGAGAGGAGGGCGAGCGTTCAATTCAGACATCATTAGAGACCCATTATAATAATTAATCAAGACGTTATAGTGGCTTTCAGTCGAGTTTTGCATTTGATTAGGGCGCACAATGGCGACCATTTGTCGTCCCGTGTAAGGACGCTGATGGGGATTATGGGTGAAAAAGATGACAAATTGCAGCGAACGGGGGGATTGTTTAATGCGGGACGACGCGCATGCCGGCACTCGGATCAAAGTTTGATTATAGTCGAAAAAATTGAGAGCGGGATGAAGGGGGATTGATTAAGCGATGTGTAAGCGTGTTAAGGAGATTATTGAGGACAATGGTGGCTGTTTGTCGTTCTGAATGAGTTTGAAGGGACTCTGATGAATTGGATTATTTTATATAACAATCGCTCCTGTATGCATACAGTGATCAAATATGGTAACCTAGTAAGAAAAATTATTTTTAAAAGTATAATTATTTTTAAAATTATAAGTGCTTTCGTTTAGCATGGTTTAGCATTACTAATCGCTCCTGTTGTGTGCAGTATTGCTCAGGTCCTACGGTCTTGCGCCGCCGGTTGTAAGGGCCGAAGGGTTGTTGCCGAAAAGTCCAAGTCGGTTGAATTGAATTGTTTGAATTTTACAATTTTAATTTTTTAATTACACATTGGACGTTTCGGGGAGTGCGTCCGCTGAGAGCGGAGATAAAGGAAAATGAAATAAAACGCATCGGCGAGAAATATTTATTTGCGCGGAGATAATTAATAACACTGCCGGAAGTGTTCGGGGAACAATTGTAATTTCCTGTCGTAAATAAGCAAGGCGGTATCGGAATGCACGCGTGTATGTGTATGTTTGTATATACAGCGCGGGGAGGTAATTTATGCAGATATATTAGGATTATTATGTCTAAAATGTGTGTTACAATTAGTATATAAACATTTTAGCGCGGGAATAAATCAACATTCATACTTTTCGGTAGTTAGTTCGAAAATCGTCAATAGTGTCAGTAAATATTTGTCTGAAACATACGAAATTTGGTGATAAGTTCAAAAAAATATGTTTTCTGTCTAATCATATAAATTTCAATGAATTTTTTAGATTATTAGCTTCTTCTTCTATGTGCCTTGTTGGTTCCACATAACATTAGCAATCACCACTCTGAAAACTTAACGATCTGTCGAGAGATGAGACCATTATCTCCGCGGCACCTTTAGAAGAAGTTAAAAAATAGAAGTTTTGTGGTGTGTATATTTTTTTGAATTTCATATAAAAAATTAAAATTACGATATTAGTTGTACGTTAATAAATCATGATTATAACCATTTCCAGCGACGTAAGTCAGCCACTTCCCTAAATGAGCTATTTGCTAATAGCTTACTTCGTGTTTGTACATGTTGGTTCGGTTTTTGCACCTGCACGCGAGCAACAAATTAATTCAAAGTAAATATGCAGCGACGCCCCGACAGTGTATGATAAGTGCACTGCATACGCTCAAAAGGGGGCGGCGGGCGGCATTAGGTCGCCCGCACTATGCACCTAAACTAATTAATTTTTCTAAAAATAAATTTCACTAATTAATTTCTCCGCCGCTATCTGCAATAACTGTCATGTTTCAGCGCTGTATTTCATATCGCCTTAAACGCAAGTGCTTTGGCGCTATCAAAATATTTTAATGAAAACGCGATAGGGGACGATTAATGGAGTATTGTAAAATAACGCAGTGAGGAAATTTATTTATTATTTTATTCATTACTTAAGTACTAAAATAAGTCTAACGACGTCCTTTAAATTGTTGTAACCAGCGCCGCTTTCGTTTACCGTTTGGGAGCTATTCTACGGCAACTAATACCAACACCAGAACAGCTCTCGAACGATAAACGAAAGCGGCTTAGATATTATGTGTCCGTCACTAACGCACTGTAGTTGGTTTTGGCGCACAATACATGAGATTGCATAAAAATCGTATTAATTGATCAATTAAACTAACTAAACTTGTTCAAACATTTGAGTAAATCACATACGTTTGAATACATTAACTAAACTACTTTCTATGTTCATCCTGACCGCATAGTCTAATCTAAACCCACGATATCACGTCATAATCATACGAGTGCATCGTGATCTACGCTAATGAGCTTTCTGTTGCCACAGGCTCTTCATTATATTGCCCCTGCGGTGGTGGTGGCGGCACACACACACATATAGCCACAGCAAAGTTTCCCTAAAATTCCCACTGTACTGTGAGCGTTAACCGGCTCGCGGGGAATGCGAGCAGAACATAATAAAGCGCGGCTTTAATTTTTATTGAGGCGAGAGCAAAAAGGCGATTTTATGTTGGTGTCCGACGAGTTTCGGGATGATTTTGAGCGCGCAGCTGCGGACCAGAACTAGTGTGGTGTGTGATTAATGGGAGGGCACTGGAAAAATGGTTCATTATAAACGTGTTCTGATCTGGGTGATATTAACTTGTGAATGTACGTTTTTTTTTTTTTGAAGGGATAATATAATATCATATACTGTGCATTATGCTGAAACCATCATTTTCTTTTCATCACACCCTTTTCCATCCCATATAAAATTGAATGGCGAAAAAGAAGTTTTAAATAATACATTTGATATAAAAACTCGGTATACCAATTGGCTAATTTAAAGCTGGATATATAGTGCAATTTAATCGCAAGCGCAATCGTAATTGGAATCAGAGAAATACTAAAAATTGTTTTACTATAATAATTTAAATTATCAATATTATATTATAAATTTAAAATATCAAAATATTAGCATTACAAAAAGTTTCTGAACAAACCTGGCGTTTGCTACTAAATCAATTTTTCTGTCGTTACTAATGTGAGAAATTAAACAAGTTTATACTTGTCTCAAAGTGAATTAAATGCGGAACTTGAATTTTCAAACCACAATTATTTACCACATCAGGTTTTATACTTACAGCCCCACTTTGTGCATTGCTTTCAAACACATCTTACAATTGGCAGTCATTCAATTTATGTCGTTACTAATCTGCGAAATTGAACACGTTTCGACTTGTCTAACGAGAATTCAATAGGGAAACTAAATTTTCAAACCAGAATTCTTTACCACTTCAAGTTTTATAGTTACAGCACCACTTCGTGAATTGTTTGCTTCTAAACAAACCTGACGCTAGTTAATCAATTTTTCTGTCGTTACTAATGAGAGAAATTAAACACGTTTATACTTGTCTCAAAGGTAAATGTAATACGGAAACTGAATTTTTAAACCACAGTTATTTACTACATCAGGTTTTATACTTGCAGCCCCACTTTGTGCGTTGTTTTCAAACACATCTGACAATTGGTAGTAGTAGATCAATGTTTATGTCGTTACTAATCTGCGAAATTGAACAGGTTTCGACTTATCTAACGAGAATTCAATAGGGAAACTACATTTTCAAACCAGAATTCTTTACCACTTCAAGTTTTATAGTTACAGCAACAGTTTGTGTATTGTTTCTGAACAAACCTGGCGTTTGCTGGTAAATGAATTTTTCTGTCATAAGTAATGAGACAAATTGAACACGTTTATACTTGTCTCAAAGTGAATTTAATGCAGAAACTGGATTTTTAAACCACAATTATTTACCACATTAGATTTTATACTTACAGCCCCACTTTGTGCATTGTTTTCAAACACATCTGACAATTGGTAGTAATTCAATATCTATGTCGTTACTAATATGCGAAATTGAACAGGTTTCGACTTATTTAACGAGAATTCAATAAAAAAAACTAAATTTTCAAACCAAAATTCTTTACCACTTCAAGTATTATAGATACAGCACCACTTCGTGAATTGTTTCTAAACAAATCTGATGTTTGCTAGTAAATCAAATTTTCAGTCGTTACTAATGTGAGAAATTGAACAAGTTCTCAAAGTGAATTTAATGTGGAACCTGAGTTTCTAAACCACAATTATTTACCACAACAAGTTTTATACTTACAGCCCTACTTCTTGTTTTGTTTTCAAACACATCTGACAATTGGTAGTAATTCAATGTTTATGTCGTTACCAATCAGCGAAATTGAACAGGATTTAACTTATATAACGGGAAGTCAACAGGGAAGGTAATTTTTTAAACCAAAATTCTTTACCACTTTACGTTTTATAGTTAACAGCACCACTTTGTGTATTGTTTCTAAATAAACATGACGTTGGATGGTAAATCAATATCTCTGTCGTTACTAATGAGAGAAATTAAACAAGTTTATACTTGTGTTAAAGTGAATTTAATACGAAAATTGAATTTTTAAACCACAATTATTTACCACATCAGGTGTTATACTTACAGCCCCACTTTTTGTTTTGTTTTCAAACACATGTGACAATTGGTAGTAATTCAATGTTTATGTCGTTACTAATCTACGAAATTGAACAGGTTTCGACTTCAATTGGAAACTAAATTTTCAAACCAAAAATTTTTACCACTTCAAGTTTTATAGTTACAGCACCACTTCGTGAATTGTTTCTGATCAACCTGACGTTTGTTAATAAGTCAAGTTTCCTGTCGTTACTAATGAGATAAATTGGACATGTTTATACTTGTCTCAAAGTGAATTTAATGCAGAAACTTAATTTTTAAACCACAATTATTTTTGTACTTACAACCCCACTTTTAGTTATGTTCAAAACACATCGTGCAATTGTTAGTAATTAAATGTTTATCTCGTTACTAATCTGAGAAATTATACAGGTTTCGACTTATTTAAAGAGAATTCAATAAGGAATCTGAATTTTCAAACAACAATTATTTACCGCTTCAACTCTTGTAGTTACAGCACCATTTTGTCTATTGTTTCTTAATAAGCCAGACGTTTACTAGTAAATAAATCTTTCATTTCTGTAATTACTAATGTGAGAAATTAAACAAGTTTATACCTGTCTCAAAGTGAATTTATTGGGGAAACTGAATTTTTAACCCACAATTATTTATCGCATCAGGTTTTATACTTACAGCCCCTACTTTTTGTTTCATTTTCAAACACAACTCACAATTACTAGTAAATCAATGGTTATGTCGTTACTAATCTGAGAATATGAACAGAGTTCGACTTATTTCAAGGAGAATTCGGAAACGACGATTCGCAAAACTAAACTTTCAAACCAGAATTCTTTACTACTACTATTGTTTCTAAACAAACCCGACGTTTGCTAGTAAATACATTTTTCTGTCATTTCTATTATGAGAAATTGAACAAGTTTGGACTTGTTTCAAAGTGAATTTAATAAGGAATCAGAATTTTCGATTCACATTTTTTATGTTTACTATGGCAAGTTTCGTGGTTACAGTCCCATTATGTGTTTTGTTAAAAAAAAATCGATAGTTGCTAGTAAATCAATTTGTCTGTCATTACTAATGTGAAAAATGGAGCAAGTTTAAACTTGTTTCAAAGTGAATTTAATAGGATATGTGAATTTTCAAGCCATCATTTTTTACCACGTCAAGTTTGGTAGTTACAGTCCCATTATGTGTTTTGTTTAAACACAACCGACAGTTTCAAGTAAATCCACATTTCTATCATTACTGTTATAAAAAATTGAACAAGTTTACACTTTTTTCTTAGTGAATTTAATGGGATATCTGAATTTCCAAACCACAATATTTTACCACGTCAAGTTTTGTAGTTACAGTGCCATTATGTGTTTTGTTTAAACAGAACCGACAGTTGCAAGTAAATCCACATTTCTATCATTACTGTTATAAGAAATTCAACAAGTTTACACTTGTTTCATAGTGAATATAATGGGATATCTGAATATCTAAACCACAATTTTTTACCACGTCAAGTTTGGTAGTTATGTGTTTTGTTTAAACAGAACCGACAGTTTCAAGTAAATCCACATTTCTATTATTACTGTTATAAAAAATTGAACAAGTTTACACTTGTTTCATAGTGAATTTAATGGGATATTTGAATTTCTAAACCACATTTTTTTACCACGTCAAGTTTGGTAGTTACAGTCCCATTATGTGTTTTGTTTAAACAGAACCGACAGTTTCAAGTAAATCCACATTTCTATTATTACTGTTATAAAAAATTGAACAAGTTTACACTTGTTTCATAGTGAATTTAATGGGATATCTGAATTTCCAAACCACAATTTTTGACCACGTCAAGTTTGGTAGTTACAGTCGCATTATGTGTTTTGTTTAAACAGAACCGACAGTTGCAAGTAAATTCACATTTCTATCACTACTGTTATAAGAAATTGAACAAGTTTACACTTGTTTCATAGTGAATTTAATGGGATATCTGAATTTCCAAACCAAAATTTTTTACAACGTTAACTTTGGTAGTTACAGTCCCATTATGTGTTTTGTTTAAACAGAACCGACAGTTGCAAGTAAATCCACATTTCTATCATTACTGTTATAAGAAATTGAACAAGTTTACACTTTTTTCTTAGTGAATTTAATGGGATATCTAAATTTCCAAACCACAATTTTTTACCACGTCAAGTTTGGTAGTTACAGTGCCATTATGTGTTTTGTTTAAACAGAACCGAGAGTTGAAAGTAATTAACATTTCTATCATTACTTATATAAGAAATTGAACAAGTTTGCACTTGTTTCATAGTGAATTTAATGGGATATCTGAATTTCCAAACAACAATTTTTTACCACGTCATGTTTTGTAGTTTCAGTGCCATATATATATGTTTGGTTTAAACAGAACCGACAGTAAATCAATTTTTCTATCATTACTGATATAAGAAATTCCACAAGTTTACACTTGTTTCATAGTGATTTCAATGGGACATCTGAATTTTCAAACTACATTAATTGTATCTCAGTTTTGTAGCTACAGCCCTATTTTGTGATTAGTTTTAAAAATAATCTGATAGGTGCTAGTAAATTCATTTTTCTGTCGTTACTAATATGATAAATTGAACATGTATAAACTTGTTTTAAAGTGAATTTAATAGGGAATCTGAATTTTGAAACAATAATTCTTTGCGACCTTTGGTTTTGTAGTTATAGCCCTTTATGTTTTGCTTTTCAAAATATCTGATAGTTGCTAGTAAATTTTTCTATCCTTATTAATGTAACAAATAGAACATCTTTGGTCTTGTTTTACAGATAATTTAATAGGAAAACTGAATATTGAAACCACAATTTTCATAAATTCGAATTCAATCATCTTCAACTGCTTTTACTTTACAGCTCTTCGAATTTAAAATTAACGTCATCCGGACACAACTAAATATTGCTTTTAAAATACTATTTTTATATAATTTTGGATTTTAATGTAATATATTATTTAAGTAGTAATAATAAATTACATGCAAATTCAAAATTATATAAAAGGGGTGTTCTAAAAGCAATATATAGTTGTTTCTCGATGACACTAATTTTTAATTTGATTTCCTAACAGAGAAATATGGTTATCGCGAAAAAAATTGAATCGCTAATTTTAACCTATCTTTACATTTGATAACTAATATAGTCGAAATTGACTATTTTTTTGGAAAGTTCTGTGTATGTCTGTATGTGTCTGTGTGTGTCTGTATGTGTCTGTATGTGTCTGTATGTGTCTGTATGTGTTTGTATGTGTCTGTATGTGTCTGTATGTGTCTATATGTGTCTGTATGTGCCTGTATGTGTCTGTATGTGTCTATATGTGTCTGTATGTGCCTGTATGTGTCTGTATGTGTCTGTATGTGTCTGTATATGACTGTATGTGTCTGTATGTGTCTATATGTGTCTGTATGTCTCTATATTTGTCTGTGTGTGTCTCTCTCTCAGTGAATGTATGTCTGTGTGTTGATTTTTCAACATATTTCTTAAATTTTGATTTAAAATTAATTCATTCGTAAAGTTGTGTGGTGCCCAAAGCAGATATTTTTGTTATAAATTATAAATAATGTCGAGAAAATTAGTTACATATTTCATAAATATTTCGCTGGTCAGTGTAATTATTATTACCTTTTTTTTCTTTCTAATAATAAAGTATCAAGAATGTATAAAAGATGAATCCCATATTTTCTTATTTTGTACACTCCTACATCTCAAGCCATATGGTGTGTATCCTTGACACACCCCATTCCGAAAAACAGACCACCATCTACCTGTTGTCTAGCGTTGCGGGTGTCTTGCCCTAAATTCCAACCAGCCCCCCATTGAAAACCCCAACCGCACCGGCAACAGCCCCAAAACAATATTGTAGCAACGAATCGCGATAATAATCGTAATTTACCTAATCACCGAACTGGGTTAATTACTTCCATAGTTGTCCGAAGTGCGGCCCGCGTGGGGGGATTTCGTACCGAACTTTTGCCCGTATGTACGCCCCATTATGTGTTTATATTCCATCGTATTAATTTTAATATAAAGCCCCTGGTGCTGGCTAACCACGCGAGCATTACTGTTACACCGCCCGAAAGGTGCTCGCTAATTTAATTTATTCATTAATTTATAATATCGCGAAAGCGGTCTGATTTATAATTCTGGGGGCTCAAAAGCTGCTGTTAAAATTATATCATCATTAACGAGACTTTATCGAACAAAAAAAAAAACAACTAATATTATTAAATCATACCAGAAAATTTATCAAACGGCTGATTATGATTGTGATAAGTTTACCCCTTCTAGAATTTCATATTCCTAAAATAAATTTGTTTTTCTATATTTTCTATGACTATTCTAAATGAGTAGCACCAACACCATCGATAGTAAGATAGTATATATAGATGGTGTTGGTAGCACTAGTATGACGATGTATATTATATATTTATTAATTGACTGTGTACATTCAAAAATATTCAAAAGTCTGAATGATATCTTAAATATTAATAATATTGTATCTTTACTATAAAACGTGTATGGCGTCTAAAAAAATTAGTATGGCGTTTTGTTTTGCATGCTAAAATAAAGCTCTGAGTATTTTTTCACGAAATTGTATACCCAGATAATTGGCGAAAACAAATGTGCATGCCAAAACAGCACTGACAGCCCGAACAACGCGTCCACAATCTGTTCCAACAGATGTTCAAAACTAGGTATTCCAGTGAGCAATTATATTTTAAACGGTTCTAAAATTGTCTGTCAATTCCCAGGTAATGGCCAAGGCTATCGTGCAACAGTAACCGATACTTTATGTGTTTTCGCTACTGGTTACAAGTGAAAACATCGCTTTAAATTAGTATGTTAATTAAGCGGCGTGCCAGAAAAAAAAAACACCGTCCTAGATACTCTAATATCGGGGGGCCCCCGATTACGAAATGCTGCGGAGCTTTATTAATTGGTTAATTATTTTCCGATCATCGGCAGCGGAAAAAATCCGACCTTTACGGAGAGAGACTAATTAATTATGAGATTGGTATCGGATAACGGACTGTGATTTACGATAGTGAAGCTATGGGAAAATTGTTCAATAATTACAACACAAAAATTGCACCGTTTGATAATTTCTATATATTTTGATAATGTTATAATATTTTATACAAAAACATATTTGAGATACTATTGATATTGAAAAGCGGCTGTAAACAATTGATTCAGATTATATAATAAAACAGGTCGATATTAAAACATAGCTACCACTATGGTCAATTCCAGCTAGTCGGTACTCTATCTGGTGGCAGAAATTAACTCAAATGTAGAGGTTAAGCGAAAACCGTTGACATTTGAATCGCAAATAAGAACGAATAGTACTCGTTTATGGTTCGCTAGTTAACAACAATGATTTTATTTCTCTTTTTGGACAAAATTTTGCATCTTTTATAAAAGAAAAACTTGTATCTTTATTGCTATCATCGGATAAAGGCAGAAGTTTGGAGTGTATCATCCGGTAATTCAACTTCACAAAAATCCTCTGTGATTCAAGAAATTTCGCCCTTAACGGGATTTGAACTTACACCCCCAATACACAGTACGTAACGGTCCTGTATTATTATTATTATTATTATTATTATTATTATTGACTTGTGTGTTTGTTTCACTGAACAAAATCACTCGATCATAATCAACCTCGTGTGCCTTAACCAACACTGACTAAAAATGAAAACATCTGCAAACACGTACGATTCCAATTCATTTACCTTCCTCTACCCATAAAACGTTATATTAAAAATGCTTTCGCCATAAACATCTTGGCCTTCCCCATTTGGTCTCCTCCATTGCGTCTTTCCACCAAAGGAAGTACAATTTTACGGCGCGCAGTCAAGTCAATCGTTTGCGGTCGAGCGTTGTTGCTCTTCCGCACGATTACTCGCACCGATATCTTTATTAAGATGAGCACTAACGGTCCAACTAATTACCCACGTTTGTCCCGGCATGCAAATCCGCCGTACTCTTCTTTATTTTTTTATTTTTTTTGCTGTGTGCACACGCTGATGGGTCGCTCGTACACAAAGTCATAGAATTACAAATGCGGATCGCAATAAAAGTAACCGTTAAATGTAAAAGGCGCACACACACACAATTTCACTAACATGTATGTGCGGATTAAAAGTAATAAAATACGTATTTTACGAGCCCGCGGCACAATGGGCCGCATAGATAGGAGATTAGGATCGGACAGCAGCAGCGGCGGCAGTTTGGGGCGGCACAATAATGCCCGAGCGGCGGGGTCATTTTTTCGACACTTGCAAATTACAACCGCATGCGTCTAATAATGCACAATGCGAGGAGTCGAAGACGGGTGTGTGTTTCGAGGGGTGGCGGGCATAATGCGAGCGGGTTTGCAGCCCATTCGGAGTCATGTGTCAGTATAAATATTTTCTGAGGACACCCGGGGTTGCTTTCTCACGAACATTAAAATTTAAAAGGCCGACCACTAAATTTTTTTAAGAGCTATATAAAAATAAACAAAAGACGATGTTCCAACAACTTTAAGAAGAAATGCATAACGTTTTTGTTGTATATTTTTAAAAATATTCTAAAGTTTTTTTTTGACGATTAAGGCTCGATTGCGTAAAGCAAATAGCTCTCGAGTTCATTTTCAATCCGTAATTCAAACATCACCTAATTATGTTTTTGAATTACGGAGCCTCATGTACCTTTGTTTATGTAACAGAGGTACATGAGGCTGCTGAAAATTAGTAGCGCCCCTGCTAACGTTCGTATGCAGCACTTTCTATAGTTCTCGGACCGCCAGGAATCGATTATCTAAAAAAATATATATTTTATAGAATAGCAAACAGTAGCAGCCAAATAAACATATATTATGTAAAGAAATGTTTAATCTATAATTTGGTACCAAAAAAGTCGCGGCCTTTTACTGCCTATAAATTATCTCAATCCATAAATGAGCTTGAATATAATTTATGTCTTAAAATTGTTGTCAGTACTTGAACGATTCCTTTTTTATGCATAAATTTTTATTTTGCAAATACGAATTTTTTAATAAAATTTTTAGAGCTCAAAACATTGATTTTTTGGGAAAAACGTTCTCGTATGCTGAAAAAACAAAATATTTATTTAAATAATCGTTCAAGTACTAGGAAGGTCCCTATACTAGTGAAATTTTTTGGGTTTTATGATTTCAATTGACCTGCTTGATTCATGATGATCACCGTCTCATCAAAAAAAGAGGGTTTCAGGGAAAGGACCATAACTCCGCCAATTATGAATTTTTTTTATAAACTAATACTTATTTTTTTCATTAAAAAACGTACTATTAATAAATTATAATTGTAATGTGAAAAAATTATTGCTACATAACTTTACAAAAATTCAAACTTTTCTCAATTTTTCCGCACAAAAAGGTATATAACCCCTTAATATTTTCTGAAAATTTGGGATTCCCCCAAAGATTTGTAAATTTCTTAACACATTTCTGTTTGTTCAATCAAAAAAATAATCAAAACCGTGCCAAAAATAAAATTTAATCTAAAGATCACGAAAGGTAGGGGTTTTTATTGAAGGATGAAGAGGACGAAATATGATCAACAAGTCTACATGTCTTGACTGTGTTAATAAATTTCCAAATCTTTGGGGAATCTACCGAAACCAGGTCGCCAGGAAGCAGATATTACTAGAGCTACCTACAGGGCGAATTTTATGTATTATAAAAATAAAATAGAAAACTATTTTTACTCCACCATAGAATGTATATATATATATATATATATATATATATATATATATATATATATATATATATATATATATATATATATATATAAGTCTTAAATTTTGTAATTTATTCAAATCTAAATTTCCTTGAATTGTGCCATTCCACCACTTTTTATATGAATAATATAATAAATTTTTATTAAGAACTTATATTTTTTATTTTATTTTACATTATTTTTTTTTAAATTTTTGTTTTGAATTATGTGCTTGATAATTCATCTTATTTTTATTATATTATTTTACTTTTATATAATTTTTAAAATGTTTTGATAAATTTGTATTTACATTTTATATATAGAGGTGTACCGGTGTGAACTCCCCTATGATCCCAGCCTCTATACCGCGCGGCGCCGTAGGGCCGTGCGTACGGCAGATTGTTTGCGGGTCTGTACTGACCAATTGGGGTGACCAATAAAATCCAAATTTTGAGGAATTCTTTATTAATATCTTGCCGATCATAATATATATATATCTAAATTTTTTTTAATAATTGTTATAGGCGTTTTTGTATAATATATGTTGTAACGCAAATTAATATTTTGGATTTGAAAAAAATTGCTTGATGTTTATAACAATATGATAAAGTAAAATGGAAAGTCTGTATACCGGCGATCTTGGTTCAGAACATATCACTGTACCAGATGGCCGAAGGAAATTGGAAAATTTTGATTCTAAGTATTTTTTTTTCGGCGACTAACTTGTATATCATTATTATTATTATTATTGACCATGATGCGCCATGTTCTTGGATTTGAAAAAAATTGCCTAATGTTTATAACAATATGATAAAGTAAAATGGAAAGTCTGTATACCGGCGATTTTGTTTTTCTATTTTTTTTTAATTTTAAACTTTTACGCTCATATCTGGATAATCTGATTTTAGAGGCTGAGTCCATAAAAAAATAATGCAACATATTTTGTTTAATTTTTTGTTGTATCTTGGTTCAGAATATATCACTGCACCAGGTGGCCGAAGAAAATTGAAATTTTTTTATTCTAAGTATTTCTTTTTTTGGCGACTAACTTGTATATCATTATTATTATTATTGACCATGGTGCGCCATGTTCTTGGATTTGAAAAAAATTGCCTAATGTTTATAACAATATGATAAAGTAAAATGAATAGTCTGTATACCGGCGATTTTGTTTTTCTATTTCTTTTTTAAATTTTAAACTTTTACGCTCATATCTGGGTAATCCGATTTTAGAGGCTGAGACCATAAAAAAATAATGCAACATATTTTGTTTAATTTTTTGTTGGATCTTGGTTCAGAACATATCACTGCACCAGATGGCCGAAGAAAATTGAAAAATTTTTATTCTAAGTATTTCTTTTTTCGGCGACTAACTTGTATATCATTATTATTATTATTGACCATGATGCGCCATGTTCCTGGATTTGAAAAAAATTGCCTAATATTTATAACAATATAATAAAGTAAAATGGAAAGTCTGTATACCGGCGATTTTGTTTTTCTATTTTTTTTTAAATTTTAAACTTTTACGCTCATATCTGGATAATCCGATTTTAGAGGCTGAGTCCATAAAAAAATAATGCAACATATTTTGTTTAATTTTTTGTTGGATCTTGGTTCAGAACATATCAGTGCACCAGATGGCCGAAGGAAATTGGAAAATTTTGATTCTAAGTATTTTTTCTTCGGCGACTAACTTGTATATCATTATTATTATTTTTGACCATGATGCACCATGTTCCTGGATTTGAAAAATATTGCCTAATGTTTATAACAATATGATAAAGTAAAATGGAAAGTCTGTAAACCGGCGATTATGTTTTTCTATTTTTTTTTTTAATTTTAAACTTTTACGCTCATATCTGGATAATCCGATTTTAGAGGCTGAGTCCATAAAAAAATAATGCAACATATTTTGTTTAATTTTTTGTTGGATCTTGGTTCAGAACATATCAGTGCACCAGATGGCCGAAAAAAATTGGAAAATTTTGATTATAATTATTTTTTTTTTCGACGACCAAGTCAATCATGTTTCATTAATATTGTTTTTACCAGGCCACTGTGATACAATTAATTTGAAAAAATTACACAATGTTTATAACAAAATGATAATGAAAAATGGAAAGTCTCAAACTGAGCACCTTGATCCTTCTATTTATTTTTTATTTTTAACTTTTCCGCTCCTATCTGGATATGCCGATTTTAGAGGCTGGGTCGATAAAAAAATTATGCAACATATTTTGTTTAATTTTTTTTTAGATCTAGGTTTAGAACATATCAGTGAACCAGATTCCTGAAGAAAATTGGAAAATTTTGATTATAAGTATTTTATTTTTCACCGACAAGTCGAACATGTTTCATTGTTATTATTTTTACCAGGCCACTGTAATACAATTGATTTGAAAAAAATACACAATGTTTATAACAAAATAACAATGTAAAATGGAGTGTCTCAAGCTCAGTACATTGTTCCTTCTATTAATTTTTTTATTTTTAACTTTTCCACTACTGGACTTGCCAATTTTAGAGGCTGGGTCGAAATTTGGAAATAAATATCTATCTATCTAACTTAATGCACCACAAAAACAAAAATCACTCAAATCCCACTAAAACTCTCCCATTTTTTTTCTATTAATTATTTTCCTTGGTAGAATATTAATGTTCAACCGAACGTGTTCGTGGGGCGGGCGGCATAGACATGCAAATTTTGGGAGCGCGCGTTATCTCGCGATCGGGTTGAGCTGGATGCAAGGGAGTAAAAAAAACGCGCGCTATTCAGCAGCGGCACGTCGAAAGGGGTGAGGGATGAATAAAGATGCGCCCGTAGCGGGTGTACTTCACGTAACAAGCCCGCCTTCGAGGGCTCTCCGTGCCGCGCGAATGAAATGTTTTTCGTAATCACGATCTGCGAGCAATAAGGGGCCGGAGGAAGAAACAAGAGGGGTTTATAATTTCAACGCTATTCTATTTCAGTTTTTTTAATACCTTCAAGCCAGATATTTTTAACTGCAAGATAGAAAATTTGTCAGATATATCAAATCGAAATTATCGCGTTGTTTTTGTCCCCATTGATGAACGAAACTGTCAGTAATAAATATATTTCTTACAGACATACTGTTACAGCACAAAAGTTAAGATCGTTTTAGACAAGACAATTTCTTAGCTCAAAAGTTGTTCAAGAAATGAATTCATATATCCTCCTCCCATACAATTTGTTCTTGACAAATAGAACGCGTTATATTTTTCCATTCGATTTACTATCCAATTCAAAATTTCAAATTATTTGCTGTATGATACGAGACAATTTAGATTGTCTTGCATCTTGACTAAAGGTCGTTTTAGACAAGACTTCTTGACTCAAAAGTTAAGGTCGTTTTAGACAAGACAATTTCCTAGCTCAAAAGTTGTTCAAGAATTGAATTCATATATCCTCCTCCCATACAATTTGTTCCTCACAAATAGAACGCGTTATATTTTTCCATTCGATCCATATAATCTAAATTATCTCGTATCATACAGCAAATTATTTGAAATATTGGATCAATATTTCAAATAATTTGCTGTATGATACGAGATAATTTAGATTGTCTCGCATCTTGACTAACTTTTGAGTCAAGAAATTGTCTTGTCTAAAACGACTTTTATACATGACATGTAGGTCGGCTGCAAAACATTGTCTTCGTTTTTAAATTAAGGTATAATATAAAATTTGAGATTTGTCCACTTTAGCGCTCAATGCCTCTTATATACAGTATATTATATATTTAAAAATTAATTGTGAGATTTAAATGTGTCTGCAGTAGAAACGCAAAATCATTCCATAGTAATTTCAAGAAGAGAGAAAAAAAAAACGTTTTAATACCCATGTAATATCGAATATTTAATTAAAGACCTTTAAAGAGAGAACCCATAGAACCGCCTCTAATTACACACCGCGCGCAACTTTTTTCACATCTAATAATTCCGTGTTCCAAATTACATAATACCAGGTTGTAAATTGAATCAAATTAAAGAAGACTCTTATCGCGATCTCATTAAAAAAAAACTTGTTCGGGTCGAATTTTATGAATAAATTCGCTCCGCATTCGATTACAAATCCCCAATTAATTCGGGCCACCCTAATGCACCTCGCTCCTTCCGTCGCCAATTCATCACCCGGTAATGGAATTCAATTTCAACAGGTCCTTCCGCCGGACTGTAATTACGTTATAATTAAAATATAAACCACTCGGGCAGTGTGTTGTCATTTAAAAATCCTGATGGTATCGCGTCTATCCTTGTTAAACGAAATGTTGATAATTACAGCCCGTAATTTTCAGTTTCTGTCCCGCATTAGCATAGTGTAAGTAAGGAAACACCGAAAGCACATTAGGTTGGCGGGGGCCTGTAATATTCCGGAAATCATTATATTCGGAATGGAACACAATAAAGATGTATTGGGGCGATCGCGAGGTAATGACGGGGCGCGGGGCGGGCTTTAATTACGGCCCGGAGAGTGTGTTTGTGTGTGGGCGGCATGCAAATTTACGAGCGTTTCGGCCCGCAGGACGCGCCAAATTGCATACTTTCGACGATTGATGGATATCGCGTTAGAGCCGGTCGTAATTTTGCTCAGATTCGCGATGAATAATGCTGGGAGGTTGCGGGCCGATGGTCAATATAAAGCTGTATGCGAAGTATGGCAGTAAACGGGCAGTTGTTCATTTAAATTTGACCTGCTTTCAAATAAATGGACAAGAATATTGTATTAAATGTAACTAGTAAATAAAATTAATTAATGAAGGAGATAAATAAAACTATTATGTTGTTTTACCACTACAAAACGTTGGTGAAAACGATTAAAAACCATCGAAATATCGATCATTATCCCATTAAGTTGTCATCGAGTTCATTAAGTACAACTGGTATATCAGGGAAACCTACACGTTATTGGAACTTAAAACGTGCAGATTTGCGAACGTGTTCTAATGTCCTAGATGAATTAATATCTCAATTGATTTATTTATTTATATTTACACAACCATTAAATTTATGAAATTACTATTAGATGGAAATACTCAATATGGAAAAGTTATAGAAAATTAGTTTTTCTTGAAACAACGCTTATCAAAACATTAAAATTCCGTTTGTTTCATTTAAAAAAAATGTATATTAAGTTTCTAGAAAACCCCATGTGATTCAGCGATAAAACTAATTAACGGTGCAATAAACATTGTAGCATTAAAATGATAATAACGCAAATTTGCATATGTTATAATATTTGCGGTTTGTGTTATTTTACATGCTTGGCATATGACTCACTTTGTGTAATGTGAAAAATGAGCAGGCGGCATCACACAATCCGATAGATAAGACCGACGTCGTTCCCCTTTTTAAGCCGAAAGGCAACGTTTATCACCGCCAGGGACCATGTTTTAACCCAGTTAACGAAAAGCCCGCGCGCGTTTTTATCTTAATTGTAACGCGTCGGTTATTGTTTAAACGACTGACATATTAACACAAATGCGTTGAGCGTTACAAACATTCATCTCGATAAAAAGAAGAAAAAAATGTTGACCAAGTTTAACAATTTTAAATACAATGTAACAGATTCCCGCATAGAGAAATTATTAATTGATCAAAATAAGTTTATTTTTTAGTCTTTTTAAGGTCGTTTTAGACAAGACAATTTCTTAGCTCAAAAGTTGTTCAAGAAATGAATTCATATATCCTCCTCCGATACAATTTGTCCTTGACAATTAGAAAGCGTTATATTTTTCCATTAGATCTATCATTCAATTCAATATTTCAAATAATTTGCTGTATAATACGAGACAATTTAGATTGTCTCGCATCTTGACCAACTTTTGAGTCAAGAAATTGTTTTGTCTAAAACGACCTTTAGTCAACATGCGAGTCAATCTAAATGTCTAAAACGACTTTTAGTTAACAAGCAAATATAATTTAAATGATAAATAAAATGATCGTTCACTTTATTATACTAAGCTCTAGCCATTTCGAGCCAATTTTATGTATCCTTTAAAACGAATTATCACAAAGTAGATGCATCAACAATCCAATATTTGAAATATATTTTAATTTAATTCATAAACAACGTCTTTAATTAATGTATGCTTCGATAAAACACTCCTAATAAAATATTCCTCACATGCACTTATTCGTTATTTAGTATGAAACATTTTGCATAATCAGATAGTACAGTTCCCGGCTGCCATAAAATTTAATTCAAGTAAGCAGCGTATTTTATTCAGAACACCTGTATTTATAATTGCGGCGCATTTCAATTTATTGTTTCCTCAAAAAAATCATGCCAGTCGCAATAAATATTTGCATCTCCCATGAGCAGACTAAACAATGCGCATTATCTCGCGGCCGATTATTTTTAACGCTTCCTGTAAACACGCGCCGTGGCCAATTTGTATGCATTTACGGAATCAACGGCGGCGCAATTGCTATTTTTTTCGCGTGTTATCGCCGCCACCGAGCGTACCCCGGTAATTTTCAAAAGTGCATGCGAATGCAAATTATCCGCACATTACAATTATAAACGATATCGTGAGTGATAGTGAACATTGAAATGCCTTATACAGATAAATTAAATATAATTATATACCAGAAAAATATTGGACCAAACATGTTTCAAAACTATCGAAACAAACTAAAAAATCTTGAGACATAAAAGCTATATACATAATCTACCCTATAGATTCTTATACATTCTGATAATTACGATCATCAAAACTTACAAAATAAGCTTATACTATGTGATTTTAGTTGTATAAATAATTCAATGGTCTAGTTTTTACTGAAAGATTAATTTTACAATACGAATAATAAACAAATTATAGACATGATCCCTTAACTCTTTCGGCTCTATCGGTGACATTTGCTAATATAACATTTACTCTACTCACTGTGCCTATCCATATGTTTGCTTTTAATCACTAGATTTCATTACAAGGCAGTTTAAAAAAAATCCATGCGCAGTTTTAGAAATTTTTGAATTTTCATGTGTATGAATAAACGTAATCATAAAAAAAACAAGAAAAAAATATTTACAAATTTAAAAATCCAGGGCTAAAAGGGTTAAGTACATTATTAGAATCTATAAACAGGTCTTCATTGTTTTCTAATTATATATATATAAATATATATATATATATATATATATATATATATATATATACATATACATATATATATATATATATATATATATATATATATATATATATATATATATATTAGAGAAAATTGAAAATATTTGATCGATTTTACTTAAAATACACGCTTCATTGTTTTCTAATTATTATGATGAAAGAACGCTAAACATTTCAGCGTTCTTTCATCATAATAATTAGAAAACAATGAAGCGTGTATTTCAAGTAAAATCGATCAAATGTTTTCAATTTTCTCTAATATAACAAATTGTTTATGCAATAATTTCAGTCGTTGTCATTATACCCCGCCAGTTGTCCGAAACTCAAATACATTCCGTTAATGACAAATAATTACATGTACCAGTGCTGTGTGTAATTGTCGCACAGCAATCAATCCGTATTATTTATTGAGAGGACGTAATTAACGATTTGTCCCCGGGATTCAGTTAATAATTATGCGGCACGACATTTTCCGTTCATAATTGAGTCGCATTAGCGGCCGCAGGAGGCCCGAAAACGGGTTCAATATTTATGCGTAGCAAAGTTGAACGCAGCACCAAAATTGTTTTAATAATTGAGTCGTTTGCGGCGCCGGGTAATTTTAGTGGAGATCATTAGTTGTATTAATATTAATGCTGCGGTGTGATTATAAGGCTTGAAGGGAAAATATGCTTTTTTTTATTACAGTATTTCTCGTGAATATTGATTATATATTTATATATTTATTAATCGAGTATCCGATTTTTTGGACGCACGCATGATTGCTGTAAGTAAGTGACATAATGGCCGGTAGCCATGAACTATTTAAAATTTTATCACGCACAAGTTTATCTAAGGAAACTATGGTTAACAAATCTTCATTTAGTTCTATCTATTTAATTGGTTATAGCGTTCTTCATCGCTTTCCGATTCTTCAAAAAGTTTTAAATATCTGATATAGAGGAGTATCACATATTTTTTAACTTTTTGAAGTCAGGGAGCACTTTTGATCATAAGAAAAACTTGCAAAGCAATAAAATCAAAGACTAAATCACATACAGTAGATAAGCCAATATTCAATTTCAGCTTTCATCATTTTTCGAAGCACTTGCAACAAGCTCACCGAGCACCGTGTTTCGCATAGCACCGGCCCTGGCACCGGTATTGATATAGACTTTACTTTTGGATGAAATCTATCAAAAACAGGCTTATTTTAAACATAATTAAATGCAGAATATAAAATAATAACAAAATTTGAAATATCGTATATCATTGATTTTTTATATTTTTTATAACTCAGTCGATTAGTTTAAAACAGCTCGTGCAATAAAAACCTTCCTGCAGACTTTATTTTTGAGTGAAAATTATTGAAAAACAGCTTGTTTTGAGCCCAATTAAATATAGAATGTGAAATAGTATCATAAATTTAAATATCTTAAATATTTGTTTTTTTTTATCAATTTTTATAAATCAGTCGCTTAATTTAAAACAGCTCGTGCAATAAAAACCTTCTTGCAGACTTTATTATTGGGTGAAAATGATCAAAATATGATTTATTTTAAGCCCAATAAAATAGAGAATGTAACAAAATATTATAAATTTAAATATCTTAAATCTTTGATTTTTTTATAAGTCAGTCGATTAATTTAAAACAGCTCGTACACTAAAAACCTTTCTGTAGACTTTATTTTTGGATGAAAATTATCTGAAAATAGCTTATTTCAAGCCCAATTAAATACAAAATATGAAAGCATATCATAAATTTTAATTACTTAAATTTTTGATTTTTGGATTATTTTTTATAAATCAGTCAATTAATCTAAAACAGTTCGTTCAATAAAAACCTTCCTGCAAACTTTATTTTTAGGTGAAAAATATCAAAAAGAGCTTATTTTGAGCCAAATTAAATATCAAATATAAAATAATATCAAAAATTTAAATTTCTTAAATATTTGATTTTTTATCATTTTTTATATGTGAGTCGATTAATTTAAATTAGCTTGTGCAATAAAAACCTTCCTGCAGATTTAATTTTCGTGTAAAAATGGCCAAAAAACGGTTTATTTTGAGCCCAATTAAATATAGAATATAAAATAATATCAAAAATTTAAATTTCTTAAATATTTGATTTTTTTATCATTTTTAATATATGAGTCGATTAATTTAAATCAGCTTGTGCAATAAAAACCTTCCTGCAGATTTTATTTTCGAGTAAAAATGGCCAAAAAACGGTTTATTTTGAGCTCAATTAAATATAGAATGTAAAATAATATGATAAATTTAAATTTCTCAAGTATTTGATTTTTTATCATGTTTTAAAACTCAGCCAATTAATTTAAAATACTTCGTATAAAAAAATTCTTCTTGTAGACTTTATTTTTGTGTGAAAATTTTCAAAAATGGTTTCTTTTGAGTCCAATTAAGTATAGAATATGAAATAATATCATAAATTTAAATTTCTTAAATCTATGATTTTTTATAATTTTTAATAAGTCAGTCGATTAATTTAAAATGGCTCGTATACTAAAAACCTTCCTGCAGACTTTATTTTTGGGTGAAAATGATCCAAAAATATCTTATTTCAAGCCCAGTTAAATATAAAAGATAAAATTATATCATAAATTTTAATTTCTTAAATCTTTGATTTTTTTATCATTTTGTATATGTCAGTCGATTAATTTAAAAGAGCTCCAACATTAAAAATCTTCCTGCAGACTTTATTTTTGGGTGAAAAATATCCAAAAATAGTTTATTTCAAGTCCAATTAAATATAGAAGATAAAATATTATCATAAATTTAAATATGTTATATAGTTGATTTTTTATCATTTTTTATAAGTCAGTCGATTAATTTAAAACGGCTCGTATACTAAAAACCTTCCTGCAGACTTTATTTTTGGGTTAAAATGATCCAAAAGTATCTTATTTCAAGCCCAGTTAAATATAAAAGATAGAATTATATCATAAATTTAAATTTCTTAAATCTTTGATTTTTTTATCATTTTGTATATGTCAGTCGATTAATTTAAAAGAGCTCCAACACTAAAAATCTTCCTGTAGACTTTATTTTTGGGTGAAAAATATCCAAAAATAGTTTATTTCAAGTCCAATTAAATATAGAAGTTAAAATATTATCATAAATTTAAATATCTTAAATAGTTGATTTTTTATAATTTTTTATAAGACAGTCGATTAGTTTGAAACAGCTCGTATACTAAATACCTTGCTGTAGACTTTATTTTTGGTTGAAATGTATCCAAAAATTACTTATTTTAAGTCCAGTTAAATATAAAAGATAAAATTATACTATAAATTTAAATTTCTTAAAACTTTGATTTTTTATCATTTTGTATAAGTCAGTCTATTTATTTAAAAGAGCTAGTACACTGAAAATCTTCCTGTAGACTTTATTTTTGGGTAAAAATTATCCAAAAATATTTTATTTCAAGCCCAGTTAAATATAAAAGACAAAATTATATCATAAATTTAAATTTCCTAAATCTTTGATTTTTTATCATTTTGTATAAGTCGGTCGATTAATTTAAAAGAGCTCGTACACTAAAAATCTTCCTGTAGACTTTATTTTTGGTAAAAATTATCCAAAAACAGGTTATTTCAAGCACAATTAAATATAAAAGATAAAATTATATCATAAATTTAAATTTCCTAAATCTTTGATTTTTTTATCATTTTGTATAAGTCGGTCGATTAATTTAAAAGAGCTCGTACACTAAAAATCTTCCTGTAGACTTTATTTTTGGGCAACAATTATCAAAAAACAGCTTATTTCAAGCACACTTAAATATAAAAGATAAAATTATATCATAGATTTAAATTTCCTAAATCTTGATTTTTTTATCATTTTGTATATGTCAGTCGATTAATTTGAAACAGCTCGTCCACTAAACATCTTCCTGTAGTTTTTATTTTTGGGTCGAAGTTATCCAAAAATAGCTTATTTCAAGCCAGCTTAAATATAAAAGAAAAAGTAATGTCATAAATTTAAATTTATTAAATCTTTGATTTTTTGATAATTTTTTATTAGTCAGTCGATTAATTTAAAAGAGCTCGTATAATAAAAATCTTCCTATAGACTTTATTTTTGGGTGAAAATTATAGAAAAATAGCTTATTTGAAGCCCAGTTAAATATAAAAGATAAAATTATATCTTACATTTAAATTTATTAATCTTTGATCTTTTTGTATAAGTCAGTCGATTAATTAAAAAGCACTAAAAATATTCCTATAGACTTTATTTTTGGGTGAAAATTATCCAAAAATATCTTATTTTAAGCCCAATTAATTATGAAATGGAACATAATATCATAAATTTAAATTTCTTAAATCTTTGATTTTTTAAATTATTTTTAATAAATTAGTCGATTATTCTAAAACAGTTCGTACACTAAAAACTTTCATGCAGACTTTATTTTTGGGTGAAAAATATCAAAAAAGAGCTTGTTTTAAGCCCAATTAAATATATAATCTAAATTAATATTATAAATTTGAATTTCTTAAATATTTGATTTTTTATCAGATTTTATATCTCAGTAGATTAATTTAAAACAGCTCGTGCAATAAAAATCTTCCTGCAGACTTTATTTTCGAGTGAAAATGATCAAAAAATGGTTTATTTTGAGCCCAATTAAATGTAGAATGTAAAATAATATCATATATTTAAATTTTTTAAATCTTTGAATTTTTATAATTTTTTCAGTTTGTTAGTCGATTCATTTAAAACAGCTCGTACACTATAAACCTTCCTGTAGACTTATTTTTTTGGTGAAAATTATTAAAAAATAACTTATATTGAGCGCAAATAAATATAAAATGTAAAATAATATCATAAATTTCAATTTCTTAAATTTTTGATTTTTTCATCATTTTTTATAAATGAGTCGATTAATTTAAAACAGTTCGTACAATAAAAACCTAACTGCAGACTTTATTTTTGGGTGAAAATTATCAAAAAAGAGCTTATTTTGAGCCCAATTATATATAGAATGTAAAATACTATCATACATTTAAATTTCATAAATATTAGATTTTTTACAATTAAAGTAATGACACAAATAAGATTGAAAAAGTAATTTCAAAAAATCACTCAAAATTCATTGTATAGGACTACGCAATTAAAAATCATCTCCCGTCTGAGGACGGGAATTTCACCTTTATATATATAATATCCTCAGACGAGGGATGATTTTTAATTGCGTAGCCTATACAATGAATTTTGAGTGATTTTTTGAAATTACTTTTTCAATCTTATTTGTGTCATTACTTTAATTGTATAAAAGCAAAACATTACTTAGAACATTGCTATTACTTCAAAACACATAATATTTCAATTAAATAATGAATAAAAAAAACACGTCTCTATGGGAATTCGAACCCGCGACCTCACTTGTAAACTGGAAGCATAAAATACATAAATGACATGTCGGTCGGCTTCAAAAAATTGTCTTCATTTTCATATTATATTGATTTAGATTCAAACTGCTCATTTGCTGAGGGTGAAATATGTATGTCGTGTTATACTGTTGATAATAATAATAATAATAATAAAAATATTTATTGTGATACATAACATTTACATATACATACCACAATGGGCTAACGACCGGAATACTGAAAGAAATTAATACACTGTTGCGGATTTGATTTGAATGCTCGATATAAAAGTAAAATCAGCTGAAATTCCAAGATATAGTTCATTAAATCAGTAATTCTCTTGAATATGCAAATGTTATGCAAAAATAAAATTTATATTTCAATATATTGCAATAATTTAAGGTATAATGTGCAATAAAATAATAACAGTCGTAATTAATATATCTATGACTAACTACAACTAATCAAATTAGCAACGCTCGCGCGATGGAAAGTTCCGAATCACCGCAAACGAACATAAAAAAAGCCTATTACGAGCAAATATCACATAAAAACGTACGAGAATGATAATGACGAGAGTCGGAGTCATGCAGTCTACACCGGTGCCCGTCCAAGGCCGCCAGCGCACGTTTTTTTTTCATTATAATTTATATTGACTTAACGAGCGCGCGATAAACGTTTCGCTGTTATTATATTCGCTATCGCGTTCTGAGTATTTTGTTGTGCAACGTTATTTAAATGAGCACCATCAAATAATTAAGTCATTCCGGAATGAACGCGAATTTAAACTCTTGTATGGGTAGGCGCGCGAAACAGGAAACGGATGCGGTCAGCGAGTGCAGACAGGTGCGAACTGAGCTTAATCCCAAAAAAAAATACAGCAAAAAAATATCTACCACTACGACATTCCGAAATTATTAATAAATAAATCATTTTAAATATTGGATTGAAACGGCATCTACTTTGTAATTCATTATAATAAATAAATAAAACGAATTTATCTTTGAAAAGAAATATTATTTAAATAATTTTAATTTTTAGATGATTCAAAATGAATATAAAATTGGTATAAAATCTAGATTTAATTTTATATTAATGATCATAACACTCATAAAACCAAATTTATTAGTTTGAACCCATATTGTTGCCTAAACCCAACCAATGTGATGTTGAATCAACACAAGTTTCAACTCTGTAGCGCCTCTATTTCAAATGATATAGAGATGAATGTAGAGTATTTATAGCCCTACAGATTGATGCTCGAAGTTGTTCTGTAGCTTTTACAGTTTTCGCGCTATAGCGGTGGAAAATGGTGAATAAGATGAAATTTCATGTTTTTCCCTAGTTTCAACTGTGTAGCATATGTATTTCAAATGTTAGAGCTGGCTTATATCTGAAAATGCACCAAAAATGCCTCATTATGAAGTTAAGCTAAGTTCCAAATATCATACATAATATCAATTAATTTTAATTTAAAAAAAATATATTTTTTGTTTAAAACCTTATCATCTCAAAGATATCGTACCTCCACCAGAAAATTGACACAAATGTGAATTATCAGAAATTACAATTTTAAGTTTCGAAATGCGGTAATACTCTTTTTAGTTCAAAAATAAACTTCTATCTTTATAGGGCTTCTATCTTTATAGGGCTATCAGCCTTGAGGCTTTTCCGCCGGTCAAGGGAGAAGCTCAGAAGAGTTTAATCACCCGGTATTTACCTTAACTTCACAGAAAACCTCTGAAAAACTGTGAAAGGTGATTCGCGAAAATTCGCTCCCAGCTGGGGATCGAACTCAGGCTCCCCAATGCTCAGTACGAGACGGATGACGCCTCTAACCACTCGGCCACTGAGCTGGGTTAAACTTATCATTATTCGTGAAAAGAATAATAAATATATTCCTGTGCAATAGCATGATATTAAATATTTATCATTATAATAATTATTATTACAATATATTTATGTTTTTTAAAATGTTACATTTATAATGATGCCTTTACAACATTGGATTTGGGGCCCCACACTTAATAAATCATTCAGTGATTAAATGAATTTTTTAATTAACAAGAACAAACAAAAAAACATCCTACTAGCATAAATTAAATATTACAGCAATAAGGAATGTGTTATTCCCATAAAATATAATTCTAAAGCTTGAAACTAAACGTCCCCAAATGAATAATACGCGTGAATATTTTGCAATTATATCCGCCCATGCGTGAACACAGAACGGCCACGTTATGTTCACTCGCTTTGAATAAAATTACGATTACAATAATATTTACGGCGCGAAAACAATGACGTGAGTCATTTTTTGCGTCTGCTGTTTTCGCCGTCGCATCTACATTAATTCCGCGACCGGTTGGTTCTTACGAAATTTGATAACACAGTTTTATTGCACATTAAGAAATGCAAACAAAAACTTGCCACAAAGTAAAATCCTTGTTATGGATTTCGGTATATTATTTACGGAGGAAATGGTTATAAAATCCAGACATGAGCTCTACAGAATTGAATAAATATAACTTCAAAATTTTACCTAAAGACATTAAAAACAATAACAATTTAAAAATATTTAAACAAAAATTAAAAGACATCTTAATCCTGAATCAAGAAAAATAAGAAACCCAAACAAAATACAACCAAGAACAACAACACCAATAACAACAACTACATGAACAACAACTACAAAAACAACAATTACAATAACAACAACTACAAGAACAACAACTACAATAACAACAACTACAAGAACAACAAGAACTCCTTCACAGCAGGCTGTCCATGTCAGTGGATTGGTGGCAGCACTGAGAAGGAGCAAGTCAAGATCCATATAAATATAATACGAAGACAATAGTACAACTTTCCAAATACATATATTCAAAAAAAGTAATAATACAAATAAAAATAATAAAAGTAATAAAGAGTATTTACTTTTATTATTTTTAATTGTATTATTACTTTTTTTGTATATATGTATTTGGAAAGTTGTACTATTGTTTTCGTATTATATTTATATGAATCTTTACTTGCTTACAACCTGGTGGTTGTCCATGTCATGGATTGGTGACAGCACTGAGAAGGAGCAAGTAAAGATTCATATAAATATAATACGGAAACAATAGTACAACTTTCCAAATACATATATACAAAAAAAGTACATAATACAATTAAAAATAATTAATAATTTAAAATTTTGAAAAAAGCATTTATAGCAAAACATCGAGTATTCCACATCTAATAAAAAACACAAATTCATGGTGTTAAACATCACAGTACAACAATGCGACATGGGATATTTCACCCTAAGCAACTCGCATAATGCCCCTTTAGGCCTAGCCGCGCCGAAAAACCTCGCCTATAAAATTAAAACTCGTAAAAGTCACCGAAACAGTTCACTTTTTGCCGTCGTAAATTTCGGCATTACGAAGATTTATCGCGGCCAGGCCCCGTACAGACCGAGGCCTATTTGTTGCAAATTTTTATGTCTTCCTTTTGAACGGCCCCGGTTTTAATGCGCGACCGCTTTGGGGATTTTATCGACGCCCGAAGCCCCTGCAGGAGCGACAAATCCGTTCGAAACGTTTACGTTTCACACACATACATAAGAGCTCATACATACATACATACATAAAACCACCTAATTGTCGTATTACGTTTCCAGCGTATTTAAATTCGAAGCGGACCGCATTCATGGTAACAATGGGGCCTTTTCGCATGGCTACATTTGTTAACCACAAGTAACCGGAGCGCGCCGAGGACAAAAGTTGTGATATTTAAATTTGTGGATTGGATGCCATTACCCGGCTTCTTATTTGGTTGTAACTAAAACGAGAGGCGATTAAATGGCGTTTTATTAAAATTACTGTTTACTAAATTCTGCTCGCATAGCTTTTGTATTCAATTTCTTGTACTAAAATCATTTTGAATAACTGTATGTTGATTTAACGACATTAATGGTCGGAAAAGTTGCATATTTTATGTTGATTTATTAATTAATACACCTAGGCTCGGTTGTATGAAGGCTCAGTAACTATAACCTTTGATTATATTGTCAGATAATTTAAGATTCGGTTGTATAAAGACGAGTAAACTATAACCATCAATGTTCAGCACCTATATACTAACCCTCATTTTTGTATATATTTATGAGATATCTTTATTATCTTCAAAGATATGGCTCGTATAAGTTGAATTTAATATTATCATACATTCCTGCAAAAATACCTATTCATCATGATGTGTTATTCATATCTAAAAATGTATGAAAAACTCAATTATAAAGACTCCAATGACATATCTTCATTATCTTCAAATAATGGCCTTTGAAAGTTTAAATTTGTTTTATCATACATTCCTGCAAAATAATCTATTCATCATGATGCAATTTTAAAACTTTTTATGTTATTCTTTTCTAAAAAATGTATGAAAAACTCAATAATAAAGACTCCAATAAGATATCTTCAAAGATATGACTCGTAAAAGTTAAATTTAGTATTAGCACACATTCCTGCAAAAATACCTATTCGTCATGATGCAATTTTAAGATTTTTTATGTTATTCGTATCTAAAAATGTACGAAAAACACAATTATAAAGACTCCAATGAGGTATCTTCATTATCTTCAAAGATATGACTTGTAAAAGTTGTAATTTGTTTTTCACATATTCCTGCAAAAATACCTATTTATTTTGATGCAGTTTTAAGATTTTATATGTTATTATTGTCTATAAATGCATGAAAAACTAAATTATAAAGACTCTTATGAGATATCTTTATTATCTTCAAAGATATGGCTCGTATAAGTTGAATTTAATATTATCACACATTACTGCAAAAATACCTATTCATCATGATGCGATTTTAAGATTTGTTGGGTTATTCATATCTAAAAATGTATGAAAAACTCAATTATAAAGACTCCAATGACATATCTTCATTATCTTCAAATATATGGCCTTTGAAAGTTTAAATTTGTTTTATCATACATTCCTGCAAAATAATCTATTCATCATGATGCAATTTTAAAACTTTTTGTGTTATTCTTGTCTAAAAATGTATGAAAAACTCAATAATAAAGACTCCAATAAGATATCTTCATCATCTTCAAAGATATGACTCGTAAACGTTAAATTTAGTATTAGCACACATTCCTGCAAAAATACCTATTCGTCATGATGCGATTTTAAGATTTTTTATGTTATTCATATCTAAAAATGTACGAAAAACACAATTATAAAGACTCCAATGAGGTATCTTCATTATTTTCAAAGATATGACTTGTAAAAGTTGTAATTTGTTTTTCACATATTCCTGCAAAAATATCTATTTATTTTGATGCAATTTTAAGATTTTATATGTTATTATTGTCTATAAATGCATGAAAAACTAAATTATAAAGACTCTTATGAGATATCTTTATTATCTTCAAAGATATGGCTCGTATAAGTTGAATATAATATTATCACACATTCCTGCAAAAATACCTATTCATCATGATGCGATTTTAAGATTTTTTGGTTATTCATATATAAAAATGTATGAAAAACTTAATTATAAAGACTCCAATGAGGTATCTTTATTATCTTCAAAGATATGACTTGTGAAAGTTGAAATTTGTTTTATCACACATTCCTGCAAAAGTACCCATCCATCATGATGGAATTTTAAGACATTTTGTGTTATTCTTGTCTATAAATGTATGAAAAACTAAATTATAAAGACTCTAACGAGATATCTTCATTATCTTCAAAGATATGGCTCGTAAAAGTTAAATTTAGTATTATCACACATTAATGCAAAAATACCTATTCATCATGATTTTAAGACTTTTTGTGTTATTCATATCTAAAAATTTATGAAACACTCAATTATAAAAACTCCAATGAGATATCTTCATTATCTTCAAAGATATGGCTTGTGAAAGTTTGAATTTGTTTTATCACACATTTCAGCAAAAGTACCTATTCATCATTCTTTTTGTGTTATTCTTGTCTATAAATGGATGAAAAAGTAAATTATGAAGACTCCAATAAGATATCTTCATTATCTTCAAAGATATGGCTCGTAAAAGTTAAATTTAGTATTATTCATTTCTAAAAATGTATGGAAAACTCAATTATAAAAACTACAATAAGGTATCTTCCTTATCTTCAAAGATATGGCTTGTGAAAGTTTAAATTTAGTAGTAGCAGACATTCCTGAAAAAATACCTATTCATTATAATGCAATTTTAAGATTGTTTGCGTTATTCATGTCTAAAAATGTATGAGAAACTCAATTATAAAGACTCCAATGAGGTATCTTCATAATCTTCAAAGATATGACTTCTGAAAGTTGAAATATGTTTTTGACACATTCCTGCAAAAATACCTATTCATCATGATGTAATTTTAAGATTTTCTGTTTTATTCATATCTAAAAATCTATGAATAACTCAATTATAAAACCTCCAATGAGATATCTTCATTATTTTCAAAGATATGGCCTGTGAAAGTTTAAATTTGTTTTATCACACATTCCAGCAAAAGTACCTATTTGTCATGATGCAATTTTAAGATTTTTTGTGTTCTTTTTGTCTATAAATGTATGAAAAACTAATGTTATGTATTATGTTATTAGTTATATATTAGACAAGTTAAGGCGAATACAGAAATAAATGATATTGTTATTTTTAGTGAATGACTAAGTTTGTACATCAGTGATAATGAGGAAAGGATTTACCGGCCCGCCGCGGTTGAGTGATGGTCTGATGAAGCCATCATGTATAACATTTTCCGTTTTATAATTTCCACCGACCGCAGACACGAAACAAGCCAGTAGTGGTGGTGTTGCGAGGGCGGCGACCGTGCCGCCGGCGGATGCGCCTTTGCCAGGCGCTGACTCACGCCCCGCAGAATCTCGACCGTATTAATTAGTGCGCGTAATAACAAACCACACGTGTGACTCATACCGGCCATGGGCAGGTTCGAACGTGTTATCGGAAAAATACGGCGAAGAAGGTTCACGTCTTTTATGAAGTCAGTTGCCCGGGCTACGCCTTCAATCATCGCCGAAACGCACGGAATTACAAGGGTGTGTGTGTGCGGGGGTTTGGGCTGGAGATGTATCATGCAGGGTATTCCGTTTTATTCCGCTCCCGGACTTTTTTCAATTTCCATCCGCGCTCTTGAATGCCACGCGAGCACCAGGGAAATGCGTTTTCGGGACCGAAAGGGAAGGCATTCCAATATTGCGAATTGCAGGAGCGCGATACGTGGCGGGCAGGATTGGAGTGGTGTGGAAAGGCTCGATATATACTCAAAGAGACTTATTTTATAGAAAATATTAAATAAAATAATAAATAATAGGCGGAAATGCCAAGGGTACAGCCTAATAAAGATTGTTTTATTTCTATAATAAATAAAATCAGAAATCCATAATTTACATTAAACTTTGTATTGAGGAATATGCAATGAAAGATGTTCATATAAATCTGAAAGAACTTTACATACATATCAAATCAATAATGTTTTATTTTATTATATTTCTATAATAAATAAATTCAGAAATTCATAATTTAAATTAAACTTAGTTTTGAGGAATATGCAACGAAAGATGTTAATATAAATAGTTCTAATTAAAATTTTCCAATTTCCTTCAGCCACCTAGTACACTGATATATTATGAACAAAGATCAGTAAAAAAGTTAATAAAATATGTTGCATACTTATTTTTATCGCCTGTTCTGGAAAATAGGAATATCGAGTTGTTCCATAACTCTATATTCCCATTTTCCAGGACAGGCGATAAAAAATTAAAGTTAAATTTAAAAATCGAAAAAAATATATAAAAAAGTACTGCATGACACTTTGTCAATTTGAATTGTCATAGTTTTATAAAGAGTGTGTAGTTTTTTTAAACCAATATTGATATTTGCTACTTGTCTGGCATTTTCCTACCCAACAACGACCGGATTTACTCGTAATTACAGCATCGCGAAATAAATATGTCGTTTCGAATTTATGCACGGCGCGATGGGCACCCCGGTAACGCAATACGGCGTATCACACGAAACCGACAATGTGGGTCGGCCGGCCTGCAATTAGCGATATTATATTACTTATAAATATCCCCCGCCGTGCGGGGGGCGCGCGTTTCCGCTTGGAAACCGCAAAAAATGCGAAAAGGCTCGCGTGAGAACGGAAATTGGGGTTCCAGTCGACGAGATGCGCTATGGATTTTCATATTGTATACGTTTGCATATTACAACTGACCGCTTTATGCAAAATTGAAACCCTAGTCTATAGATTCTCTGTTAGTAATTTTGACATTAAAATGGATTGAATTATTACTTTGAGAACTAACGAGAACTGGGGGATTATTCAGAAAGTTCAAACTGGTCTTGTAAAAAGCAGACTATAAGACGGTCTGACATTGTGAGACCGTTTTCTCCAAAGAATCTTAAAAGCTCGTCTTATATAAGCTTGTTTTATATAAACTCGTCTTATATAAGCTTCTTTTATATAAACTCGTCTTATATATAACCACGTCTTAAGTTATTATTCTGTTGCACCTAACATATGTAGATCTTAGTTAGTCTTACAATGTAAAACCGTCATATCGTTTTAAGATCCCATTTTTGTTTGGTGCAATGCTTTAACACCGTCTTATTGTTAAGACGGTCTCAAACTAGTTAAGATTCGTTGGAGAAACCGCGCGTAAGAGGTGGATTCAAAATTATAACTTTCTGTAGTTGTGTATAGTTATGAAATTCAAATTTAATTTTAACATTATTATTCTCACAATAATATAGTAAAATTAATGTATACAAAGTTTTTAATGTATTAGAAATATATGAATAACAGCAATTAAAATTCATCCAGCATCTTATTCAGCAACCTCCGGCACCCAATTTGTCACATCGCGTTTCGCGAAAATAATAGCCCAATTAGCCGTGAAGAATTACTAATTTTCGATTTCAACGGATGTCGCCTCCCGCTCAACTTATTACGCGCATTTGCGAGGGATTAATTGGGAGGAAAATTATTCAGATTCTTAATATTCGGAATGAATGTTAATTACAATCACACCAGATGCCTCGCATTTCTGCTTTGTTTCCGGCTAGAAGCGAACAATCGGCGGCCTTGGCAAAATAAGAAGCAGAACAAAAAAAATTAGCACAGAAAAATAAAACCCTTAATTCCACGTTTAACGAGCTGTGTCTGTATTAAGATAATTGCCGTTGTTGAAAGGAGTTTTATTGTTGAATTTCCGAATGATTGTTTATATTCGCGTTTTATTTTATTACAATGGGAATAGCAGTGGGAAATAATTGTTGCTGATAAACTTAAACATCGTTAAAGAACATGAGGTAACTAACTAGAAGTGGAAATTACAATTGAATTGCCACTTTTCAGAATATAAAATTAATGTAGTTTTGGAATTTAAAATTCGATTTTGACCAAGTTATACCAGAATATATAAAACACATGTAAGTACTATTATTGAGAAAATCAAATGAAAATTTTGTAAATTCAATTTGTGGTGAATTTTTAAACGCAATAAATGTACTAACATAGTGGTTTTCACTATTTAAACCCTAAAAAAGTTATTAAAACATATTCCGATTTTGACAAAGTTTGATCAAAATATGTAAAAAAACATGTTTGTACTATTTAAGGGAAAATCAAATGAAAATTTTGAGAATTCAAATTTTTGTGAATTTTTAAACGCGATAAATGTACATAGATAGCGGTTTTCAGCCTTTAAGACTCTCAAAAAGTAATTAAGATATGGGCCGATTTTGACCAAGTTTTACCAAAATGTATAAAACACATGTATATACTATTTCTGAGAAAATTAAATGAAAATTTTGAAAATTTAATTTTTGAGAAATTTCTAAACGCGATAAATGTACCTACATAGCGGTTTTCATCCCTTAAGACCCTCAAGAAGTCATTAAAGCGAGGGCCGATAGTGACCAAGTTTTACACAAATATGTTAAACATATGCTTGTACTATTTCTGAGAAAATCAAATGAACATTTTTCAAATTCAATTTTTGGTGAATGTTTAAATACAATAAATGAACATACATAGCGATTTTCATCCCTGAAACCTGCAAAACGTAATTAAAACGTAAACCGATTTTGACCAAGTTTTACCAAAATATGTAAAACATATGCATGTACTATTTCTAAGAAAATCAAATGAATATTTTTTAAATTCAATTTTTGGTGAATTTTTAAATGCAATAAATGAACATATATAGCGGTTTTCATCCCTGAAAACCCTCAAAAAGTAATTAAAACGTAAACCGATTTTGATCAATTTTTACCAAAATATGTAAAACCTCTGCATGTACAATTTCTTAAAAAATCAAATGAAAATTTTGTAAATGCAATTTTTGATGAATCTTTAAACGCGATAAATGGACATACATAGCGGTTTTCAGTCTTTGAAACTCTCAAAAAGTCATTAAGACAGGGGCCGATTTATCCAAATTTTACCGAAATATGTAAAACACATGTATGAACTATTTCTGGGAAAACCAAAGTAATAATTTTTAATTTAAATTTTTGGTGAATTTTTAAACGCAATAAATGAACATACATAGCGGTTTTCATACCTTAAAACTTTAAGAAATCATTAAAACGTAGCCCGATTTTGACCAAATTTCACAAAAATATGTAAAATATATGCATGTACTATTTCTGAGAAAATCCAATGAAAATTTTGTAAATTCAATTTTTGGTGAATTTTTAAACGCAATAAATGTACTAACATTGCGGTTTTCATCCCTTAAAACCCTCAAAAAGTTATTAAAATGTGGGACGATTTTGACCAAGTTTCACCAAAATTAAAAATACATGCTTGTACTGTTTCTGAGAAAATCTAATGAAAATTTTATAAATTAAATTTTTGGTGAATTTTTAAACGCAATAAATGTACTAAGATCGCGGTTTTCATCCCTTAAAACCATCAAAAAGTTATTAAAACGTGGGACGATTTTTACCAAGTTTTGTCAAAATATGTAAAATATATGCATGTATTATTATTTTTTAGAAAATAAAATAAAAAGTTTGTTAATTCAATTTTTGGTGAATTTTTAAACGCAATAAATGTACTAAGATCACGGGTTTCATCCCTTAAACCCCTCAAAAAGTAATTAAAACGTTGGACGATTTTGACCAAGTTCTATCAAGATATGTAAAACACATGTATATACTATTTCTGAGAAAATCAAATAAAAACTTTGTAAATTCAATTTTTGGTGAATTTTTAAACGCATTAAATGTACATACATAGCGGTTTTTAGTCTTTAAAACTCTCAACAAGTCATAAAAACGTGGGCCGATATTGACCAAGTTTCACCAAAATATGTAAAACACATGCATGTACTATTTTTGAGAAAATCAAATGAAAAATTTGTAAATTCAATTTTTGGTGAATTTTTAAACGCAATAAATGTACTAAGATCGCGGTTTTCATCCCTTAAAACCCTCAAAAAGTTATTAAAACATGGGACGATTTTGATCAAGTTTTATCAAAATATGTAAAACATATGTATTTACTATTTCTGATAAAACCAAACTATAATTTTGTAAATTAAATTTTTGGTGAATTTTTAAACGCATTAAATCTACATACATAGCGGTTTTTAGTCTTTAAAACTCTCAACAAGTCACAAAAACGTGGGCCGATTTTGACCAAGCTTTACCAAAATATGTAAAACACATGTATATACTATTTCTGAGAAAACCAAATTAATATTTTGTGAATTCAATTTTTGGTGAATTTTTAAACGCAATACATGTACTAAGATCGCGGTTTTCATCCCTTAAAACCCTCAAAAAGTTATTAAAACGTGGGACGATTGTGACCAAGTTTTATCAAAATATGTAAAATATATGCATGTACTATATCTGAGAAAATAAAATTAAAAAATTGTAAATTCAATTTTTGGTAAATTTTTAAACGCAATAAATGTACTAAGATCGCGGTTTTCATCGCTTAAAACCCTCAAACAGTTATTAAAACGTGGGACGATTTCGACCAAGTTTTATCAAAATATGTAAAATATATGTGTATACTATTTCTGAGAAAATCAAATTATAATTTTGTAAATTAAATTTTTGGTGAATTTTAAACGCATTAAATGTACATACATAGCGGTTTTTAGTCTTTAAAACTCTCAACAAGTCACAAAAACGTGGGCCGATTTTGACAAAGCTTTACCAAAATATGTAAAACACATGTATATACTATTACTGAGAAAACCAAATAAATATTTTGTGAATTCAATTTTTGGTGAATTTTTAAACGCAATAGATCGCGGTTTTCATCCATTAAAACCATCAAAAAGTTATTAAAACGTGGGATGATTTCGACCAAGTTTTATCAAAATATGTGGAACATATGTATATACTATTTCTAATAAAACCAAATTATAATTTTGTAAATTAATTTTTTGGTGAATTTTTAAACGCATTAAATCTACATATATAGCGGTTTTTAGTCTTTAAAACTCTCAACAAGTCATAAAAACGTAGGCAGATTTTGACCAAGCTTTAACAACGTATGTAAAATATATGTATATACTATTTCTGAGAAAAACCAAATTAATATTTTGTGAATTTAATTTTTGGTGAATTTTTAAACGCGATAAATGTACTAACATAGCGGTTTTCATCCCTGAAAACCCTCAAAAAGTTGTTAAAACGTGATCCGATTTTGAAAAAGTTCAATCAAAATATGTAGAACACATGCATGTACTATTCCTGAGAAAATCAAATGAAAAGTTTGAAAAATAATTTTTTGTGTGAATTTTTAAACACAATAAATGTAGAAAAACAACTATACTGGACACATTCTGTATAAAACATATAACTATCTTTGTTTGGTCGACCAAGTCGACAGTATTTAATTTTTATTTTTTTTGAGCATGTTCCAATTTGAATTTTGGTTTGAAAAAATTATATAATATTAAGAACAGTATGACAATTCTCATTAAAATCACCCTTGTGATGGGGTGATTTATTTTTTTTTGTCGAATTTTAAGTTTTACCCTCATAACTTGATATCCTCATTTTAGGGGACGGGCTATAAAACATTTACTCATCGTGTTTTGTTTAATTTTCTTACTGATTTTTATTCATAATATATCAGTGTATCAGATCCCAGAAGGAAATTGGAAAATATTAATTATAATTATTTTTATTTGGGTATTTAATTCTTCTTTTTTTTTTAACCATTTGGAATTTTGATTTGAAAAAATTATCCAATATTAAGAATTAAATTTCCTTCTGGCATCTGATACACTGATATATTATGAATAAAAATCAGTAAGAAAATTAAACAAAACACATTGAGTTCTTTTTTTATAGCCCATTCTCTAGAATGAGAATATCGAGTTATGAACGTAAAATTTAAAAATCAACAATAAAATTAAAATTGCCCCTTTGCAAGCATGATATTTTTAAATAAGAATTGACATAGTGTTCTTAATATTGGATAATTTTTTTAAATGAAAATTCCAAATGGAACAGGTTTAAAATAATAAAAATTAAATACTTACGAATTGGTCGCCTAAACACAAATAGTTATAATCAAAATTTTCCAATTTCCTTGTGGCACTGATATGTTATAAATAAAAATCAGTAAGAAAATTAAACAAAACACGTTGAGTATTTTTTTTATAGCCCGTCCCCTAAAATAAGAATATCGAGTTATGAGCGTAAAATTTAAAAATCATAAAAAAAAAATAAAAATCACCCCGTCGCAAGCATGATACTTTTTATTAAGAATTGGCATTGTGTTTTTAACATTGGTTAATTTTTTAAAATGAAAATTCATAATGGAACTGGTTAAAAAAAATCAAATACTGTCAACTTGGTCGCCCAAAAAAAATTAATAGGTATATTATAAGTAAATCAATCTTCTAAGAAGTAAGCTACGCATTTCGCTAATTGTGAAAACATATCCAGTTCATTGTTTATTAAATTAGGCCTATGTTGCATACGATTCAGCAAGGATACGTTCGCAGACGTGGAACAAAAAATATATAGTGCCCGTATCGACAACACAGGAACCTGTGTAAAAAATGATTGTCAAACTGGAGCTAAAAGGACAGAATTCTAGATCTGCAAACCTCCTATATCATCAATCCGGTTCTCCACCAACAAAACAACGGTTCTTGCTTCATACTAAAGCTGAATAAATGAGTAATATTTTTCAAAAATGCCTTTGTACAATTATTTTAAATTCAATAAGTAACTTCTTATAAACTTGTATTCGTTATTAATATTAAATACAAAGTAATTACGTCTTATTACGTCCCTAAATTACAATTTTCGATTTAAATCATGCTTCTTGTAGCCCTGCTTGATATTTTAATTACCAATCGACCCAGCAAATAATAATCCCAATTAAACTTTTTGATTGCTGCTCACTTCTTGCCAGCACGAATTCGAATCAGTATAATCCCCAAATTTTATGCAAAAGTCAGCCATCATACTCCCGAATTACATTCACGTATACATCTCATTCATGGCGGTGGTAATAAATTTAAATCTGTCAACTCGTAGCAGTAGGGGGGGGGGGGGATAGAAGGGTTGTATAATGAAATATACTGTTACACGCAGCAATCAAACTTTGAAATTATTCAGCGCGCGGAATTACGGATTCTATTCAAATGGAAATAACCGGCTCCACGTGCTCCGGTAATTTACACTTTGACACGACTGACGACGAAGGTTTCATGTGTGCAGCATTAGAATTATGCCAATTATTTATTTTTTTTAAAAAACATGCATGAAAACAGACGTTATTAGTGGGGCGGTTAATTGGGGTTGTGGGGGATTTAATAATTACCCGGTGATGCGGGGTGGTGCATTATTTATACGGACATATTTTATGCAGTGTAATTTAATGCTGCTGATAGTACCTGCAGGTGATTATTTTTGTCCTGTCGATATAAGTCTAATTATATTCGTCTATGGAAAACTACGAGTGTTTACGAGTTTGAATGGCACCCGAAATTACTATCAAGATATTATTTATTAAAAAAAAATCTTGAATGATTATAGTAAAAATCATAAATACTATCTTCATTCGACCATAAGACGCTTTCTATCAAGATATTATTTATTTAAAAGAAATCTTGAATGATAATAATAAAAATCACAAATACCATCTTCATTGGACCATAAGGTTTTCTATCAAATTATTATTTATTTAAAAGAAATCTTGAATGATACTAGTAAAAAGCACAAATACCATCTTCATTTTACTATAAGACGCTTTTACATAGAAGATAATTTAAGTTTGCATAAACATGGAACCCAAAAACTGAGACCTAAGCTGCATAAGGGGAAGAAAGTTAAGAAGCCTCCCCGTATCAACTTTGATAAGTTGAGATACCCGATTTGGGATCAGTTTTGAAAAACTAATTGGTCTCCCCAATGAGGTCCACAACCCAGAGCAAAGTTGGTTACATTTCAGTAACACCATCACCGACACCGCCGTTGAAGTTATAGTCACTACAATTGGGAAGAAACAAGCAGACTGGTTTAAGGAGAACATAGCCGATTCACTAAGAAGCACCGCGCCACCTAGCCGTTATGCAGTACCCGAATGATGCGACAAGACAACTCGAAGATTAGTGGGCAAATAAAACGATTTTTTACTTTATTTTTAATCACACTTCAGTAACACTTTGCAACTAGTTTCGGCTAAGCTGTAGCCATTTTCGAGCACCTCCGATGATTGAAGAAATTGTAATCGATCGCTCTTTATATAATAAAAAGAGAAAAACATACAATTACACAGAAACATCTTAACTTTACAATTTCTTTAGTCATCGGAGGATCTCGAAAATGGCTAGAGCTTAGCCTAAACTAGTTGCAAAGTGTAACTGAAAATAAAGAATAAAGTTTTATTTATCGTTTAAAATGAATTATCACAAAATAGACGCCTTAACAATCCAATATTTGAAAGATTATTGGTGGTAGAGGAAAGTTGCCCAGATTCGATGGTACACGGACTCACATGACTACTGCAACCCCTTCCATCAAATCAAGACAGTGTTTGGCCTAAGGCGAAAGAATCGCTGCCCTGTCAAAGATGAACATGGCACCCTAATATACAACCAAGAACAAGCGAGGGTGAGATGGAGGGAACACTATCTCACCATCCTCAACAAACAGACGACAGTCGCCATGGAAGAACACAAAATCATCTAGCAGTACAATCCCCATCCAGGGCTGGAGGAAATACAAAAAAAGCAGTGGGGAAATCACGCGGGGAATTATTGAATATTAAATGTATTTAATCTTAGATTTTAATTTCATATTAATTAATTAATTCGGAATGTCGTATGGTGGCAACGCCAGAGTTTTTTTAGTATTATCTTGAGTCTGCCAGGCGTGATCGCTAATGTAACAAAAATCGTCGTCAAACGCCAGAGGTTTTTAGTATTAAAATACATAGACGTGATCGTTAATGTAACAAAAAACGTCGTCAAATCGTCAAAAAACGTCACCGGTTACAGGTTAATATGTAAATATAGTTTGTATATTGTATATTTTAAATTAAAAAAATTTAAAAATCGTTTATACTGTATCGAAAAAAATGAATGCAGGATAAAGATCATGGTTTGCTTTTTATTTATTCCTTATAGATTTATTTTGGCTTCATTTATTCCATATGGATGGCAAAGTCAAATCATGATGGTACATCAATATGATGTGTGGTCAACAATTATTTTTTATATGGGTGAAATATTTATGCGAGGCAGATTTTCTATTGCAAAATAAATAGTCGATACTATAGTTAAAGTGCCAAAGGACTTGAACTCTCTCTCTGGCAGTGCACTCGCAAACGTGGAGATTTTAATCACCTTTTGTTCCCTGCCAGCCGCGACTTCAGCTTATTAAAGTCAATAAGTGGCCACCCCATTCAAGCGGGGACTCCACTAATGCCTCGCGCAACCGGCCCTTTCAATAATAATCTCCACTCGGCGCGCCCCGCAACGGAAAACTTCGAGTGGCCCCTTTCTGCAGGGCCGCATGGGGAAAGAGAGAAAGAAAGAAGAAAAAAAAAACGCCGCATTTGTTGTTATTAATGCGGCACCGGATTCTTTAGACGCCGTAATTTATGGAAATTTATTAACTATTCTCTTACGCGCCCCATGAATATGCAACGGCTTAAACTATTTATAATTCACTTATCTTGATCATATTTTATTGCGTGAGTTACGTTTTTTCCATTTCGTTTTACCATTTTACACGTTATTATTTCACACATCGTGATTTAACTGCCGCCGCACGGCAATTGCTATAGGATGGCTCGTTTGGCAGCGAGTATTTATAGAGAAACTAATTGAAAAGTTAAAAAGTTATAAATTTTTGTATTGTTTTGATGAAAATTAATTTTCAAAATTTCAATTTCAATTATTACACTATATTTTAATTACAAAATCCAATGCAATTTTATTTTCAACTGTGGGGAATATAAGAGCATCTGATCATAAGTGATATTGAAGGATTTACAAAAAAATATTTTGCTATATGGACTGCTATTTGGGCAAAAGGGCTTAAGTCAGGAAATGTAAAGTTTACAAGCCGTTTGTACCAATGGAAAGAACCTTATATTCGTAAAAATTATGACTTTTGCCCTGTTACCCAAACACTAGTGAAAGAATTGAACTGAACTGAAAATCACCAGATATGTATATCGATGTTTTATTGTTGCTCAAAAATTTACTCTCCGGTGGGACCCGAACCCTCGTCTCCAGCTATCGCGGCGATAGCACATAAGATTTTCGTTATGTCGTATATATATATATATATATATATATATATATATATATATATATATAGCCGTTTGTGTATATAAATGTGCTCTAAGCATGAAATTTGGTTTTCTAGAGTCACTGACATTCCCCCTTTCTGCCTTGTACTCTTCATATATAAGCATACTTTTCAAGATATCTATAATTCATGTACAAATTTCGTCAATTTTTTTCTTGTACTTTACCAGTTTTGATGATGTCAGCCACGTTATTTCTCGCTTCTGCAAAATAGCCATTACTTCGTTGTTCCATATTTTCCTAGGTTTTCATCTTATTTTGCTTCGTTCTACTCTCGCTTCCCATATACGTTTGACTGGGGTATGACCAACACCAAATTTTGTGTAGCATTGAATTTTGAGCTGAAAAAACGAAATAATATTATTTTATATATTAGAATTATTCATGGAATTAGAACATAACAAAAATTATAGCAAATTTGTCAAAATATCTTCTAAACACCCAGCTGAGTGGCCGAGTGGTTAGAGGAGTCCGTCCATCTCATACTGAGCATTGAGGGAGCCTGAGTTCGATCCACAGCGGGGAGCGAATTTTCACGAATCACCTTTCACAGTTTTTCAGGGGTTTTCTGTGAAGTTAAGGTAAATACCGGGTGATTAAACTCCTCTGAGCTTCTCCCTTAACCGCCTGATAGCCCCATGAAGATAGAAGTTTTTTTATCTTCTAAAACAAGTGAATTCTGAGCCTGAGTTCGATTCACAGCGGGGAGCAAATTTTCGCAAATCATCTTTCACAGTTTTTCAGAGATTTTCTGTGAAGTTAAGGTAAATACCGGGGGATTAAACTACTCTGAGCTTCTCCCTTGACCGGCTGATAGCCCTATAAAGATAGAAGTTATAAAGAATTAGTTTTTTATCTTCTAAAACAAGTGAATTCTCTATGCTAGGCAAAATTGGAATATGAAGTATAGAACTTGTGATACGATGTTGTTGTTGTTCACTTGTAAAACTAATTCGTTTATAATTTCTCTATTACACTACCAAACTAAGCGCATGCAAAAAAATATATTACTTATTTTCAGCTTACAATACAAAACTGTATATAATATTTTATTTTTGTCATCCTTTTCTGAATCACTTGGTATAAATAACATAGATGTGTCTACAATATTAAATGTATCTTTCTATACTTCGGTTGTACCGACGATTACTATTGGCCCCTTAATTAACAACCCTTCGTGGGGTGCACCGAAATCGCAATTATCGCCGCCACAACGTCGCTTGATGAACGATCCGCGTTGACGTTTATCAATCATTTTTCGGCGTTGTGCGTTGGGGGAGAGCCAAATTTAGCAGCCCTTTGACGAAAAATCTGGGGCGGAGACGTGTATACACACACACATACCATCTTTCAGTCAACAAGTACAGATTTTTTATTATTATTCCTCAACTCAATCAGTGTCGGTTTGTTCATTACGATTGGGAAAAAATGAGGGGTGTGAGGTATTTATAAAAATAAAAATATCTTTAGATATGAAAGAGATGAATTTTAATTTGTATGGGTATTAACGAATATAACCGCGGGGTTTCACTCTAAATATAAACATTAAAGAATGAAATGTAAACATAAAATTTAGTTTCATCAATCTAAATTTACATTATTTTAAACATAAAATAATGTAAATTTAGATTGATGAAACACATTGTATTAATATTAATTTAATGTGCAGGTAAATCTCTTAAGATTTTGCGCAATCACAACATTATATATTGATTTATTACTATTATTATTTAATATTGTATGAGTTGATATAATAACCATCTTTATTTACAAAATCACATAAATACAATATTAAATAATAATAGTAATAAATCAATATAATATATATATATATATATATATATATATATATATATATATATATATATATATATATATATATAAAATATATGATTGCGCAAAATCTTTATCTGTACCTTATTTTATTAGAAATTGAAAACATAATTTTAGTTATATTAAATTAAGTCATAAATTTTAATAAGTTAATACATTTATGTACACGTATGGGATAGCACCTAAAATCACGTCTGTAGATAGTACTGAAATTATTCTCTGCATTACTATGTTTAAATAAATTAATATATAAAAATATGTAATTTATTTAAACATAGTAATGCAGAAAATAATATCAGTAGTATATTTTTATATATCATATATTGGATGAAAACTGAAAGCTTTTTTGTAGTTTTTCAGTCATTACTATAAAACTAAATGAATGTTTTGTTTAAACCTCTCAAAATACATTCATTTATACTTATACAATATAAATATATAGTTTAAAGCTGCTTGAATTTTTTTTTGAAAATTTTGTCCAAAACTCATTTTTCAGGATATTTTAGAGGACTCTAACTCTGATTTCATATGAGATAAAACTACAGTTGATACAGTTTTGAATAGCTAGATTTATATTTTTATTAAAAATAAAAAATATTTGCATGTCTTAATGTATTTTTCGAAATATCAGATGAAAACCAGAGCCATAATTTATGATGTATTTCAGTCATAAATTAAAAGCCTAAATTCACTGAAACTCTCTAAAATACGTTTATCTAGTCAATTGTAATAATATAATAGTAACACATAACAAAATACAACACTACCATCAACAACAACACCAATTACAACAACAACAACAACAACAACAACAACAGAAACAAGAACAAGAAGAACTCCTTCACACCAGGCTGTCCAGGTCAGTGGATTGGTGACAGCACTGAGAGGGAGCATAATTTTCGGAAATTACTATATATATATATATATATATATATATATATATATAGTAATTTCCGAAAATTATGCTCCCTCTCAGTGCTGTCACCAATCCACTGACCTGGACAGCCTGGTGTGAAGGAGTTCTTTTTGTTCTTGTTTTTGTTGTTGTTGTTGTAAATACATATAAACATATGTATGTATTCAAAATTAAAAAAGATATCTAAATAAAGCACAAAAGTTATAAATGATGACAGGTGAGTCAGCTTCAAAAAATTGATTTCATTTTTATTTTCATTTTTATTTATTTGTTTTTATATTTAACCATAGTTTGTAGAATTTACTACTCTACCACTCTACACGTAGTGATAATACGTATATATTCCATTACAAAATGTAAATAATTTCATGCCAGATGTATATAAATACATGATTAAATTATCTATTTGAGAATATTTTAAAATGAAAATGTATATACTGACTAGGTATAGTTAGGTAGACGCAGGTCATCACGAAAGTAAAAACTGAAGCGTTCGCGCCATACTGGGCAACCCGTGGGTGAGTGTCATTAATAAAATTGTAATTACTATATTAAAATATCGTTTGATGTTATTTACGGGCACAGAACTGCGTGTACGCGCGACTGCTGTTATGAATATGAATTTTTTTTTCGTGTAGTGGGCGCGGCGGGACGTGTCGCGTTTAATTAGACCCAATAATTAATCGTGGGCATGATTTATTAGTGTGGATGATAAGGAGGGTCCTAATATGAAATTCGCATGATGTGGTCTCTTTAAGTACAAATGCGGGGTAATCTAGTTAAGGTTTGGATTTCATTTCTGTTTTAGTTGAAATTATATAATCCACGTTTCAATAGAAGGTTTGCATACATTCTGATATTAAATTCTTCTAAAATGTTTATCTGGTCCTAGAATAAGGTGTTTTTCGGGTATATTCTGGGATATTTCGGCTATAAAATGAGGGGAAGGTAATAGAACACGGAGAGACAGGTAGAAGAAGGATATTGTGACTGTAAAACATTACTACATACAAAAAACGCATGCGAAGGTAACCCAGTTTACCCAAAAAATACTTTGTTCTAGGATCAGATTTTAGAGTTTATTTATTTATTATAAATTATATTAATATTATATTTTATTTATTTTTTCAGATTTTAGAAACATTTTATTTTAGAATGTATGCGACTATCTACTATTGAAATAACGACTATATAATATCAAGTAATGGTTTTACATTTTCACTTATAAAAAGTATTAGTGTCCCTCATTGTACTGTATTCGTGATAATTTTTTTAAATGATGTCGACATCAATAATGTGTATTAGTGAGTATTTTATTTCTTTAATTTTGTATACTACATTTATTTGACAAAGAAAACAGAAAACTTTAGTTCTTTTTTTTGCCATTTTTCTTCAAAGACGACCCGGGAGGTCATTACGACTTCTCCTCCGGGAAGTACTGGCTAAATTTAGTTTCCTCATTACACTTCAAGTTCTATATTCAAATATTGTCTATATCTCTACTCAGAAGCTTTTTGTCTTTTGTCTATTATTTTTTGAATACCATCCCAGTAATCACTTGCAATCAATTTTGAAAAATTCTCGTTTGTCAGCTCATCACCTAATAGAAGTCTTAGTTCGAAATGTTCGTTTGACCATCTTCTGCAATTCAGAATGTGTTCTGTATAATCGTTGATTGAAGTATTATATAATATAAATACTTCAATCAACGGTATAATATAAAAATTACAGTAAAAATAATTGGAGACTCTAATTTTTTATATTTAAATAAATATGAACCGAAATACCCATGGCCGGAAAACAATTGGGGAGCCAAATGATACATATTTTGATAACCATATCGTAATATCTGGTATTAATTTATTTGTCCAAAATCCTTTGGATGAATTAATCCAATTTTGTTGCCAAATATCTAAATTTTTATCACGCGCTAATTTTTTGCTTCAACATTCAGTATTTGTATTATTATTATTATTATTATTATGCTTCTTATATCTACCGGGCCCGCACTACATTTTTAAATTTGTAGCTGGCCCGTTGTAAAAAAATCAACAATTCAGCTATTCAGTTTTTTTGTTGATGATATAATCCGGTACAAATTTAGTATCATTATTATAACTTTAAACGTGTTTGTTTTGTTAGACTATAAACCAGAAGCTTAAAATGTGTGATTGACGTCTACTTACATCATACAATAGTAGCAGATAGATACAAGTACAAGCAGCTTTTTTACCCTGATCGCTCAAGTGGTTTTTTGTTGTTCCATTTTTCTTAGCACAATAGCGAGACAAGCTGGGGTTGATTCTTCACACTTATACGAGAATGATGTGGCCGGTCGTTTTTCCTAGTGTAAAAAATCAGTTAGAATTGTATGATATTGATTCATATTTATACCCTACAATTCGCCATACAAGGGTCTCAAATTTGTTTGTATTGTACTGAATATAAGTTTGTCACTGGTGTGGATTTATTGTGATTTAGAAGGCAATAATTTTGTATAAACCAAATCATTTTTTTGAAGCCGACTAATCTATCAGTTACATTTTTTTATGTTAAATGAGTGCTGCTGCAAAAAAAACGAGTGTTAAACCTTTAACACTCCTTTTTTGCGTTTAGAATAAACGAAATTATTATTTTTAAAAAACAATTAAATAACATTATACTCAATGGTAGAACTACTGCAAAATTTGAGTATATTTTTAATTTATTATAGTTTATATTGCTCACTGAAATGACAAACGCCGTAACTTCCAAAAATAAATAGAGGTAAATGCATTTCAAAGCATTTATTTCTATTTATTTTTGGAAGTTACCACATGTGTCATCTCAGTGTGCAATAAATATACATCATTATAAATTAAAGACATACTCAAATTTTACATAAAATATATACTCTGAAATATATAATCAAATTTTAAAGCATTTATCTCTATTTATTTTTGTAAGTTACGAAATTTGTCATCTCAGTGTACGATATAGACCATTATAAATTAAAGACATACTCAAATTTTACATAAAATATATACTATGAAATATATACTCAAATTTTAAAGCATTTATCTCTATTTATTTTTGTAAGTTACGAAATTTGTCATCTCAGTGTACGATATAGACCATTAAAAATTAAAGATATACTCACATTATACATAACATATATGTACTCTGAAGTATATACTCAAATTTTAAAGCATTTATCTCTATTTATTTTTGGAACTTACGAAATTTGTCATCTCAGTGTGTGATATACACCATTATAAATTAAAGACATACTCAAATTTTACATAAAATATATACTCTGAAATATATAATCAAATTTTAAAACATTGATCTCTATTTATTTTTGTAAGTTATGAAATTTGTCATCTCAGTGTACGATATAGACCATTATAAATTAAAGATATACTCAAATTATACATAACATGAATGTAGTCTGAAATATATACTCAAATTTTAAAGCAATTATCTCTATTTATTTTTGGAAGTTACGACATTTGTCATCTAGGTGTGCAATATACACCATTATAAATTAAAAATAAACTCAAATTTTACATAAAGAATAAATAATAATCTGTTACAATGGTTGTTTATCATTTGATTTTTTCTTCAAACTCCCGGATTGTCTGTTCCTAAAAAACTCCAGGAACTCGTTCGACGATTTATATTTTGACTATTGTTTACTATGTAAATCTAGAAGCATATTAATGTATTCGTGTGAAAGAGTCTTAAGATTATTTTTTCTATGAATATTATCTTTAATGTAAATTGTTGCCACTGGGTAAATACCGGGTGATTAAACTCCTCTCAGCTTCTCCCTTGACCGGCGGAAAAGCCTCACGTTTGATAGCCCTATATGGATACAATTTTTTTTTGTTCTTAATATTATTACATTTTTCAATCAATATGACGTAAATCTCGACATCTCGTAAAAAACGTTTTAGTTCATATAAACATATTTGTCTTCAAAGTACCTATTCTAATAAGGATTTTACAAGAACACGGACATGACCATAACAATCATAATTGTTATCGAAATGTACACAGAAATAAAATTTTGATTGTGATGTACAATTCTAGTAGCGTTTATACTTTGGTATAAACACTACTAGAATTTTACATCTCAATCAACATATTGTTTGTGTTTTATTGTCTGTGTACATTTCAATAACAATTATGATAACAATTATTTGTAATTGCCGAAAAAACTGAAAACGAAATGGAATAATATATGTTATATAGTTGATTGAAATATTAATATAATAATCAAGAGTTATACTCGATTTTAGTATACATTGCGCCATCTCTATGTTAAAGGCGGAACATATTGAAGACGATTGCTAGAAATATTCAAATATTTAAAGAAATATTAGATTATACCAAAGTATATATACCTTAGTATATATGTAATGTAGAATACAAATACATTTCTAGTAGAGTTTATACTTTGGTATAAACACTACTAGCATTGTACATCGCAACCAAATATAGTTTTTTGTCCGTATACATTTCGATAACAATTATTTTTAATTGCCGCAAAAACTGAAAACGAAATATAATAATGTATGTTATATAGTTGATTAAAATATTAATATAATAATCAAGAGTTATACTCGATTTTAGAATACATAGCGCCATCTCTACGTTAAAGGCGGAACATATTGAAAACGATTACTAGAAATATTCAAATATTTAAAGAAATCTAATGTCGCCATCTAATATATAATAGCCAAAGTATTGCACTAGTAATACATTGGCTATTATATATTAGATGGCGACATTAGATTTCTTTAAATATTTGAATATGTGAATAAGTAAATGGATTCCTAGCCAATTTAATTTGGAAAAAGATGTGTTCTATAATTCCCTAATTAATTAAAATAAACACAGATGTAGTTATCATTAGAATTGTTTATACTCGTCAATTCAACTCGAATTTCTATTGCTAATGTTGATCCAAATATATAAACCTATACATCAAACTGAAGATAATTTAATAAAAATTATAATATATATAATAATCTGAAAAATTTCGAATTTTATTTTTGCACTTTTCCGGTAGTACACGCCTACTTTCTAATATTTTTTCCCGATCTCTCTTTGACTTTTTAGCGTGCAAATGTAATTATTTTTTATTTGTTATTATTTGTAGTAGAAAACTACATACTGCGAAGTTACATTTGAAAACAAACAGTTGGACTGATTTATTCCAACTGTTTGTTTTCAAATGTAACTTCGCAGTATGTAGTTTTCTACAAATAATAACAAATAAAAATAGTTATATGTGCGCGCTAAAAAGTCAAAGAGAGATCGGGAAAAAAAAATATTAGATAGTCTCAACCAGTAGGCGGGTACTACCGGAAAAGTGCAAAAATAAAATATTAAATTTCTCAGAAAAAAAAACGAGTTTATGTTCATTGGATAGACACTCGAAAACTGCAATTATAATGGCTATAAATTACTGATAAAGCTGCAAAAAGTAAAAATAGTAGAATTTCAAAAAAATTTCGTAAACATCAAAAAACAATTCTCCTTTGCGTCAAAGCAGGGATCGCTCTAGAAATGACAAAACTCTGAAACTAAGTAATTTGACTATATTTCCATAGTCTAGATTGCGGAAAAAATGTTGAAATTGTTTCAAATTGAACCGCAAAAGCTATAGGGCTATAGGGCTTGGAAAATGTTTCGAACATGAAAAAATATATTTCATATTAGAATGTTGTTGATCTCATTTTTTAGGTCTTTTAATTCCAAAGAAAAATAAGACAAAATATTGTTATTAAAATGGTACCGTTTTGGTGGTAAAGCCGAAGAAGTGAAGAAAATAAAAATGAAAATTGTCCAATCAAGATCAACTTTAGCTCGTTGGATAGACAATTTTCAACCAAATAAAAAATCTTTGTAAAAAATTTCTTTAAAACAAAAGATAATCCCGTCACGAATTTAATTAGAAAACTGATAAAAATCGGTAAAATTGCCATAACTATCCTCTATTGCGTCAAAGCAGGGGTCGTCATAGCAGTGGTATGACACTAAAAGTAAGTCATTTGATTTGAAATATAGTCTAGATGGCGGGAAAACTGTTGAGATTGTTTCAAATAGAACCGGTAAAGCTACAGAGCTTGGCAAATTTTTCGAATGTAGAAAATTTTATTTCATGTTACAATTCTGTTGTAGATCTCGTTTTATATGTCTTTTAATTCCAAAGATAAGTGAGAAAAAATATTGTCATAAAAATTGTACCGTTTTCGCGGTATAGCCGAAGAAGTGAAGAGACTCAAAATGAAAATTGTCCAAACAAGATTAACTTTAGCCCGTTGGATAGACAATTTTCAACTAAATAAAAAATATAAGTAAATTTTTTCTTTAAAACAAAAGATAAACCTGTCACGAATTTAATTTGAAAAGTGATAAAAATCTGTAAAATTGCCAAAACTATCCTCTATTGCGTCAAAGTAGGGGTCATCATAGCAGTGGTATGACACTGAAACTAAGTCATTTGATTTGAAATATAGTCTAGATGGCGGGAAATATGTCGAGATGGTTTCAAATTGACCCGGTAAAGCTACAGGGCTTGGAAAATTTTTCGTACTTGGAAAAAATTACTTCATGATAGAGAGTTGTTCTTAACCTCATGTTGTAGGTATTACAATTCCAAAGAAAATTACACGAAAACATTGTTATTAAAAATGTACAGTTTTGGCAGCAAAGCCGAAGAGGTGAATAAAAATAATATGAAAATTGTCCAATCAAAATCAACTTTAATCCGTTGGATAGATAATTTTCAATTTAATAAAAAATCTTAATACAATTTTTCCCTAAAACGAAAGATACACTCGGCACAAATTTAATTTGAAAAGTTATAAAAATCGGTAAAATTGTCAAAAACTATTCGCCGTTGCGTCAAAGCAGGGGTCGTCATAGCAGTGACTTGGCATCGAAACTAAGTCATTTGATTTGAAATGTAGTCTAGATGGCGGGAATAATGTCGAAATTGTTTCAAATTGAACCGGAAAACCTATACGGCTTGGAAAATTTTTGGAAACTTTGTAAATTTTATTTCACGATAGAAACTCGAGTTTTTGTCTCATTTTGCAGACCTTTTATTTCAAAAAATATATGGCTGTGGCGGTAAAGCCGAAGAGGTGAATAAAAATAAAATAAACATCATCCGATCAAAATAAACTTAAACATATTAGATAGACAATTTGGAACCAAATAAAAAATCTTATATAGCTTGCTGAAAAATTTTTTAGCCGACTTAAATGGTCAATAATTCAAAATGTGTTTGTTGAAAATGGCTAAAAATCGACTACGATGTTGAAAATAATGTCAAAATTGATTATGCAAAATTTCAGATCGATCGCAAGAAAACAAAATTTTGGCTAAAAATAAAATAAAACGAGATCTGCAACAAAATTGTAACATGAAATAAAATTTTTCACATTCGCAAAATTTGCTAAGCTCTGTAGCTTTACCGGTTTTATTTGATTTTGGCCAATTTTTTCGATTTGCTTTAAAATTTGCATATATATTATAATGGATATAATAAACAATATTTTGTGAGCTGCAATTGTTTCAGGCTGCTAATTTTTCAGTTATGACTGAAAAACTAGTGAAAACATGATGTTAGTTTTCAGTTGATATCTAAAAAATATATAAATGACAAAAATATTTTCTATTATTAAATGAAAATAGATTAATCAGGGAAGCCAAATCCGGTTAGAATTTGTTTTTATCTGGTTTGAAACGAATGTTACAGCTCACTGAAAAATCCTGAAAATCCTGATTTTACCGAATTTTCAAGTATTTTCAATCGACTTCAAATTTTAGATTTGGATTCTATCTATTCAAATTAATGTAATTTGCGAATTTCAGAAAAAAATCTCGGCTAATTATTTGGTAATTTCTGAAAATCTTCGAAAAATAAGGTGGACGTTTTCAGACAATATCTTAGAAAAATGCACTATCAACATATATTATTTTTGTCATCATCTTAAACTAGATTAATCAGGCTATTTAAAAATGCATGGCACTAGATTTTATCTGCTAAAAAACAAATCTTACAGGTCTGTGAAAAACAGTGACAAATTCCTATCTGGTGAATAAATTTTGGCTATAACTGCCCTGTAACATTTCCTACATAACGTTAGCTACATAACAAAAAATAAAAAATGTAGTTCATTTACATTTTTTATTTTTTTTATAGCTACATAAAACCAAACTCAACAATTAGCAAATCCTGTAGATTAAAATGATAGTTTATTTATTAGAACTACATAATATATGTAAAAATTAAATCATTTTCAATTTTATATAACCATATACATTATTATTAATTTATTGCTAACAATGATAATCATATTAATTAGAATTACGAATAAACAGGGGGTCATCGCCCGGAGATTTGGCATCGTATTTGGTAATACGCGCAATTTGTGAGGCTAAATAAATTAGAAATTTCATACATAAAACATCTATGAATGTAAAAATTCAAGTAATTTGCAATTTTTATTCCAAACTACGATTATATTCGCAATTGGCTCAGGCTATACTAACTTATAAAACATTTGGTTTGAAACTGATCATATTTTGTATTTATTTTTTTATTTCTGGGTATTAATTTAGATTTAAATTAAGTGATACTAACCAAAAATTCATCGATTCAAGAAGATATGTTTCATTTATTATTAAAATGTTGTTCATTATCTTTTAGTGTCCTCATAAATAATTTTATGAGTGCGAGGCTAGATTGTATAAAATCAATTAATTCAACGATGAATCAATTTACAAACCTGATTCAATTTTCACTTTTGATAATATATAATATATATGTATATATATATATATATATATATATATATATATATATATTTATTTTATTAGGGTAGTGCTGCACCACCCTAATAAATTAAAAACATATTATACTTATACAGCAAAATAAATATTTACTCTCTCTCTCTCTCTCTATATATATATATATATATATATATATATATATATATTTTCTATTTGCCTTTTACCTTTTGGTGTAGGCTATTGCATTTACATTATGTTTTACATTTTGTGGTTGTTGTTTATGGATTTGTAAATTCTTTCCACTCTTTTCTGTTCTCTTGGTTATTTTTTTTATTATTATCAATATTTATTTACACTTTTACACCTTTACATGTACAATACATATAGACATATACACATACATACAAACATGTATTATCTCAGAAAAATGCGCTATCAACATATATTATTTTTGTCATCATCTTAAACTAGATTAATCAGGCTATTTAAAAAAGCATGGCACTAGATTTTATCTGCTAAAAAACTTTTTTTTCCAGTTTATTTTCTATGTCTGTTTTGTTTGATTCTTTTTATCCATCCTAATTAAATGTCCCCACCAGTTTATTATAATATAATAAAGTAAATATTATATATATTTTATGTATAATATATTAATGTATGCCTTATCACACCTCATTGTCACTTTCTTTTAAACCTTCTCAAATATTTACCTACTATACTCATACCAATACTGTACTTTTTTAATAAAATATATCTTCTGGGAACGACCCACCCGGCTAATCCTCAACAGTACAGCACCTAATTACAGCCATATAACAATGCCGTAATGGGCCCCACAAACAGGTGGCCCCCACCAGAAACAACCGCTCCACGTGCACGATTACAAGCGCCAGGTAAACTCAGTGATACCGGTGATACCTGCACGGTGAAGACAAAAAATGCGCGTGTGATTAGTGCTCAAAAATATGTTAGTGAGACTAGTTTTTATAGTTGCCGCCGCGAGCGCTCAATTGCAGATAAACAATATTTTGGACCGGGCGCATTGTTTAGCACAATGTACCCATTTCAACAAAAATGTAAGTGTAAACAAACAGGGCTTTTTAAAATGCGTATAATTAAAGAAACGTGTCGTCGTTATGACACTGAGGAAGTTGTTTGCGACGTTGTTTGATAATGGAAATCGATTAGAAGCAATAAGATACGTATTTTATGGTTTATTTACATTAAAATAAAATGTTATTTAAATATAGATTGATCGGTTTGAAATATATATGTTTATTTACCTGTCAATAGTTATATCGTTAGGTAGGTTTTAGAGATTTGTGTGCATTTAAAATAAATGGTAGTGGTTAAATAAAATGATTTTTACTTTTTTCTTTATCGAAAAATGTAATAATAATAATAATAATACGTTTATGGTATCAAAAAGAAAACAATTCTTAGAATAAAATATAAATATATACATGTGTGTAGGTAAAGTCAAAATAAGTTTTAAATAGGGGAATTTACGACTTTATGAATTCCTGGACGCTGTAGAATGCTTTATTAGTGAGGTAACCTTTGAGCTCTACTTTAAATAGTTTTGGTTCCATGGTTCTCCATTTTGGTGGCACTTGATTACAAATTTTATTTATTTGATTACTGATTTACAAAAAAAGTTAGTGCGCCACTTTTTTGTAAATCAGTGCATACACATAAATACAAAAATATATGAATATCCTTTGATCTACTAAGATTGATAAAAATATTGTACTATCCACATTCAAAACAGAATGGCTGGCAGTTATATTTCAAAAAACTTGCATATGGAATATATATATATATATATATATATATATATATATATATATATATATATATATAATTTTGGCGTGAATAATTATTGCCAGTGTGAAGCTGTAAATAAGTAACTGTGAATACTCTAAAAGTATTCACATGTATATACATTCACGTTTATGCACTGATTTGCAAAAAAGTGGTACACTAACTTTTTTTAGTGCATAAACGTAAATACAAAAATATATGAATATCCCCTGCTAAGACTGAAAAATATGGTGCTACCAACATTCAAAACAGAATGGCAGTTATATTTCAAAACTTCCATCGGTAATATTATACATTTTACATCACCAGTTTTTTCTACTAGTATTTCAAAGTCATCTAGTTCTAGAATATTTGTGTCGTCTAGCGGCTAGTCTGCAGGACCCGAATGTTCCAAGGGCAGTCTCGCAAACAAGAAAGTCGCGGTCATAAATTTCGCGGCATTTTGCGCGCGCGCAAGTAATAATATGTAACTTTTTTCATGTTTAAGGCGTAATTGCTAATTATTTGCTATCACTACGAAGCAATTACGGTGCATCGCCGGCGCAACTCCGTAATTAAAAGGTACTGTGTGTGTGATTGTGTGGCGGTTGCTTTCGACAATTGACACATGTTGACCTGCCACTTCACATTGAATGCAAATTATAAATTATTTTGGTTGGCTGAGAGGTATTCATTAACTGGTTGGGACCGTGTGTACATAATCAGGTGGAATTAATATTATACAAATCTGGGTGATTGAAATTCATGATATTTTTATTATTATATAGTAAAATCGAGAATAGGGACAATAAAACCAACTCGAGAAAATATCTGGGGCGGACACCACACGACTTTCCGAATGACGATTAATATTAAATCAAAATTTAAGATATTTCGTATTAAGTTCGATACACGTTTCCCCAAATTTTCACGTATTCGCAATTTTTTTCACATTTCTCCACATTTTTCCATATTTTGCCATGTTTTCTCACATTCTCACACATTTTCACATATTTTCACACATTTTCACACATTTTCAAACATCTTCCCACATTTCACCACATTTTCTCACATTTTCCAACATTTACTCATATTTTCGAACATGTTCCCACATTTTCCCCCATTTTCTCACATTTTCCCACATGTTCCTTAATTTTCCTAAATGTTTCCACATTTTAAATGAATTGCACTGGCAATTTAGTAATCGATAACTGTTAAATAAATAACATTATTTATGTACAAGTTACCAATAAACATTAGTTTCTATATCTATATATATATATATATATATATATATATATATATCTATATATATATATATATATATAGATATATAGATATATATCTATATATATATATATATATATATATATATATATATATATATAGATATATAGATATATAGATATAGATATATATTTTCCTTAGGCTGAAAGACCACGGTCGATGGCCTGTTGTACATGTATGTATATTACAATAAATATAGTAAAAATTATTTTGTTTTGAAAAAAAAATCACTAGTCGATTTTCTGTATGTATGTGAACAATCCTCTGCATAAATATGTATCGATGGGTCATTTACAATTTAAATATGAGTCCAAATAGCATGGACATAATAAATGCGAACACTTGAATTGTTGCTTTACGAACTGTTCATGTTCTTAAAATTGATAACTTTTAACGTTTTAATGCGCACACTTTTAATTTCATAACTCGCATAACTCACGCTCCAAATTACATGACTCGTAGAAATTGCCACTTAAAAATAAATGCGAAATGTAAATACAGCAATTAACACGGAGTCGGCCTATTCCATATTCCTTGGCCTAATCAAGGCTGCGTTTAAAAAAATGTCTAGTGCGTGTACAATATATAAATATGTATGTTTGGCTACATATAATGTTGAATTTGTATAACACTAATAATGTGAAGAGTAATCATATTTAAAAAATTAGAGGTCGGTGAAAGTAGTGATATTAGTTCAGTTATCATAATTCGACGCCATAATAATCACTTACATAGCCTTCTAAAAGATCTTCTATACTACTGCTACTATACTACTACTACTACTACTATACTACTACTACTACTACTATACTACTACTACTACTATACTACTACTACTACTATACTACTACTAGTATACTACTACTACTATACTACTACTATACTACTACACAAACTTAATCCCGATTTTTCAAAGACGCCCGGGAGGTCAATAAGATATTCTATATTGATGGTTGGTCAGAGATAACCAGTTTCAATAGAATGTGTACGTACTGAAAACAAACAAAAAAAAAATCTGGATATCTATATATTTGATGGTTTTAAAGATATTACATCAGATTTAAACTTAGAAATGCCATTTTCATAATCATATTGTTTACTAAAATTCAAAAATCAGGGTTAGTTTTACACTTTAAACAGTAGCCATCTATCTAAATGTAATCAAAAATAGTGTAGTTGGTGCTACTTGAAAGATATATGTCGATATTTTTGATGGTTTTAAAGATTTCACGTTTTAAACGTAGAAATGTGATTTGCATAATCATACTGCTTACTAAATCTCAATAATCAGGGTTAATTTTACATTATAAACAGTTGCGATCTATCGAAATGTATTCAACATTATTGTACTTGGTACTACTTGAAAGATATATGCGGATATCTTTGATGGTTCTAAAGATATTACGTTTTAAAAGTAGAAATGTGGTTTGCATAATCATACTGTTTACTAAAACGTTAAAATCAGGGTTAATTTTACATTTCAAGCAGCTGCTATCAATCTAAATATATTCAAAAATATTGCAGTTGGTACTTCTTGAAATATATATGTAGATATCTTTAGTGATTCTAAAGATATTACGTTTTAAACGTAGAAATTTGGTTTGCATAAACATACTGTTTACTAAAACTCAAAAATCAAGGTTAATTTTATACTTCAAACAGCTGCCATCTATCTAATTGTATTCAGAAATATTGCAGTTGATACTACTTGAAAGATATATGTGGATATCTTTGATGGTTTTAAGGATATCACGTTTTAAACGTAGAAGTGTGGTTTGCATAATCATACTGTTTACTAAAACTTTAAAATCAGGGTTAATTTTACATTTCAAGCAGCTGCTATCAATCTAAATATATTCAAAAATATTGCAGTTGGTACTTCTTGAAATATGTATGTAGATATCTTTACTGATTCTAGAGATATTACGTTTTAAACGTAGAAATTTGGTTTGCATAAACATACTGTTCACTAAAACTCAAAAATCAAGGTTAATTTTACACTTCAAACAGCTGACATATATCTAAATGTATTTAGAAATATTGCAGTTGGTACTACTTGAAAGATATATGTGAATATCTTTGATGGCTTTAAAGATATCACGTTTTAAACGTAGAAATGTGATTTGCATAATCATACTGCTTACTAAATCTCAATAATCAGGGTTAATTTTACATTATAAACAGTTGCCATCTATCGAAATGTATTCAAAACTATTGTACTTGGTACTAGTTGAAAGATATATGCGGATATCTTTGATGGTTCTAAAAATATTACGTTTTAAAGGTAGAAATGTGGTTTGCGTAAACATACTTTTTACTAAAACTCAAAAATCAAGATTAATTTTACACTTCAAAAAGCTGCCATCTATCTAATTGAATTAAGAAATATTGCAGTTGGTACTACTTGAAAGATATATGTGGATATCTTTGATGGTTTTAAAGATATCACGTTTTAAACGTAGAAATGTTATTTGCATAATCATACTGCTTACTAAATCTCAATAATCTGGGTTAATTTTACACTATAAACAGTTGCGATCTATCGAAATGTATTCAAAACTATTGTACTTGGTACTACTTGAAATATATATGCGAATATCTTTGATGGTTCTAAAGATATCACGTTTTAAACGTAGAAAGTATAGTATCTTTTTTAAAATATTTGACAAAAAAAAAGTTTTTAGTCTGATTTTATTCTTATCATTTTTAGTTTGATTCTTAACTGATTTTTTTTCTTTTGAAAATGTCAAAATACATTCATTTGTATTTATAGAATGCACAAATAAAACCTAAAAACGATTGAAATATTTTGAACATTTTTAATATTTCGTCCAAAGCGCAAATTTTCAGGATATTACAGAGAACTCGGTAACTCTGATTTCATATGATACAAAATTAAAATTTAAATAGTTTTAAAGAAGAACTACATTCATATATTTATTAAAAATAACATGGATAATGATGAATAATGGATTTTTTGAAATTTCGGATAAACATGGCCGTAATTTCTGAAGTTTTACAGTTATAACAAAAAACGAACAAAAAACAAAAAACAAACAAAAAACAAACAAAAAACAAAGAAAAAACAAAGAAAAAACAAAGAAAAAACAAAGAAAAAACAAAGAAAAAACAAAGAAAAAACAAAGAAAAAACAAAGAAAAAACAAAGAAAAAACAAAGAAAAAACAAAGAAAAAACAAAGAAAAAACAAACAATAAGCAAACAAAAAACAAACAAAAAACAAACAAAAAACAAACAAAAAACAAACAAAAAACAAACAAAAAACAAACAAAAAACAAACAAAAAATAAACAAAAAATAAACAAAAAACAAACAAAAAACAAACAAAAAACAAACAAAAAACAAACAAAAAACAAAAAAAAAAACAAAAAGCAAACAAAAAAACAAACAAAAAACAAACAAAAAGCAAACAAAAAAACAAACAAACAAACAAAAACAAACAAAAAAAAACAAAAAAAAAACAAACAAACAAACAAGAAACAAACAAAAAACAAACAAACAAAAGCAAACAAACAAAAAAAAAACAAGCAAACAAGTAAACAAAATAAACATTATTATTATTAATGTATTGTTTTACTTTCATTCCAGGTCACTTCTACGCAAGTGCCATGCAAATGTGATGGCGATCTTATTAAAAAAGGTAATACAAATCAATAGTAACAGATAATATTATATATTAGAAGCGTTTTAATAAATAATTATGATGTAAAATAACTTTGTATCATATTTTTGTAGATTGGAAACTGAACAGTGGAATGGAATTAACAAAAGTGCAGCTATTATGCCGAGAAGACAGTTTTTTTACCATTAATTTGAGCAACTCTAGTCTAGCATATGCGGTAGAAATCAAGAAGAAAACTGGAAAATGGGAATTTGCAAATGTGGTGAGTATAAATCAAATTAGCTTACACAGCTCAAAGAATTAGGTTCGAATGCATTATATTTACATTTGAATGATTACAGCCTCATTTTCTATATTAAAAGTGCGTTTAAATTGGTAACATATATGTTGAATGGGAGCTAATTTAATTAAGAAAATTGCAGTAGGAAGAGAATTTGTAACTATTACATAAATTGAGCCGATGGCAGCTCATGAAACTACACCTATACCTCTGCCTGAATGGACTAGAATTATTAATTTAACTTCATACAAATCTTACGTGAAGTTTGCAGAAAATTCTAACATGTTTTCTTACAAATATATTCATGGATAAGATAAATTTCGAGTTCATATCTACTCGACATATATCTTAAGGTCGTTAGACAAGACAATTTCTTAGCTCAAAAGTTGTTCAAGAAATGAATTCATATATCTTCCTCCCATACAATTTGTACTAGACAAATAGAACACGTTATATTTTTCCATTTGATCTACCCTCCAATTCAATATTTCAAATAATTTGCTGTATGATACGAGACAATTTAGATTGTGTCGCATCTTGACTAACTTTTGAGTCAAGAAATTGTCTTGTCTAAAACAACCTTTATAAATTTGATTTTATTTATTTTTATTTTATCTCAAAAATGTTTTGTTATTTAAACTAATCCCAATGTTTTATTTTTAAATCTAGGTTAATACACGTTTAACAACGATTCACAATTTAAAACCAGAAACCGCGTACAAAATACGTCTATGGGGTGTTTCTAAAAATGGAGAATTGTATGGGCCCTCAATATCGGAATGGATACAAACGTTGTCTTCTGAAAATAAACCTTTGCCAGTACCATGGTTGAAATTAACTAAATTTTCTATGGATCATGAAAGTTACGTTGCACATATAACTTGGAATGCATCAAAAGGTTCGTCAAAAGCATTTTAATAGTGATATTATAGAGATGCGAAAAATAGACTTGCATCACGACGTGTAATAACTTTGTAGTTACTGTATTTGTAAAAAATTGTAAGTGGGTATCGATCTTTGTATTTTCAAAATTGATTTATTTATAATTTTTTAAGTAACCAAGTTATTTAAAATTGGAAAATTCGCTGCAACTTGAGATTGGATTGTCCAAAATATATAACATTAACTAGCAATATCAAAAATGGATGTTTTTATCCAAGCGTGAAATTTGAAAGACCTATTTTCAAAATTGATTTATTTATAATTTTTTAAGTAACCAAGTTATTTAAAATTGGAAAATTCGATGCAACTCGAGATTGGATTGTCCAAAATATATAAAAATAACTGGCAATATCAAAAATAGATGTGTTTATCCAAGCGTGAAATTTTAAAGACCTATTTTCAAAATTGATTTATTTATAATTTTTTAAAGTACCCAAGTTATTTAAAATTGGAAAATTCGCTGCAACTCGAGATTGGATTGTCCAAAATATATAAAATTTAACTAGCAATATCAAAAATAGATGTGTTTATCCAAGCGTGAAATTTGAAAGACCTATTTTCAAAATTGATTTATTTATAATTTTTTAAGTAACCAAGTTATTTAAAATTGGAAAATTCGCTGCAACTCGAGATTGGATTGTCCAAAATATATAAAATTAACTAGAAATATAAAAAATAGATGTGTTTATCTAAGCGTGAAATTTGAAAGACCTATTTTCAAAACTGATTTATTTATAATTTTTTAAGTAACCAAGTTATTTAAAATTGGAAAATTCGCTGCAACTTGAGATTGGATTGTCTAAAATATATAAAATTAACTAGTATTATCAAAAATAGATGTATCTATCCACAATTTAAATTTAAAAGATCTATTTTCAAACCTGATTTTTTTAATGATTTTTTAAAGTGACCACGAGATTCGAAATTGGAACATTCGCTGCAACTCGAGATTGGATTGTCCAAAATATATAAAATTAACGTTAACTATCAAAAATAAAGGTGTTTATCCAAACATAAAATTTGAATGACCTATTTTCAAAATTGATTTTTTATGATTTTTTAAAGTGACCATGAAATTTTAAATTCGCTGCAATTCGATATTGGATGGTCCAAAATATATAAAATTAACTTTAACTAGATATAAATAGATATAAAAAACATAAAAAACTATAAAAATAAGTTGACTTAGAAAAACAATAAATGTAATAATATATATAAATAAATTTGTATATAATTTTCTTATTTTAGATTTATCGTGTTATTACGACTTTATCTGGTTTGGAGGCGACAACATGACACTGACACAGAGCGAAGTACGGAATGTAAATATTTGGTGTCTTTTTAAAAATATTTTAGCCTAATTCGATACAATTTTTTAGCCAAAAAGCCTCTACGAAATTAAAATCAACAACTTAGTATACGGAAGCAATTATTCCGTAGGGGTAATGGCGACTAGTTCAGACTATCTCCGAGAAAGTGAAAAGACATGGCTACACTTCACGACGCCTAAATGCTACGACGCCAGACGCAATCTCACGCAATGCCGTAAGTTAATAATCAATTAAAAATATATTAGTTAGTACCTACATGTTTATATTCGTTGTAATTGATACGTCTTGATTGGTGACACTTTCCAATAACGATTTCTAAATGATTTTAGCCGAATATTACATATACCCTGTTGCTTTAATTTATCTGTGGTAACTATAATTTTAAATATTATATATTTGTATATATTATTATATTTTAGTGAAAAAATAATCGATGTTGCGTCTATAGTAATTTATTGTTGTACATGTTTGACTTAAATTGCCCAAAGATTATAAAATATAAACTCTTAATACTTTGTGTAAATTTGAATCATAATCATAATTTTATTGGTGCTGTTGTTCATATTTACATAAGTCATATACATATAAAAATTTAAAATAATAATACAATTTAAAAATTTAATAGTACAATACCATCAAATATAATATCACTTAATATAAACAAATGTCCCACAACTCTAGATATGGATGTATTCAATATACAGCAGAAAACATTAATTAAATTGATAGTTAGCGAGTTATAACACATGTTATATATTATATGTTGTTTTTTTAATTTTTTAAAATATTTATTTATATATATATATATATATATATATATATATATATATATATATATACTTTTTGCATATTATTGTTGTTGTCTTGTAATTGGATTTTCTCTCTGTAGGACAGTAAAGCCTATTATTATTATTATTATTATTATGCTACACTTAAAAGGGTAAACAAAGCAATTTTTACAATTTTAACAATTATAGCCCCCGAAGAGCCTGTAGATTTGCAAATGGAAGAACTGGTGAATGACAATCAAACTCATCACAATGTCATCCTGACATGGCAGAGACCCAATGTAATGCCATATTACTACTTAGCACATCTTCTCTCATACTACCCTGGCAGAAATGGCAGCAGTCGTTTTATGAATATTTCTGGGGTAAGTACAATCGGTAAAAATGTGATGATTTCGTGTAGAAAAATGATACATATTTTCTATGCTCAAATATATTAGAGAACATCCCAATACTTAATTTGCATACCAAATTTCTTATACATGTAGCGACATAAACCATTAGATTTCTATAATAAACGTTATGTTAACATAATCTTAATTAATTTAAAAATTATTATTGTCTTTAGGAATCCACCAAAGCAACGTTTGGGGATATCGACACGAGTTACCATTATGAAATCTCACTTATAGCATGCACGAAACTGAAATGCAGTTCTCCAGCGCTGGTGCACGGCCAAACTTCTCCAAAAGCTATCATTTCTACAACACCAACTACAGGTGTCAGCCGTGTATTTATAGTGATGCTTCTACCATTAGTCATTTTATGTGTGGTCGCTTTGATAGTTTCATTTATATACCACGAGTTTAATAAACGGCATAGGCAAAGGAAAAGACACAAGTATTTTGAGGTACGTACATTTAAAGATATTTCATTAAATATATACAATAAAAATAATAAAAACAAATTTACTTCTAATTTCTTGGAAATTTGCATACAATTCTATTTACTGTGTTCCAATAATTTATTATAATGTATGTGTAGTAGTTTGCCCGTGTCGATTTAGCCAAAAAAAATGTCACTGCAGACGAATAATAATATAATATAATATTTACCCCCGTATTCATCAACGTTTCATAAATGTATCAATAGCTATTGAATCCATAAGTATTTGTTGCTATACCAACAAAAAATACATTATCTAGGGTTACTTTAAACACTGAATAATTAAATAAAAGGGGTCATCAAAGCTCCAATCACAAGCGCTATTCAAAGGCGCTTTCGTTTAGCATGGTTTATCATTGCTAGTCGCCCCCCTGGCGTGCAATATCGCACAGGTCTTGCGGTCGTGCGCCGCCGGTTGTAAGGGACGAGTTAGAATTGTACAGCAAATAGAACAAGAGACAATAAGCCCGTAGCCCAGAGTGATAAACGAAAGGCACTCAAGTTGTTTGACATTTGTTTTGACAATTTCTTCCACAAAATTAATTTGATTTTCAATTTGTCCATTCAATAGTTTATGGGATCTATACAGTTTATCGGATGTTCATGATACAGGCAAATATCAGGAATAATATTTTCATTTGAAAATATAGAGCATTGTTAGTTTAGAGACACTAACTAAGCGTATGTTTATTAATAAAATCTGCTACCTATTAATTAATATAATATATATGATAGTAATGAACACAGGCTACAAAAAAATGTTTAATTTTCTTTTATTAGGACTTGGAATTAAAAGCTATGTACATAGATTCATATGTACCGACTGCTGTTCCTACAATTAAAGACCAGTGGGAGATTGAATCAACCAACTTGAAACTAGACTCGTTTCTTGGAGAAGGCGCTTTTGGTATTGTCCATAAAGGATGGTATGTTCACCAGAAGGGCACAAAAGAAGTAGCAGTGAAGATGCTAAAAGGTGTGTAGTTTTCACATTATTTTTTTTACAATGACTTATAAGTCACAATCTGCAGGTTACTTTTTCAAGCTGTGAGATCGATTTTTCAAATTTAAATAGTCTGTTTATTTTATTGGACTTGAGCGTCTGTATTCAGATTTTCAAACCTTTGCTTATAAAGTTGTCTAAATATCCAGCAATTTACATTTGAAGCTGAATATTACCATAAATAAAAACAATTTGTTGTATCTTGAGGTAATTATTAACTTTCGTCTAATTTGTAAGTTCAGAAGGTCTTGTAAAGAAAAATATCGAAATAGGAGCTTGAAAGTTTAAAATAAAAAATAAATAGAAGGAAAAATATGTCAAGATAGATACTTTTGATTTTCATATTGTTATAAACGTTATGTAATTTTTTCAAATCAATTGTATGTTGAATCCGTTGTCAATAGTAATAATGAAATTTGTTCGACTTGGTCACCGAAAAAAAAATACTTATAATGAAAATTTTCCAATTTCTTTCGGGCATATGGTGCAATGATATGTTTTGCACTAAGATCAGTAAAAAATTAAACAAAATATGTTGCATAATTTTTTTAATATTTTTTTTATCGACCCAATCTCTAAAAGCGACATATCGAGATAGGAGCGTAAAAGTTTAAAATAAAAAATAAATAGAAAGAAAAATATGACAAGATAGAGACTTTTCAATTTTCATTGTAATATTGTTATAAACATTGTGTAATTTTTTAAAATCAATTGTATGACGTATTCATGGTCAATAATAATATAATACGATACTTGTTCGACTTGGTCACCGAAAAAAAAAATACTTATAATCAAAATTTTCCAATTTCCTTCAGTCATATGGTGCACTGATATGTTCTGCACTGAGATTAGTAAAAAATTAAACAAAATATGTTGCATAATTTTTTTAATATATTTTTTATCGACCCAGCCTCTAAAATCGGCATATCGAGATAGGAGCGTAAAAGTTTAAAATAAAAAATAAATAGAAGGAAAAATATTTCAAGATAGAGACTTTTCATTTTCCATTGTTATTTTGTTATATATATTGTGTAATTTTTTCAAATCAATTGTATGGCGGATCCATGGTCAAAAATAATAATAATGAAATTTGTTCGAATTTGTCGCCGAAAATAAATAATACATATAATCAAAATTTTCCAATTTTCTTGGGGCATCTGGTGCACTGATATGTTCTGCACTAAGATCAGTAAAAAAATAAACAAAATATGATGCATATTTTATATATCGACCCAACTTCTAAAATCGGCAATCGAAATAGGAGCGTAAAAGTTTAAAATAAAAAATAAATAGAAGCAAAAATATTTCAAGATAGAGACTTTTTATTTTTTATTGTCATATTATTATAAACATTGTGTAATTTTTTCAAATCAATTGTATGACGGATCCATGGGCAAAAATATTAATAATGAAATTTGTTCGACTTGATCGCCGAAAAAAAATACTTATAATCAAAATTTTCCAATTTCCTTCAGGCATATGGTGCACTGATATGTTCTCCACTAAGATCAGTAAAAAATTAAACAAAATATGTTGCATAATATTTTTTATATTTTTTTTATCGACCCAGCCTCTAAAATCGGAAAATCGAGATAAGAGCGTAAAAGTTTAAAATAAAAAATAAATAGAACGAAAAATATGTCAATATAGAGACTTTTAATTTTTCATTGTCATATTGTTATAAATATTGTGTAATTTTTTCAAATCAATTTTATGACGGATCCATGGTCAAAAATAATAATAATGAAATTTGTTCGACTTGATCGCCGAAAAAAAAAAAAACTTATATTCAAAAGTTTCCAATTTTCTTCGGGCATCTGGTGCACTGATATATTCTGCACTAAGATCAGTAAAAAATTAAACAAAATATGATGCATAATTTTTTTAATATATTTTTTATCGACCCAGCTTCTAAAATCGGCATATCGAGATAGGAGCGTAAAAGTTTAAAATAAAATAAAAAATAAATAGAAGCAAAAATATTTCAAGATAGAGACTTTTAATTTTTTATTGTCATATTGTTATAAATATTGTATACTTTTTTCAAATCAATTGTATGACGGATCCATGGTCAAAAATAATAATAATGAAAATTGTTCAACTTGGTCGCCGAAAAAAACAAAATCAAAATTTTCCAATTTTCTTCGGGCATCTGATGCACTGATATGTTCTGCACTAAGATCAGTAAAAAATTAAACAAAATATGTGGCATAATTTTTTTAATATTTTTTTATCGACCCAGCCTCTAAAATCGGCAAATCGAGATAAGAGCGTAAAAGTTTAAAATAAAAAATAAATAGAAGGAAAAATATGTCAATATAGAGACTTTTCATTTTTCATTGTCATATTGTTATATATATTGTGTAATTTTTTCAAATCAATTGTATGGCGGATCCATGTTCAAAAATAATAATAATGAAATTTGTTCGACTTGGTTGCCAAAAAAAAATACTTATATTCAAAAGTTTCCAATTTTCTTCGGGTATCTGGTGCACTGCTATGTTCTGAACTAAGATCAGTAAAAAATAAACAAAATATTTTGGATAATTTTTTTTATATTTTTTTTATCGACCCAAAAAAAATCGGCATATCGAGATAGGAGCGTCAAAGTTTAAAATAAAAAATAAATAGCGGGAAAATATTTCGAGACTTTTCAATTTCCATTGTTATTTTGTTATATATATATATATATATATATATATATATATATATATATATATATATTGTGTAATTTTTTTAAATCAATTGTGTGGCGGATCCATGGTCAAAAATAATTAAATTTGTTCGACTTGATCGCCGAAAAAAAATACTTATAATCAAAATTTTCAAATTTCCTTCGGGCATCTGGTGCACTGATATGTTCTGCAATAATATCAGTAAAAAATTAAACAAAATATGTTGCATAATTTTGTTTATCGACCCAGCCTCTAAAATCGACATATCGAGATAGAAGCTTAAAAGTTTAAAATAAAAAATAAATAGAAGGATAAATATTTCAAGATAAAGACATTTCATTTTCCATTGTTATTTTGTTATATATATATATATATATATATATATATATATATATTGTGTAATTTTTTCAAATCAATCGTATAACGAATTCATGATCAAAAATAATAATTTACGGTACAACATATATTATACAAGAACGTCTATAAAAATTATTAATAAAAATATATAACTATATATTATGATTGGCAAGACATAAACAAAAGATTCCTCAAAATTTGGATTTTATTGGTCACCCCAATTGGTCAGTACAGACCCGCAAACAATCCACCAAGCGCGCGGTACCGCGGGGCCGCGCGGATAGAGGCTGGGACACCGGTCCCTGCCGGTACTATGTTTTTCTATGTAATAATTTTTTACACTAAATGTCTCTTTAATTTCCTGAATGCTCCTACAGTTAGTTATACAAATATTAATTGTAGATGATCCTTTAATTGACGAAGTGCGTCAATTCCTTCAAGAAATTGAAATAATGAAGTCCGTTGGTAGTCACCCCAATATTGTCTCTATAATCGGTTGCTGTACCAAAGAGGGTGGTGTAAGCATGCGGCTAATAGTTGAGTATTGTGCTAAAGGAAATCTTTTTTAATATTTTTTTATCGACCCAGCCTCTAAAATCGGCAAATCGAGATAAGAGCGTAAAAGTTTAAAATAAAAAATAAATAGAAGGAAAAATATGTCAATATAGAGACTTTTCATTTTTCATTGTCATATTGTTATATATATTGTATAATTTTTTCAAATCAATTGTATGGCGGATCCATGTTCAAAAATAATAATAATGAAATTTGTTCGACTTGGTTGCCAAAAAAAAATACTTATATTCAAAAGTTTCCAATTTTCTTCGGGTATCTGGTGCACTGCTATGTTCTGAACTAAGATCAGTAAAAAATAAACAAAATATTTTGGATAATTTTTTTTATATTTTTTTTATCGACCCAAAAAAAATCGGCATATCGAGATAGGAGCGTCAAAGTTTAAAATAAAAAATAAATAGAGGGAAAATATTTCGAGACTTTTCAATTTCCATTGTTATTTTGTTATATATATATATATATATATATATATATATATATATATATATATATATATATATATATATTGTGTAATTTTTTTAAATCAATTGTGTGGCGGATCCATGGTCAAAAATAATTAAATTTGTTCGACTTGATCGCCGAAAAAAAATACTTATAATCAAAATTTTCAAATTTCCTTCGGGCATCTGGTGCACTGATATGTTCTGCAATAATATCAGTAAAAAATTAAACAAAATATGTTGCATAATTTTGTTTATCGACCCAGCCTCTAAAATCGACATATCGAGATAGAAGCTTAAAAGTTTAAAATAAAAAATAAATAGAAGGATAAATATTTCAAGATAAAGACATTTCATTTTCCATTGTTATTTTGTTATATATATATATATATATATATATATATATATATATATTGTGTAATTTTTTCAAATCAATCGTATAACGAATTCATGATCAAAAATAATAATTTACGGTACAACATATATTATACAAGAACGTCTATAAAAATTATTAATAAAAATATATAACTATATATTATGATTGGCAAGACATAAACAAAAGATTCCTCAAAATTTGGATTTTATTGGTCACCCCAATTGGTCAGTACAGACCCGCAAACAATCCACCAAGCGCGCGGTACCGCGGGGCCGCGCGGATAGAGGCTGGGACACCGGTCCCTGCCGGTACTATGTTTTTCTATGTAATAATTTTTTACACTAAATGTCTCTTTAATTTCCTGAATGCTCCTACAGTTAGTTATACAAATATTAATTGTAGATGATCCTTTAATTGACGAAGTGCGTCAATTCCTTCAAGAAATTGAAATAATGAAGTCCGTTGGTAGTCACCCCAATATTGTCTCTATAATCGGTTGCTGTACCAAAGAGGGTGGTGTAAGCATGCGGCTAATAGTTGAGTATTGTGCTAAAGGAAATCTACTCAACTATCTTCATGGGATAGCAGACAACTTAGCTACAGAGTAAGTTTATCAATAAATATTACACAATTTTTAATAGATTAGTACAATTATATAATCTATATAAATTTATTAATATATTCTCAGTTTTTTTATTTGAAATCTATAAACAAAACAGGTATGTATTTTTATTGAGTTAGAATTGAATTTTTCTATCATTTTATAATATGAAAAAATAGTATGATTCCTAACAACACTCGTTACTAATAAAATTAACTCACAATTTGAGTTACGTTCCATGATGGAATTTTGTTGATGTTTTTTATAAGGCAAGTGAATCGAAATTTTATAAAAAATATCTTTATTTGGCAATACCCTTATATAAAATTGAACTCTACTAGAAATATAACGCTCATCTCTGGTGCTATTCCCTCTCTTCCCATACCGATATCCTCTACCACGTCTTTTACAGATAACCACGACTTTTCCATCCTCTATAAAATTTAAAATTAAAATTTACTCATTTTTCTGCAATACCCACCTACTCTGCTTTCACACCCTCATATTTGTTTTTGTAAACTCAAATACACTTTAAAAATCAAAATACTGTTGAACGTGTGGGCTACAGGTAAAAAAAATAATTACCATTACTCCTTATTGTGGACTCACTAATTAAGATAGAATTTTGTGTTTTTTATTTATTGTAACATACATACATACAAGATATACATACATATACAAGAGGCCATCAACCGTGGTCTTTCAGCCTTACGCTTGTTAATATTAATGATTTCTGAAAATTGTAACTCGCCTACATATTTTTTACACATTTTTTATGTATTAATGCTTTAATAAAAGTCATAAGTAGAGCTCCAACTTTAAAATTCATTTAATAAAAAGGTAAAAATCTCTGAAATACCGGAGTAAGTGCAAATTGATGGTTGTTAAATTCTAAACATAATTCATGCAATTTAAATTTTGAAAGGTCTGGGGCACATTTTGAAAAATCACAATTAATATTATAAGAAATATGTGCTCTTTTCAACAATAATTATTAAGTAAAAAAATAATAAATTTATTTATTATTGTTTACAACACATGCATGAACAATTTTACATAAAAGTTTGTGTTTTTTTGCTTATTCCATTGAGCCGCAATGCCCGGAGAAAGACAGCGCAACGGTGCGCGGTCACGCGGCCGCCAAAAGTTGAATCTTCACACCGGTGCGATTTTAGCAATTTATTTACTGGTACAAAGTTTATTAAGTTTGACAAACTTTTCACTAATAGTCTCCTCTTTAATGTTTCTTAGTACTGTGTACTAAGAATTGGTCCTTAGAACACTGCGCCACGGGCCGCCTTCTTGAAGATAATGAACATGAATGAAAACATAAATAATACTAATGAGTCTTCAATTTGTAGGTATATAGACTGTCTTCAAAGCGACACATCGTCTTCATATATTTCATCAGCAATCAATTTTACAAATAAGATGTACCTAATGAGTCCACCAGTGCAATGTGAGACGGTCCTGATAAAGGATTTACTTAATATCGCGCGACAGATTGCTATGGGAATGGTAAGCATAATCCATTTATGTATTTTTTAATATAAAATTGCTAGAACTCACATCTTTTAACACACAAAAATATTATACAAGGGGAATTAATTTATATTATCTACCTAGCTATGAAAACAACATGCTATCGTGATAATATTATTATGTTATATTTCTGTGACATTTTATAGTGTCATCCTCAAGTTTGGTTCGAATCGATTAACATTTGTCATTTTTATATCAGTTTAAACAAGTGAAGATGAATGATTTGCATATTTGAACCCAAAAAAATTTATATAATAAATAATATTATTATACAAGTGTGATTCCACCTCTTAGTAATCTACATATGAAGATTTCGATCTTATTAGATCTCGTCAGTGTAACTCAGCTAGTGAGGATGAATTCACACAATATCTCGAGTGGTTATATACAATATTAATACAATATACAATATTTAATTATATACAATAATGTTACAACTAACCCCCTAGGAGGAAAGTTTACGCCGTCTGGCGACACCACATCAATTAACAATGCACACGCATATGGTAATAAACTCATGTTATCAGGATCACCGAGTAGTGCCCTCTATTGGAATAATATTCCAAAAGAGTGTTTGAGATATCAGCACAAGGCCAATCTTATAAAATATATAAGTATGAATTCACCTATTTTTCGTTTTTGTTTCCTTATTCTTTCCTCCTAGAGGATTAGTTGTACCAAAAAAATTTAATTATATAGCATTGAGCTGTATTTATAAGAGCAATATAATCATAATCATAATCATACTCATAATTTTATTAGTGCTAGTGGCTAATATAGATAACAATGGACTGTTTTAGGAGTACCTATCAAGTGTCCGTGTTGTACATAGAGATCTCGCAGCAAGAAATGTATTAGTATGCGCGAATGGAATGGTAAAAGTGTCCGATTTTGGATTAAGCAGAGATGTTTATCGCAACAACGTTTACTGCAAAGTTGGCCCTGGAAAATTGCCTATAAAATGGATGGCAATAGAATCTCTTACACATCAAAGGTACACTACAAAGAGCGATGTTTGGTCGTTTGGAGTTACAATGTGGGAAATATTTACGTTAGGAGCTAATCCGTATCCAGGTGTTGCCACTGAAGATTTTCTACAGCAGCTAAAGAGGGGCTATCGGATGGATCGACCTAATAATTGCAGTAGCGAAGTGTAAGTGAATTTTATATATACAGCAAGTTCTACAATTAAAATTATAATATACAATTTAACGAAAATAAAGAATAACTTTTTTCCTGATCAGCCTTTGTTTCGAGATATCGAGGTTTAAACTTTAAACAAGAAGTGAAATCAAAATATCATATCAATAATCACTATTACATCTGAGGTACAGAATTATGAAGTTAATTTGCTTTTATCACTAATTTTAAAAATTATACCGTCTCTCAAACGTTCTATATATATATATATATATATATATATAATATATATAAATATTTAATGTTAATAAATTGTATTTTCTAGATATGAATTGATGCGTAATTGTTGGAACACCGTCCCAAAACACAGGCCAGCTTTTACCGAAATCCGTGAACAACTAGACTCGATTTTGGAAAGCACCACTGAGTATATAAATCTAGATATTACAGCCCATCTACAGCCTCCTCCCCATTACACAGACTTTGTGGTGAAAGATATTGAAGCACCCCCGAAAAGTGTAGCGACACAAGAGCGCTATGTCAATCAAAAACTGTGATAGTTTTGTTTGTTTGTTATTTACAAACTTTTATTTTAATTAATTCCAAAGTGATGTGATGTAATGTGATTATCTTCCTGTGTACCTAATAATTGTAGTAATATAATTTAATTACTGGTGTTATATTGTGATAAATAATAATTGAAATTGTTGCAATTGCAAGATAAATGTTGTTAGTGTAATCTGTTTTTTTTTATTACACGATTATTATTATTTTTGAAATTAAAATGTTTGCAACATGGTTAATTTCCAAACAAAATATTAATACAAGTATTTAATTGTTCAATCAGTCATATTCTAATAATAATTTTAATATCGATTGCAAACTATTCGTATTTTTGATCACTTTGTAACTCTAGTAATTTATATTAGTTGTTCGTGCAACTGCCAATAGTTTTAAGGTCGATTGTTTTATTAGTATGTAAATGTAAAGACTGACTTTTTTTATATATAAATCTATTTTGAAATTTAATGTTATTTTATAGGTCTGACTAGATTTATGTGTGCGGGGTTTGTTTGCAATTGGAGATATGTGTAAATAAATGGAATTGAGTTTTAAAAAAACATGTTGTTTTACTCTTATATAGATATTTTTGCAGGAATAGCTTCAGTTTTAATAGAAATTGTCTGTTTTAAATTGCGACTTTTAGGGTCAGTAAAAAGAAATATGTCATAAAAATATGTAGGTAACTGCTTAGATACGCCAAGCGATATGGCATACTAAAAGTATGCTATAGGTATCGCTTGGCATATCTAATTAAAACATTTTTTTTTACTGATAAATATATTTAATTCTCTTTTGATGAATTTGTTGCAATTTTCACTAAATTCTAATTTCTTATAACACATAAATAAAAAAATAAGAATTAAACATATTTTTTAATTAGTAAAAAAAATTTATGTCATACAAAGATTGAGGTAACTGCTTAGATATACCAAGCGATATGGCATACCAAAAATATGTCACATTGCTTAGCATATCTAATTAAAACATATTTTTTTTTAATGATTTAAAAACATATTTAATTCTCCTTGTTGCAGTTTTCACTAAATTAATGCATTCGAATTTCTGATAACAAATAAATATACACGCGTTCAAACAATTAAATAATTGATAAATACACCTATATATTTTTATGATATATAAATAGATAATGAATGGTTCCTGAACAACAAACTGACACAGTTAAGAACTTTATTAAAAAAATAATAAAACAATATAAAACGGTGGCACTTGAAGCGCGACCGATAGCGAGTAATCAGTCAATCATTTGAGTGTTTGTTTGAATTTATTTTTGGCCCATTTGGGTCTTAAAAGAGTAGACAATACAGTTGTTCACCTTTGTAATTTGTGTTTTTAGGTGCAACAAATTTCTGTGTTGCAGAACAAACTTAGAATCTCTCGTTCCTTGCAAGTTTTACATTATTGGCTACATAATAACTAAGACTGCGTTTACGTTTCTGCGGCTATACTAGATTTACATTATATTCTTCAGGTCTTTTTACAGATATTTAATGTAGTTAGTGTTGTCAGTACGTGAACGATTCCTTTTTTATGTATAAATTTTTATTTTGCAAATACGAATTTTTTAATAAAAAACGAAAAACGTTCCCGTATGCTGAAAAAACAAAATATTTATTTAAATAATCGTTCAAGTACTAGGAAGGTCCCTATTGACCTGCTTGACTTTCATGATGATCACCGCAAGCCTCATCAAAAAAGAGGGTTTCGGGGAAAGGGCCATAACTCCGCCAATTATGAATTTTTTTTTATAAACTAATACTTATTTTTGTCACTAAAAAACGTACTATTAATAAATTATAATTTTGATGTAAAAAAATTATTGCTACATACCTTTACAAAAATTCAAACTTTCCTCAATTTTTCCGCACAAAAAGGTATATAACCCCTTAATAAAAATCAGATTTATTTACTTTTAATCAATTTTTAATGACAGGTCGTTGTTCTTTAAAAATAAGATATTAGTATAAATATAGATAAAAAGTTATTGTTTTTAATAGATTTTAGGTTGAAGGGAGTATTAGCTTCATCACATATATATCATATCACACTCTCCTAGAAACATCACTGGTATAACCCATCTACGGTCAAGCTCTTAATCCACTCTCAAAAGAACAAATGATTTATATTTTTTTAATTCAAATACACCTTTTAACACAATTTGAATGCAATGTTTGTAATTTTTCAATTAATAAAAAATGAACTGTAGGTGCTATTTTTTTTCTAAATTTTGTAGACATTTTTTTGATTTGATATTACTCAACGGTTGATTGCCGTCGAATTTTATATATTTATTTCATTTACGACCACTGCAAAACGCATCACCCTATTTTTTCACAGATTTGGTTTAAGTAAAATATAATCAATTTATAAAAAAAATTATAAGGATAGTAACATCAAATAAAAATTAGATGTTATATAAATCGATAAATACAGCACTAACATTTGAAATGACCAACAAATTATTTATATTTTTCTAATTCAAATACACCTTTTAACATAATTCTATATTAAAAAGGTACAAATAACCCCCTAGGAGGAAGGGCTATTGTGTGAATTCATCCTCACTAGCTGAGCTACACTAATGAGATCTAATAAGATCGAAATCTAGATATGTAGATTGCTAAGAGGTGGGTTCACACTTATATATGTTATATAATTCTATATTGTTTAAAAATTTCTAATTTCTAGATTTGTTTGTTTATTTAATATATTTTCATTAAAATTGTGAAGAGAAAAATACACTTATATATGTTATATAATTCTATATTGTTTAAAAATTTCTAATTTCTAGATTTGTTTGTATATTTAATATATTTTCATTAAAATTGTGAAGAGAAAAATATTCTCGATTACCCGCAATTGGAGAATATTTTTTAAAGCAAATTAAAATACGCCACATTAATTTGTCTAGCACTCAATTTACCTCTAATTTAATCTAAAAAAAAAAACTAACCTACTTTAACCGATAGCATTAATTAAGATACATATTAAATTTGCTGATATATCAACAGGGACTATAGTTGTGTTCTACATTGTTTATTTTTAAATGCGAATAAATTAAAATAATTTTTATCGATAAAATAATAGAGCGATTACAGATAAGTGCATCCACTTGACTTGGTTGTATATAACGGGATTATGGGCTCGCGTAGGGTTATTACTGCCCAAATATTGGGCAAATCGTGTGTGAGTTATCCAACAAAATGAAGTGGTTGTTGGTTTTTGCAGTTGTTGGTTGCCAGGCGGTGTTTGGGTTGGATAATGGTTTGGCCAGGACACCACCGATGGGATGGATGAACTGGCAGAGGTTTAGATGCGAGATTAATTGTGACTTGTATCCAAATGAGTGTGTTAGGTAAATATATTTATTCCTGTTTGAAGATTGATTTAAAACAACTCTTGTTTCTATGTCTAGATATTTCGAAAAGCAGCTAAAAGTTAATAAAAATGTAATATTATTTAAAATATTGAATTGTTAAGGTGTCTGCTTTGTGATAATTCATTTTAAAGGATAAATAAAACGATTTTTTACTTTGATTTTTATCACACTTCAGTTACACTTTGCAACTAGTTTCGACTAAACTCTAGCCATTTTCGAGCTCCTCTGATGACTGAATTATATAAAGAGCGATCGGTTACAATTTCTTGAGTCAATTGTCAAGTCAAGTGCAATCCGATTTCCCTGAATTTTGTTCACAGACAGACAGGCATATATACATACACGCAAAAATCGAGTTTATTTCAACTATTTAATTTTGTTCACAGACATCGTAAATATCGGGTTTACTTCAACTATTTAATTTTGTTCACAGTCAGACAGACATACAAACATACACACAGACATCGCAAGAATCGGGTTTATTTCGACTACTCAATTTGGTTCACAGACACACAGACATCGCAAAAATCGGGTTTATTTCGACTATTTAATTTTGTTCACAGACAGACAGAGATACATACATACACACAGACATCGCAAGAATTGGGTTTATTTCGACTATTTAATTTGGTTCACAGACACACAAACATCGCAAAAATCGGGTTTATTTCAACTATTTAATTTTGTTCGCAGACAGACAGACATACATACATACACACAAACATCGCAAAATCGGTATTATTTCGACTATTTCAGTTTGTTCACAGACAGACATACATTCACACAGACATCGTAAAAATCGGGTTTATTTCAACTATTTAATTTTGTTCACAGACAGACAGACATACATACATACACACAAACATGGCAAAATCGGTATTATTTCGACTATTTAATTGTGTTCACAGACAGACATACATTCACACAGACATCGCAAAAATCGGATTTATTTCAACTATTTAATTTTGTTCATAGACAGACAGACATACATACATACACACAGACATCGCAAAATCGGTATTATTTCGACTATTTAATTTTGTTCACAGACAGACATACATTCACACAGATATCGCAAAAATCGGATTTATTTCGACTATTTTAGGCGAACAACATAACGAATTAATTTTTTTTTTGCTAAATTGTACTATAGCTTTTTTCTAGTGTAGTTTTTTTCCCGGAAAGTTATCGCTTATTTTCACAATCTTGGTTAAAAAACGTTTTCGGTAAAACAATACCTTTCTTATATAGCAGTAGCTGAATTCGGAAAGTAACCATATGTAAATTTAAATGTTGGACCGTTTGTAGGGTTCAATGTTTGCACACTAGTCGTCGCATGCTAGCAGAAGGTGCTCAATAAATTGTTGAGGAAACGTGCAGCAGTTTATAGGGGACCTCTATTGCGGAGTAGCTGCAGCTGTTTAGCTGTGTTGTATACCACTTTCTAATAATGTAATAAGTTTCTACAGTACTATATACTTTCTGTAATCTGAATTACCAAGTCATAGAGATAACTATATTCTGCTTTCAAGTTTCGACACAATTCTATGAGTTCTATCTATCGTTGATCGACTTCAATTAACAGTTCTATGGAATATATTTACATATATTAACAGCATTTTTATTTTCCATTTTTAATTATTGTATTTTTTTTCCATTATTAAATTAATAAATTTTGTAAGTAATGTTACTTACTAAATTTATTAATTTAATAATGGCAAAAAAAAATAGAATAATTACAAATGGAAAATAAAAATGCTGTTTAAATATATTCCATAGAACTACTTACTATATTTATTAATTTAATTTAAAATTAAAAAAAAATTACTAAATATGATTAGTAATGTTACATACATAGTAAGTATGTAACATTACTTATCATATTTATTAATTAAAAAAAAAACTTCTACCTATAGGGCTATCAGCCGTGAGGCTTCTCAGCCGGTCAAGGGAGAGGCTCAGAGGAGTTTAATCACCCGGTATAAGAGTGTTATCCTATGGAAAAAACTATGCGAGCAGAGGTGGGGTGGGCGGGCGGTCCAACCCTACCAACCAAAATATGCCCGTCCACTATTTCAAATGGCTTGAACTATGCACTACATTGTTTCTCGAATTTTTTTTATGAATCAGGCGTAAATTAATAAATGAAACTAATTGAATCATAGAAAGTTATAGATAATAGTGTAATGAATAGTTCAAGTTATTTGAAATAGTGGACGGGCATAGTTTGGTTGGTAGGGGCTGCCCGCCCACCCCACCTTTGCTCGTATAGTTTTTCCATAGGATAACTCTCTGCTTGGAATAGTTTAAACAATATAAAACGTCTGTATCCATTGAAAAAACTATGCGAGCGAAGGTGGGGTGGGCGGGCGGCCCCTACCAACCGAACTATGCCCGTCCACTATTTCAAATGGCTTGAACTATGCACTACATTGTTTCTCGATTTTTTTTTATGAATCAGGCGTAAATTAATAAATGAAACTAATTGAATCATAGAAAGTTATAGATAATAGTGTAATGAATAGTTCAAGTCATTTGAAATAGTGGACGGGCATAGTTCGGTTGGTAGGGGCCGCCCGCCCACCCCACCTTTGGTCGCATACTTTTTCAATGGATACAGACGTTTTATATTGTTTAAACTATTCCAAGCAGAGAGTTATCCTATGGAAAAACTATACGAGCAAAGGTGGGGTGGGCGGGCGGCCCCTACCAACCAAAATATGCCCGTCCACTATTTCAAATGGCTTGAACTATGCACTACATTGTTTCTCGAATTTTTTTTATGAATCAGGCGTAAATTAATAAATGAAACTAATGGAATCATAGAAAGTTATTATAGATAATAGTGTAATGCATAGTTCAAGTCATTTGAAATAGTGGACGGGCATAGTTTGGTTGGTAGGGGCCGCCCGCCCACCCCACCTTTGCTCGTATAGTTTTTCCATAGGATAACTCTCCGCTTGGAATAGTTTAAACAATATAAAATAAATAAATAAATACCTTAACTTCACAGAAAACTCTGAAAAACTGTGAAAGTTGATTCGCGAAAATTCTCTCCCAGCTGGGGATTGAAGTCAGACTCCCCAATGCTCAGTGCGAGGCGGAGGACATCACTAACCAATCGGCCACTGAGATGGGTTACTATATTTATTAATTTAACTTTTAATTTAAAAAAAACTAATAAATATAGCCGTGTAAGTAATGTTACATTTTTACTATATTTATTAATTTAATAGCATAATAAATAGAACACCTACAGATTTAAACTCAAAGCGGTTATATCCCGTAGACTCCCGTTATATAAAGGTGAGTTAATTATAGCCCGCGATTACAAGTAATCTATTTAATATTGCCTAAATTGTAAATTTTAAGCATAGGCCTAAATAATAGATTTTAATTTGCAATGTAATCTTCTCTTCTGTACACAACGTTCTAACTATAGTCATTTTATCAGTATAACCAACATTTCTATAGCTATGATAATATAATTTATACGAAATAATCATAATCATAATTTTATTGGTGCTATTGTTCATATTTTTTAAATGTTTTGCACGTTATTGGGCAAAATATTATAGAACCAGGCAGAAAGACCGCGGGTCGTTAGCCTTTTACAACACCTAACTAACCCAATTAGTAAAATAAATGTATTGAATTCTATGTAATGTTGTTGTGAATAAAGATAATTATATATATATATATATATATATATATATATATATATATATATAGTGAAGTACTTCTTGCCATTGTCTCAAGGCTATCTGAATGAAGAATCACCAGATCAATGTTAAATTTTTGAGAAATTATTATATATATATATATATATATATATATATATATATATATATATAATATTATATTATAGAATCAGCTGTAGTGGACCGGTCTGGGTTCGTAATAAACGGCAGTGTTTATGATTCAATACATCACTCTTTCTGGTATTGTGCGAATGAATTTGAGACGTTTGTGTGAACCTTTTAAGTCCGTATGACATTATCTAGTTTCTTATATCGTTCCGAATGCAGACACAAACTACATAGTATCATACACACATGTAGAAAATGATATAGCAGCGGAATAATAAAAAATTCACTTAACAATAACAACACCATATTACACAAAGTTAATTTTCCATTTAGAAATAGTTATACAGTTTAATATATCAATTCTTATATATAAAACGATATAGGAAACTAGATAATGTCATACGGGCTTTAGTGTAGTGAAATAAATGCAGATAAGAAGAGGAATAATGCCCATATTTTGTTGCAGTATGTGTAATTACAAGTTCACTGGAAATAATAATGATATACATATTAAAAAACGAGCAATGCAGCAATATGTTGCATATAAATTATATTACCCGAATTCGGACATTTATGTTTATAATAAAATTCCATTCTGAGAATGTTGTATGTGCAAAATATATCACCCACATATTCGTCTATAACTCATTATACATGGCATTTAAGAGTTTTAATTATGTGTTGTAATGGATAGTATAACACATCGATTGCTAAAATAATTTGTAAATTATAGCTGCTTTCGTTTATAGTTTCTAGCTGCCCAAAATCGTTCGTACCGAAATGATAAAGTACACACAGTCCTCTAAACAGTGATTTTTTTTTAGACAATTGTCTCAAGTACAATTTCCATAATATATGACATTATATACAATTTCCATAATATATGATATTATATAGAAATTGATGCCTTACACCAACATATGGTACATAGGCATTCGATTAAATAAATAAATAAAATATAGAAATTGAAATGAAAAATGCATTTTAACATGAACAATAACATCATAACTTTCGTAAAAATATAATTTTATTTGTATTTATATATAAAATTTATTATTAGTATTTATTTAAAGATGTTGTAATTGTTGATTTGAATTAAATCAACAATGCACGTTTTGCGGTACCAAGTTGTAGGTACGTGCAACTGTGGTATGTAAATTTTATATAGGAGAAAAATAATTTTCCAGTCTGAGGAAAAATTCTTCCTTCTTTGTATACTTTGTTAGTTAATGTTGATAGCATCAATTCTCCTTATTTGTCCAGATATTTCAGTTGCTACGGCTTAATCATGTCATGTCCTGGTGCTTCAAGGTTGGGATTACTTTCCTTATGGCGAAAATTGTATAATTGTTTCCAGCTTTCAGGCAAAACTATGTCATGGAATCGCATACAATTTATGCAAATTAATAAAAACACTTCATCCTTGGTATTGATACTTAGTTTGCAAGAATTGATGACCAATATTTCTAGTTATAGCATGTTAAAGATTCGACTGTGTAGAAGGTAGCAATCTAGTAGTTTAATCACTCCCATATATATATATATATATATATATATATATATATATATATATATATATATATTAAATAATCATATATCGAAAATTCAAGATAATCAGGACCTATACATACATAAGTATTGTAATATTTGAAAAATTGCTGCGCAAATAATTATCTCCTTCATTTTTAATGCTGGTGGTATTGCTTTCAATTCTTCTTAAGTTATATTCTTTACTTGTCTGCTGTGATCACTTTTTTTTTGTGGTTTTCTATATTGTCATTTCCGTTTTAAGTTTGTTCTTATTCTAGTAATTCTTGAAAATGCAGCTTCCCTTATTTGGAAAGTTTAGTTGTGAGATAAAATTTATGCTGCGTTTGTTAGTTTATATTTGCATACAATTTACTTTTGGTTTCATATTTATGAGAGATGTGTTCTTGCATGTTTTTGTTTCTATGCATGTAAATACATAAGATTGTTAAATAGAGCGTTCTAATATTAGGGGTGTTAATACTATATAATTCTTTTGTCGGGTGGGTTTTCAGATAATTTGTAAAATACTATCAAGATATATTTTTGTGCAGTGTTTAAGGGATGTAAACCTTTATTATGTAATCTACCCCATATTATTATACCATATCTTATTAAGGATTCAACTAATTTGTTTTCAATTTTGGCATTTTTTTAATGTTCTGTACGATAGTTTTTGATTTTGCAATGTTTAAGAGATGTAACCTTTATGATGTAATCCACCCCATATTATTATACCATATTTTATTATGGATTCAACTAATTTGTTTTCCATTTTTACATTTTTTTAATGTTCTGTATGATAGTTTTTGATTTTGCAATGTTTAAGGGATGTAATCCTTTATTATGTAATACCCCATATTATTATACCATATTTTATTATAGATTCAACTAATTTGTTTTCCATTTTTGCATTTTTTTAATGTTCTGTACGATAGTTTTTGATTTTCTCAAGCTGCAAATCGCGTTTTTCTAGCCTCATTTTGGTTTAATATGTTCACTAAATTACTAAAAAAATGCCTCTAAATATTGTTTGTTTATAATCTAATTTAGTGAGAATCTCTTCAAACGTATAGCAGACAAAATGGTGGAAGATGGTTATAAAGATGCAGGATACGAGTATGTCATAGTCGATGACTGTTGGAGCGCAATGGAACGTGATGACAAGGATCGACTGGTAGGCGATCCAAAAAGATTTCCAAGTGGAATGAAAGCTTTAGGAGATTATGTAAGTGTAAACATGCTGCATACAAAAATCTTAATTCATTTCATTAAGCTATAGGTTTTAATTACTCCATAATAATAAAGGGTAGTATGATAAACTTACTAAACAGAGATCTAGAAAACAACTAATATTGTTGGTTGTAACTGTAACTGTATTTTTTGATTGAGACTATATATATTTTTTTAAATGTACATTTATACAGTAATCATAAAAACTAAAGAAACAAGTATTTCCATCTTTATAAGGCTGTTAGCCGTGAGGATTTTCCAACGGTCAAGGGAGTAGCTCAGAGGAGTTTAATCATCCGGTATTTACCTTAACTTCACAGAAAACCTCTGAAAAACTATGAAAGGTGATTGACCACAATCAATGTTTTAACAACTTGAATACGTTCTCTTGTTGTAAAACGCTCCATAACAAATTTTCCACGTGGCTGATAGCTCGCTTCTTAAATATCAACTGACAGAACCAACGTAAACAAAAATGGCATGGTCTTAAAGTAGTAAACGTTCTTCGTTTCATGGAACACCTTATATATATATATATATATATATATATATATATATATATATATATATATATATATATATTAAATATTAGGAGTTTGTAGGTTGCATTCATATTTTTTTTAGATAGATCTTGAAAAATGTTCAAATTATTTATAGTTATTTTTAAATTAATGGGATGCAAAACAGTCTAGTTCCACGTTTTAAAAATTAAATTTCGTTTTAGAAAATTTTATTGTTTTTAATTGCGCGCAAAGCAAATGCCATCGAATTTTTCGTTTCGCCACAAGTAACAATTTAGGTTTCTTTTAATTCGTTTTGGAAAAGGCATTCATTATTATGATTTTATAAAAAACAAGCCGTGTACATATGTGTGATAAAATCAAGCAAATATAAAGTTTATATATAATCCAATTTAATTTTGGCCTAAACTAGATTATTTCCTATGCAATCTATTATATTAAAGTTATTACTTTTAATAGATTCACAATGCAGGACTTAAATTTGGTCTATATGGTGATTATGGTACCCATACATGCGCTGGATATCCTGGTACTATGAACCACTTGAAAATTGATGCAGATACATATGCAGAGTGGGGAGTAGATTATGTAAAACTGGATGGGTGCTACGCAGAAAACAGTCCTGTCTCCATGGAAGAAGGTAAACATTAAAGATACATTAATCGAGATTACATATTAATCGTATTCCAAATTATTGATTAATCACCAGTTTCGGGAACAGGAAACATATATTGGTAACCGTTATTTTTTACCATAAAAATACCTCAGACTAGACAATAACCGATTACTGTAATTCTAGTGGTAGACACTCAATTTTTGTTACTAATATAATACTTTCGTATCAGTATAATAGTATATTTATTCTCGAGAATGGTAACACATATTTCGTAGAAAATCGTTTTTTATATATTACCCCGAAAATTTGTTATAGAATACTAAAAATGTGTATTAATGGTTACTTACAGGATATGCTGAATATGGAAGCTATTTAAACGCCACTGGTCGTCCCATTGTTTTCTCGTGTAGTTGGCCAGCATATCAGGAATCATCTGGAATTAAAGTAAGAACATTATCAAATACTGTCCTAAAAAGCGCTTTCGTTTAGCATGGTTTAGTATTACTAGTCGCCCCGTGGCGTGTAATATCGCGGTCATTGAATAAGGAATGTATTATTCCTTCATTCAACATCGTGGTCGAGCGCCGCCGGTTGTAAGGACCGAGGTAGAATTATGCGCATCGGAAGAAATAGAACAAGAGCCCGTACCAGCCCAGAGTGATAAACGAAAGGCGCTGAATTTTATCTAATTGTAGTAAGCAGAGGCATATGTTTATATAATAATCATAATGAAAATATTTTTTATGATACATTATATTATATAGAATCATATTTATATTTGTGGATTTTCGATAAAGTTGGATTGGGGTTGTGATTTTGTGCAAGCCATATATCTCCACTTAAATTTTCTCTACGTAATCGCACTATAGCACTCGTATATTTATTTATATATTTATTTAGTATAGACATCTACAGTTTAATAAATAAATAAAATAAAATAAAATAAGTTACAATTATTATTTAAAAAACTAATAACTAATCAACATTATACATATTGTAGGCTGACTACGATGCTTTAAAGCGGACATGTAATCTTTGGAGGAACTACGGAGACATTCAAGACTCATGGCAGAGCGTTCAGGCTATAGAATCCTGGTTTTCGAAGAACCAGCTTCGTTTAGCGCAACATTCAGGACCGGGACACTGGAATGATCCAGATATGGTAAACATTCAATTAATTTCATATATTAAAACAATTATCTACATATAATTATTGAACCAATAATCAAAATTTTCCAATTTTCTTCGGCCATCTGATACACTGATATATTTTGTGCTAAGATTAGAAAAAAAATTGAACAAAATATGTTGCATTATTTTTTTATCGACTCAGTCTCTAAAATTGGATTATCGAGATAGGAGCGTAAAAGTTAGGAATTAAAAAAAAAATAGAAAGCCAAATGTGAAGAGATAGAGACTTTCCATTTTACATTGCCATATTGTTATAAATATTGAGCAATTTTTTTCAAATCCATATCATTTTTGCGACTTGGTCAAAAATAATAATAATGAAATACAAGTTAGTCGCCGAAATAAAAATACTTATAATCAGAATTTTCTAATTTCCTTCGGCCATCTGATACACTGATTTGTTTTGTGCTAACATCACTAAAAAAATTGAACAAAATATGTTTCATTATTTTTTTATCGACTCAATCTCTAAAATCGGATTTTAGTGATATGAGCGTAAAAGTTAAAAATTAAAAAAAAAATAGAAAGACAAATGTGAAGAGACCTTCCATTTTATATTACCATATTGTTATAAATATTGAGCAATTTCTTTCAAATCCATATCATTTTTGCGACTTGGTCAAAAATAATAATAATGAAATACAAGTTAGTCGCCGAAATAAAAATATTTATAATCAATATTTTTTAATTTTCTTCGGCCATCTGGTACACTGATATGTTTTGTGCTAAGATCAGTAAAAAAATTGAACAAAATATGTTGCATTATTTTTTTATCGACAGTCTCTAAAATCGGATTATAGAGATATGAGCGTAAAAGTTAAAAAATATTGAAAAATATTGTAAATATTGAGCATTTTTTTTCAAATCCATATCATTTTTGCGACTTGGTCAAAAATAATAATAATGAAATACAAGTTAGTCGCCGAAATAAAAATTATTTAAAATATGTGATTCTATATATATATATATATATATATATATATATATATATATATATATATATATATATATATATATAATGATACAAAACTGAACAAATGATTTTCTATGTCGTGACTGTTATTTTTGGTGAAAGCGCCGGGTTAAATATGGAAATTAGAACATATAATTGTCTTTCATATAAATAATAAAATAACATTTATCTTTAAGAATTTTATATATACATATATATATATATATATATATATATATATATATATATATATATTGAAGGATAGAAAACTGAACAAATGATTCCAACGCCCAGTAGCTAGCAAATATATGGCACAAATGTAGTCGACAGAAGTAGTCTCTAGAATTATATTTGTATGAAGAAATAAAAATACTTAGCATCATAATTTTCCAATTTCCTTCGGCCATCTGGTACACTGATATGTTTTGTGCAAAGATCAGTAAAACAATTGAACAAAATATGTTGCATTATTTTTTTTTCGACTCACTCTCTAAAATCGAATTATAGAGATATGAGCGTAAAAGTTAAAAATTTAAAGAAATATAGAAAGACAAATGTGTAGGGATAAAGACTCTTCATTTTACATTTCCATATTGTTATAAACATTGAGCATTTTTTTTCAAATCCATATCATTTTTGCTTGACTTGATCAAAAATAATAATTTACGTTACAACATATATTATACAACAACGCCTATAAAAATTATTTAATATATATATATATATATATATATATATATATATATATTATGGTCGGCAAGACATAAACAAAAGATTCCTCAAAATTTGGATTTTTTTGGTCTCCCCAATTGGTCAGCACAGCAAACAATCCGCTGTGCGCGCAGTACCGCGGCGCCGTGCGGTATAGATACTGGGTTCTTAGAGGATAACTCCGATTGAACTTCTCCTGTATTTTATTTACCAGCGAAAAAGCCCTCAGATTAGATAAGAAGTTTATTATTTTTACAAAAACTATTGATAATTTTTTTTAGTTAATCATTGGTGACTTTGGACTGAGCGTCGAGCAGAGTAAATCACAAATGACCATGTGGGCCATCATGGCAGCTCCTTTAATCATGTCCAACGACCTAGATAATATCGGAGAGGAGTATAAGGCAATTTTGCTCAATAAGGACATCATAGCAGTTAATCAGGATGTGCTGGGTATTCAAGGAATGAAAATATCCAAGGTACACAATAATTTATAATAACGGGTTCATCATATGAAAATCACATATTTTAATATCATTTCTATCGAATGAACTCAATTATAACTCGACTTATGACTTATTTTCAAAAAAATTATTAGTGATATCGATATCTTACAGCACACAGTTTTTAATAATACTCTATTATTAACAACTGCATGCTGTAAGATATAAAAAATAATATGGATATCCCCAATAAAATGCGATATTAAAAAAGAAGTCATAAAGGCACTATACACGATCAATATTACTGTCAATATTTTAGAATAATGACAGTATTACTGTACGATAATATGTTTAAAATCTTCAGTATTCTAAAATGTTTCTACTATTACTCATCGTGTAAGGTATAGTAATGATGTAATGAAGACAATACTGATCTTTATCGGGATAATTAATTACTTGATATATATAAAAGGAGGATTGAAGCAAATATTGACAGTACTAGTATTGACAGTATTATTGACCGTGTACGGTGCCTTATAAATCGAGTACATAGTGAATTTTTGTAACTCTTTCATTGTTCATAGGAAAACGCTATTCATGTGTGGCTGAAGCCCATTCTTCTAGCGAATTCCAGCGGATCGTCGTATGCCGTTGGCTTTGTCAGCTACAGAACTGATGGTATTTACTACCCACAGCACGTTAGCTTCACTAAATTAGGAATGAATAATCCAGCAGGATATAAAATTAAGGTATTAAAAAATCACATTTAATAATATAATAAAAAATATGATCTAGTCAATTCACATAAAGGTCGTTTTAGACAAGACAATTTCTTAGCTCAAAAGTTGTTCAAGAAATAAATTCATATATCCTCCCATACAATTTGTCCTTGACAAATAGAACGCGTTATATTTTTACATTCGATCTACCATCCAATTCAATATTTCAAATAATTTGCTGTATGATACGAGACAATTTAGATTGTCTTCCATCCTTGACTAACTTTTGAGTCAAGAAATTGTCTTGTCTAAAACGATCTTTACTTTATCATTCTTATAATATAAAAAATCGCCTACACCGAAAGGTAAAAGGCAAATAAATAATAGATAATATGATTTTTTGTTCGTTAAATAAGAGTAAAATCTAAAGCCTATTGTTATCTTAGAAGTTGCAACAGCATAGTTAGAAGAAGAAGCATGTCGCACAATATTACGTTCGTTATTTTTTGAGAGGAAACGTATACAAATTGTCGCACGTACTGACATAGAGGAGTTGGCGAGACGAAGTTGATTCATCATACTTCGTCGGGCGACGGGAACTTCACCCAGTACTTATTATAGTAATATTTAAAAATCGAACTTTTTAGTATCAGAATTTTTTTGTTTACCCAATCACTTATCAATTATAGTGGCGGTTCAAGTTAATTGATTAACAAACTGAAATATTTTTAGTATACATCGCGAGTTCTTGTGCTATAGATATATCTATATATTTGAAATAGACGTTTTATAATCGATTTATTTAGCTTTTTACAGTTAAACCTAGTTATTAGGTTTGTGATTATTAATGTGATATATTTTTTTATTTCAGGATCTATTTACCAAAGAAGAATGGGTAGAAACAACCGGATTTAATGTCAGAGTACCACCAAGCGGTAAGAAAATATAGACTATTTTTAATACACCTGTAAATTTATGCATTATTTTATATTGAATTCAATTATATTATATCAATTTCAAACTGAATATTATATTGGCATGTTATTTGTATAATACGAGATACGTCTAGAAAGTAAGAGTGCTAGCTTTGTCTATTACAGAATTGTGTTGGCATATATATATATATATATATATATATATATATATATCTAGGGCAATAGTATTCTTACTTTCTGGACGTATCTCGTATGAATGTCTGAATACCATGGTAGCTAAGGTATTTTTTTTATAACACTGTTCTTTGTTATATATTCTATGGTATATTTGTGTTATCATATGTACACGAAATTTATATACCATTAGAAACAATTGTTTTTGTAGTTTCTAACTGTTAGTGTAGATATATCTACAATTAGTTTTAATTTAAATGAGATAATTACATTTGAAGTCAAATAATGATCTAAAGTACTAAAGTAGTTTCAAACAAGTTACAGTTGGTTTTTATAAAATTCGCCAAAAAATAATTAGATATATATTATTTTGAAACTGTTTTCGTAATTGTGTTTGTACATATAAAGTCTACGATCATTGTTAATTTGATCGAGTTAGCTGCATTACAACTCAAGATATGCATTAAAACTAGTTGTAAAAAGATTATTTTGTATCATTAGTAAAATTACTAAACATATTTAGCACACAGGAAAGTTTATTAATTTATCTAGCTATTATACATTACAAGTATATTAAATTAAGTATTTTTGACATTTATTTTCGTGTTTCAGGGGCTGTATTCTACACAGCGGAGCCGCTATCATTATACTAGTATAATAAAACCTGTAGTTTAGTAATTTTTGTAAAAGAGAGTAATAAAAATCTAAGTGATGGAAACAGTTATATTCATTTGCGACTCCGCCGCCACCGCCTCCCTTCGTAACAGGAATTGGAACACAATGCATGTCATTAAGGGACATTAGCGGCCCTTTGACGACACAAAGCTGCAGCATTTTGAGAGGCCACTCGAGGCGAATCGTCTCAAAAATGATAACGCCTCGTTGATTATCGCGGCAACAATTCGCAGGGTTACCAATCAAATAGTTCCCCCGCGCGAACATTGAAATCGATACGCCAAGTGTAATTCCTTTAAACGCCCCAGCCACCCCCATTAAAGCTGTTATAATCTTCTAGCGTTGTATAGCAGTAATGAGTGAATTATCAGCGATATTAGAGTGTCTAATTGCGGGCACAAAGAGGCATACTACTCCGATCCGGCGGTTTCCTTCCTAGCACCATTCCGAGCCATTTCCCCACAATCACTTCTTCTTACGCGCCGAATGAACCGATTACCACCCCCCCGGTGGTAGCAGAAAATTGCTCTACGTTACAAAAGAAGCGCGTTTTAAAAATCCTTACCCTCACACACATACCCACTGAGAAATTTCCAATTCGGTTCCCTGATAATCATAATAATAATAGACGATTAACGCGTTTAAAACAAAGCCCATCACGAGCAGGTTAATCAATTCGCCGTGGGTTTTCGGTGAAAGCAAAGGCCGCGTAGACGTCAGCCATGATAATAGGTAATGAGCGGGTTATTAGCGAGAACGCAGATGTCGCTGACGGCACCCCGGGGCGCGAGACCTCCCTTAAACCGACAATTATTCATTCATCAGATCATCATAATTATATTCCGGGGCTTTGCTTAATACACCACGTTACCAGGGTTTATGTTTTAATTAGGGCTTTCATCAGGCCGGGAACAATGTTGCGCCGCGAGACGAGCGGCGTGGGGCACAATCCTTTTTTAAACAGTTAATTTACTCGGGGCTTGCTTAAAAGATAAGAGCCCGTGCTCTTTGATGAACTATCAACTGGATACTCCCCCCCCTTCGCGCTGTTTGACTTCGACCAGTGCGACTTCACAGAGGAAATGTTTAACTTTAAACGGATTTACTTTAGTTCCGGGATCGTATATTAATGCAATCATTTCCGATGAAATACAAATATAGTTGAAATGTTGTTAAAATTCTGCAATTTACACCCATTATATTCTTTAATAGCCTACATCGAAAGGTAAAAGGCAAATATAAATATCTATGCGTTAGCTGTATTCGATGTTATATGCAACCTAATCATGTCCTAGTTGAGGAAGCAGTTAATTGAACTGCGAAATATTGGCGAATAGTAAAGTGCAAAAGAACAAATAAAAATAGCGTTTTCTTGCTGTATATATATGGAAAATAAAATATTTCTTTTGCGTAATAAAAATATAAAAGTGTCACAGTTTTTTACTTTTTATCATTAGACTATATGAGATATCCTTCTAACTAAAATATACTACAAATAGTTGAGATAAATATTTCAAATTTTGTAATGATTTAATATAACTATTTCTGCCTATACACAGAGTAATTTTATAAAATTTTGAAAATTACAAATAGAGTTATAGTACATTTTGTTTCTGTGCTAATGTCAGATTTGTAATTTTTGGGATTAACAGCCCAAAAATATAACAAATAGTTGAGATACACATTTCCTCCTTTGTAGGCTCTAAATATAAGTATTTGTGGATATATTCAAAGTGATTTGATAAAATTTTGAAAACTACAAACATAGTTAAGTATTTTTTATCTCCTATCTAAAGACAGAGTCGTCATTTTTGAACTTAACAACTCAAAAAGACTACGAATAGTTGAGATAAATATTTGAAACTTCGTAATGACTTAATATGACTATTTGAGCATATATAATTTTATAAAATTTTGAAATTTACAAACATAGTTATAGTACATTTTGTCCCTGTACTAATGTGAGATTTGTAATTTTTGGGTTTAACAGCCCAAAAAGACAACGAATATCAAGATACAAATTTAATACTTTGTAGGATCGAAATATAAGTATTTGTGGATATATTCGAAGTAATTTAATAAAATTTGGAAATTACAAACAGAGGTATAGTAATTTTTGTCTCTTAACTAATGGCACAGTCGTCATTTTTCAAGTTAACAACTCAAAAAGACTAGGAATAGTAGAGATAAAAATAAACTTCGTAATGACTTAATATGACTATTTATACATATATACAGAGTAATTTTATAAAATTCTGAAAATTACAAGTTTTAGTACATTTTGTCCCTGCACTAATGTGAGATTTGTAATTTTTGGGTTTAACAGCCCAAAAAGACAACGAATATAGATACATATTTCATACTTTGTACGGTCTAAACATAAGTATTTGTGGATATATTGAGAGTAATTTCATAAAATTTTGAAAACTACAAACAGAGTGATAGTATTTTTTGTCTCCTAACTAATTGATGACATTCGTCATTTTTGAGCTTAACAAATCAAAAAGACTACGAGTAGTTGAGATAAATATTTCAAATTTCGTAATGACTTAATATGACTATTTGTGCATATATACAGAGTAATTTTATAAAATTTTGAAAATTACAAACAGTGTTATTGTAATTTTTGTCCTTGTACTAATGTGAGATTTTTGATTTTTGAGTTTAACAGCCCAAAAAGACAACGAATAGTTACGATACAAATTTCATACTTTGTAGGGTCTAAATATAAGTATTTGTGGATATACTCAAAGTAATTTGATAAAATTTTGAAAACTACAAACAGAGTTATAGTATTTTTCATCTCCTAACTAATGACACAGTCGTAATTTTTGAACTTAACAACTCAAAAAGGCTACGAATAGTTGAGATAAATATTTCAAACTTCGGAATGACTTAATATGACTATTTGTGCATATATGCAAAGTAATTTTATAAAAGTTTGAAAATTATAAACATAGTTATAGTACATTTTATCCCTGTACCAATGTGAGATTTGTAATTTTTGGGTTTAACAGCCCAAAAAGACAACGAATATTTGAGATACAAATTTCATACTTTGTAGGGTCGAAATATAAGTATTTGTGGATATATTCGAAGTAATTTAATAAAATTTGGAAATTACAAACAGAGTTATAGTATTTTTTGTCTCCTAACTAATTGATGACATTCGTCATTTTTGAGCTTAACAACTCAAAAAGATTACGAGTAGTTGAGATAAATATTTCAAACTTCGTAATGACTTAATATGACTATTTATACATATATACAGAGTAATTTTATAAAATTCTGAAAATTACAAACAGAGTTATAGTACATTTTGTCCCTGTACTAATGTGAGATTTGTAATTTTTGGGTTTAACAGCCCAACAAGACAACGAACAGTTGAGATACATATTTCATATTTTGTACGGTCTAAACATAAGTATTTGTGGATATATTCAGGGTAATTTCATAAAATTTTGAAAACTACACACAGAGTGATAGTATTTTTTGTCTCCTAACTAATTGATGACATCCGTCATTTTTGAGCTTAACAAATCAAAAAGACTACGAGTTGTTGAGATAAATATTTCAAATTTCGTAATGACTTAATATGACTATTTGTGCATATATACAGAGTAATTTATAAAATTTTCAAAATTACAAACAGTGTTATTGTACATTTTGTCCTTGTACTAATGTGAGATTTTTGATTTTTGAGATTAACAGCCCAAAAAGACAACGAATAGTTACGATACAAATTTCATACTTTGTAGGGTCGAAATATAAGTATTTGTGGATATATTCGAAGTAATTTAATAAAATTTGGAAAACTACAAACAGTATTTTTTGTCTTTTAACTAATGACATAGTTGTAATTTTAGAACTTAACAACATTTAAATACAATGAACAATTAATTTAAGTAACATTTTCGAATAACCTTTACGAAAAATGTAATATATTTATGCAGTGAAAGTAAAATTCATAAAATATCATATACCTTTTGATACCCACCAACCAATTTCGTCTATTTACCCTGAAGCTAACCCCCATATCTTAGCCCCGTGTCTAATCCTTTTTTATGAAATGTCCCCCCGGTTTAATTTGGCAGCTTACGTATTGTGTTTGCGCAGAGGGTCGACACCTCCGGGCGGCCACTTTATGCTAGTCAGCAATTTTCGCATTCAATCGAACACGATTTACACTGGGGAGAGATATAAATACACCCTTGACTGATATTAAATTCGAATTACCCGGTTTTCGGGTGAATGCTAGATAGAGAGCGCTGCCGCGCCGTCGGGTTCGCGTTTTATTGCATCACTTTTAATATTGGCCGCCGGTGAAAGGCATCATCCCTTTTAATCCGGAATTAATAAATGGCGATAAATCGCGGAATGTTATATAAGCGAGCGGAAGGCGTGTGGATGCAGCGCGATTTCAATGGGCGTTTTGTGCTGTTACCTCCGATATGGGAAATGTGATTTTGTGAGCGCATACACACATACAAAAAAAAAATTGTAAATCGCGCTCCACTTTTTAAAAGCGGAATTTATCGAGAGCTAAATTTATGAGGTATTATTAGTATATTGATACCAATTTAATGTATTAAATCTACAGCGATTTGTTTTGTAATCCGGAGTTTTAAGTTGTGTAATTAGGGCTGGATTAAACTATTTTGGACCCATAGGCATTTTTTTCCTGCCCCCTACAAGAAATAGACCACACAAAGCATATTTACACATATTCAGAGACAGAAATTAGAAATTGGTATATTGCTATTTATCTATTTGTTTTTAATTTAGTGTTGGGCCCTCATTAAACCCAACAGTAGACTAGTGTTGTATTTGTCTATTGTATGATGCGTAATAAGTCTCTAGAGGTATTGCAATATACCAATTTCTAACTTCCGCCTCCGCAAAATGATCCAGCCAGAACATGTGACAATTAAATTTTCCCCCGTGCCACGTATGCGACTCTGAACGCGATTTAATATGGATTAACTACAAATCAATGTAATAAAGACTTGTTTGGTTCTTGCTTTAGCCGCAGGTGTTTGCTTTCCCGGGGGCGATGGGCGCCGTAATGAAGAATTAATTATCGGGGGCCTGCTATTATTGCGTTTTCTTAAATAAACTCGCGGCACAGACGACGACGACGATACAACTTGCCGAGAGACGCCGAGATTGTGTTTATTCGGGGATGCTTTTACCACCGCACGACGGCCAATAAATGAAATTAAGATGAAAACCAGAAATAAATTAATATATAGTTTTAAATAAATTATGTTATAAAGTCTGTTTTAAAACTTTTATTTATTAAGAACTGTCCACAGACAATTTGTTTAAATGTTTAGGTTACAGAGTTTGGCAATTGTTTAAACAATAAATAACTTAATGCAATTTTCTCTCTATAGAGCAAGTTTAACGCCATCTGGCGTCAAAGACTTTAATCAATAAGGTACCCCATATGGTAATAACCGTCAACATATCTATGATGATGACAAGTGTCGTAACCAAATCAACATGTAGTTAATATAAATATATTTAAGTTTTTTTTTTTTATATATATTTTTTTAATTATAATTAAAAATGTATTTGTATGTTTGTAAAAAAAATGGGGGAATAAACTTATTATTATTATTATTATTATTATAACTAAATGAATTTTCAGGTTTTGATGATTCTTATGTATTTTTAACGCTCGTTTATTAATATATTTTTTGCATTTGGAATAAACCAAATTATTATTTTAAAATTAAAACGCCTACACCTTACGGTAGAAGGCATATGATTAAATAAATGAAATTATTTGATTGGACAATATTTATTTAATTTCTCTTCAATTCTTCGGATTTACAGCCAAAACTGTACACTTTTTATAAAAATATTTTTGCGGAATATTCTTTGGAATTAAAATATTTACAAAATGAGATCGAGCACAACTTTCTCTCATGAAATAAAAAATTACAAAGTACAAACAATTTGCCAAGCCCTGCAGATTTACCGGTTCCATTTGAAACAGTTTCGACATTTTTTCCGACATCTAGGCTATATTTAAAATCAAATTAATTTAGTTTCAATACCAGGTCACTTCTAGGGCGTCCCCTGCTATGAGGATAGTTTTGCTATTTTGACAGATTTTTTTATAATATATCATGTGGTGGGTTTCTCTTTTGCTTTAGGGAAAAATTGTAGTAATATTTTTTATTTGGTTGAAAATTGTCTATTCAATAGACTTAAGCTAATTTTGATTGGACAATTTTGATTGTATTTCACTTCAATTCTTCGGCTGTACAGCCAAAATTGTACACTTTTTATAACCATATTTTTGCGGAATATTCTTTGGAATTAAAATATTTACAAAATAAGATCAAGCACAACTTTCTCGCATGAAATAAAAATTTACAAAGTTCGACAAATTTGCCAAGCCCTGTAGCTTTACCAATTCCATTTGAAACAATCTCAATATTTTTTCCACCATCTAGACTATATTTCAAATCAAATGACTTAGTTTCACTGTCAGAGCGCTTCTTATACGACCCCTGCTTTGACGCAACGGAGGATAGTTTTGGAAATTTTACCGATTTCTATCACTTTTATAATTTATCGTGTAGCGGGTTTATCTTTTGTTTTAGGGAACAATTATACCAAAATTTTTTATTTGGTTGAATATTATCTATCCAACATCCTAAAAATGGTTTTAATTGGACAATTTTAATTTTATTTTTATTCAGTTCTTCGGCTTTACCGTTAAAACGGTACACTTTTTATAACAAATTTTTTGTGATTTTTCTTTTTGGAAATGAAAGTCCTACAAAATAAGACCAAACCCGAATTTTTATCATGAAATAAAATTTTGAAAGTTTCAAAAATTTGCCAAGCCCTGTAACTTTACGGGTTCCATTTGAAACAATCTCGTAATTTTTTTCGCCATCTAGACTATATTTTCAATCAATCGACAGGTTCAGGGCTATGCCACTTCTAGGGCGGCTCCAATTTTGAACGGACGGTAGTTTGGGTATTTTACCGATTTATATCACTTTTATAATATATCATGTGACAGATTTTCCTTTTGTTTTAGGAAAAAAATATATTAAGATTATTGATTTGGTTCTAAATGTTCTATCCAATAGGCTAAAGTTCATATTGATTGGACAATTTTTATTTTTATTTTCCACTTCTTCGTCTTTACCGCCAAAATGATACACTTTTTATAACAATATGTTTGTGTTTTTATCTTTGGAAGTGAGGTACCTACAATATAAGATTAAAAACCACTTTCTATCTTGAAATAAAATATTCAAAGTGTCAAAAATTTGCCAAGCCCTATAGCTTTTCAGGTTAAATGTGAAACAATCTCGACATTTTTCTTACCATATAGACTCTATTTTCAATCAAACGACATAAGTTTCAGGGCCATGCCACTTCTAGGTCGGCACCAATTTTAAACGGACGGACGGTAGTTTGGGAATTTTTACCGATTTTTATCACTTTTACAACATATCATGTGCCGGGTTTGTCTTTTGTTTTAGGAAAAAAATATATAAAGATTTTTGATTTGGTTTAAAATTGTCTATCCAACAGGCTAAAGTTCATATTGATTGCACACTTTTGATTTTAATTTTCTTCACTTCTTCGATTTTACCACCAAAACAGTACACTTTTTATAACAATATTTTTGTGTTTTTATCTTTGGAAGTAAGGTATCTACAATATAAGACCAAAAACCTCTTTCTATCTTGAAATAAACTTTTCAAAAAGTCAAAAATTTGCCAAGCCCTATTTATTGCTTTTCAGATTTAATTTGGAACAATCTGAATATTTTTTGCGACGTATAGACTATGTTTCAAATCAAACCACATAAGTTTTAGGGCCATGCCACTTTTTAACGGTCCCAATTTTGAACGGACGTAAGGTAGTTTTGGCATTTTTACCGATTTATATCACTTTTATAATATATCATGTGACGGGTTTGTCTTTTGTTTTAGGAAGAAAATTTATTAAGATTTTTCATTTGGTTCAAAATTGTCTATCCAACACGCTAAAGCTCATATTGATTGGACAATTTTGGTTTTTATTTTCTTCACTTTTTCAATTTTACTGACAAAGCAGTACACTTTTTATAACAATATTTTTGTGTTTTTATCTTTAGAATTGAGGTACCTACAATATAAGACTAAAAACCACTTTCTATCTTGAAATAAAATTTTCAAAGAGTCAAACATTTGCCAAGCCCTGTTGCTTTTCAGGTTCAATTTGGAACAATCTCGACATTTTTCTCACCATATAGACTATATTTCCAATCAAACGACATAAGTTTCAGGGCCATGCCACTTCTGGGAAGGCCCCAATTTTGAACGGACCGAAGGTAGTTTTGGCATTTTTATCACTTTTACAATATATCATGTGACCGGATTGTCTTTTATTTTAGGGAAAAAACATAATAAGATTTTTCATTTTGTTCAAAATTTTCTATCAAACAGGGTAAAGTTCATCTTGATTGGATAATTTTTATTTTTATTTTCTTCACATCCTCGGCTCTACCACGATAACAGTGTACGTTTTATAAAAATATTTTTTCGGAATTTTCGTTGGAATTAAAATACCTACAAAATGACATGATGCACAGTTCTCTATCAAGAAATAAAATTTTCCAATTTCGAAAAATTTACCAAGCCCTGTAGCTGTTCCGGTTCAATTTGAGACAATTTCGACAGTTTTCCCATCATCTAGACTATATTTCTAATTATACGACATAAGTTTCAGGCCCATGCCACTTCTGGGACGGCCCCAATTTTGAACGGACGGACGGTAGTTTGGGCATTTGTACCGATTTGTATCACTTTTATATTTTATCATGTGACGGGTTTAACTTTTGTTTTAGGGAACAAATTTATTAAGATTTTTGATTTGGATCAAAATTGTGTACCCAACAGGTTAAAGTGTGTCTTGATAGGACAATTTTTATTTTATTTCTCTTCACTTCTTTGGCCTTACCGCCAAAACGATATTATTTTTATAATAATATTTTTGGGGTTTTCTCTTTGGAAATTATACACCTACAATATAAGGGTAAAATCCACTGTCTATCTTGAAATTAAATTTTCAATGTCTCAAAAATTTGCCAAGCTCTGTAGCTGTTCCGGTTTAATTTGAGACAATCTTGACATTTTTCCCGCCATCTAGACTATATTTCTAATAAAATGACATTAGTTTCAGTACTATGTCACTTCTGGGGCGACCCCAATTTTGACGTAACCGACCATAGTTTTGTGACGTTGAGGGACATTTTTTGAAATTTTATATTTTTACTTTTTGCAGCTTTATCTGTAACTTTAGAGCAATTACAATTTAAGTTTGATAAGTCAGTTTTGGATTATCTATCTAATGAGCCCAAACTCGATTTTTTTTGGGAAAAATCGTTTCTTATTTTTCCACTTTTCCCGTAATACATGCCAACTGGTCGACATTTTCTAACAATTTTTTACTGATCTTTCTTTGCCCTTTTAGTGCAAAGGGAGGTTTCTCAATGGGCCCATTTTGAGGCCTAAGTGTCTGTAGCTATGCTACCCTGCAGCCAACTATCCAGAACTATCCAGCCCGTTTAGTGCACACAAACGGACAGATTTTTCTGTAGAATAAATTTTATGTTTCGCGTTTATCCAGCTTTTCACGTTTCTACAGCTTTTCCCATCGGAGACATAATGCCCGGTCTAATTTTCCCGACATCTAGAAGGATAACGCTTTCTAATGACACCTTTCCAAAAATGCGCGCACATTTGAATTCATATGCCCCGCGATTATTAATATATATATATATATATATATATATATATATATATATATATATAATATTAATTAAATTAATTACTAATAACGCAATAGTATGTAAGTATAATTCTGCTAGAATACTAGTTTGTAATTAAATCGAGATGTAGCTGGCATGAATGTCCCTTTTAGTGGATTCTCTCTAGCTTTGTCGACTAACTAATAAAAGCGCAAGAATTCCCTATGCATCGCTTTTGCATCCGTTCGGCTCGAAATGAATAGGAATTACTCAATTTTTGTCAAATTAAATGTGCATTAGCGGAGCGAGTTCCGGATCCGCGCTTAATGACCAGTTACCCCCAAACAATCGGCGCCCTCCTAAAAAACCCCATCCGCCCTAATAAACCAGCACAGAAAATCACATTTAATTACACACCCCACCAATGTGCGCACTTAATGTGCGACATGTAGATTTTAATAAAGCACCGCGTCGTCCCCCAGGTGTGTGCGGCCCCGTAATTGTTTAGAATTGCTGCGAATGGTGTCGCCAGGGCCCGGGCGCAGGCAAACAATAGCAACTTCCAACAATGGCCCAGAGAGTTCAAATGCGCAACATCAAAGTCGTCTGTCGATTCAATATAATACAATTATTATTAATTTCTCCGGAATTATTAAATCAGACTCAATAGATCCCGCTTATTGTAACAGTCATCATCGCCCTGTACACGTAATTACATTCCACGCGCTCAAAAGTTGCGTTCATTAGAAGCGAATTCGCGCGGCCCTCTTTTGTTCCGCGGCGTATGAATGAAAAAAAAAGGCGCAGGCGGAAACATCACCGGAAACGTAATATCATTCGACGGCGGGGGTTTGAGGGGGCCGGTGTCGGCGGGCGCAATAACAAGGATCATCCGCTGCACAAGCACTGAATCGCGGCAATAACTAAACCAACTTCGCCTTTATTACCTAAAAAGAGTAAAATAGATTCCGTGTGAATGGCGTGTTAGCCAGGCTGCCCCCCTGAGGGCATCCCTATAAGAGATACCCACGCCGGGGCCAGTTATTGGTTTTTACGAGACAAACATGGCCGAAATTAAATCCTGGGGGCGCGCATACACACATACATATATACACACACACACATACACAAACACGCTCCGGCAGAAAAACATTTCGATATTTAATTCTCGGATAATTCCATCGAGAGGTTTATTCTGGTGACAAAAGGCGCATCATCATCGTACGGCTGCCGACTTTATTACATAAATTGTATAAGTACATTCGCCTCCCGGCGCCGCCACCATTATTAACGCCTGCAGCGATATCAAGAGTTCACAGGGTTGACAATTTAATTGTGTTTATGGATCCACTTTTAGCAACGAGACTACATTTCTTTTTCACAAGTATTATATAAATTAAACCTAAAGAAATTAGACTCGAATTAATGCAAATAACACATAAAATATCATCACTATGACATTCATATTTATTAGTATTTTATATTATATAAAATTAATATCAAAACGTACTTCACGTACATATGTAATTGTAATTATTTGAGATGTATTACCATGCAGGTTTTTTATTGTGATATACAGGGTGAGAAATTTTTGTAACAAAATATTCTCCTCGCCGTTCTGATTCAAAAATACAATGCATATAGGTCTCTTACTCGCTCCTAACCAAAAATACAAGGTGTCAAACTTTCACACACAAAAATTATTAAAAAAATAAAATCTCTTTTGAAACTTTATTTTTGAACCTTACAGGATCAAAATTAAAGAAGTTGCTATAAATGACTGCCCATATTCTGTCATGTCAGGTTCTAGACATCCCTTGTTATTTATATTTATATAAGTATTTGAAGGATTTCATTAATATAAGGAACGAAGAACTAATATATGGAACGAAGAACTAATATATGAAACGAAGAACTAAGAACCCCCGAGATGTACACTGGAAGTCGATGGACCAACCGTACAATTTTGTAATTATTTGGCTGAAGCTGATATGTGAATTTGACTAACTTTTCCCATAAATTTCCATAAATTTCCATAAATTTCCATAAATTTCTATAAATATCCATAAATTTCCATAAATCCACCGATTAATAAATGCGATGTTTTATTATTCATTTGGAATTATAATAACCCCCGATTTTCATTTCCATACATAAATTATAACTCTTCTGAGGTTTTTCCTTTACCAGCGGAAAACGCTCTCGGGCTGATAGCCATAAAGATTTTTTGTATCTCATAGTGTTTTTACATAGAGAACTATATATACAAATGCGCATGATTAGTTGCATATAGTCGATAGTAGTCAATCAATATTTTACTAAGCCTACAATGCGCAATATTCGGCGCACTATGATATACTTCGTTTCTGATTTATAATATTCAATTGCCCTTAAAATTCTTAATATTAAAAAATTGGTTTTTAACAATTTTAGGGACAATTGAATATTATAAATCAGCAACGAAGTATATATGTCATATAATGACAATTATCAATATAATGATGGAAACAATTTCTGAATATTTGTGTACCTAATGAATTGAATTTCTATTTCCGTTTTCTTTTTTTCAAATTAAAATTTTAATCAACCGTATTTTCCAAGCAAATTGCAAATTTTATAACATCCTGTTATACATTATCAGGGTGTTAATACTGATTTTATATTCAGTAAGATATAAATTTATTCAAATTTAAGAAGTCCTGTTATTTTTTGATAGAAATATTATAATTTTAACATAAATAAAGTGTGCCATCAAAATGATTAAGAGCTGGTTAATATAATAATATATAATTATATTATAATAATATATAATTATATTATGGTAGCAATTTTACGATTCCTTTAATTAAGAAGACATAATAAATTAATCTAATGTGACACTAATTTTAGAAAAAAAAAACGTAACATTTTTGATAGTAGTAAACCATCTATAATGCAAGTAAATTTTTGTTTGTTAATTTAAAAAAAAATGTTCATCATATATTCACAACATAATCATAATTATATTTATTTATTTATCATGATAGTTATAGGTATAGGCCATGGAATGAACCAGACATCTATATTTAATTTAAATTTAGTTGTAACAGCAATACAAACCACATAACAGCATTCAAAAAAGTGAATAGAAAAAAGCTACGATTTTTTCAATTAAATTAATTTCAAAATAGCAAATAATTACCAATTCTTGTTAAGGCGAGTCTAAGCTTCAATAGAAAAAAAAAACAAAAGAGATACGCATCAACACAGTTAGAGAGCATGCTACTTCTGTGAGGAGAATCAGGGGCATAGGTAGACGAACCTCGGAAGCGCACAAACAAACGATGGAGGGGCGAGTGAAGATGTAGAGCACTGAATTCGAAAAGCGAAAGAGACTATAGTATATATGCACCAGTACATACAGCACCAATACAAAACTTCGGAAATTCAGATGTCAAGTCAGTGCTGCTCTATGGATGCGAGATATGGAAGCTAGATGAACGTGAAAGCACAAAGATCCCTGCATCAAAATAAAGAATGGGGAAATACTTCTCAAGAAGTCATTCAAAATTTGATCTCCAGTAAGCTAAGATACATGGAAGAAGTAATTAAGAGTAAAGGAGGAGATACACGATATTAGAATAGTTCTAAGTCCAAAAATTATATTGTTTTCGTTTTATTTTTGCATGTTTGCGTAGTTTTCAAGCTAACATTTTTTAAGAAAGTTGTTTGACTGTTTCGCTTATTTCATTTACAAGCTACTAGATAATACCTACCAATAAGATTTCATGAAGATTTTATTGCAATATTAATTTCAGTATTGTAATTATACAAGTTTAATTGCGTGGTGCGTTAATTTTGTCCATGAGTTGATATACAATAATTTATATGATTTTAATATTTCAAAGCTTAATTTCATATTAATTTCTCACGATATAGTTTATAGATTTACACCGAACAATATGTTCAATTAAGAAAGATTTTGATTTGCATTATCAAATAATTATTCGCGCTGACACCACAGGTGATTTGTCGGCCGAATCGACGATAACGATGCAATAACCGATTCCGAAAAATGCGGTGCAACGGTGTATGGTTAATACAGATTAGGGCCGGAGGGATTGTTGGTGGAAGTGGAACTGTTCTATGCGAATAATCCAAGCCGTAATCCGGATAAAGATAAAGCATACACCGCTACTTGACTGGGCACGTTGCATTTCTTAGAAACGCGATAGGTACAATGGGAGAGATGTGGCATTTGGGCGGGCCAGGTAGCAAAAGTCAAGAACACATTTTGTGATAAGTATAGGGAATGAATGGAATATGCTAAGATACTGTCATAAATAAATATATTAAGGAACGCACTACTAACTACAGGAAAAACCCACAATTTTAAGGACAACATCCACCTACGGAAATGTTTACTGAAGAAAGATAAAGATAGGGAGGCTTATATGATATACAAATAAGTTATAAAATATATTTCTGTAGCTATCTGCCAAAAGCTGATATATAGTCTATGTCTATTATTCGCAATCGACCTGAAAGTTTGCACAATTAATTTCGACATCATTTTGAACGTCGGAGGCTAATCTTAGAATTTTCTTGTATAACTCTACGAGTTATAGCTCTGTAATTCGCAAGAAAACTATGTATAAAGCCAGTTTTCCACGAGTCATAACTGAAATACTAGCAGCTCGAAGTAAGTGCAACTCGTTAAATATTGTTTCTTAGGTCCGTTATAATATATATGCAAATTTTAAAGAAAATCGAAAAGATTGTGAAAATCGGAAAAATCGAAAGGGGTTAACATTAACCTTCAGAATTTTTCAGCTGGAATCTTTTTCCCTCTGATTGACCTGAAATTTTGCACTATCAATTTCGACAGTATTTTGAATATCGGAGGGAAATTTTAACCATTTTCATCTATAACTTCTTGAGTATTTCGGTTGAAAGCGAACTGACACAGGCAGTTTTCCACAAGTTATAACTGGAAAACTAGCAGTCTGTTACAACTAAAACTCACTAAATACTGTTTATTATATTCATTGTAATATATATGCACAATTTAAAGCAAATCGGATTAATGACGAAAATCGGGCAAAATCGAAATGTGTGTGTTTGTGTCTTGTCAGCACGCTTGAACTTTGTCTCTCCTGTGTATTGTGTATGAACTGGGAGTGTGATGATTCAGGTGTATTGATAGACCGAAATCTACAATTACTTTCCCCAAAAATGGCATCGGCATCAGGTCGAAATCGAAAATGTCAGGCCACAATATCCGGAAGTCGGTAATGTATATACACATGCGAAGATGTTATGAATTTTAAGCAATTTGGGTTAAAATTTAAGAATTTTTACGATTTATTGACCCAAAGAGGAGTACATGGGTCGATACTTCTTAAAAATTCTTGAATTTTGGCCGAAATCGCTTGAAATTTCGACCAGGATGCGAAAATGTTGTAATATTTCAAACCGGAATGCGAAAATGTTACCGAATTTCATGCAATTTGGTAAAAAAAATAAGATTTTTTACGATTTATCAACCAGAAGGGGAGTACATGGGTCGATAAATCTTAAAAATTCTTAAATTTTGGCCTAATTTGCTTGAAAATTGCTATTATATAAGGGGGTATTCTAGTCTAGAGGCACACATTTCGGGCGTTTTTTCGAGCTCTGTAGAAAAAACCAAAGAATATTTTCACTATCCATTTTTTATCATTCGTTTATTTATATTTTAAGAATACATAAAAAATTTAAAAAGAAAAAAAATCAAAATTCGAGAAGTTATCGGCTGGTAAAGTGGGGGATATAAAAAAGGAGAATGTCCTGGCGTGCAAGATTTCAACCCTTCTAGTCATCTCAAACAAAAATATCGAACGGATTTTTAATTTAGTAAAGATGTCGCTATCGCCTGAACACACACACACATATATATATATATATATATATATATATATATATATATATATATTATATATATATATATATATATATATATATATATATATATATAATATATAAATTTGTTGAATTTTATTGACTTTTTTTTAATGAATTTCCATAAATTCATTAAAAAAAGTCAGTAAAATTCAACTTCTGCCAATTAGCTACAAATTTATATTACAGTCTATATGAAAGAAAATTTTGCTGTGTCGGCCAAATTAGTTACAAGGCATTTTTTTGACAATGAGCTAATAAGATCAGATTCCTTAATAATCCATTAAATAAGATCTCTAATAATAAGCTTATAAAAAATATTTTGCAATTTTTATCAAACTTTCACACATATTTTTTCTCTAAATTTTCATACTTTGTTTAGAATATAATAGTAATCATTAAACATAATTTTCTATATTATCAGTAGCCTTAGTTTTTTTTTAATTAATTTTTAACTTAAACTTGTTAGTATGCAGCGTGGTAAAAAATCAATAAAATCGATTAGAAACAAAGTGTATGTGTTTATATTTTCTATAATGATTAACACTAACATGGTCAGCATAAGTTAAAATAAAAATCAAAAAATTACGCTCTACTAGTTTTTTAGCGGCAGTCGAAGTCAAAATCCATTTTTTTGTTATATCGATTTTTAATGAATTCATCCATATGTGTGAATGGTTGATTACAGATTGATGTGAAGATAAACCTTTGTTTAAATAAAATCGTATTGTTGCTAAAGTATGACTTTAGTGATTTCAAAAAAGTTTAGTTGAAAAAAAAAATAGCATCTATTTCTTTTATAAATTTGACCCGAAATCCATGGCCGGCCGTTGCTACTGAATGAATTGTAAAATATTTACCAATACTCATTTTATTTAAATCATTGTATATTGTTAATAATACCTTAGGTCAACATAGGGTAAAATCAAAAAACCAAAAAATTTATGATCTACTAGTTTTTGGCGGCGGTCCATAAATAAGCGCCACTAAAAAAACTCTTAATGCCCTACAAATGCTCAGTGGGGGTTCTTGAAGCTGCGGTTAGCTATAAAAAGCTCAAGCAATAAAAGCTCATTCATTAAATTCATTCATTTTTAGTTCATACAAATTTTTGTGTCATAAATATAAAACAATAATAACTTAGTTCATATTTTCGTTACAATCAAATTTTATAAACAAATTAATTTCCTTTTGACCTTTTATGGATGAAATCATTAAAAAATCCACAGCAAATATTCTTTAATTCTATTGTTTATAAAAGAGTAGTGAAGTAAATGCTGAAAAATCTATATATTTTCATTCAATCTTCTTGTCTTTATCCACAAGCAATTAAGGTACCTTTTCATATCATCGGTTTCCACTTTGGAGATTTATTGTTATGGTATTTTCTTCAAATTGGCCTTCAATAGATTGATAATTGATTCCAATTTACTTTACTATTTGTGAATTGGTACATGGCTGATTCTGGGAAACAACATTTATGAATTGGATGGTTTAATATTCTCCTAGAAGGAATAATCGTTTATCAATGATTCAGTTTTCGTATGAAAATGCGTAATGAGATCAAATAAATTATATTAATGCATAATTAATAGTTTCTATATAAGTGTTAAATATGCATATAATTTATATAATAAAATTTCGAGTAGTATTTAAGTTTTTTTTTTCTGAAGACATTTTGATAAATTTTATATATTTATATTTTTTTCTGAAAGGGTATACAGCAAATTCATAGATTAATTAGCCATTCACAGCATAATGTGGTGTAACTTAAATTTAGCGGTTTGATATAGTGAATTCGCGTAATTTGGTTGGTCTGAAAACAATAATGTTACAGGATAAATAAAACGATATTTTATAGATAAAAAACAAAGTAAAAAATCATTTTATTTATCCTTTAAAATGAATTATCACAAAGTAGACGCCTTAACAATCCAATATGTGAATATTAAAAAAAATAATTAACGGCCGGGACAGGATAAAAATGTTAATGGTCCATTACAAACGTAACGTTCATCTTATATATGGAAACTATTGGAAATGAATTAATGTTATATCTGGGCCATGTGCAAAATCACTAACCAACAAATCGTTTCAAAACCCCGGATATTTCAGCTAAGACTCGGTCGTTGTTACAAACATTATATGTCAACGTCTATATGTTGTTATCAAATAAATGAAAATATAGTTTTAATTTTAGACTTTAACAACTACTACTAGAATAAATTGTCTATTCGACACTTTTCAATTGTTTCCTATTCATTTTGAATTATAGTCATTTCGACTTTACTTTATAATTTAGCTACATTTCTAACCAAAATTGATTTTAGAATAATATTGGATTGAATCGGCATCTACTTTGTGATAATTCATTATAATAAATAAATAAAACAAAGAAAAAAAATTGATTTTAGAATGATTTACTAAAACACGTTTTCTGGCGTATTTGGTTTTAATTCAATTAGTAGCATAGTTTTTTCCCTACTAATTGTATTAAAACCAAATACGCCAGAAAATTTGTTTTAGTAACATTCTAAAATCAACTTTGGTTAGAAATGTAGCTAAATTAGTAAAGCGAAAATACTACCGACTATAATTAAAAATAAACAGACTTGTTTACGGTGAGAGCAGTGAAAATCTGTTTGTTAATAAATCAATATATTTCAGCCGTAGTGAGTATAAACGTAACCACGCTTTTGTATATTATTAATTTTGTAATATAGTCGTGAGAATTCTGATAAAACTCGAAACTACAAAGGACATTGTTTGATTAATTGAAAAAGAAATATTCACCTAAAGATATACTCCATATGTCGGTCGTAGTGAGTAAACGTAAACACGCTTTTGTATATTATTAACTTTGAAATATGGTCGTAAGAATCCTGATGAAGCTCGAAACTACAAGGGAAATTGATTGATATCTTTGGATGAATATATCTTTTTCAATTAAAACGATATATTCATTCAAAGATATCCTACTTATTTATTTGAGTCTTTTGATCTACACGTATTTTCAGAAATTTTAATAAATTACAATCAAACGTACATTACGTTACTAAATTTAGTCCAATTATATCAGTCTCGGTAATAAAAATCAATCCATCTCCGAAGAATCTCTAAATCTAATCGTTTTACCACCCTAATATATTACGACCTGGGCGTTTCCATCTACTAACACCATTACCACTCATTTTAATATATGTTAATTGCATGTCATAAACTCAAAAGTCAACCATTATAGCCGCAATAAATCCAAAAGTCAACAATTTTTAGGGCAATAAACTCAAAAGTCAACTATCTTGCGGTCAGCACCTTTATTTGGTGCAGTTATTGATCCCATAAAGTCATAATCACCACCCCACCGCACCACCTAAATCTGGCAAGACGTCATCCTTTTGTCCTGATAATACTTCTTATACAGTACAACAGCTACCCGCATTTTCGAACCCCCTATAGCGTCCCCACAACACTGCTTGTTTATCTCTTTTTGTCGAATAAAACAATGGCTACCTGTAACGTGTAAATCGAACAGAGGGACCATTATTCTTATCCGGGCTCAGGCATTATATCCGTAATTAAGCTATTTTGGCAGCATTTTGTATTCTTGTGCAGCCACCCACAGCTGCTGCGCCGCAATCCGGATTACCCGCAATTATCCTAATGAGCGCGCGTAGATGCGAACTATTGTTGGTGTCCGTTCATAACTTGCACGGACACCACTAATCGGTTGCACCCCCGCGGTGACGTCTTTATGGGGTGAGTAATTGGATTAGCGCCGGTGGCTTAGTCTACAACACTCATTCAGTAAAATCACACTTTTCGGAAATACACATGTTGTGGAATTTCATTGGCAATTTTCACTTCTTGGTAGTTGAATTGGAGTTGTATGTAATTTATTAACAATTAGATAGGGTGAATTAATGTTGGTTTATTAAATTCATATCTACTTTAAAACTGGATTTTTCAGAAAAAAATCTACCTTTCTAATTCATATGTAGTCTAAAACTGAATTTTTCAGAAAAAAATCTACCTTTCTAATTCATATGTAGTCTAAAACTGGATTTTTCAGAAAAAAAATCTACCTTTCTAATTCATATGTAGTCTAAAAATGGATTTTTCACAAAAAATCTACCTTTCTAAGGCTATCAGTTGTGAGACTTTTCCGCCGGTCAAGGGAGAAGCTCTCAAAGGAGTTTAATCACCCGGTATTTACTTTAACTTCACAGAAAACCTCTGAAACTGTGCAAGATGATTCGCGAATATTTTCTCCAAAGGGGTTTGAACTTAAGCTCCTCAGTACGAGAGGAACGACGACTGTAACCACTCGGCCACTGAGCTGGGTTTGATTTTTCATTTATACAGAATGATTTATAACTGGCAGAAAACAATTAAATATACAGCTTAGAATTCCATGTTGAAAAAAGGAAATATCTTTTTTTTCCGCAAGCGCTTCGTATTAATCCCTCGATTATCGAGTACCATAAAAAAGGCAATTAAACTAAAAAAAAATGAATGAGGATATTGAAACAGCTTTTATTGCATTTTTTTATAATCTTTGGTTAGCCGCAGCTTTATGGACCCCTGTTGCTTGTTTCTATTGTACTACTAATTTTTTGTTTTGGTGGCGCCTGTTTACACCTATAGATTTTATAAATTATTAAAAATTTAGTACAATAGTTAAATCAGTTTTCAAAACCAATACAAATAATATATTCCGATTTGATCTTTATTTGCGATTAATGATTGAGTACAATAAGTAATAATGAATTAATTTGACAGGTATATTTTATTTTTTCCATGTTGTAGGGATTTTTTTATAATGTGTGTTAAATTTGTAAAGTGTCGTTAATTGTATGCTATAGATTTTACAAATTATAAAAACGACTCCGAATTTTAAAAGTGTCGTTAATTATATGCTATGGATTTTACAAATTATACAAATTTTAGGATTTTTCCACTAACCAATTCAATTATATTTGTAAAATTTGGACTAATAAATAAAATAGAATAACACACAGGTTACACATATAAATGTATTGTAAAAATCTTAAAAATAAACTATTGTCTTAATAAACAATCATAAAGCATATAAAACCACGCTCATGTTATTTGTAACACTATCCATGCTGCAATTAAGAAACCGATACCGCCAGTCGATTCCAGCGCGCCCACGACGCACAACACCCGCGGAAATTACTTTCGAAATCTCATTAATTACGATCATCGATTCGCAATTAAAACTTTAACGACGGCCGTTTTAGTGTTTTGGCGGAGAATAGAGCATTGTGAGTGCGCGCTGCGAAATCGAATTGCATCGCGAAAAATATCTTTATAATGAGCCAATCAATGCGCGCCCAAATTAATAATGCCATCAGTTCCGCCAGCGACTAAACAATGACGATTAAAACGTGCGTTCTGCGCGTTTGTCGTTTATTGTTACGACTTTTCGTAGCGGTTGAGCGGCAACGAACCGACAGTTGCGACTAATAATGGTAATGTGGCTGTTAAAATTGTTTTTAATGGGATATTGCTCTGGAGGTTTATTAGAACAATTGACTTATTGATAAGAGTGTTGTAAAGCATCGGGCTGGAATATAAGGATTTGTTTCAATTTCAAGGACTACACTAACATTTTAGAAATTTTCAACTTTTATTCCTATTTTAACATTGGTTGACATTTTTAACATCCAAAAACGGGTTTATTTCGATTAGTATAGTTATCAAACGTACATTTTTTTTTATTGTTCGCGATAACAATATCTTCCCTATTGTGCATTTTTTTGTTCCGGAAAGTAATTCCTTATACATTTGTACATTCAAAGAAAAATTCATTATAAAAAACAATATTGAACTATTTGCCCAACAGCTGTTGAAGTAATTTTGGATTTACAGCCAAAATTACTCCAATAAATCTGAGATTACATAAATTAAAAGAAAAATTCATTATCAAAAACAATTTAGAACTAATTGACCAACATCTATTGTAGTAATTTTGGATTTACAGCCAAAATTACCTCAATAAATATGGGATTACATAAATTCAAAGAAAAATTCATTATCGAAAACTATATTGAACTAATTGACCAACATCTATTGGAGTAATTTTGGATTTATAGCCAAAATTACCTCTATAAATCTAAGATTACATAAATTAAAAGAAAAATTCATTATCAAAAACAATATTGAACTAATTGACCAACACCTATTGAAGTAATTTTGGATTTACAGCCAAAATTACCCCAATAAATCTGAGATTTCATTAATTAAAAGAAAAATTGATTATCAAAAACAATATTGAACTAATGACCAACATCTTATCCCATATAACCCATCAATACCTAACAAAAGAAAATTCCCATCACTCCCTCATACAACAATACAGACACACTCAAAATTGTTAAAATTAAGATTAAATTCAGATTCCAATGTAGTTAACAATAACTGTTATATGCAACTGATATTGATGGTTGGTTTGTTACACCAGTTTTAATAAAAATACAAAAAAAGCAACAAACAAATTTGACGCGGGCAGAAAGACTTCGGTCGTTAGTCCATTGTGATAAGTAATGTAATCTAAATATTGTGTGACAATAAATATCTTTATTATTTTCCAAGAATATGCCGCGGCAAACTTGATGATTATATTATGACACAAATTTCTTGAATCAAATCAAGTCACATATGGAAAATCGTAGGAAATCTATATGATTCCTACTGAAAAATGTTTGAGAAATTCAATTTTGAAAAGCCCAACAAATTATGTTTATTATTTTCAAAGATATGCCGCGGAAAACTTGATGATTATTTTACGACACAAATTTCTTGAATCAAATCAAGTCACATATGGAAAATCGTAAGAAATCTATATGATTTCTACTGAAAAATGTTTGAGAAATTCAATTTTGAAAAGCCCAACAAAATATCTTTATTATTTTCAAAGATATGCCGTGGCAAACATGATGATTATTTTATGACACAAATTTCTTGAATCAAATCAAGTCACATATGGAAAATCGTAAGAAATCTGTATGATTCCTACTGAAAAATGTTTGAGAAATTCAATTTTGAAAAGCCCAACAAAATATCTTTATTATTTTCAAAGATATGCCGCGGCAAACTTGATGATTATTTTATAACACAAATTTCTTGAATCAAATCAAGTCACATATGGAAAATCATAAGAAATCTATATGATTCCTACTGAAAAATGTATGAGAAATTCAATTTTGAAAAGCCCAACAAAATATCTTTATTATTTTCAAAGATATGCCGCTGCAAATTTGATGATTATTTTATGACACAAAATTCTTGAATCAAATCAAATCACATATGGAAAATCGTAAGAAATCTATATGATTCCTACTGAAAAATGTTTGAGAAATTCAATTTTGAAAAGCCCAACAAAATATCTTTATTATTTTCAAAGATATGCCGCGGAAAACTTGATGATTATTTTACGACACAAATTTCTTGAATCAAATCAAGTCACATATGGAAAATCGTAAGAAATCTATATGATTTCTACTGAAAAATGTTTGAGAAATTCAATTTTGAAAAGCCCAACAAAATATCTTTATTATTTTTAAAGATATGCCGTGCAAACATGATGATTATTTTATGACACAAATTTCTTGAATCAAATCAAGTCATATATGAAAAATCGTAAGAAATCTGTATGATTCCTACTGAAAAATGTTTGAGAAATTCAATTTTGAAAAGCCCAACAAAATATCTTTATTATTTTCATAGATATGCCGCGGCAAACTTGATGATTATTTTATGACACAAATTTCTTGAATCAAATCAAGTCACATATGGAAAATCATAAGAAATCTATATGATTCCTACTGAAAAATGTATGAGAAATTCAATTTTGAAAAGCCCAACAAAATATCTTTATTAGTTTAAAAGATATGCCGCGGCAAACTTGATGATTATTTTATGACACAAATTTCTTGAATCAAATCAATCACATATGGAAAATCGTAAGCAATCTATGTGATTCCTACTGAGAAATGTATGAGAAATTCAATTTTGGAAAGCCCAACAAAATATCTTTATTAGTTTAAAAGATATGCCGCGGCAAACTTGATGATTATTTTATGACACAAATTTCTTGAATCAAATCAATCACATATGGAAAATCGTAAGCAATCTATGTGATTCCTACTGAGAAATGTATGAGAAATTCAATTTTGAAAAGCCCAACAAAATATCTTTATTATTTTCAAAGATATGCACGGCAAACTTGATGATTATATTATGACACAAATTTCTTGAATCAAATCAAGTCACATATGGAAAATCGTAGAAAATCTATATGATTCCTACTGAAAAATGTTTGAGAAATTCAATTTTGAAAAGCCCAACAAAATATCTTTATTATTTTCAAAGATATGCCGCGGCAAACTTGATGATTATTTTATGACACAAATTTCTTGAATCAAATCAAGTCACATATGGAAAATCGTAGGAAATCTATATGATTCCTACTGAAAAATGTTTGAGAAATTCAATTTTGAAAAGCCCAACAAATTATCTTTATTATTTTCAAAGATATGCCGCGGAAAACTTGATGATTATTTTACGACACAAATTTCTTGAATCAAATCAAGTCACATATGGAAAATCGTAAGAAATCTATATGATTCCTACTGAAAAATGTTTGAGAAATTCAATTTTGAAAAGCCCAACAAAATATCTTTATTATTTTCAAAGATATGCCGCTGCAAATTTGATGATTATTTTATGACACAAAATTCTTGAATCAAATCAAATCACATATGGAAAATCGTAAGAAATCTATATGATTCCTACTGAAAAATGTTTGAGAAATTCAATTTTGAAAAGCCCAACAAAATATCTTTATTATTTTCAAAGATATGCCGCGGAAAACTTGATGATTATTTTACGACACAAATTTCTTGAATCAAATCAAGTCACATATGGAAAATCGTAAGAAATCTATATGATTTCTACTGAAAAATGTTTGAGAAATTCAATTTTGAAAAGCCCAACAAAATATCTTTATTATTTTCAAAGATATGCCGTGCAAACATGATGATTATTTTATGACACAAATTTCTTGAATCAAATCAAGTCATATATGAAAAATCGTAAGAAATCTGTATGATTCCTACTGAAAAATGTTTGAGAAATTCAATTTTGAAAAGCCCAACAAAATATCTTTATTATTTTCATAGATATGCCGCGGCAAACTTGATGATTATTTTATGACACAAATTTCTTGAATCAAATCAAGTCACATATGGAAAATCATAAGAAATCTATATGATTCCCACTGGAAAATGTATGAGAAATTTAATTTTGAAAAGTCCAACAAAATATCTTAATTATTTTCAAAGATATGCCGCGGCAAACATGATGATTATTTTATGACACAAATTTCTTGAATCAGATCAAGTCACATACGGATAATCGTAAGAAATCTATATGATTCCATCTGAAAAATATATGAGAAATTCAATTTTGAAAAGCCTAACAAAATATCTTTATTATTTTCAAAGATATGCCGCGGCAAACGTGATGATTATTTTATGACACAAATTTCTTGAATCAAATCAAGTCACATATGGAAAATCGTAAGAAATCTATATGACTCCTACTGAAAAATGTTTGAGAAATACAATTTTGAAAAGCCCAACAAAATATCTTTATTATTTTCAAAGATATGCCGCGGCAAACTTGATGATTATTTTATGACACAAATTTCTTGAATCAAATAAAGTCACATATGGAAAATCGTAAGAAATCTATATGATTCCTACTGAAAATTGTTTGAGAAATTCAATTTTGAAAAGCCCAACAAAATATCTTTATTATTTTCAAAGATATGCCGCGGCAAACTTGATGATCATTTTATGACACAAATTTCTTGAATCAAATCAAGTCACATATGGAAAATCGTAAGAAATCTATATGATTTCTACTGAAAAATGTTTGAGAAATTCAATTTTGAAAAGCTTAACAAAATATCTTTATTATTTTCAAAGATATTCCGCGGCAAACTGATGATTATTTTATGACACAAATTTCTTGAATCAAATCAAGTCACATATGGAAAATCGTAAGAAATCTATATGATTTCTACTGAAAAATGTTTGAGAAATTCAATTTTGAAAAGCCCAACAAAATATCTTTATTATTTTCAAAAATATGCCGTGGCAAAGATGATGATTATTTTATGACACAAATTTCTTGAATCAAATCAAGTCACATATGGAAAATCGTAGAAAATCTATATGATTCCTACTGAAAAATGTTTGAGAAATTCAATTTTGAAAAGCCCAACAAAATATCTTTATTATTTTCAAAATTATGCCGAGGCAAACTTGATGATTATTTTATGACACACATTTCTTGAATCAAATCAAGTCACATATGGAAAATCGTAAGAAATCTATATGATTCCCACTGGAAAATGTATGAGAAATTCAATTTTGAAAAGCCCAACAAAATATCTTTATTATTTTCAAAGATATGCCGCGGCAAATTTGATGATTATTTTATGACACAAATTTCCTGAATCAAATCAAGTCACATATGGAAAATCGTAAGAAATCTATATGATTCCTACTGAAAAATGTATGAGAAATTCAATTTTGAAAAGCCCAACAAAATATCTTTATTATTTTCAAAAATATGCCGTGGCAAAGATGATGATTATTTTATGACACAAATTTCTTGAATCAAATCAAGTCACATATGGAAAATCGTAGAAAATCTATATGATTCCTACTGAAAAATATATGAGAAATTAAATTTTGAAAAGCCCAACAAAATATCTTTATTATTTTCAAAGATATGCCGCGGCAAACTTGATGATTATTTTATGACACAAATTTCCTGAATCAAATCAAGTCACATATGGAAAATCGTAAGAAATCTATATGATTCATACTGAAAAATATACGAGAAATTCAATTTTGAAAAGCCTAACAAAATATCTTTATTATTTTCAAAGATATGCCACGGCAAACTGGATGATTATTTTATGACACAAATTTCTTGAATCAAATCAAGTCACATATGGAAAATCGTAAGAAATCTATATGATTCCTACTGAAAAATGTTTGAGAAATTCAATTTTGAAAAGCCCAACAAAATATCTTTATTATTTTCAAAGATATGCCGCGGCAAACTTGATGATTATTTTATGACACAAATTTCCTGAATCAAATCAAGTCACATATGGAAAATCGTAAGAAATCTATATGGTATTCAATATAAAGTATAAAAAGTGACGCAGGTTAACGAACTGTAGTATTGAACCCCTAAAACATTTGAGTAGCACCCTCAGGTACCGCGGAACACAGGTTGAAGATCACTAATATAATCTATCATTTATTCAAACTTATATTAATCAGTGAATGAGTGTAATAAACACATCACTTTACATATTAATAATCTCACATAATAATGTTCATTAAATCATATCGTGAGCAGAAAATTCGATAAATCGGCACTAAGTGAAAATTAGTTTCAATATCGTTCGGAAAATGCAATATAACACCAGATTAATAAACGTTGTAAGATTAATCATCAATTAAACCAATATCAGGCGCTAAAGATAGCACCGCGCAAACATAACCTAATAAATAAAGTGCTCTTCATTAAAAACCCCCGCCGGGCCACCTGCCGAATTCCCACATTCCAAAATCGCACAATATTTGTGCGTGCAATTGTGAAAAGCTCTCTCCCTCCGAGCGACCGGCGTTGGGCACATAAAGCGCTTGCGCGATATTACGATTTGAGACGCGATTGGTTGAGTGTTAGGGGTGGGTTAGGGGTTGCGAGCGCGGCAGTAAAACCCCCGCGTGTGGAGGCAAACAGGCAGTCAAGTTGCAGCTTCGCAACACGCCAGAGCTTTCGCCTGCTTGTAGATATCAACACGTGCTTTTTTATTATTTGAGTGTGAGAACAGTTTATTTGTTTGGGAAAGTTTAACATGTCGCAGTCTACCACTGAAGAAATGCGGCCCAGGGGTGTGTACAGCATTGATCAGATATTGGGGGTCGCCAATTCGCCGGCGATTCGAAAAAATAGTGATGGTAAGTACGATTTTTGATGTGTGGAAAGTTTGACCTGTTTTGAGTTGTGAACAAATTCTATCCTAACTAATTTAGGGATAGAATGAACGCACAATATCCAGTGAGGACAGGGCAACAATCATATTTTTTATTACTAAATAAAGCTCAGATTATTATTAAAAATAAGGGTATAATAATTCATACAACGAATAATGTCTTGTATATAGCTATGCACACATTCAGTTTCTTCGTGCATAGCTATATACAAAGAAGCCTCAGGAATAGGAATAGGAATAGTTCTCATCTGCGTAGCTATGTATAATAATTCTTACAACGAATAATGTTAATTCGTTGTAAGAATTATTATACATAGCTACGCAGACAAGAAGTATTCCTTACTTTTTATACAATTTTGATTTTATGGAGGACATTATATTTTATGCACGGCGACACTATAATATAACTATAATAATAACTCTGCACTTGTATATACAAATCATGATTTATGAGGATTGAGGATATAAAACTCGAGTAGTAATTATTGCATATTCATAAATATCGACATACATATTGAAAAAAAGATGAATTTGGCAATTCTCTTTTTCATATTAACCCTTAAATCGATATTGTTGCTGAACTACATCATTACCTTTTAAAATATTCACTGCTTAATTAAAAACGTTTAAAATAATTGTTTTTCTGTAAAGATATTTACATACATATGATTCTTGATTTTGCTAATAAAATAAATAAGAGATTCTTATGTTTTGTAGCAAGTAAACGACTGGCGGAAACTATTATTTAATATCAATTTTAAAAAATAACATGCATATTAATTTTTGAGGAAATTTCAAAGCGCGACTATCGCTAGTCGCTTTCATGAGCATGCATGTATCGCGATGACAGGATGAGGCACATTAAAAATTCCTCAAAAATTAATATTATATTAATATATTATATTTTATGATCACAATAAGATATTTATATTTCTATTTTCAATTTATGCCTGTAATTTATGACAAATGTATACTGTAGAAACATGAATAAAGTAAAGTACACTAAGAAAAAATAAACTATTATATATGTTTCGTATATTTATTTTTACTAAATTTCAATTTATTTATTAAAAGTAAATTAACTTTATTTTTGTTTATATATACAAATTGATTCGGTCACACGATATACCTCAACTACACATCAAATCTCATTCAATCATTAGTGATTTTATTTGGTTGTGGGGGATGACGATTTGTAACACAGCACAATAGCCCCGTATTAATAATAAGCTGCGGACAAGCATTCGGACACAATTGTAATTAGGGGTGTATAATTGCTGAGGGGGTTCTCTCCCTCTTCGTTCGCCCTCTACGGGGAACACGTGCGTGGCGTAATTGCAGTTTTTAAAAGTCCGAACCGGGCCCAATTAACCGAAGCACAATTAAAAACGATAATTGACGCATTAATGTGAAACGAATTGCGCGCGCGCCTAATAAATAAAAACGTTTCCAAATCAAAATTTAATTAACAAATTAAATAGCGATTACGCGTGTCACGTGTCACCCGGCTGTGTTCACTTTTTATTTACTAAATATTCAATTACATACTTCACATTCACAAAATATATTTGCTTTATTTGTTACCACTCAAATTTGATCGGTAATAAAATAGTTTTAATTACTTCCTTCCTTGAAAATTAAAAATGTACTAAACAGTATTCGTGTTTCTGTTTCATGATTATATGTATCTGGTTTATTCAAAAATCATATTCTTTTGATCATATATGAAGGGATGTAGATAACAAATCAACTTTTAATGTTCTTAAATATACTTTCTTTAAAATTATTCGGAAAATTAGAAAATTAGTTCCTAAAAACGATTATTTGTAATTATTATGATAAATTAATATACTCTGCCCACATCAAATTTGTTTAATACAAAAGGATGTTTGTAGAAATTATTAGGGTACAAAGTGATATATATATATATATATATATATATATATATATATATATATATATATATATTTTGTTTATATTTCAAATTTTATGTAGGTAGTTTTTTATTTCGATTTATTTTAGATATCAAAAGAAAACTAAAAATAATATAGATTAGTAGAGAAGAGTTAAGTTAGTCACCTTGTTATAATCAAACTATGGTCCTCAAGAGCATAATTTATCTCTAGTTAATATTAATATCAACATTAACTAGTTAAATTACGCTCTTCATGGCCATCGTTTATTTATAACAAAATAACTTAACTTTACTCTACTAATCTATATTATTTTTATTATGTTTTCTTTTGATATCTAAAATAAATGCAAATAAAAAACTGCTACATAAAATATATCACACCACTTTGTACCCTAATAATTTTTACAAACATCCCTTTGTAGTATCCATTAATTATCTTCAGAAATAAATAAACATAACAAAAAAACGTTTTTGTGTATGTGAAGTGCGATTAGGACTTGATTTTCGGGGACGCTCCTCTCGGTGCTCTCCAGAGAGCGCGCGCTCTCCCCCTTTTCAGGCGCGACCCTCATTACCGTCCATTTAGGGGATGATATCATGCGTAACGAATTGCCGAGGAGAAAGGTATTAAGTGATCCACATTAACATTTCAATTAATTCACTTTTTAATCGCTCGTTTCGGATTAGGAGCGTTTTCATTCAGCCAGGTTTGAGTATCAACAAACTAACCCCCCCGAACCGACCGACCGGCCGGCGGCGGCGGCTTTCGCTCCCTTCGTGTATTATTAATCTGGGTTTAATGTGTAACTAACGATGAGGGTCAATTACGGCGTGTAGATTACGAGAAAAAACATGTCTGGTAACAAGAGATTTTGATGCGATTTGATTTCAGACTGGTAACCGTTTTTACAATTTATTTAAACTCGATTAGTAGTTCTTGAATACAAATGAAAATCGACATTTATCTTAAAAATAAGATAGTTAGTTACCTTATGCAATTGGGCATTTCTATTTTACAAATTCCTTCTTTTTTTTGACGATATTCAAAGTGCAACTAGATTTTAAACTAATTCATTTAAACTCCTCTAACTCAAGTTATAATTATTGCTTATTCATGAAAATCGACACAAATATTAAGAACAAGATGGTAAACTATCGTAGGTAGTTTGGTATTGCTATTTTAAAAATTAACTTTTTTATGAATTTTCAAAGTGCGACTAGTTTTAATTTTAGAAATTAATTCATTTAAAGCCCTCTAACTCATGTTATACTTTTTGCATATTTGTGAAAATTGACACAGATATAGAAAACAATATATTAAACTACCATAGGTAGTTTGGTATTTCTATTTTAAAAATTAATTTTTTTATGAATTTTCAAAGCGCGACTAGATTTAATTTCAAAAACTAATTCATTCAAAGTCCTCTAACGCATGTTGTACGTCTTGTATATTAATGAAAATTGACATAGATATTAAAAACAAGATCTTAAACTACCATAGGTAGTTTGGTATTTCTATTTTAAAAATTAATTTTTTTATGAATTTTCAAACTGCGACTAGTTTTAATTTTAAAAACTAATTCATTCAAAGTGTTCTAACACATGTTATACTTCTTGCATATTTATGAAAATTGACATAGATATTAAAAACAAGGCAATAAACTACCATAGGTAGTTTGGTATTTCTATTTAAAAAATTAATTTTTTTATGTATTTTCAAAATGCGACTAGATTTAATTTTAAAAACTAATTCATTTAAAGTCCTCTAACGCATGTTATACTTCTTGCATATTTATGAAAATGGATATAGATATTAAAAATAAGACATTAAACTACCGTAGGTAGTTTGGTGTTTCTATTTAGAAAATTAATTTTTTTTATGAATTTTAAAAGTACGACTAGATTTAATTTAAAAAACTAATTCATATAAAGTCCTCTAACGCATGTTATAATTCTCATATATTTATGAAAATTTACATATGTATTAAAAACAAGATATTAAACTATCATAGGTAGTTTGGTATTTCTATTTTTAAATTAAATTTTTTACGTATTTTCAAAGTGCGACTAGATTTAATTTTAAAAACTAATTCATTCAAAGTCTCTAACGCATGTTATACTTCTTGCATATTTATGAAAATTGGTACAGATATTAAAAATAAGACAGTAAACTACCGTAGGTAGCTTGGTGTTTCTATTTTGAAAATTATTTTTTTTATGAATTTTAAAAGTACGACTAGATTTATTTAAAAAACTAATTCATATAAAGTCCTCTAACGCATGTTATAATTCTCGTATATTTATGAAAATTGACATATATATTAAAAACAAGATATTAAACTATCATAGGTAGTTTGGAATTTCTATTTAAAAAATTAATTTTTTTATGAATTTTCAAATTGCGACTAGATTTAATTTTAAAAACTAATTCATTCAAAGTCCTCTAACGCATGTTATACTTCTTGCATATTTATGAAAATTGGTACAAATATTAAAAATAAGACAATAAACTACCGTAGGTAGTTTGGTATCTCTATGTTAAAAATTAATTTTTTTATGAATTTTCAAAGTACAACTGGATAATTTTTAAAACTAATTCATATAAAATCCTCTAACGCATGTTATACTACTTGTATATTTATGAAAATTGATATAGATATTAAAAACAAGATATTAAACTACCGTAGCTAGTTTGGTATTTGTATTTTAAAAATTAATTTTTTTATGATATATATTTTCAAAGTGCGACTAGATTTAATTTTAATAACTAATTCATTTAAAGTCTTCTAACGCATGTTATACTTCTTGTATAATTATGAAAATTGACACAGATAATAAAAACAAGATATGAAACTACCACAGGTAGTTTGGTATTTCTATTTTTTAAATTAAATTTTTTATGAATTTTCAAAGTGCGACTAGATTTAATTTTATAAACGAATTCATTTAAACTTCTCTAAAGCATGTTATATTTTTTGCATATTTATGAAAATTGGCATAGATAGTAAAAACAAGATACTAAACTGCCGTAGGTACTTTGGTATTTCTATTTTAAAAATTAAATTTATTACGTATTTTAAAAGTGCGACTAGATTTAGTTTTAAAAACTAATTCATTTAAAGTCCTCTAACGCATGTTATACTTCTTGCATATTCATGAAAATTGACATAGATATTAAAAACAAGATATTAAACTACCATATGTAGTTTGGTATTTCTATTTTAAAAATTAATTTTTTTATGAATTTTAAAAGTGCGACTAGATTTAATTTTAAAAACTAATTCATTTAAAATCCTCTAACGCATGTTATAATTCTTGGATATTTATGAAAATTGACACAGATATAAAAAACAAGATATTAAACTACCGTGGGTAGTTTGGTACTTCTAATTTAAAAATTATTTTTTTTATGAATTTTCAAAGTGCGACTAGATTTAATTTTAAAAACTAATTCATTTAAAGTCTTCTAACGCATGTTATAATTCTTGTATATTTATGAAAACTGACATATATATTAAATACAAGATACTAAACTACCATAGGTAGTTTGGAATTTTTATTTAGAAAAATTAAATTTTTTATGTATTTTCAAAGGGCGACTACATTTAATTTTAAAAACTAATTCATTTAAAGTCCTCTAACGCATGTTATACTTCTTGCATATTTGTGAAAATTGACACAGATATTAAAAACAAGATACTAAACTACCGTAGGTAGTTTGGTATTCCTATTTTGAAAATTAAATTTTTTATGAATGTTCAAACTGCGACTAGATGTAATTTTAACAACGAATTCATTTAAACTTCTCTAACTCAAATTATAATTCTTGTATTAACATGAATATTGATATAGATATTAAAAATAAGATAGTATACTACCATAAGTAGTTTGGCATTTTTATTTTACTAATTAAATTTTTGACGAATGTTATAAGTGCGACTAGATTTAATATTATGAAATACTTCATTTAAACTCCCCTAACTTAAGTTATAATTCTTGAATATTCATGAAAATCTATACAAATATTAAGAACAAGATACTAAACTATCATAAGTAATTTGGCATTTCCATTTTACAAAATAAATTTTTGACGAATGTTCAAATTGTTACTATATATAATTTCATGAACTAATTCATTTAAACCCATCTAACTCAAGTTTTAAATATTGCATGTTTATGAAAATCTACATATATAACCCTGCTCAGTGGCCAAGTGGTTAGAGGCGTCGTCCATCTCGTACTGAGCATGGGGGAGCCTGATTTCAAACCCCATCCAGGCGAATTTAGTTAATTAGCTTTGACAGTTTTCAGAGTTTAGGATTAGAACTAGCATTTTTATTTTAGAAGAAACTTTTATTGATTTATAACTTTTTAAACTAATAAATAATAAATAACACTAATTAAATGTGCAAAAATACTGAATTAAACTATATCACAGTTATGTTTGTTATTGGAGATTGATACAGATTTTACTGTCTATTGTCCTTTTCTCTACGACTATAGAATTATTGTATATTTACGTTTCAATCACAGAGCGACTTTTAATGTCTGTAATTATATACATGCACCAAGCTCCTTTAACTTGAAATTAATTATTACAAACCAATTAGTAGATAGTAATCAAAAGAATGCGGCAACTGAAATCCAGTTTTACTTTTACTGCAATAAATTTAATATTGGGTGATTTATTAATGAGTCTTCTATAAATAGTAGGTAATTAAGTTATTAAAAGTACTCACCTAAACGCTACCGGTAGACTAATTGCAGGATACTGAAATCAATTCAAAACAGTAAATTAGTATTATGAATAATTACTATCAAAATATTTACTAATTATAATTTTAAGGTGTTTAGGTGTGTAGTAAATTTATATTCGAAATAATTATTAATTACCTTATTACAATTGCATGGCAGAATAATTTTTATTTCTTACTAAATTATTATAAGCCGTTTTCATTTATCGTTATCCCGAGTTCTTTATAATTTAATGTACCCAATATCCCATAACATGTAATTTTATTCTAAAGGTCCAAAAACTATACACATTGAAGCTTGTTATATGATATTTATAAAAAATATAAATGTAAAAATGCTACAGACGGCTATTTCTTAAGTAATACCCATAACAATTATTCGTTTTCTTACGAGTTGTCTTATCCGCTTTCGTTTTGACCCGCGGAAATGTTTTAGGGCTGTTAGCCTTATAAAAATTGAAGTTTTTCTATATGTAATATATAGTTTAATTAGCTCAGTCCAAAAAAATTGAATATTTAATAAACATGAATAAAATTTATGATTTTTATATATTATACAATCATAAATTTGAATATTTAATAAAGTTGAATTAAATTTATGATTTTTATATATTATACAATCATAAATTTGAATATTTAATAAAGATGAATTAAATTTATGATTTTTATATATTATACAATCATAAATTTGAATATTTAATAAAGATGAATTAAATTTATGATTTTTATATATTATACAATCATTAATTTTATTCATCTTTATTAAATATTCAACTTTTTTGGACTGAGCTAATGAAACTATATATGACATATAGAAAAACATTTTAAAATTTTTTATAAGGCTGACAGCCCTGAGGCATTGGTTTTAGTTAAAAAAAATACGAATCAATTAAATAATTAACGAGTTAATCTTATTTGTATGACTCCGGGGTGTTTAATTATATATCTAGTAATCAACTACAATCTAACAAAGTGCAGATTTGAAATGAATTGAATATTCAAACCTCGAAAAACTGTTTTTGAATTATTAGTTTCACGTAAAACGCGTACGTTTTCTCTCGGTAATTTTTAAAAGGTTTTTACACAGTGGCGTGATTACGTGATCAGCATGAAAAAATTGTAGGTATAGTTTAAAATCTCTCATAACCTTAAATTTCGCCCAGCTTAGTTGCCTAGTGATTAGAGGCGCCCGCCTGTCTGGTACTGAGCATTGGGGAGCCTGAGTTCAAACCCCATCGGGACTAATTTTCGAAAATTACCTTTCGCAGTTTTTAAGAGGTTTTCTGTGATAGATAACATAAATTCCGGGTACTCCGATAACGATGTCGGCACGTTATTTTCCCGATTCAACTCCTTCCTAGTTCTTCTCTTATGATGTCGTTTCTTATTATGTCTCTTATGCATGTTTTGCTTAAGCTATGGTACAATCGTACTGCATTAGTTACATTTTCTATACTCCCTTCCCTATCTAGCATAACTCCCAGATATTTAAATGTATCAAATTGTTGTATTTTTCCTGTTATATATCATCAAATAGATATCATGTTATCTATTTGCCTTTTACCTTTCGGTGAAGCCTGCTCCTGATTAATAATAAAAATAATTCAGAATAATTAGAAAGATGATCGATATCTTAGTAATTTCAACGAGTATTATTTATAAACTTGTGAATATTAACTATTTTCTCAGATAATATCCACCAATATATTTTGTAGGAAATATTGTACATAAAAAAATCTTTGATAAAACACTCTTTCATCCTAGTAGATTACGTTTTTTTTTTGTCCCAGCGCGTATGCATGCATTTCCAACACGACACGACACCATTTTTCCCCAGCATTAAAAGCGACCCCAATAAGATTACAATCCCTCCAGCATCCCCCCAAACCGCCTATCCCGTGTCCACTTTTCGGACCTCGCGTTGCTTATTTGAATTTGGTATTCATAACTTGTATGTGCAGGGGACGCGTTGTCCGCGCAACACACACACACACACATACACAAAACGCTTTTGACCGCCCCGCGTTCGTTAGTTTTGATTCATTTATGCAGATTTCAATGGCAATCTAAAAGCCGAAACTTTGACGTGCACCACGCGCTGGTTAATCGGATTTTAATTAATATTATATATGCCCCGGCGTGCCAAATGGGAAAAACCCGGAAAGATGGGAACGAGCACAAAAAGCGGCCCTCGGGAAATTAATACCTTTTGATATTAAACTCGGCTAGTGAATAAATACCCCTACGCGCGATCTGGTTTATTTAATAATCCGACGTTATGTTGCCGGATTATTAAATAAAATAGATCGCGCGTGGCCGGGGGTTTATTTATATGTGTATGCAAGGATTAAAATGAACGCGCTTGCAGATTCAGTGTTTTCCACGAAATTTATTTTAGAGAATATTTATTTTTATTTGAATTAATGGTAGAGGATATATATTGATATAAGGTTTTGATAACATCAGTATTTTTAACAGGTATTTGAAGTTTAATTAATTAAACAATTCTGTTTATAGTTTATTTTTTCTGATAATGATAGCATAATGTGTGAAACCAATCAGAATTGTTCTTGAACATTTTTGTTTTTATTTGTTTCAGTAGAGTCCGACTCTAAAGTTGATTCGATCAGTGAGGGTGAGATGATGGAGGGGGATGATGGCATGGAGGGTATGGGCGAGTCAAGGCCCCGTAAGATTCGTCGCTCCAGGACGACTTTTACTACGTACCAGCTGCACCAGCTGGAAAGGGCTTTTGAGAAAACACAATATCCCGATGTTTTCACACGAGAGGAGCTTGCTATGAGGCTGGATTTGAGCGAGGCTAGAGTTCAGGTAATTGTCTAATAATATTGATAGTTATATTAAAGGAAAAAAAAGGAATTTATTATGGGGTGTGAAATTTAAAAACAGTTTTAATGCAACCCAATAATATTTAACTTTATTCGAATTACAATTACAATGAATTTTTATGATATTTACTAACTAGAGAAGTCGCGCCTTCAGAAACTATATAAATGAAAATCAGGGCATTTCTAGTTCTTTTACAATTGCACGCTATAATAAAAAGCATGGCCTTTCTAGTTCTTTCGCGATTACACGCTAAAGTTTGATATATAGAAGAAATCACCCAACAGTATTCAAAAATGAGATGTCATAATTCATGGTGATATAAAAAAACCTTTTATTGAATTTTCGTCATATTTACTATGTTTGTAGCTGAGAAGTGTCGCTTTCGGAAAATGTGACTTTTCAAGTTCTTTCGCAATTCACGCTGAAGTTTGATATATAGAAGAAACCATCCAATAGTTTTATCAAAAATTACATGTCATACATTAATGCTGATATTAGGAAAACTTTAAATTGCATTTTCGTCAAAATAAGTACTTTTGTAGCTAAGACATTACGCATCCAGAAATTGTATAAATTTAATTCGTTGCTTATCTAGTTTTTTCGCGATTGCACACTCAATTTTGATATGGTAAAAATCATATAATTAAAAATCATATAAGTATTGTATTCCACAAATAAATTTCAAACTGTGTATCATAATTAAACTGCAGCCCCTCGATGGATGAAGTGCCTACAACTTAATTACACCAATTAAAATCCACTTAAACAAATTCTCCAGCTTTTATCAAAAGCCCTTCCGCTTTAATTAAATTACCCCCGATTCGCCCAATTGCGCCCGCGATAAAGCCCAACAACAACAACACCAGGTGGACGTGCACGCACATACACACCTCGCAGGTGTGCGTCCCTTATCTCCATCCCCCCCCCGGAACTCGCTTAATTCGCGAAATTAATTGCCCCCCCGTAAGTAATTACCGCGTGAGTGGGTGCAAACGGTAATTATAAAATTATGTCGCATTGTTGCAAATTGTCGCGGTGATTAAAGCATTAGTAGGGTGGGTGTTTGAATATTACTGTGTAGTGGGGGGTTTTAATGATAAATAACAATATCGGGACGTGTCGGGGTATGGAATATTTTCGCGGCGTGATCGATAAAACGGGTTGTAATTGCGGTGAATGGCGGCGCGCATCCATTGTGCACCCCCGCTGGATTTTATTGGCTTATTGAATCAGCCACGCTCGGATAATGGCCCGACATGAATTGCATCTTAATTGGAAACAATTTTGATAATTAATCCGGCCTGTAAGGGCGTAAGTAGCGCCGCAATTGGGCATTGTGAGCAACAATGGGGGTAATCGGAACTGGTTCCGGTACCTCTGATGTCTCATTTAAAGTGCTCGTATTATCCCCCCACTAATAAACGCTCTCTCTTTTCCAGGTCTGGTTCCAGAACAGACGCGCCAAGTGGAGGAAGCGCGAGAAGGCGATGGGCCGCGATGCTGGACCATTTATCCATCCCGCCGAACAACCCGGAATGCCGGATTTCGCATTACACGGACATTTGGGGCTACCACCGATGGCCGGCGATCATTTCTGGCCCGGGCTACCATTCCCCCCGATGTTCAACCCCGCATTGGGACTACCATGGCCGAAACCACCCCATCTCAACGTACCCTCCTTCCACGCGCTTCTCTCGCAATACGTCTTAGCGGGCGCACCCCAACCGCCCGTCATGCAACAACCGGACGATCGCTCCCGCAGCGCCAGCCCCGAAGACGCACCACCCTCGCCCGCTCGCACCTCCATAGAAGCACTAAGGATGCGCGCACAAGAGATGATGATCCCGAAAACTTCACCACAATTACACGCAAAATCTTAATAAAATCTGGGATAAACTTTATATAATTAAGTGTGCAATTGTTATTGTAAATAGTTAAAATATGTTGTGAATGGAAATTAATTGTAGAATATTCAAATCCTAAAATGTAGACTTAAATACGATCAATAATATAATCTATTAAGGCAATTTTTGAATTTTATTTCACTGGTGTTCATTACAGTTAGTTTAATTAACTGCAATTGCTTGTTTTTTTTTCCTCTTATAGTTGAAAATCATCATGACAATCTCTATAAAACCTGCGTTTTCTTGTTGTGATGATTTACTATAAGTTGGTTAATGCAGCCGATACCCCTTCCTGCTACATCGCTGTACAGTGATACAAAAAATAATTAAAGGATGCCACTTCCGACCCAAATCGATTACCAGATTTAAACCGGAGGTGATGGATGAAAATTAACTACAAACTAGTGGTGATCTATACTATCAATAATTGGTGTGCTATTATGTACAGAATAACACTTATCTGAAGTGGTGTTTCTCAAACTTTTCCGTCCGCGATCCTCTTTTTCACTTAAGAGGACCCCTTAAACCCATTATTTAGGGGGTCCTCTTAAGTGAAATGAGGATCGCGGATCGTGTGTTTAGCTCTAATATCAACAGAGAAAAGGAGAAAGGCAATAGCCAGAATCATACTTCCTTAAAATCATCCCTGCAAGGTGTAAAACAATTGAACAAAAATGACGACTATATATTTTTATAGCGAAACTAGCAGGACTATAAGATTTTGAAGTCAATAATCATGAAAGTTTATTTGTTTAGATGTACTAGCAACAGAAAGTAGCAAAATGGCAATGGTCAAAATCATACTTCATTAAAATCATCCCTACAGGGTGTAAAACAATTGAACAATAATTTTGACTTCATCTTTTTATAGCAAAATTAGTAGGGCTACAAAATTTTGAAGTCAACAATTATATAAGTTTATTAGTTTAGCTGTACTAGCAACAGAAAGAAGCAAAAGATCAGTAGCTCAAATTATACTTCCTTAAAATCATCCCTACAGGGTGTAAAACAATTGAACAAAAATGGCGACTACATGTTTTTATAGCAAAATTAGCAGAGCTATCTGATTCTGAAGTTAAAAATCATATAACTTTATTTGTTTAGCTGTACTAGCAATAGAAAGTAGCAAAATGGCAATGACCCGAATACTTTCTTAAAATAATCCCTATAAGGTCTAAAACAATTGAACAAAAATGGCGACTACAGATTTTTATAGCAAAATTAGCCAGGCTATAAGATTTTGATGTCAAAAATCATATAAGTGTAGTAGTTTAGCTGTACTAGCTATAGAATGCTGCAAAATGGTAATAGCCAGACTCACACTTCCTTAAAATCACCCATACAGGATGTAAAACAATTGAACAAAAATGGCAACTACAAGTTTTTATAGCGAAACTAGAAGGCCCATCAGATTTTGAAGTCAAAAATCATATAACTTTATTAGTTTAGCTGTAATAGCTACAGAAAGTAGCAAAATGGTATTATACTTCCTTAAAATCTACCCTAGATTGTGTAAAACAATTGAACCAAAATTGGGAATATGAGTTTTTTTTAGTGAAATTTACTGGGCAATCAATCATATTTTGTGGTAAAAATCATGTAACTATATAGGTTTAGCTGTAATAGCAATAGAAAAAAGCAAAATGGTAATGGCCCGAATAATATTTTTTTAAATCAACCCTACAGGGTGTAAAACAATTGAACAAATATAGCGACTACATGTTGTTATAGCAAAATTAACAGAGCTATCGGATTTTGAAGTCAAAAATCATATAAGTTTATTAGTTTAACTGTACTAGCTACAAAATGTTGAAAAATGGTAATAGCCCGATTCAGGCTCTCTTAAAATCATCCCTACAGGATGTTAAACAATTGAACAAAAATGGTGACTACATGTTTTTATAGCGAAACTAGAAGGCACATCAGATTTTGAAGTCCAAAATCATATAACATTTTCGGTTTAGCTGTAATAGCTACAGAAAGTAGCAAAATGGCATTGGCCTGAATTATACTTCATTAAAATCAACCCTAGATGGTGTAAAACAATTGAACCAAAATTGGGACTATGAGTTTTTTTAGTGAAATTTGCTGGGCTATCATATTTTGTAGTAAAAATCATGTAACTATATTGGTTTAGCTGTAATAGCAATACAAAAAAGCAAAATGGTAATGGCCCGAATAATATTTTTTTAAATCAACCCTACAGGGTGTAAAACAATTGAACAAATATAGCGACTACATGTTGTTATAGCAAAATTAACAGAGCTATCGGATTTTGAAGTCAAAAATCATATAAGTTTATTAGTTTAGCTGTACTAGCTACAAAATGTTCAAAAATGATAATAGCCCGACTCAGGCTCTCTTAAAATTATCCCTACAGGATGTTAAACAATTGAACAAAAATGGTGACTACATGTTTTTATAGCGAAGCTAGAAGACCCATCAGATTTTGAAGTCCAAAATCATATAACATTTTCGGTTTAACTGTAATAGCTACAGAAAGTAGGAAGATGGCATTGGCCCGAATTATACTTCCTTAAAATCAACCCTAGATGGTGTAAAACAATTGAACCAAAATTGGGACTATATGTTTTTTTAGTAAAATTTGCTGGGCTATCATATTTTGTAGTAAAATCATGTAACTATATTGGTTTAGCTGTAATAGCAATAGAAAAAAGCAAAATGGTAATGGCCCGAAAAATACTTTTTTTTAAATCAACCCTACAGGGTGTAAAACAATTGAATAAAAATTGGGACTACATGTTTTTATGGCGAAATTGGCAGGGCTATCAGGTTTTAAAGTCAAAAATCATATAACTTTGTTAGTTTAATTGTAATAGCAATAGAAAGAAGCAAAATGGCAGTAGCCTGAATCATACTTCGTTAAAATCATCCCTACAGGATGTTAAACAATTGAACAAATATAGCAACTACATATTTTTATAGAGAAATTAATAGGAGTATCAGATTTTATAGTCAAAAATCTTATAAATTTATTAGTTTAGCAGTACTCGTAACAGAATAGTGCAAAATAGCAATAGCCTGACTCAACTCTCTTAAAATCATCCCTACAGGGTGTAAAACAATTGAACAAAAATAGCGACTACACGTTTTTATAGCAAAATTAGCAGGCCCATCAGATTTTGAAGTCGAAAATCATATAACTTTATTAGTTTAGATGTGATAGCTACAGAAATTAGTAAAATGGCAATAGTACGAATCATACTTCCTTAAAATCATCCCTACGGGGTGTAAAACAATTGAAAACAAATGAAGACTATATGTTTTTATAGCAAAATTGGCAGGGCTATTAGATTTTGAAGTCAATAATTATATAAGTTTATTAGTTTAGCTGTACTAGCAACATAAAGAAACAAAATGACAGTGCCCCGAATCATACTTTCATAAAATCATCTCTACAGGGTGTTAAACAATTGAACAAAAATTAAGACTACATGTTTTTATAGCAAAATTATCAGGACAATCCGATTTTGAAGTCAAAAATTCTATAAGTTTATTTGATAAGATGTACTAGCAACAGAAAGTAGCAAAATGGCAATGGCCCGAATCATACTTTCTTAAAATCATCCCTACAGGGTGTAAAACAATTGAAAAAAAAATGGCGACTACACGTTTTTATAGCGAAATTAGCAGGCCCACCAGGTTTTGAAGTCGAAAATCATATAACTTTAATAATTTAGCTGTAATAGCTACAGAAAGTAGCAAAATGGTAATAGTCCGAATCATTCTTCATTAAAATCATCCCTGCAAGGTGTTAAACAATTGAACAAAAATGGCGACTACATGTTGTTATAGCAAAATTAACAGAGCTATTAGATTTTGAAGTTAAAAACATATTTGCTTATTTGTTTAGATGTACTTACAACAGAAAGTATCAAAACGGCCATGGTCCAAATTATACTTCTTTAAAATCATCCCTACTGGGTATAAAACAATTGAACAATAATGGCTACTACATGTTTTTATAGCAAAATTTGCAGGGCTATCATATTTTGAAGTCAAAAATCATATAAGTTTATTAGTTTAGATGTACTAGCAACAGAAAGTAGCAAATTGGCCATGGTCCAAATCACACGTCTTTAAAATCATCCATTCAGGGTGTAAAACAATTGAACAATAATGGCGACTATATGTTTTTATAGCGAAATTAGTAGGGCTATCAGATTTTGGAAGTCAAAAATCATATAAGTTTAGCTATACTAGCAAGAGAAAGTAGAAAAATGGCAATAGTCTGACTCGCACTTTCTTAAACTCATGCCTACAGGGTGTCAAACAATTGAACAAAAATTGCGACTACATATTTTTATAGCAAAATTAGCATGGCTATCAGATTTTGAAGACGAAAATCATATAAGTTTATTAGTTTAGCTGTAATAGCTTCAGAAAATAGAAAAATAACAATAGCTGGAAACCTACTTCTTTAAAATTAACCTTAGATGGTGTAAAACAATTGAACCAACATTGCAACTACGGTTTTTTTTAGTGAAATTTCCTAGGCTATCATATTTTGTAATAAAAATGATGTAACTAGATTGGTTTAGCTGTAATAGCAATAGAAAAATGCAATATGTTAGTAGCCCGAATCATACTTTATTAAAATCAACCCCACAGGGTGTAAAACAATTGAACAAACATTGCGACCACATGTTTTTATGGCGAAATTAGCAGGCCCATCAGATTTTGAAGTCAAAAATTATATAACTTTATTAGTTTAGATGTAATACCAACAGAAAGTAGCAAAATGATAATAGCCCGAATCATACTTCTTTTAACTCATCCCTACAGGTTGTAAAACAATTGAACAGAAATGGCCATCACATGATTTTATAGCAACATTGGTAGGCCCATCAGATTTTGAAGTCAAAAATCATATAGCTTCATTAATTTAACTGTAATAGCAACAGAAAGAAGCAAAATGACAGTATCCTGAATCATACTTCCTTAAAATCATCCCTTATCAATCATATATATTAAATTAGATTTTTTTTGTCAACAACAAATATTATTTTTTGGTTTTGTACTGCAAACTAATAATATTATTATTATATTATCATGCTGGCGGAAAGACCATGTATGGCTCGATAAGAAAATATATATATATATATATATATATATATATATATATATATATATATATATAATTCATGTTTGCTCAAACATAAAATAATAAAAGCCTGTACACATAAGAATATATAAATGTTATAATTATAATTGTATCGAAATTAATCTAGAAACTAGATGGTTTGCTTTTAGATTGTGTTTATCTAATACATACTAAAACTAATTATGAATGTTATATTAACCCAACCGTACTATTTTAATTGTCCATTATTAATCCCAAAAACAAGTGCAGGTGTGTCCCTCCAACTAAATTTATTTACATAACATCGGATGTATGTTTGCGAAGGTGGATGTATGTACTTACGTACATACATCGGTTCGCGGAACTAATCAATCGATTGTCGTAAAACGTGCCCGGCAGTGTTTCAATCCATTTTTATGATAATTGAGTTATATAAAGATCAATTACCGTACGTGTTAATACATTTGCGGACGGATTGGTCGGTAGCTGGGGGGTCGGTGCGCCCGATACGCGTTGTTAAATCCGAGCCCGGCTCATAAAAAAAACCGCTAATCGCCTATATTTAGCGCGAGGGTTTCAAAATACGGATCGATTACGGGGCCTGAATGTAAACAACACACACCCGCGCGTTGTAACAGTGCGGTCAGTTGTGTCGGGGGGCCCGTTTTATGTCCCCTCAGTACGCAAAACAATCCGCTGCAAAGGCGGATTTTCTAATTACGGGCGAATAAAATGGGCAGAGCGCGAGCGGGGTTCGTGGAAACAATGCGGGAGCTAATAAAGGGCCGTGTGAGTGAGGTATGCAGCTGGATATCGCACATAAAATCGTTGTTAAATATTTATGATTGGTTTTGCGCGTTTCGCTTTAATGGGATATTAGTGGAGATTATTACAATGCAATCAATTGATCGGCGCGGATTTATCGGATATTTTGAAACGTGGCTACCTGAGAAGAGTATTAAGGTACTGATTTGAAGCTCGAGAATTTACTCTGTACGATTTAATAGCAATTGAAATTAATGTACAAACAATTTAATAGCACGGTTTCAAACTTTTTGAACATTCAGTAAATGTAACTCGTGAATTTCATGATAATAGAATGTACAACCGAGCTCTATACAACCTGGTACAGCTCAGTAGCCTAGCGGTTAGAGGCGCCTGTTTCATACTGAGCATTGGGGAGCACGGTTTCAAACACAAGCTAATCACCATTCACAGATTTCAGAGGTTTTCTGGGAAGTGAAGTAATTGACGCATCATATGTCTGTAATGTTTGGTTTCCGGATAAGTATGGTCGCTAGATAGGTTACTTCTTTCACTTCCTCATCCTCAATCTTATAGGTATTTCCCATTTTTGTTGTTATTCGTATGTGTTGTGTGTGTTTTCAGCTGTTCTAGCCTCTTAACCACCTCCTTTAATTATCTTCTAATTAGTGTTACTACTAGGTCAGCAGCAAAGGCTTATTTAATGTATATTATAATAATATTAGGCATTCGCATATAATGCTTATTTATTTATACTAGTGATTGAATACAATTTTATTTTTATAAATGTTAAAATTAGTATAAGTATTTTGAATTCAATTGGTATTGTTTAGTACTTTTGAATAAACCCACACATTCAAAAAAACAACGTTCACAATGAATAGCGAAAATACGCATTAGCTTTAAAAAATCGCACAGCCCCGCGTTATTAAATTAAATCCATTTTTATGTGCTGAGTGGGTGGTGTGCGAGGGAGATTTCCCCCCAAAAAAAAAATCGTTCGAATTTTAATAAAGGGCGCGTCCGGCCCCGTAAAGCCGCTCTCCCCCGCGTTCAGCCCCTGGCGCGGCGTCGCAGCTGAAAAGTGCGCAGGTCTCGAGTGCAATTCAGAAACAATAGACCACTTAAATAAGGATCAAAATTTAAATTGAGCCTCTATTTGCCTACAGGATCTGTTTTAAGCCACTTAAGTTTTTAATATGGAGCCCGGGCGGCCTCCGCGCGGCGTAACTAGTCGACGCCGGGTGGATGAGAGGCTGGCGACGGCGGCGTCGAGGGGAGCGCGCAACGGAATGAAATTAAAAGTAATTAAAAAATTTACGAGGGGGTTGGGTACCCGCGACGGGCATTAGCCGAGTTGAGCATTTATTTTTAGCGCCAATTTTTGTTTATTTAGGGCGTTAAATTATCGCTGTGTAATTACCGGGACGGGATTTAGCCGGTTCGACGCGAGTGATTGTGTTAATGCAGTTTTGAGCTTAATCGTTTTCCAAAATCGGTTTATTATTACAACAATAAACGCGTGATAATTATACTACTACTTTTGAAAATAGTTAACAATTTTAATTAAGCTACAGCCTGCAATATATGTATTTGGAACTTAATATTGTATGTTCTAAAGAGATTTTATACCACATTTATCGTATAAAAAACGGGATGATGAATCAAAAAAGCAAAAATTAAATACAGGCCAGCGAAATGATATATCTTATAAAGGTGGAAGAATTGACAAGATTGAATAGAGTAAGGAATGAACAGATAATAAGCAACCTACAAATTCATGTTTATGTAGTGTTCATGATTTCATTTCCATAAGGAAGACCTTTCTGTGTACATATTTATTAATTTTGCTATACTTTATTTTATAAAGTCTATACTTTTTTATAACCACGCTCTTCTTAAATATTTACAAGTAAAATAAAATAATAAATACAAACAAAACAACCAACACAGCTAAACAAAATTGAACTGATAAAAGTTAAAGAACTGCGACAAGATCTGTAAGTATGGCCTGATTAAGTCGGCGGTCTGAAGGGACTACTACGTAGCATGAACTGCAATTTATTATACATAAAACGGTCGTATAATTCAATTAAATATAAATGTGATCCGAAATAAAATACGAGCACCATTGACACTATAAAACAATATACAATTTTAATTGCGCCAATGATATTGAATTATCAGAATAAATATCAGTGTAATTAAATAAATATATGGAATGCAATTCGGCGCAGCGATAAATTAATTTGGACAGGCTAGAGAATTGAGCGCAACATTAATATCCAATACGGTTATAGGCGCGCGCGCGGGGGCTATTTGCTAATTATGTGTAATTCCCGAACCGTATTGGCAAATAAGCCTGCTTATGTGCTTTTGTCCGGCGGAGCACGCATCCGTGCAGGGATAATCTGATATAATTACTACCGCTTCGGTCGAGGGTCATATCGCTATTAAAGGATGTCTCTCCCAGCCATCATTATTACACACTTAACAGCCAGTATAGCATGATTTAATATTACATATATTTTTAATACAAGCTATAAGCTATATAATATACTTATGATTTAGTTAACTAATGTATTATGTAGTTTTTAAGCAGAGAAACCGGATAGTATCTGTTAACATTTTTAAGTTGACTATTTCGCTATATGAAATTTATATCGTTTTTATATATCCGCTATTGTATATATGAGCCTGTGAGAATGAAAATGGTGTAAAGGTCGTTTTAGACAAGACAATGTCTTGACTCAAAAGTTAGTCAATCAATCTTAATTGTCTCGTATCATACAGTAAATTATTTGAAATATTGAATTGGATGGTAGACCGAATGGAAAAATATAACGCGTTCTATTTGTCAAGAACAAATTGTATGGGAGGAGGATTCATTTCTTGAACAACTTTTGAGCTAAGAAATTGTCTTGTCTAAAACGATCTTAAGTCACATTTGAATTGTTTTGAAAAGGAGAAGATTTTGCGTTTGGTATTTATGTAAATTCAGTTACATTTTTATTTATGAATAAATTGATTTCACGTCTGTAACTGCGCACATCGATTTACATAAATACCAAACACAAAATTTTCTGCTTTTCAAAATAATTCAAATGTGACTTACACCATTAACATTCTCACAGGCTCATATATAGTGTGCGTTCTATTTGAAGAACAGTTTTGTACAATTAAGGAATTCAATAAACGTAGACAGTTCGCGTTTCTTATTCTGCGATGAGTTGCTCGGAAAAATAACGTTTGAGGCGGCAATTAAATTTGTGGGAAATTATCCTCCACACATCTATATGATTCAACTATTCAACTATATATACAATTTCAATAATATATGTCCTGTTCTATTCATGCATTAATAATTAGATTTTTTTTCTGATTAAATCTCTGGCACTTTAATAACGTACGTATATAATTCAGCTATATATATAAATTTCCAATAATATTTGCTCCATTCAATTTGTGCATAATTGTCAGATATTTTTTTGTTATGTATTGTACGTTCACCGCATTATTAATAAGGGGGCATCACCCTTTGGGGGTTTGCACCCTCCAGAAACGTGGAAAACGCACAATACGCAAACAAATGCGAATCTCGGCATTTCGTACGTGTGTGCTTTTATTAAATAAGCGCAATGTTCGCGGCCAATTTCACTCAATCTGTTGGAAATAAGCCGGGCGGCGGCGGCAACGGGGCCTCCGGTTCTCACGGACATGCCCGCTCTTGCGGACCAGCGAGCATGCGACACCCGCCGAGTGGAAATTAGACGGACCGGGTGATCTTTATTACCCTATTACAAACGGATTGATTCCGAGGGAAAGTACAATTAACACACTGCTTTTTGCCAAATATATTGACCTTATTTTGATTTATTAATAGAAGTAGTTACTGTATTTGTATAAACTGGCTATCGACCTTGTAGGTCTTAAGAATATGTTAATATAATTAAGGGATTTGAGAAATATCCTCTCTCACACACACACACACACACACATATATATATATATATATATATATATATATATATATTTATATATATATATATATATATATATATATATATATATTATTATTATTACTTCCTCTTTTGCCAATATTTCGTAGCTAAAACAGCTGCTTCATCATAAAAACTTGCTTTTTGTTTTATTGCTTATAAAAAATACTTGCTGTCAACTTTATCAACTGTAGTTTTTTGAAACCACTAAAGTAATATCTTATAAAGAAAATGGTTAAAAAAAACAATGGTGTATGAACACATACATTTGTTATAAATAAAAAAATATTTTACAAAAAACTAAAGCCCGGCGGGGTATTCGAAAATATATCTGATGATAGTTGGTAAATTGTAAGCAATATTTAGAAAGTTTCAAGAAAAACCGTGCGCGGAACTTTAATAAAAATTGCAATTTGTTTTATTGTTATAACAGCTAACAAAATCCACTTAAATTCGGTTTTTTCCCATTTTATTATTACCAAGACAGGAGTAAACAATTATTAAAAGAAAATCAATTTTTTTTGCAGTCCGTTTAGTAACAATTCATCGAGAAAAAATAACCGGCCGTACGAACACACAAGGGCGTAGCGAAGAAAAATCGGCCCACTCTGGGATTGGCGGGGATAACTAAAATTGATTCAAGTTTTTTTTAAGAAAAATAATAAATTAATAAAAAAATGGCGAACTTCAAAAAATTGATGGTTATTCTCAAAAAGTGAAAAATGTAACTTTATTAACTAACAATTTTTTGTATTTATTTTTAAATACATTTAATGACGAAAAAAAAACGTCTCGATCGGTCAGTTTTTGACAAAGCTATGGCAATTCGAATAAAAGAGCAATTTTTAATGAAAAATTCATAACTTTTTTTGAGGTAGGTAAAAATGTTTTAAAAAATTCTGAGAACCCATATTTTTGACAAAGCTATGGCAATTCGAAAAAAATAGCAATTTTGTATGAAAAATTCATAACTTTTTTTGAGGTAGGTAAAAATGTTTTATAAAATTCTGAGAACCCTTTTCATATGGTGGAAAATGTTAAAAAACTTTCAACCAAATCCGAAGATGTCAGGGTCAAAATTGGTCGATTTGGCACGAAGTATTCCGGATGATTTTATTATATTATTACCATTTTAGTACTTTCTGTTGCAATTACATCTAAACTAATAAAATTACATACTTTTTGACTTCAAAATCTGCTGCCCCTGCTAATTTTGCTATAAAAACATATAGTTGCCATTTGGGTTCAGTTGTTTTACTCCCGGCTAGGGTGATTTTGAGAAATATGATACAGGCAAATACCAAATTAATACTTTCTTTTGCTAGTTGTAGCAATTAAATATTGCTAGAAATTGACAAATATAGTGAAAATTTGTTTATTAGTGACCAACCACGAGATGACACAAAACATTGAAATTTTGGCAAATTTAAAAAAATTCAACTACCTTTATTTGTAAACTCACATTAGTAAAATTGCTATAACTCGAGTTGTAGCTATTCAATATTGCTACTATTTAACAGTTATAGTGAGAACATGTTGGTTAATCACCAACCACAAGTCGACACTGTTAAACAAATGAATGATTTTTTGCCAAATTTTTAAAAGTGCAACTAGATTTACTTGTAAAATAATTTTAGTAAAATTATTATAACTTGAGTTGTAGCTATTGAATATTGCTATAAATTACCAGATGTAGTAAAAAAATGCTTATTAATTATCAGCCTTAAGTTAAGGGTGTTAAACAAAAAACTGAATTTTTGGCGAATTTTTAAAGTACTTCTATTCGTCGAATAATTTTAGTAAAACTGTTATAACTCGAGTTGTAGTTATTGAAAATTCCTATAAATTTACAGCTATAATGAAAACATGTTTGTTAATCACCAGCTATAAGTTAAAATTGTTAAACAGAAAATTGAATTTTTGGCGAATTTTTAAAGTTACAACTACATTTATTTCAAAAATCATTTTAGTTAAACTGTTATAACTTGAGTTGTAGCTATTGAATATTGCTATAAATTTATATCTATAGTGAAAACATGCTCATTAATCAACTGCCATATATTAATGTTATTAAACAAAAAAATGATTTTTTGGCGAATTTTTAAAGTTACAACTACATTTATTTGAAAAATCATTTTGGTTAAACTCTTATAACTTGAGTCGTAGCTATTGAATATTGCTATAAATTTATAGCTATAGTGAAAACATGCTTATTAATCACCTGTCATAAATTAATATTATTAAACAAAAAATTGAATTTTTGACGAATTTTTAAAATTACAACTATATTTATTCGTAAAATAATTTTAGTAAAACTGTTAGAACTCGAGTTGTAGCTATTGAAAATTTCTATAAATTGACAGCTATAATGAAAACATATTTTTTAATCACCAGCTGTAAGATAACATAGTTAAACAAAAAATTGAATTTTTGGCGAATTTTTAAAGTTACAACTACATTTATTTGAAAACTCATTTTGGTTAAACGCTTATAACTTGAGTTGTAGCTATTGAATATTGCTATAAATTAATAGCTATAGTGAAAACATGCTCATTAATCACCTGCCATAAATTAATGTTATTAAGCAAAAAATTGAATTTTTGACGAATTTTTAAAATTACAACAACATTTATTTATAAAATAATATTAGTAAAACTGTTATAACTCGAGTTGTAGCTATTGAAAATTGCTATAAATTGATAGCAATAATGAAAACATGTTTGTTAATCAACAGCTATAAGTTAACTTTGTTAAACCAAAAATTGAATTTTTGGCGAATTTTTAAAATTACAACCACAATTATTTGAAAAATCATTTTAGTTAAACTGTTATAACTTGAGTCGCAGCTGTTGAATATTGCTATAAATTTATAGCTATAGTGAAAACATGCTCATTAATCACCTGCCATAAATTAATGTTATTAAACAAAAAATTGAATTTTTGACGAATTTTTAAAATTACAACAACATTTATTTATAAAATAATTTTAGTAAAACTGTTATAACTCGAGTTGTAGCTATTGAAAATTGTTATAAATTGATAGCAATAATGAAAACATGTTTTTTAATCAACAGCTATAAGTTAACTTTGTTAAACCAAAAATTGAATTTTTGGCGAATTTTTAAAATTACAACCACAATTATTTGTAAAAATCATTTTAGTTAAACTGTTATAACTTGAGTCGCAGCTATTGAATATTGCTATAAATTTATAGCTATAGTGAAAACATTCTCATTAATCACCTGCCATGAATTAATGTTATTAAACCAAAAATTGAATTTTTGACGAATTTTTAAAATTACAACTATATTTATTTATAAAATAATTTTAGTAAAACTGTTATAACTCGAGTTGTAGCTATTGAAAATTGCTATAAATTGATAGCTATAATGAAAATATGTTGGTTAATCAACAGCTATAAGTTAACTTTGTTAAACCAAAAATTGAATTTTTGGCGAATTTTTAAAGTTACTACTACATTTATTTGAAGAATCATTTTGGTTAAACTGTTATAACTTGAGTTGTAGCTATTGAATATTGCTATGAATTTATAGCTATAGTGAAAACATGCTCATTAATCACCTGCCATAAATTAATGTTATTAAACAAAAAATTGATTTTTTGACGAATTTTTAAAATTACAACATTTATTTATAAAATAATTTTAGTATAACAGTTATAACTCGAGTTGTAGCTATTGAAAATTGCTATAAATTGACAGCTATAATGAAAACATGTTTGTTAATCAACAGCTATAACTTAACTTTGTTAAACCAAAAATTGAATTTTTGGCGAATTTTTAAAATTACAACCACAATTATTTGAAAAATCATTTTAGTTCAACTGTTATAACTTGAGTCGTAGCTATTGAATATTGCTATAAATTGATAGCTATAGTGAAAAAATGCTCATTAATCAACTGCCATAAATAAGTGTTATCAAACAAAAAAATGAATTTTTGACGAATTTTTAAAATTACAACTATATTTAGTTGAAAAATAATTTTAGTAAAACTGTTATAACTCGAGTTACAGCTATGGAAAATTGCTATAAATTGACAGCTATAATGAAAACATATTTGTTAATCACCGGCTATAAGATAACATTGTTAAACAAAAAATTTATTTTTTGGCGAATTTTTAAAGTTACAACTACATTTATTTGAAAAATCATTTTAGTTAAACTGTTATAACTTGAGTCGTAGCTATTGAATATTGCTATAAATTAATAGCTATAGTGAAAACATGCTTATTAATCACCTGCCATAAATTAATGTTATTAAACAAAAAATTGAAGTTTTGACGAATTTTTAAAATTATAACTACATTTATTCGTAAAATAATTTTAGTAAAACTGTTTATAACTTGAGTTGTAGCTATTGACTATTGCTGTAAATTAATTGTTATTGAGAAAACATGTTTATTAAACACCAGCCATAAGTTAAGATTGTTATACAAAAAAATGAATTTTTAGTGGATTTTTAAAGTTACAACTACATTTATTTATAAAATAATTTTAGTAAAACTGTTATAACTCCAGTTGTAGCTATTGAAAATTTCTATAAATTGACAGCTATAATGAAAACATTTTTGTTAATCACCAGCTGTAAGTTAACATTGTTAAACAAAAAATTGAATTTTTGGCGAATTTTTAAAGTTAAAACTACATTTATTCGAAAAATAATTTTAGTAAATCTGTTATAATTTGAGTTATAGATGTTGAATATAGCTATAAATTAACAATCATTACTTTTCGTATCATACTTTTTATATATCAACTCTACAAATTATGTCATCTCCGATATAATTTAGGAAACTTTGTAAAATTTCCGTAAATATTTTCATAAATCATCATGTTGAATGACTATAGAGACTTTGTTGACTTTTTGGGTTCGAACGTTATCATTCCAACATTAGTAGGGTGGTATGATTTACTTTATAAATTCCAGAATTTGAATCATTACAATTATTATATGTACAAATAGTGAAACACATAGTTTGAGTCACCTCTTGGTGGATCATCCTAAAGCATGATACAAGCCAAAAATTTCCAATTCACTATTAGTAGGGCTTCCATATATATATATATATATATATATATATATATATATATATATATATATATATATATATATATATATAAGAAATTCAGAAGTTTATAAAATTAGAATTAACGTGTTCAAACTTAGTCCTGTGTAATGACTATATACTTTAAGCGTCGTATTTCAGCTTTATGTTGTATAGTTTGCTATAAGAATCTTGAAAAATTGATAAGTATCGTTAGTTGAAGATTAGAAAGGGCTATAACATGTGATGTGGTAAGGATTATATACTCGATTTGTCTGCAATGAATAGTGCGAAAGTATAAGTGAGGCGACGGTGTTGATCTTGTCCGACTGAAGTGAATCAGAAACCAATATATCGAGGGGGTGCGCGCCCGCGGGCACAGCGGGGTCCTCGCCGCCGCACAGCCTCATATGGTAATCGCCTGCAGAAATCCCCCTCCACAATGGCATTAGGGCCGACTTATTACGTTTACATTGATCTCGAGGTTTATATTTTTCGTTGGCGTGTTTGTCTTTGTATTTGAATTTAGTCGGTTGCCGCTATTAGTTTGCCATCTATCTCTCATGTTGCATCGTCTCTTCATATCATCTGAATATACACACACAAACGCACACAGTGATATGTGGATGTGGGGAGGGCGCAGCCCGACTCCCCTTTTTAGAATTAATTTTGCATATTCGGGATAACCAGCAATGATTCAATACATTAAGTACACACATGGAACTATTGCGAGTTTAATAATTTCCCGGGGCAACGATGATACGGAGAGACTCGACGCTGCGCCAACCAACCAACTCCCCCCACAAAACGCCACCCGCTTTTCCGCTACTCTACTAAGGAAAATTACTAAATCGTTATCTAGCTACCAAATGCATTTATAATAACTTGCTCAAACCGTAACTATTATAAAGCCCGTAATGATAATAATCTGGTTCTGATTAATTCTAATATAATAATCTTCTTATGTTTATATACATTAATATTAACTAAGTAAGTAAATAATAATATAATAATCAATACACTCGGTGCGGCAGAAATAAATCCAATATTTAATAGGGGCATTGAAAAAGCATAGTACGAGATAGCTCTCAAAATATTTATTTCTCAATTATTAATATGAGAAAGTAAAAAATACTTTCTCATATTAATAATTGAGAAATAAATATTTTGAGGGCTATTAAATATTGGATTTATTTCTGCCGCACCCAGTGTATTGATTATTATATTATTATTTACTTACTTAGTTAATATTGATGTATATAAACATAAGAAGATTATTATATTAGAATTAGACTTTAACGTAAAACGCCTCTAACCTAATATATTTTTGTTCTAATTAAAAGTAATGTGATTCTAGTTTCATGTATATTTATCGTCAATCAAATTGTCATCACTTTCCTTTAGAAAAATAATGTTGAACAATTTGCATTCTCAGGAAGATCATTTACAAATAATTGGCCATAAGCCCGTTTCCCGCTCATCACACACATACACATTTAGATGCGACTAAATCTTCACCGCATCTTTATTAAATTTCGAGGGAAATTTGCACGGCCCATTGTCGCAGAGGGCAACAATAACAGGCGTAAACATGCAATCGAAAAGGGAACGCGATTGTGTCGGCCTCTTTGCGGCGGAGCCCCCGACACAACGCCGGATAACTTACACCTATTCTCAAATTACCTGCTTAATAACGTATAATGCCATCTGAATATGTCATTGTGCCTTATTATGCCGGTTCTTGCGGTGCCACCTGGATTCTGTTACTCCATTCAGTATGTATCGCTTTTTTTTTCTCGGCTATAACTTGTAACGAGATATCTCGAAACGATACTTATATGTTTGTATTTCCGTCACAAAAGTCCACAAACGAAAAGCTAGTTACGTTTCGAGGATATAGTAATATACAAAACATTTATTTGGGGCTCCGTTTTTGTACTTGCAGGTCGTGTTTATTTATTACAGCTGAATTTAATAATATTACACTACTCATACTACTGTCTGCGATTTTTTAACCGTTATCAGGTTTTATTTGTGTCCAAAATAGCCGTCAGATTTGGTCCATTAAATGTAGTTCTTGTATTAGCAAATAAATAACATAATTTTTCAATAAAAATCCTTCAATTCTTGAAATTACAACTGAATTATGATATGAATTATATTTTATATATTTTATTTCCTGCAATTTCTTATGTATGAATTTCCCTCTTTATAATACATACTATTTATTAATATATTACATAATTGACGAAAATAAATAAATAATGCCTCATTTTGGAGCTAATATCCAAAATGAGCCAAAAATTCAATTTTTTTGTATAACAATCTCAACTTATGACCGGTGTTTAATAAACAAGTTTTCTTGATAGCAATTAATTTATAGCAATATTAAATAGCTACAACTCAAGTTACAACAGTTTTACTAACATTATTTTTCAAATAAATGTAGTTGTAATTTTAAAAATTCGCCAAAAATAAATTTTTTGTTTAATAACATTAATTTAGGGCAGGTGATTAATAAGCATGTTTTCACAATAGTTATCAATTTATAGCAATATTCAATAGCTACTACGACTCAAGTTATAACGGTTTAACTAAAATGATTTTTCAAATAAATGTAGTTGTAACTTTAAAAATTCGCCAAAAATTCAATTTTTTGTTTAACAATGTTAACTTACAGCTGGTGATTAACAAACATGTTTTCATTATAGCTGTCAATTTATAGCTATTTTAAATAGCTACAACTCAAGTTATAACAGTTTAACTAAAATGATTTTTCAAATAAATGTAGTGGCAACTTTAAAAATTCGCCAAAAATTCAATTTTTTGTTTAACAATGTTAACTTACAGCTGGTGATTAACAAACATGTTTTAATTATAGTTTTCAATTTATAGCTATTTTCAATAGCTACAACCCAAGTTATAACAGTTTAACTAAAATGATTTTTCAAATAAATGTAGTTGTAACTTTAAAAATTCGCCAAAAATTCAATTTTTTGTTTAACAATGTTAACTTACAGCTGGTGATTAACAAACATGTTTTCATTATAGCTGTCAATTTATAGCTATTTTCAATAGCTACAACTCAAGTTATAACAGTTTAACTAAAATGATTTTTCAAATAAATGTAGTGGTAACTTTAAAAATTCGCCAAAAATTCAATTTTTTGTTTAACAATGTTAACTTACAGCTGGTGATTAACAAACATGTTCTCATTATAGCTGTCAGTTTATATCAATTTTCAATAGCTAAAACTTAAGTTATAACAGTTTAACTAAAATGATTTTTCAAATAAATGTAGTTGTAACTTTAAAAATTCGCCAAAAATTCAATTTTTTGTTTAACAATGTTAACTTACAGCTGGTGATTAACAAATATGTTTTTATTATAGTTGTCAATTTATAGCAATTTTCAATAGCTACAACTCAAGTTATAACAGTTTAAGTAAAATGATTTTTCAAATAAATGTAGTGGTAACTTTAAAAATTCGTCAACAATTCAATTTTTTGTGTAACAATGTTAACTTACAGCTGGTGATTAACAAACATGTTTTCATTATAGCTGTCAATTTATAGCTATTTTAAATAGCTACAACTCAAGTTATAACAGTTTAACTAAAATGATTTTTCAAATAAATGTAGTGGCAACTTTAAAAATTCGCCAAAAATTCAATTTTTTGTTTAACAATGTTAACTTACAGCTGGTGATTAACAAACATGTTTTCATTATAGCTGTCAATTTATAGCTATTTTAAATAGCTACAACTCAAGTTATAACAGTTTAACTAAAATGATTTTTCAAATAAATGTAGTGGCAACTTTAAAAATTCGCCAAAAATTCAATTTTTTGTTTAACAATGTTAACTTACAGCTGGTGATTAACAAACATGTTTTAATTATAGTTGTCAATTTATAGCTATTTTCAATAGCTACAACCCAAGTTATAACAGTTTAACTAAAATGATTTTTCAAATAAATGTAGTTGTAACTTTAAAAATTCGCCAAAAATTCAATTTTTTGTTTAACAATGTTAACTTACAGCTGGTGATTAACAAACATGTTTTCATTATAGCTGTCAATTTATAGCTATTTTCAATAGCTACAACTCAAGTTATAACAGTTTAACTAAAATGATTTTTCAAATAAATGTAGTGGTAACTTTAAAAATTCGCCAAAAATTCAATTTTTTGTTTAACAATGTTAACTTACAGCTGGTGATTAACAAACATGTTCTCATTATAGCTGTCAGTTTATATCAATTTTCAATAGCTAAAACTTAAGTTATAACAGTTTAACTAAAATGATTTTTCAAATAAATGTAGTTGTAACTTTAAAAATTCGCCAAAAATTCAATTTTTTGTTTAACAATGTTAACTTACAGCTGGTGATTAACAAATATGTTTTTATTATAGTTGTCAATTTATAGCAATTTTCAATAGCTACAACTCAAGTTATAACAGTTTAAGTAAAATGATTTTTCAAATAAATGTAGTGGTAACTTTAAAAATTCGTCAACAATTCAATTTTTTGTGTAACAATGTTAACTTACAGCTGGTGATTAACAAACATGTTTTCATTATAGCTGTCAATTTATAGCTATTTTAAATAGCTACAACTCAAGTTATAACAGTTTAACTAAAATGATTTTTCAAATAAATGTAGTGGCAACTTTAAAAATTCGCCAAAAATTCAATTTTTTGTTTAACAATGTTAACTTACAGCTGGTGATTAACAAACATGTTTTAATTATAGCTGTCAATTTATAGCTATTTTCAATAGCTACAACCCAAGTTATAACAGTTTAACTAAAATGATTTTTCAAATAAATGTAGTGGTAACTTTAAAAATTCGCCAAAAATTCAATTTTTTGTTTAACAATGTTAACTTACAGCTGGTGATTAACAAACATGTTTTCATTATAGCTGTGAATTTATATCAATTTTCAATAGCTACAACTCAAGTTATAATAGTATAACTAAAATGATTTTTCAAATAAATGTAGTTGTAACTTTAAAAATCCGCCAAAAATTCAATTTCTTTTATAAGAATCTTAACTTATGACCGGTGTTTAAAAAACATGTTTTCTCTATAGCAGTTAATTTATAGCAATATTCAATAGTTACAACTCAAGTTATAATAGTTTTACTAAAATTATTTTACATCTAAATCTAGTTGCACTTTTCTAATTTCTAAAAAAAATTTGACAAAAAAATCAATCTTTTGTTTAACACTGTCGACTTGTGGTTGGTGATTAACAAAAATGTTCTCACTATAACTGTTAAATTGTAGCAATATTCAATAGGTACAACTCGAGTTATAGCAATTTTACTAAAGTGAGTTTACAAATAAAGGTAGTTGAACTTTTTTAAATTTGACAAAATTTCAAATTTTTGTGTCATCTCGTGGTTGGTCATTAATAAACAAATTTTCACTATATTTGTCGATTTCTAGCAATATTTAATTGCTACAACTAGCGAAAGAAAGTATCGATTTGGTATTTGCCTGTATCATATTTCTCACCCTTGCCGGGAGTAAATCAACTGAACCGAAAATGCGACTACATGTTTTTATATCAAAATTAGCAGGGGCACCAGATTTTAAAGTCAAAAACATGTAATTTTATTAGTTTAGAGCAATAAAAAAAGTAATAGCAATAAAAAGTACTAAAACGGTAATAATATAATAAAACCATCCGGAATACTCCATGCCATATCGACCAATTTTGACCCCGACATCTTCGGATTTGGTTGAGTTTTTTAACTTTTCCACCCTATGAAAAACTTCTCAGAATTAAAAAAAAATGTGTACCTTCCTCAAAAAAAGTTATGAATTTTTCATAAAAAAATTACTTTTTTTTCGAATTGCCATAGTTTTGTCAAAAATTGGTCGATCAAGACGTATTTTTTTCAAAATTTTCGTCATTAAATGTATTTAATAAAAAATACAAAAAATTATTAGTTAATAAAATTTAATTTTTGACTTTTAGAGAAACAAAAAACTTAATGTTATGTTTGAGTTGCCATTCGAACCCATAAGCCCAGTCTATTATTATATCAAGGGTTGTATTTTCAAAATATTGCTTCGGTTCGAAATGTTTCCCTCTCGCGCGCGCACCTGGAGCCACCCCGCGGCTCCCTGATTCCGCGCCCGATCACGAATGATCGCATTAGCCACCCGGAGCACGCCAATGAATCCGTTCAATCGTGTGGCCGCACTAATAGAACTTAATATGGATGGGAAATCTCCCGAAGCCTTTATTTAAACTCGATTCTCGCTCAATACGATTATCGGGGAACCGTACTGAAAACGCAGCAAGAAGTCGCCGCCAAATTAAAAGAATGTAAACACAAAAGGAATAGAAACAGAATTGCTAGAGCCTTGGTTGAGATTATAATTTTATATAGCTACTAATAGAGTATAATTTTATATACTAACTAATAGATCTATTACTTCAGTCGCCTTCTATTTGTCGAAGGGGTAATTTGTAATCTTATTGATGTCAATGCGACCTATTTGTCAATTAATTATTCTTCTTTAAAGACCACTTTAACCATTGATAGGACAATATGGCCGCTCACAAGTTATAAACAAACAAAGATCTATAAAAAGGACTATGTTGGGAATTACGAAAACAGAAATTCGAGAAAGACAAAAGTAGCGAATATCATGGAGCGGGTTAGAAATGTAGGTGGGCAGGGCACGTCGTAATTCAGTGTAGACCATGAAGAACATAGCGGGGTAGAGGAAGACCACAAATGCAAGTACGACATTAGGAAAGTAGCCGGAAGACAATGGATAAGAAGAGAACAGTACAGGGAAGCTTTATGTCTTTCTAAGCTTCCCCGTCGTTAAATATTGTTATATCAAAAGTAGTGCATTAAAATATGGTTTAATTACACATCACACGTTAGAAGCTTATCCCTGTAAATATTTGCCAACTTTATTATTAAATTGCGTGTGTGTTTCGGGATCCCTCTCGCTTTATTGTGTCTCGACCCCCAAGCGTATTATAATTTCTTGTTGTGGTCCTTTTTATTAACACGTTACACATGTCGGAACTTTACGGTTACACCGGGCGGTGGCGAGCGCACCCGCATTATTGAGACCCCGGGTGCGATCGGGCGGTAAATAGATGTCTGGAAATGTGACAAAACAGGCGTGTAAGGTGTTGACCGTGCGTAGTGAGCCCCTACAGCGAACCGCCCCAACAAAAACTCGGCGGAGCGTTCTAAACGGGCATTAAAGTTTTAAAACCAAAACAAATTTTTATGACAGACCTACAACCATATTAGTATTCACGAATTGTATGCATATGAGTATATGATGGGAAATTGAGAGGTTTTATTTTCAGTGTGGTTGTTTATATGATAAATGGAAAAATCACATATACATATACGGCAGAAGGACCCGAAGGTTGATAGTCACTTACAGAATGAATTGTAACAAATACAGTAGTTACTTCTACATATTCATATGTTTCTTAATGTACAAATCGACACCTTTCTGCAGAAAGGAACTAATCCTAACCTAACGTTAAAGTTAAAGAAATTGTCTTGTCTTGTTTAAAACAAGCTTTAGATTTTGAAGCCAATTCATCAACCACTCATCCTCACCCTATACAACAATTAATGTGCAATTTCTTAAAAAAAAAAAACGTTTTGTTGTTGTGCACTCAACAATTTGCCCAATTCTCAATTTACACCTCGTCGCCGTGGTCCCGGGTCGGGATTCCTGCGACGCGGCCGTCCGACAAAGCGATCCACTTTGGAAATAGGAGAGGGTGTGGACGTATCTTTGACGGAGCGAAGCCGACAGGGGCGTTCGAGCGTGCGTCTCCGTGGAGGTAATGGACCGAGGGTGCACCGGCTTAGCCCGCACGGATTAGAAAACATACATAAAACGGGCGGCGCGACAAGAAAATATTGTTGAAAGATACCATCAAGGGTAAAAGGCGCGCGCGCAGGCCCTCCAATTAAAATCGCGCTGCCGCCCCCTAATACCCCTAAACGAGATCGCAATTCCCGATTTTATTATATGTTTATTGAGAAGTAGTAGCAGAGCCTTAACATTTAATGATACAAACATACGTAAGTAACAATAACGGGCGACCTTTTATTCAGCCCTACGCTCTCGTCCAATTTCATCAGCTTACGGCTCATTGCAGCACAATCGAGCAGAGCCCTCGCTTTTCTATTTTCTTCGCCTAGCAGTAGGTGTTCACCACTAGACATTTTTGCGCATTGATAGGCATCGGGGGCGCGCGATCAATTACAGTAATTGGCCGCCGCGGGATCGACGGATGTCGCCGACATACCCCCTCTCGAAGTAGTTGATGCGATCAAAGGCAGGCGCAAATAAAGAAGTCGGACCAACAGAAATGTATCAATTAAATCCATTAGGTGGATAATGAGAGGGAGGAAGTGCGCTGGGGTGCGGACCGTATCCCACGGTTGAGCGGGGGGCAACAGCTTAATGTAATCTGATACGCGCGCCCCGACGTGTTTTCGCAAATGAGAAACTATTTATTAAATTGTTGCCATTGTCGATGGGCTACTTAAATAACTGGTATTACCTAACGACGACAGGGGTGTTTGTTGAATGCGTGTGTGTGTGTTTGGGCGGGCGGCACTGGGATTTATTGCTGCCGTAATTGCTAACGGCGATGTGAAAAATATACAGGCAATTATGATGGAAATTTATTTTGTCATCAAACGACAGTAATGAGTATCATTAAATAACCTAGTCGTTATATAACCTACCATACAAAATTATGGATTATAATAATTATACAAGATTAGAATTTATTTATAAAAAGTTTAATGGCATCCGTCCCTAATGTAACTTTCTAGTAGAATTATTTGGGGTTTGTTCATAGCATTGATTTTTAAATTTGTATATAGAAACAATTTCAAGCTCTCTAGAGCAGTGAGTCTTCACCATTTTGAAGTCAGAGAGCACTTTTGATCATAAGAAAAACAGTAGATGAGCAAAAATTCAATTTCGTCTACAAATAATTTCGCGGAAAACTTGCAAGAAGCTCGCGGAAAACTTGCAAGAATCTCGCGGAGCACCAGTGTTTCGCAGAGCACTGGTTAAGAATCTTTAATGTAGACTTTATTTTTGGGCGACAATGAACAGAAATAGGCTTATTTTAAGACCAATTAAACGTAGAAAATAGAGAATAGAAAATAATATCAAATATTTAAATCTTTGATTTTTGATAATTTTTTAAAACTCAGTCGATTCATTTAAAACAGCTCGTACACTAAAACCTTCCTGCTGACATTATTTGTGGGTGAAAATTGTCAAAAATGGGCTTATTTTGAGCCAAATTAAATATAAAATGTAAAATAATATCATAAATTAAAATTTCTTAAATATTTGATTTTTTATCCTTTTTTATAACTCAGTCGATTAATTTAAAACAGCTCGTACAATAAAAACCTTCCTGCTGACGTTATCTATGGGTGCACATTATCAAAAATGATCTTAATTTGAGCCCAATTAAATATAGAATGCAAAATAATATCATAAATTTAAATTTCTTAAATATTTGATTTTTTTATCTTTTTTTATAACTCAGTCGATTAATTTAAAACAGCTCGTACAATAAAAATCTTCCTGCTGACGTTATCTATGGGTGCACATTATCAAAAATTATCTTAATTTGAGCCCAATTAAATATATAATGTAAAATAATATCATAAATTTAAATTTCTTAAATATTTGATTTTTTATCCTTTTTTATAACACAGTCGATTAATTTAAAACAGCTCGTACAATAAAAAGCTTCCTGCTGACATTATTTATGGGTGAACATTATCAAAAATGATCTTAATTTAAGCCCAATTAAATATAGAATGTAAAATAATATCATAAATTTAAATTTCTTAAATATTTGATTATTTATTCTTTTTTATAACTCACTCGATTAATTTAAAACAGCTCGTACAATAAAAACCTTCCTGCTGACGTTATCTATGGGTGAACATTATCAAAAATGATCTCAATTTGAGCCCAATTAAATATAGAATGTAAAATAATATCATAAATTTAAATTTCTTAAATATTTGATTCTTTATCCTTTTTTATAACTCAGTCGATTAATTTAAAACAGCTCGTACAATAAAAACCTTCCTGTTGACATTATCTATGTGTGAAAATTATCAAAAATGATCTTAATTTGAGCCCAATTAAATATAGAATGTAAAATAATATCATAAATTTAAATTTCTTAAATATTTGATTTTTTATCCTTTTTTATAACTCAGTCGATTAATTTAAAACAGCTCGTAAAATAAAAACCTTCCTGTTGACATTATCTATGGGTGAACATTATCAAAAATGATCTCAATTTGAGCCCAATTAAATATAGAATGTAAAATAATATCATAAATTTAAATTTCTTAAATATTTGATTTTATATCCTTTTTTATAACACAGTCGATTAATTTAAAACAGCTCGTACAATAAAAACCTTCCTGCTGACATTATTTATGGGTGAACATTATCAAAGATCATCTTAATTTGAGCCCAATTAAATATAGAATGTAAAATAATATCATAAATTTAAATTTCTTAAATATTTGATTTTTTATCCTTTTTTATAACACAGTCGATTAATTTAAAACAGCTCGTACAATAAAAACCTTCCTGCTGACGTTATCTATGGGTGAACATTATCAAAAATGATCTTAATTTGAGCCCAATTAAATATAAAATGTAAAATAATATCATAATTTTAAATTTCTTAAATATTTGATTTTTTATATCCTTTTTTATAACTCAGTCTATTAATTTAAAACAGCTCGTATAATAAAAACCTTCCTACTGACGTTATCTATGGGTGAATATTATCAAAAATGATCTTAATTTAAGCCCAATTAAATATAGAATGTAAAATAATATCTTAAATTTAAATATCTTAAATATTTGATGTTTTATCTTTTTTATAACTCAGTCGATTAATTTAAAACAGCTCGTACAATAAAAACCTTCCTGCTGACATTATCTATGGGTGAACATTATCAAAAATGATCTTAATTTGAGCCCAATTAAATATAAAATGTAAAATAATAACATAATTTTAAATTTCTTAAATATTTGATTTTTTATATCCTTTTTTATAACTCAGTCTATTAATTTAAAACAGCTCGTATAATAAAAATCTTCCTACTGACGTTATCTATGGGTGAATATTATCAAAAATTATCTTAATTTGAGCCCAATTAAATATAGAATGTAAAATAATATCATAAAATTAAAATTCTTAAATATTTGATTTTTTTATCCTTTTTTATATCTCAGTCGATTAATTTAAAACAACTCGTACAATAAAAACCTTCCTGCTGACGTTATCTATGGGTGAACATTATCAAAAATGATCTCAATTTGAGCCCAATTAAATATAGAATTTAAAATAATATCATAAATTTAAATTTCTTAAATATTTGATTTTTTATCCTTTTCTATAACTCAGTCGATTAATTTAAAACAACTCGTACAATAAAAACCATCCTGCTGACGTTATCTATGAGTGAATATTATCAGAAATGTTCTCAATTTGAGCCCAATTAAATATAGAATGTAAAATAATATCATAAATTTAAATTTCTTAAATATTTGATTTTTTTATTCTTTTTTATAACTCAGTCGATTAATTTAAAACAGCTCGTACAATAAAAATCTTCCTGCTGACATTATTTATGGGTGAACATTATCAAAAATAATCTTAATTTGAGCCCAATTAAATATAGAATTTAAAATTATATGTTAAATTAAGTTTTTTAAATCGTTGATTTTTTTATTTTTTTTTATTTAACTCAGACGATTAATATTCACAATCTAGGAAAGTGATTGTGACAAAAAAAATAGTATAAAAGTGTGCGAGTTGGGTAGTGCAGGAGTATATGTATTTTTTATTAATTGAAACCAAAACATAAAAACTAAATTGTATAGTATTGAAAACTTAAATGTTTGTGTTTTTGTTGTTTTTCATGTTCCAAACGACGTTCTTTGATATTACTATCATTTGTATTTTCAGCCACATTACATTAGTAACATCTGTCACCTCAAATCAAAAGAACAAACAAAACCAATTTAATATTATTTTCCGAACCCTTTAGCAAACGCTCGGCCCACCACCCCCATTCCATTTCCAACCCCTCTCTCATCAATTAAACATAATTCGCGCTCAATTATAAAATTAAAAAGCAATATTTCAAATTTGATTACGCGTTCGTGCTGCACTGCGAATGCAAGGGGGGGTGGGCGGCCTGGCATCGCTAATTAAATCCCGAGCCAATCGCTGCAATTACGACCGCTTTAATTCCCGTCTGACGCAAACACTATCCGTGTGCGTGTGGCAGCTAGAAATATCGAGCGTTTACGAAAATTTACCGCAACAGCCCTCTATACGTAATGCCAAAAAGTTACCCAACTAGGTCCTATTGTGGTGCGTTTCACGAGAGATGGCGTGTGCGAATATTTGCCACGTATTTAAGTTTGTGGGGCAATTTCAAGGATAATAAACTTGTAACACAATATCATATCTATACTGCAGGATATTGTTCAGATATTTTGTCAAATAAATATTAATAATATTTCATACTTATTACTACAATTCATGACACAAAGATTTATATAAAAATTCATCATTATAATTAAAGATTTTAAAAATTCTCCAAAAATATAAAACTGGCCGATAGCCTAATAAAGACCGATTTCTCTCTACAAAACTTAAAATAACGATTGGACCAGGGATCAGAAGGTGTACAACTCTATAAGAATGGTTAATGATGATGTATTTTAGTTCTAAAGAATTTTTAAATGTGCGAAATTAACTAAATTTACATATACTTCTATAAAATGATATAACTCGAATTTTTAAATATGCGAAATTAACTAAATTTACATATTACTTCTACAAAATGATATAACTCGAGTTAATTTATTCAATATGAATGAAATGAACACATAACATTTTGCAGTTAGTTGTAAAACTTATTCCTCATTAGATAAAACTGTGTGCGTTACATTTTTGGATAGCCTCATTAATCTAGTTTGATATAATAATAGAAATTTATTTCTAGTTTTTTGGATAGCCTGATTTATCTAGTTTGATATAATAATAGAAATTTATTTTTATTTTTTTGGATAGCCTGATTTATCTAGTTTGATATAATAATAGAATTTTTTTTAAATTTTTTTTCTAAGTCAACTTATTTTTATACTTTTTTATATGTTTTGCTACTAAGCAATGTACACATGTAAACACAAAACAGGTAGAAAGACTCGCAAGGGGCTCGATAGCCCAATAAAGATGGTTTATATATAATAGAAAATAAATATATCAATAGTATATATTTTCGAATTTATTGGGTAAAAAATCAAGAAAATCATTTTACAGTAAAATAAAATGTTGCCCTTTTTTCAGTAAGCCATACAACTATATCCTAATGAGATAATGCTTTGTGTTACACAGACTTAGATAGCAAATTTAATCTGTTTTCAGATTATAATAAAAAACAATTATGTCACTCTTATTAATTTATGAGATATTGAATGAAAATTGAGATATTAAATATGTTTTAGTCAGTCAAACAAATGCTGACTCTTTTTCAGTTATAAAGTTAGTTGCTACTAAAACTATGTTTTATACATTTTTGGATAGCCAGATTAATTTACTTTAAGATGGAGATGCAAAAAAATAATGTCATTAATATCTTTTTTAAAGATATTGGGTGATATCTAACGGCCTGATTTTTGAAGATTTTCAGTTAATACTATAAAACTGAATACCAAAAATTCCGGTATTGAGTTTTATAGTATTAACTGAAAATCTTCAAAAATCAGGCCGTTAGATATCACATAACCTATATGCACAATTAAACAAATCTCCAAAAATATAATACTTAAATATCACTGGCGTTTGGGCAAAAGGGCCCAACTCATCATTTTTATGAAAATAAGGTTTTTATGTCTTTTTAACCAAACATTTCTGCTCTTTCCATTAGTACAAACGGCTTGTAAACTTTACATTTCCTGACTTAAGCCCTTTTGCCAGTGTAGTTTTATATTTTTGGAGATTTTTTAAAATGTGCATATAGATTATATACAGAAATTCCGGTATTAAAAATAAGTTCCAGCATGGCAATAATTCATCGGTTGTATCAAACGTGTTATTAAAAAAAAAATGGTTTACTCTGTTTAAACGTTAGAAAACATTTGAGATAGCCTCTCTACTATAATACTCTAGGGGTAATTTACCTAAAACACTAACGACTGAATAATGCAGCACAGTTGTCACCTGGCTATCATTAATGCATATTTAATCCGGTTATTATCCATATTGGCGGGGGCGCAATAATACATTAATAACGTGACAGTTTTATAATATTAAATTACGCCCAGCCCCGTCCACCCTTAATAAGCGCAATTTATTTTATAGGTTTTGCTTGTCTCACGTGTATGTGTAATAACATTAAAAGCGGTTTTTAATGAAATATTCATGCCGCCCGCGCACCGTATCTGATTTATAATATCGAAAAGCAATCCATTACGGGGGGCTAATAATGCAACATTATCGGAATGAAATATTAAAAGTGGCGCCGCTTGTAACCCGCAAGCCGATTAGCCGGGGGAAGCCGATTAGTATAAAACCCAAAACATATACAAATATAGTTTTGATGATTGTTATTGAGATGAGGGCGAGGTTTTTGTGGTTTTCGGGTTTATTGTACGCACACAATGTTTTCAATAGGAACCGCGGGGGCGGTAGCGGACGTACTTGAAGGATTATCCCGAATAACAGCGGTTGGAACAAATAGTATTTTTGGATGTTTACTAAGTTTATCTAAAGTTGTATTCAAGTATTTGTTATAAGGAAGCTATAATTTTGTATGGATTTGCATGTCTTATCTTTATGAATATAGGCGTAAATAGCGAGATTCTACTTGCTTTATCTTCTCTTTCATCGCTCTTAAAGAATGACTAATCATGTTAATGTTTGTAGATTTAGAAACATATGTTTATTTGCATTACACCGAATAAGATAGATAGGAAAATGATTATAAGAAATAAATAATGTATATTTGCTAGTTGTATTTAGAATACTTATATAGCAACTGTAAAACGTACACAAAAAAAAACTATCTATCTCATACTTATTTAAAAAAAAAATAAACATAAAAAAGACGCATAAACGAATCAAAAACCTTAATCAACTTTGTAGTTTGTGAAAACATAATTCAGTATAATGTTTTCTCTGTTTTAAATGATAATAGTGTTAATTTTGCCAATTCTTTATGTTTTTTTTGTGCATAAAGTTGAACTTTGAACCCGGCACTTCCAAATAGTTTGTGAAAACACAATTCAGTATAATGTTTTCTCTGTTTTAAATGATAATAGTGTTAATTTTGCCAATTCTTTATGTTTTTTTTGTGCATAAAGTTGAACTTTGAACCCGACACTACACAAATAACTACTGTAGGCTTGAGAGCTACTATCACCGGTGTGAACAAGTCCGATAATTCTGGGGTCTTATTTCTCGGTGCATTGTGACTAAATTTATTTTTACTACAATTATTTACTAATGTCTTGGTAATCATAAAAAAAGAAAAAAAGAAATTTAAGTTTATTTTGTTAGCTGTTATTAAACAATATTTGCAATAAAATAAATTACAATTTTTAATAAAGTATCGCCCACGATTTTTTATAACTTTTAAATAATCTATAAATAAATTAGGTGGGAGTTTAAAAATTCGTCAAAAATTCAATTTTATAAATAACATTTTCAAATTGTAGATAGTAATTAGTAAACATGTGTCCATTACAAATGTCAATTTGTAGCAATATTCGATAGCTGCAACTCGTATTATAGCTGTTTTACTGAAAAAGTCTTATACATAATTAAGTTGGTGTTTAAAAATTCAATTTTATATATAATATTTTCAAGTTGTAAACAGTAATTAGTAAACATGTTTTCATTCCAAATATCAAATTATAGCAATATTCGATAGCTGAAACTCGTGTTATAGCTGTTTTACTAAAAAAAAGTATATAAATAAATTAAGTTAGAGTTTAAATTGTTTTCAAAAATTCTAAATAACGTTTTCTAATTGCAAATGGAGATTGATAAACATGTCTCCATTACATATGGTAATTTATAGCAATATTCGATAATTGCAACTCGTGTTATAGCTGTTTTACTGATAAAAGTCTATAAATAAATTGAGTTGGAATTTAAAAATTTGTCAAAAATTTAGTTTTATAAATAACGTTTTCAAATTGTAAACGGTGATTGATAAACATTTTTCCATTACAAATGGTAATTTATACCAATATTTGATAGCTGCAACTCGAGTTATAACTGTTTTACTAAAAAAGTCTATAAATAAATTAATTTGGAGTTTAAAAATTTGTCAAAAATTCAATTTTATAAATAATGTTTTCAAGTTATAAATGGTAATTAGTAAACATGTTTCCATTACAAATATCAATTTATAGCAATATTTGATAGCTGTAACTCAAGTTATAGCTGTTTAACTAAAAAAAGTCTATAAAGAAATTAAGTTGGAGTTTGAAAATTTGCCAAAAATTCAGTTCTATAAATAATGTTTTCAAATTATAAACAGTGATTGGTAAACATGTTTCCATTACAAACGGTAATTTGTAGTAATATTTGATAGCTGCAACTCGAGTTATAGCTGTTTTACTAAAAAAGTCTATAAATAAAAAAAGTTGGAGTTCACAAATTTGTCCAAAATTCAGTTTTATAAATAACGTTTTCAAATTATCAACAATGATTGGTAAACATGTTTCCATTACAAATGTCAATTTATAGCAATATTCGATAGCTGCAACTCGAGTTATAGCTGTTTTACTAAAAAAAATCTATAAATAAATTAAGTTGGAGTTTAAAAATTTGTCAAAAATTCAATTTTATAAATAACGTTTTCAAGTCATAAATGGTAATTAGTAAATATGTTTCCATTACAAATAGCAATTTATAGCAATATTCGATAGCTGCAACTCGAGTTATAGCTGTTTTACTAAAAAGAAGTCTATAAATAGATTAAGTTGGAGTTTAAAAATTTGTCAAAAATTCAGTTTTATAAATAACGTTTTCAAATTATCAACTATGATTGGTAAACATGTTTCCATTGCAAGTGTCAATTTATAGCAATATTCGATAGCTGTAACTCGAGTTATAGCTGTTTTACTAAAAAAAATCTATAAATAAATTAAGTTGGAGTTTAAAAATTTGTCAAAAATTCAATTTTATAAATAACGTTTTCAAGTCATAAATGGTAATTAGTAAATATGTTTCCATTACAAATAGCAATTTATAGCAATATTCGATAGCTGCAACTCGAGTTATAGCTGTTTTACTAAAAAGAAGTCTATAAATAGATTAAGTTGGAGTTTAAAAATTTGTCAAAAATTCAATTTTATAAGTAACGTTTTCAAATTATAGACAGTGATTGGTAGACATGTGACCATTACAAATGTCAATTTGTAGCAATATTCGATAGCTGCAACTCGAGTTATAGCTGTTTTACTAAAAAAGTCTATAAATAAATAAAGTTGGAGTTTACAAATTTGTCAAAAATTCAGTTTTATAAATAACGTTTTCAAATTATCAACTATGATTGGTAAACATGTTTCCATTACAAATGTCAATTTATAGCAATATTCGATAGCTGTAACTCGAGTTATAGCTGTTTTACTAAAAAAAATCTATAAATAAATTAAGTTGGAGTTTAAAAATTTGTCAAAAATTCAATTTTATAAATAATGTTTTCAAGTTATAAATGGTAATTAGTAAACTTGTTTCCATTACAAATATCAATTTATAGCAATATTTGATAGCTGTAACTCAAGTTATAGCTTTACTAAAAAAAGTCTATAAATAAACTTAGTTGTAGTTTAAAAATTCGTCAAAAATTCAGTTTTTTAAATAATGTTTTCAAATTATTAACTATGATTGATAAACATGTTTCCATTATATATGTCAATTTATAGCAATATTCGATAGCTGTAACTCGAGTTATAGCTGTTTTACTAAAAAAAATCTATAAATAAATTAAGTTGGAGTTGTTGAATTTGTCAAAAATTCAATTTTATAAGTAACGTTTTCAAATTATAGACAGTGATTGGTAAACATGTTTCCATTACAAATCGCAATTTGTAGATATATTTGATAGTTGCAACTCGAGTTATAGCTGTTTTACTAGAAAAAAGTCAATAATAAATTAAGTTGGAATTTAAAAATTTTTCAAAAATTCAGTTTTATAAATAACGGTTTCAAATGGTAAATGTAAATTGGTAAAGATGTTTTCATTACAAGTGGAAATTTGTAGCAATAGTCGATAATTGCAACTCGTGTTATAGCTGTTTTACTGAAAAAAGTCTATAACTAAATTGAGTTGGAATTTAAAAATTCGTCAAAAATTCAATTTTATAAATAAATTTTTCAAATTGTAGATAGTGATTGGTAAACATATGTACATTACAAATGTCAATTTATAGCAATATTCGATAGCTGCAACTCGAGTTACAGCTGTTTATCTGCTATATTTTGAGGGGTCTTACTTTTTTTAAAAATTAATTTTAAACATAAACATGTAAGTAAACGGCGTGGTAAAATATCTATAAAATCGATTAGAAACAAAATAATTAATTTAAATTTTCTGTAATAATAAGCACTAATAATAGTAATTATAAAAAAATTAATTTCTTAATAAATGTGCCTGCTATTAAGCTAAATGTTAATTATTCATTTTCGACCCTTATAGCAATTTTTTTTTTTAATTTTCAGTATTTATTGCTAACAATACAATAGTTATAAAAAAAGTAAGTTGATACCACCTAAGTCTCAAGTTTTTTTATTATTTAAAAAGTTGACCTTACTTTATACTTTTTTGCTGAAGGAATTGCAAAATATTTAGCTTATTTAAAAAAAATATTAAATAATTGTATATCGTTTATACTACACAAGATCAGCATAAGTTATAATATAATAAAAAATAGGTCTCTGGTAGATTTTGCGGTCACATGAATGTTTTTATTCCTTAAAAACTGATGTAATAAAAAAAAACTTGAAACTTAGAAGATACCAGCTTAGTTTTTTATAACCACTGTATTGTTAGCAACAAATGGTGCAAATTAAAAAAAAATAATGGGTTAAAATGACTGAAAACAAAAATTTTGATTTGACAGCCGTTAAAAACTACCAGAGGCTACTTTTTTTTTCATTTTTTATCATAACTTATGCTGACTTTATATGGTACCACCATCACCTACCAAATTACAGAATAGGGACCATTCCATACCAGCAATACATGTTACTTTGGTGTCCATAAACTGAAATTATTTGGGAAACTAAAACTAGTTTATTTATGTTTATTATTATCATAATTACAATTATAAATTATTAACTGTATTTTTCTTTTGTTTTGGAAATAAATTTATTTTATTATTATTATATACAATTTTTTAATTTTTAATTAATAATTTAAAAAAAGCTAAATATTTTTCAATTCCATCAGCAAGAACGTGCAGTTATAGAATTAAGGGCAACTTTTTACATAATTAAAAAACTTGAGACATAGGTGGTAGCAACTTACTTTTTTTATAACTACTATTTTTATAACTGCTATATTGTTGCCATAAATAATTCTCTTATTTTAGGGTGTATATTCAAACTGTCGTACTTAACCTGTAGTGTTTCTATTTCTATAGATTTTTATGAAGCTTATCTAATTTTATTACTGATATATTTCTTATTAAACTAGAAAAAGTTTCAAGTTTCTATTATTCATATGTTTACGCCAACTATGAGTAGAAGACATGAGCAATAGGTGATTAGTCATAGTCATATGTTCAACTTGTACTATGACTATTGAAATATTGAAAATATTCTAGTTTGATAAGAAAAGTATTAGTAATAATTTTCTTACTGATACTATTTTTATCAAACTAGAAAAAGTTTCAATTTAAAATTATATAAGATTTTTGACAAATCTAGAAGAATGTAATAAACTAATTATTAGTTTTATTATCAAAATAGAATATGTTCATTGTACTAATTATTAAAGTTTCAATTTAAAATTATATAAGTTTTTTAACAAATCTAGAAGAATGTAATTCACTAATTATTAGTTTTATTATAAAAATAGAATATGTTCATTGTATAAATTATTAAATACTAACAGAATATAATTTATTCCACAAATGAAAACTTATAGGCGCCACAATGAAGCAACTAACTTCCAAACCAATAATTCATAACTGAATAATTCGTGTAAAAATATGTGTCACGGCGTGTGGAAACCGCGCGTGAATAATTCCCAGAAAAATAAAAGGGCTATGAATAATGAGCATAAAACTGTTATAATGGCCGGGGTGGGCCTCGGATCACGCGCGCGCCCGGGCCTCTCCGTGCGTGACGGTAACTGCTACACTTAATCGCGTATTTAATTAAGTTAGGATTAAGATTATAATAAAATATCGTCACGATAACTCGCAACGTCACGGCACCCTAATTCCATTATTTATTCAACCCGGGCGGTGGTAGTGCGCGTCGGGGAACGAGAAAAATAACAGATGTTTAATGGATTGCCGGCTTTTATTTTAATTGCCCGAAAAAAACATAAACATGTAATTGTAAGGCGCGACACGGAATTTGTGCGTGTGTGTGTGTGTGTTGTTTTTCCGGGGTGTTTCATTAATTAAAACTAAATAGAAAATAGAAAAAGAAAACTTTTATGCGTGAGTACTGTTTTTAAAGCCTCACATTTCAAACTTCATAGTTCATAGTAAGTGTAATCTATTATTTTTAATACCTACGGGTAGGTGCTTACTATGACCAACTTTATGTGATTGAGAATTGTGTAACAAATTATATTAAATAAGAATACACTGTGCGAAAACTAATTACAAACAAATTGAGTAACATTTACCCGACCCTCGTTTTGAATGCGTTGAGGGTTTCAAATTCGGCCACCCTAGTATTGCGAATATTACTTATTCATTTTTAAACGGGTGTCGTATAATATGTTTTCGTAGCCTGAGGCCAAATGGTCTGAATGTATTCATACATTCATATAGTGGAAAACTAGGGGTTGGTTTTATTAGATTATCATTTATTTCGGCTTTGATATTGACTTCTTTGTTTGGTTTGCTTTTATTTATTCATATTTTATATTTTAAAGCATTATCAGTTTTATTTTCATCATTATTCATAGAAAATTTATGATTTTTTAAAAATTAACATTATTTTGTTATTATACATACTTATGTTATTAAAGTCTTCAGATTAATTGAGTTATGGACAATAAAATGAACACAGAGTATTCAGAGTAATTTCATAAGTCAGTATTCATAATTTTAAACTGATAAAATTGATTTGCTTCATTTGGATTTTCTAACGCACTATATAAATAAAATATTTCAACGAAATTCAGTGTTTAAACTGCAATACTTCGAGTAATATATTAAAATATTGCCAAATATTGTCAAATATTGTCAAATATTGTCAAATATTGTCAAATATTGTCAAATATTGTCAAATATTGTCAAATATTGTCAAATATTGTCAAATATTGTCAAATATTGTCAAATATTGTCAAATATTGTCAAATATAGTCAAAAAATGCAATGTAATTTGGAAAGTCGTGGGGTGCCCAGATATTTTTTCACTCTACTTGTTATTCATTATTTATTTAACATGTATTAGTCACATAATCTGCGAGTTAAATTTATTGCTATCTTGCAGCACAGCATTAAAATTGCTGAAAGTTAAAAAATAAGTAAATAGCACTAAAACGTGTCTCATGACTTTTTTGTCGCAAGTAACTTGCCAGTCTAAACGTATCTTAAAATATACATAAAAGCTACATATCACAGTAAACTGTTTCTTATCATGATTCAATTTGATAAATTATGATTATATATATTTTTTAAGTTTTTTTTTCGTTACAAGAGAAAATAGTACCGTCACTATTCTATTACTACTGGCGACGATGATTTGTTATATTCCGCGTCACCTTTAAATGTTTCCAAGGAGCCAAACGAAAAATGTTCTTTTATTTTCCAGCTGCAGCTGACAACACAATTTAGTTGATATATTGCTTTTCGCCTAAGCAGCCCAGCTCACCATTCCTCTCTTCCGTGCTTTCAAGAAGTAATTAACTTATTAAACGAACGCCAAGACAAATTGCTACGCTGATATTATTATTGATGCCAATGACATCATTAAATCTGCATGTCTATAGCAATTATAGAGGATAGATAAGAGAAATATCATATATATTTAATTTTTATTTTCTGAATACTATACGTAAAACGCGATGGTAATTAGCGAAAATGATTTAATATTAAATGCATGCGAAAGTTATGAAAAATTATGAAAATGAGCTTTGATTGTTATGTATAAAGCGATAGTGTTAAGTGTACTAGAAGCGCATCCTATTTGGAACTCCAAATATCTTTGTCATATTGAAAGACTGGAAGGATTTCAAAAGAAATTAGTAAATGTTGCTCTTCATAAATTAAGCATTCAGCTCTTACTTATGATGATCTGATGATCGCTTAAAAAAGCTGAATTTTTACTTCTGGAACATCGTAATACATTTCTAAACGTAATGACTAATCTTTTATAGTTAGGTTACATAATATTTATAGTTTTACATGATGTTTTGTATAGTATATTATTTATTTCTTCTCCTGTTGTTTTCCTCTTAACTTCGTCTCGGGATTTAACGGAGGGTGGAGGCGAATTAGAATGAAAGTATATTTTTCTTTGCTTATTCCAGGCATTAAATTATCCCTCAAATAACGGTACAATAACAAATCCTACCAAACCGAGCTAATTCACGCCACACTAATGCGGCCGGCATCTCGCTCCCACGCCCAGCCACTAACGATTTTCCTCCCTTTCATCCCTATTAGCACACATAATGTAGTTCTTCCCCAATTGGCGGCTCGTTCCCCGGCAACCCCCCCGCTTGCGGCGGCCGCACAGCGCGATAATTAACTCTCTCTATTACTTTATTGGTTTGTGCCTGTCTATTTGGTCCTTCTCTTTTTTAATCAGGGACTGTTTCCAAACCGACCAACCGTCCTAATTGCCCTTTTATTGCCCGGCGGTCCCCGCTCGCTCGCTTCATCTGATATAAATTTAACCAAACTAACGGTTCACTGGGCGCCACCCCAAACCCCGCCGCTCGCATCACCGAGCCCATACTAATTTCGATTTTCTTTGTCCGTGCACGTTTTCTTATTTTTATATAGCTAAAGAAGCTTATATCAAATTAATACTTTTATATCATATCAAATCAAATATTCTCATTAATTTGGTCGAAGGGCTGGTTCTACAATTGACATTTAACTGGCGAATAAGGCTATTCGCGGAATACAAAGTTTAGTTTAGATATGGTAGAAAACTGTCGCACAGAAAACTATATAAGTTAATAAAAAATACTTACGTAGTTGTCCGAGAAAGTCATTTTGCAAAGATTGAGGAGCAATTCGTAGTTATAGAACGTAGAAATTACCTACGCAACTGTGGACGTTGACACTGAAGTATGGAGAATAAGGCTATTCGTGGAATAAGTTTGAATAAGTAAGTGATGGCTGAAGGATCTGAGAAGATGACTGGGATGCACCTCAATAGACATCTTTAGAGCGGCAGTATCGAAGACAATATTGAACATGTATCGCCAACTGTGGCAAGGACATCAACAAGAAGATTTATACATTACATAAGGATATTACCACCAATAAACATCCAAAATTGGACTTTATTATAGAAAAAATCTGATTAAAAAAGTGTATATATAATCTGAATAACGAATTGCGTTACTCGTTGTAACAGTTCTAATTAAGAAATTGTGCACAATCTAAATAACGTTTCTAGTTAAGCAAAAGAAAATGTGCAAATTACAAAAAAAGAACAAGACGTTAGCGTGCACACACATTAAACTCTATAAAACAAATTTACTTAAAGTCGCTTTACATTTTGCATAAAATATATGAAAGCACAGACGGGCGGGGGGCTGGCGGAGGAGGCTTTTCGTCATAAGTCAGATTTTAATCGCTTAATTTGCTAGCGTGCCACCGGCAACTTTACGGCCGCTTTTTACAGCTCACCACCCCCGCGGCCAACCACCCCGTTCCCATAAAGCCGACGTTTCTTTTTCCCTTTTGTAATTAATTACAATAAACATTACGCGAAACGTAATTGCGACATTGTGAAACGAGTTAATTATATCGGGGCCGGGGCATCTTGGTGGTGGAGGCGCGGGGTAGTTGAGCTGTTTAATTGCCGCCGTCGCGCCGCAATTTTTGTTCATTAATTATGGAAAACGCGGGGGGCGCATTTGAAACGCGGTCGCGATCTGATACGAATGCGGAAATGAATAAATTAGGTTTTAAGCGGGGTTTGATGAATGGATTGCAGGAGAAATGTAATAATTAAATTTGTAAAGTAATCGTAATGTGACTGCATTTCTAAACAAATTATACCTATTTTCTGCACTAATTTAGTATCAGAAAAGGTCACACTAACTAACAGAAAAATAAAAGAAAATTGGTAAAAGTCGTTTTAGACAAGACAATTTCTTAACTCAAAAGTTGAGGTCGTTTTAGACAAGACAATTTCTTGACTCGAAAGTTAATCAAGATGCGAGACAATCTAAATTGTCTCGTATCATACAGCAAATTATTTTAAATATGGAATTGGACGGTAGATCGAATGGAAAAATATAACGAGTTCTATTTGTCAAGAACAAATTATATGGGAGGAGGATATATTAATTCATTTCTTGAACAACTTTTGAGCTAAGAAATTGTCTTGTCTAAAACGACCTTAACTTTTGAGTTAAGAAAATGTCTTGTCTAAAACGATCTTTACCAATTTTCTTTTATTTTTCTGTTAGTTAGTATGATTTTTTCTGATACGATACGATACGATGCGAGACAATGTAAATTGTTTCGTATCATAGCGCAAATTATTTGAAATATTGAATTGGATGGAAAAATCTAACGCGTACTATTTATCAAGAACAAATTGTATGGGAGGAGTATATATGAATTCATTTCTTGAACAATTTTTCAGCTAAGAAATTGTCTTGTCTAAAACGACCTTAAGAATGTAGATGTAGTTTTCATTAAACTGGTAAAAGCTTTTGATAGAGTAGGTGGGAATACAGTTAAAACAAACACTAATACGCGAAAATATAAGTTAAAATTATACACATTCTTATGAGCTTATAAAACCCCAATATTATTTACGTAACAACAGATAACACGTGTTAAAATTATTTTCTGTTCACGAGAGTGTATTAGGAAATCAATTTCGATAGTACCACACTAAAAAGAGCTGTATAACAGTTGAAAAATGGGCGAGCCAAAGGCCCAGAAGGAATCCCAGTAGAACTATTAAAATATGCATCAGAGAAACTTCTTGGTGTATAAACCAATATCTAATTGGTGCTCTAAGTGACATACACCTCATCTATTCACACAAAGGGGAATAAATTACACGTAGGTGGCGTATAGTTTTTAGACATTGTAAGACTATAAGACACCTACATATAAATTATTTTAATTCATACAGAGTAGTACCATTTAATACTAATATAGTAAATTGAATTATAGATAATTATTATAATTTTCGAACCAAATAAAATTAATGTCTACTAACCTTCAATTGCAGCTACATATAAATTATTTTAATTCATACAGAGTAGTACCATTTACTACTAATACAGTAAATTCGATTATAGATAATTATTATAATTTTCGAACCAAATAAAATTAATATCTACTAACCTTCAATTGCAGATCGTTTTTAATCCATGCATCGTAAACCAATCCACTTTGTAGTCATAAAACCTTTGCACTAATTACCGCACACACACTTATAACACACTTATTCAATAAAACAATAAGCCGATTTGCACTGTTTTATTGTTCACTTGTTACTAACTGGTGGCTGACTCAATACTACGCAGCGCACTCACCGCTGCGAGTTGCAGCCTGTTCGTGGACTAGTTTTTGTGAGTAAGATAAATCTAAATTTAAACATCTTCGAATAAAGAAACAGATAACAATAACATTGAATACTTTAATATATGCGAAGTCGGGAGTTTATAATAGTTTTATTAAACTAAAACATTTATATACACAAGTGTATATTACTAATGAAGGAATTGTTATTATATAGTAATTTATAATTGAAGAATGAAATTGATTTTTTTGGTGTGCTTGTAATTATTTTTTTTATAACTTAATTGTACCTGTATATATTTATCTGGTTGCTTAAGGTACGTATAATCACCAGTTGTGCATCTAAACTCCATAGAAAACCTATGAATGGTGACTCAAGAAAATTCGCACGGGGTGGTGTGTTTGAACGTTTCCCAGTGCTATAAATTATTAATTACCACACAGATCAGTAGTAAACTGTGTAGTAATTAATAATTTTATTAAAATCGAATTATGCCATTGTAGGCAATTTAGTAAAATTAAAATTACATAATTTTCTTGGCTTCAAATATTTACCAAGACCTATAGCTTTAGCGATGAAATTTAAAACAATCTCGACATTTTTTCCAGCATTTGGACAATATTTCCAATCCAAAGACATACATTTCATGCTATGCCACTTCTTGGACGGCCCCAGTTTTGAACGGTATGAAGGTAATTTTGGCATTTTTATCGATTTGTATCACTTTTATAATGTATCATGTGACGGGTTTGTCTTTCGTTTTAGGAAAAAAATGTATTAAAATTTTTCATTCGGTTCAAAATTGTCTATCTATCACGCTAAAGTAGATCGTGATTGGACAATTTTAATTTTATTTTTCTTCACTTCATCGACTCTACCGCCTAAACGGTAAATTTTTTAAAACAATATTTTTATGTTTTTCTCTTTGGAAATGAAAGATCTACAAAATAAAATTAAAAACCACTTTCTATCATGAAAAAAAAATTGAAAAGTTTCAAAAATTTGCCAAGCCCAACCGGTTGAATTTAAAAAAATCTAGATATTTTTCTCACCATCTAGACTATATTTCCAATCAAACGACATAAATGTTAGGACCATGCTACTTTTGGGACGGCCCTAATTTTGAACGGACCGAATGCAGTTTTGGAATTTTTACCAAATATTATCACTTTTATAATTTACCATGTGACGGGTTTATCTTTTGTTTTAGAAAAAAAATGTATTAAGATTTTTCATTCGGTGCAAAATTGTCTATCTATCAGGCTAAAGTTGATCTTGATTGGACAATTTTAATTTAATTTTTCTTCACTTCATCGACTTTACCGTCTAAACAGTACATTTATTAGAACAATATGTTTATGTTTTTCACTTTGGAAATGAAAGATCTACAAAATAAAATTATAAACCACTTTCTATCATGAAAAAAAATTTTAAAACTTTCAAAAATATGCCAAGCCCTATAGCTTTACCAATTGAATTTAAAACAATCTCGATATTTTTCTCACCATGTAGACTATATTTCCAATAAAACGACATAAGTGTCAGGGCCATGCTACTTTTGGGACGGCCCTAATTTTGAACGGACCGAAGGCAGTTTTGGAATTTTTACCAATTATTATCACTTTTATAATTTACCATGTGACGGGTTTGTTTTTTGTTTTAGAAAAAAAAATGTATTAAGATTTTTCAATCGGTTCAAAATTGTCTATCTATCAGGCTAAAGATGATCTTGATTGGACAATTTTAATTTAATTTTTCTTCACTTCATCGACTTTACCGTCTAAACAGTACATTTATTAGAACAATATGTTTATGTTTTTCACTTTGGAAATGAAAGATCTACAAAATAAAATTATAAACCACTTTCTATCATGAAAAAAAAATTTGAAAAGTTTCAAAAATTTGCCAAGCCCTATAGCTTTACCAGCTGAATTTAAAACAATCTCGATATTTTTCTCACCATCTGGACTATATTTCCAATCAAACGACATAAGTGTTAGGGGCATGCTACTTTTGGGACGGCCCTAATTCCGAACGAGCCGAAGGCAGTTTTGGAATTTTTACCAATTATTATCACTTCTATAATTTACCATGTGACAAGTTTGTCTTTTGTTTTAGAACAAAAATGTATTAAGATTTTTCATTCGGTTCAAAATTGTCTATCTATCACGCTAAAGATGATCTTGATTCGACAATTTTAATTTAATTTTTCTTCACTTCATCGACTTTACCGTCTAAACAGTACATTTTTTAGAACAATATGTTAATGTTTTTCACTTTGGAAATAAAAGATCTACAAAATAAAATTATAAACCACTTTCTATCATGAAAAAAAAATTGAAAAGTTTCAAAAATTTGCCAAGCCCTATAGCTTTACCGGTTGAATTTAAAACAATCTCGATATTTTTCTCACCATCTAGACTATATTTCCAACCAAACGACATAAGTGTTAGGGGCATGCTACTTTTGGGACGGCTCTAATTTCGAACGGACCGAAGGCAGTTTTGGAATTTTTACAATTATTATCACTTTTATAATTTACCATGTGACGGGTTTGTCTTTTGTTTTAGAAAAAAAATGTATTAACATTTTTCATTCGGTGCAAAATTGTCTATTTATCAGGCTAAAGTTGATCTTGATTGGAAAATTTTAATTTTATATTTCTTCACTTCATCGACTTTAACGAATAAACGGTACATTTTTTATAACAATATTTTTATGTTTTTCTCTTTGGAAATGAAAGATCTACAAAATAAAATTAAAAACCACTTTCTATCATGAAGAAAAAATTTCCAAAATTTGCCAAGGCCTATAGCTTTACTGGTTGAATTTAAAACAATTTAGATATTTTTCTAACTATCTAGACTATATTTCCAATCAAACGACATGATTGTCAGGGCCATGCTACTTTTGGGATGGCCCTAATTTTGAACGGACCGAAGGCAGTTTTGGAATTTTTACTGTTTATTATCACTTTTATAACTTACCATGTGACGGGTTTGTCTTTTGTTTTAGAAAAAAAATGTATTAAGATTTTTCATTCGGTTCAAAATTGTCTATCTATCAGGCTAAAGATGATCTTAATTGGACAATTTTAATTTAATTTTTCTTCACTTCATCGACTTTACCGCCTAAACGGTACATTTTTTATAACAATATTTTGATGTTTTTCTCTTTGGAAATGAAAGATCTACAAAATAAAATTAAAAACCACTTTCTATCATGGAAAAAAAATTGAAAAGTTTCCAAAATTTGCCAAGCCCTATAGCTTTACTGGTTGAATATACAACAATCTCGATATTTTTTCACCATCTAGACTATATTTCCAATCAAACGACATAAGTGTCAGGGCCATGCCACTTTTGGGACGGCCCTAATTTCGAACGGACCGAAGGCAGTTTTGGAATTTTTACCAATTATTATCACTTTTGTAATTTACCATGTGACGGGTTTGTCTTTTATTTTAGAAAAAAAAATGTATTAAGATTTTTCATTTGGTTCAAAATTTTCTATCCAACAGGCAGAAGTTCTACTTGATTGGACATTTTTTATTTTATTTTTCTTCGCATCTTCGACTTTACCTTGTATGTAAAGGTAACAAGGTCGAAGAAGTGAACAAAAATAAAATAAAAAATGAAACAGGTTTGTTTTCGGGAAAAAATTAATTAAGATTTTTTATTTGGTCCAAGTTTGTCTATCCAACAAACTAAAGTTCATTTTGATTGGACAATTTTTATTTTATTTTTCTTCGCTTCTTCGACTTTAGCGTAAAAACGTTACAATTTTTATAACAATATTTTTGTATTTTTCTCTTTGGAAATGAAAGACCTAAAAATAAGACTAAACACCATATTCTATCATGAAATAAAACTTTCAAAGTTTCAAAAATTTGCCAAGCCCTGTAGCTTTATCGGTTGAATTTAAAACAATCTCGATATTTTTCTCACTATCTAGACTATATTTCCAATCAAACAACATAAGTGTTAGGGCCATGCTATTTTTGGGACGGCCCTAATTTCGCACGGGCCGAAGTCAGTTTTGGAATTTTTACCGATTATTATCACATTTATAATTTATCATGTGACGGGTTTGTCTTTTGTTTTAGGGAAAAAATGTATTAAGATTTTTCATTTGGTTCAAAATTTTCTATCCAACAGGCAGAAGTTCTACTTGATTGGACATTTTTTATTTTATTTTTCTTCGCTTCTTCGACTTCTATGTAAGGTAACAAGATAAAGTCGAAGAAACGAACAAAAATAAAATAAAAATGTAACAGGTTTGTTTTAGGGAAAAATATATATTAAGATTTTTTATTTGGTCCAAGTACCTATCCAACAAACTAAAGTTCATTTTGATTGGACAATTTTTATTTTATTTTTCTTCGCTTCTTCGCCTTTAGCGTGAAAACGGTATAATTTTTATAACAATATGTTTGTATTTTTCTCTTTGGAAATGAAAGACCTAAAAAGTAAGACTAAACACCATATTCTATCATGAAATAAAACTTTCAAAGTTTCAAAAATTTGCCAAGCCCTGTAGCTTTACCGGTTAAATTTAAAACAATCTCGATATTTTTCTCACCATCTAGACTATATTTCCAATGAAACGATATAAGTGTTAGGGCCATGCTACTTTTGGGACGGCCCTAATTTCGAACGGACCGAAGGCAGTTTTGGAATTTTTACCGATTATTATTACATTTATAATTTATCATGTGACGGGTTTGTCTTTTGATTTAGAAAAAAAATGTATTAAGATTTTTCATTTGGTTCAAAATTTTCTATCCAACAGGCAGAAGTTCTACTTGATTGGACATTTTCTATTTTATTTTTCTTCGCTTCTTCGACTTTACATTGTATGTAAGTAAAGGTAACAAGGTAAACTCGAAGAAGCGAACAAAAATAAAATAAAAAATGTAACAGGCTTGTTTTAGGGAAAAAGTATATTAAGATTTTTTATTTGGTCCTAGTTACCTATCCAACAAACTAAAGTTCATTTTGATTGGACAATTTTTATTTTATTTTTCTTCGCTTCTTCGACTTTAGCGTCAAAACAGTACACTTTTTATAACAATATTGTTGTATTGTTCTCTTTGGAAATGAAAGACCTACAAAGTAAGTCCAAACACCATATTCTATCATAAAATAAAATTTTCAAAGTTTCAAACATTTGTCAAGCCCTGTACCTTTTCAGATTAAATTTGAAACAATTTTTTCCCGCCATCTAGACTATATTTCTAATCATATAACATTAGTTTCAGTGCCAGGCCACTTCAGGGACGACCCCAATTTTAACGCAACGGACCATAGTTTTGTGACGCTGACAGAATTTTTTTGACATTTTGCATTTTTGCTTTTCACAGCTTTATCAGTAATTTTAGAGCAATTATAATTTGAGTTTGATAAGTCAGTTTTGGAGTATCTATCCAATGAGCTCAAACTCGTTTTATTAGGAAACATTTAATTTTAAATTTTTACACTTTTCCGGCAGGACACGCGTACTGATTGATATTTTCTGATTTTTTTTTCGGATGTTTCTTTGGCTTTCTAGCGCGCACAATCTGACAATTTCTCTACGATCAACTTAATGTTTCCCGCTTTTCCGGCATTCCACGTTTCCACAGCTTTTTCCACCGGCGCTACAATGAACGACGTTTTTCACGACGTCTAGAATCGACGTCTAGAAGGATGAAGCAAATGACACCTTTCCCAGCATTCTACCCACCCTCTGGCTCCCGTTAATCAAATGCAATGGAGGCCTTTTTTTTCCTTCTAAAAACACCCAGACAATACACTACAGGAAATAAATATATATATATATATATATATATATATATATATATATATATATATATATATAATACATGTGTTTAAACAAAGACGATTAGTACTATATCAAAATTGTATTGGTAAATTCGTTACCTTACGAATAAATAAGCCCCTGTGATCGTATAGTTTTCAACATTATACTAAAATCAATTCACATCTGGGAATATTAGGGCGATTCCTCATCAAGAATCATTTAAGAATTTTTGCTCGATCTCGGACTTGGTTTTGATGGTCTAGAACTCTCACTTCTATACTACTAAAGCTTTAAATTATATTTATTGCTTATTGCTCTCTCCGTAAACGCACGCGGACTGTGTGAACCTGACCGTTAGCGACGGAATACGTCGAAATTGTAAAATAGTAGATAGAAGATGGAGATAGATAGACAAATAGATAGATAGATAGATAGATAGATAGATAGATAGATAGATAGATAGATAGATAAATAGATAGATAGATAGATAGATAGATAAATAGATAGATAGATAGATAGAGATTCGATTATGTCACCTCAAAAAAATTTCAACTACATATATCATTCCTACACCGCAAAATTACGTAGCTACATTTTTCGTTGTAAGAAATATGGCATCTGTTTTCGGCTTCTTATATAATGGCTACCCTTGACACCTATTATGTTACTTCTTAGCACTGCGGGGTCAGTTAGCCAGTGAAGCCAGAAATTGTAAAATCTACATTTAATTATTATGCCGCAATTTATAAACTCAATTTAAAGAAAGAGTGATTAATAATAAACCAAAGAGCTTCCCTTGAGAATCATGAATATTAATTATTTACTCGCATCTGATGGTAACCTAATAAACCCTCCCTAATGCCCTGCTAAACAGCAATCTAGAACCCGGGCATCGCGTTGTATTCGCAATTAGATGGATTTGTACGTGGAATCGCAATAATTACGTAACGAACGGGGAAAGACGGTGGCGGCGTCTGACCCACCACCCACACAGACACACACACACACACACACCCGCCCCAAACCAATTCCGCGCCGGTTGATTAGCGACGACAAACACATATTAGCATTTTATTGCTTTAGCCCGAGCCCTCTACGCCCTCCAGATAAAGTGGAATTAAAACTGAAGAGCTCTTTGATCTCCACTGTATTAACTAAACTGCACTTATTAAATGAGAGAGAGACGGCGCGTCGGCGGCGCCGCCGCCGCCATGCCCCGCACTCCCTCTCACTCCCACCCCCATTCATTACGCCGTTTAGACGCAACTTAATAACTTGTTAAAACGATGATTAAAACATTCTCGACTCGGTTTTGGTTTAATTTTGTTTCCATTAAAACACGGTAACAATTTTAATTTTAATTAGCGTCGCGCAAGTGGAAACGCTCAAAGACGACGGCGGTCGGTTGTACAATTCATAGTGCCTTTATTTACAAAAAATTCACAGCTCTAAAAAGGAAACGAATTACATAATTAAAAGTCAAGTTTACTCGTTAATTAGTTTTGCAGTACAATTTTTACCATCCTACAGCTTAATTTCATAAATGTTTTGTTTGCACCTCAATCAATATCAATTCACTAGGATCGTTTTGTTATTAGCGACATCGCTATGGTTTTAATATTTTTCTATTAATGATTCAAACACATGTTATTATGCTTATACTGGTTAAACTAGTGGGTTATATCTGGTGGTTTATTTTGTAGTTGTAAAACTTGTTATTTTGCATCAATGAAATGAAAGATTTCATGTCGAAAACTTATTTAAAATGAAATGATTTTTTAATTAAAGAGATTTCGTTGTAAATCTCTTTAATTAACAAAAGATTTCGTTGTAATTATTTTTGTGACGTAAAAATAACGCTTGTAAACGGCTGCCTCCGATAAACCAGGGCTTTTACACGCTATAACAAAGTTACACATCGTCGTTAAGTGGTAACATGATATAATTGCATTTTTTTAGGAAAATGATTCGGACACTTCGTTCATTTTGTTGCGAAAATTGTTTAAGGAGTAATATGTCATAATTCCATTTTTTTTTTAAAGAAAATAAGTAGCACATTATGTTCACTTTGTTGCAAAAATTGTTTAAGGAGTAACATTTCATAATTCAATTTTTTTTAAAGAAAATAAGTAGGACATTATGTACACTTTGTTGCAAAAATTGTTTAAGGAGTAATATGTCATAATTCCATTTTTTTTCCAAGAAAATAAGTAGGACATTATGTCCACTTTGTTACAAAAATTGTTTAAGGGTTAACATGTCATAATTCCATTTTTTTTTAAAGAAAATAAGTTAGACATAATGTTCACTTTTTTGCAAAAATTGTTTAAGGAGTAACATGTCATAATTGCATTTTCTTTTAAAGAAAATTAGTGGTTTCTTCGATTTGTTGCAAAAATACAATTCAATGATATGTCTAACTCAGTCGTGAGGCCTTTCCGCCGGCAAAGGGAGAAGTTCAGAGGATTTAAATCACTTGGAATTTACCTTAACTTCAAAGAAAACCTGTGAATGGTATTCGCGAAAATTCGCCCCGATGAGATTCGAACTCACGTTCCCTAATCCGCAGTACGGGCGGATATGGCTATCATCCGCTATAAAAGGGAAAAGCTTTATGTTTTGATAATAATAAACATAACGATTTTTCATTTTATATTGGGAAACCCCTTGGGATAATAGCCCTATAATTTTGTTTTTAAATTTTAACATAAAGATACTTTTAAGCGTGGATTCTATCGCACTAGATTCCTCATTCATCACGAATGGAAACCAATTAATGTAATAATTGAAATAATAATTGAAATAACATTTAAGTGTAAAATATATTGTTGTTTATGGAATTAGGGAAGAAATTGTCATAATTTATGTTAAATTTTGTATAGTAGGATAATGTGTTTAGAGGCCCGTGTCTGTCTCGTACTGAGCATTGGGGATCGAACTCAGGATCCCAAGCTGTGCAAACTATCGCGAATCACCATTCATTGTTTTTCAGAGATTTTCTGTGAATTTAAGGTAAATACGGCCACCACCACCACCGCCGCATGAGGGACCGGGCTAGCTGTAAACAGCTACTGGTATCAAACAGCCCCTGTTTCGATCCGATGATGGAGAAGCGTATTTTAAAAATTCAAAAATATTGTTCGAAATTTTCGATTTATATTAAAGAAAAATCTTTATAGGGTTATCAATCGTGAGGCTTTTCCGTGGATCAAGGGAGAAACTCAGAGGAGTTTCAGCACCTGGCATTTACCTTAACTTCGCAGCAAACTTCGGAAAAACTGTGAAAGATGATTCGCGAAAATTGGCCTCGATGGGGATCGATCCTAATGCTCAGTTTGAGACGGATGACGGCTCTAACCACTCGGCCACCCAGCTGGGTTTTATATTTCATTATCTTAACTTCACAGACTTATCGGTCACATAATTACATTTTACTTTTAATGTTAAGAAAAATAAAAGCATTTTACAGCAATATAAGTTGATTCCGATTTCTAAAAGTTGTGATATTTGTAAAAATATATAGAAAATCAGCGGAAAAGCCTCATGGCTAATATCCCTATAAAGATAAATGTTTTTTTTATATAGAAAATACATGACTTAAAGGCCTAGTGGTTAGAAACCCCATCCATCTCCTACTTTCGCCTCTCGGGAGCGAACCACAGGTTTTCTGTGAAGTTAATATAAATATACCAGGCGATTACACTCCTCTGAATTTGAATAATGAAATAACTCACCATTTTATATCGTAATTAATTCTTTTTTTGAATTATAATGAGGCTTGACTTTTTCTATCAAACCATATTAATTTAGCCCTTAAATGCATATTGTTGCAGAACTGCAACATTACCTTTTAAAATGTTCACACGTAATTAAAAACGTTATTTTAAAAACTGCAATTCTACATAGATATCTGTATACATTTTGCTAATTCTTGTCAATTCTTATGTTTTGTAGCAAGTGGGCGACTGATTATCTGATATACTGAGTATCCAGTATTTAGTATCAATTTTGAAAAATCATACATTTAAGGGCTAAATTACTCGTAAAACTGTTTTTGTGATGTAAAAATTATATCAGAAACGGCCTCTTGTCGGACATCTTAAGAAATCAAGACATTACGCCCGGTTTATCCAACGAATCTTGAAGCTCGTCTTATAAAAGCTCGTCTTATAAAAGCTCGTCTTATAAAAGCTCGTCATATAAAAGCTCGTTTTATATATCACCACGTTTTAAATTTTTATTCTGTTGCACCAAACATATGTAGATCTTACTTAGTCTAAAAGTCGTTTTAGATAAGACAATTTCTTAGTTCAAAAGTTGTTCAAGAAATGAATTCATATATCCTCCCTTCCATACAATTTGTCCTTGACAAATACAACGCGTTATATTTTTCCATTCCATCTACCATCCAATTCAATATTTCAAATAATTTGCTGTATGATACAAGATTATTTAGATTGTCTCGCATCTTGACTAACTTTTGAGTCAATAAATTGTCTTGTCTAAAACGGCCTTTACAATGTTAAGGTCGTTTTAGACAAGACAATTTCTTAGCTCAAAAGTTGTTCAAGAAATTAATTCATATATCCTCCTCCCATACAATTTGTCCTTGACAAATAGAACTCGTTATATTTTTCCATTCGATCTACCATCCAATTCAATATTTCAAATAATTTGCTGTAGGATACGAGACAATTTAAATTGTCGCGCATCTTGACTAACTTTTGAGTCAAGAAATTGTCTTGTCTAAAACGACCTTTACAATGTAATACCGTCTTATCGTTTTTAGATCAGATTTTTGTTTGGTGCAACGCTTTAAGACCGTCTTATTATTAAGACGGTCTTAAACTAGATAAGATTCGTTGGAGAAACCGGGCGTTAGTATTTTAGTATCGAGAAAACTGCTATTTTAACACAAATCAGGCTGAAAGACCACGACCGGTGGCCTCTTGTACATGTATCTTGTATGTATCTGTACAATAAATATATCTTCTTCTTCTAACACAAATATTAATGTGATGTTAAGGAAATTAAGTAAAGTATATGTAATTGAATAACTCACCAAAATTCATTGTAATTGCATTATGTTGAGGTATACCACTCTCAGCAAAACCATATTCATTTCTATATACATACAACTTTTTTGTTGACGCAAAATTGACATCAAAAACGACTCTTGTTACGCCACCCTTTGCTAGAAAACCAGATTTTTAAGTTTAGTTTTAGTAATATATTTTTAGTAATATATATACGAAACGTTGGTGAAAGCGTGCTATTAATTAACATAGCGATATCGATAATAACTTCAGAACAACCCCCTGTGGTCTGTAGTAGCAGCAATAATCACTCTTTACAAACAAAACTGATACAGTCCAACAACTATTATAAGATAATATACACAATCGTTATTATATTTATACACTGATATTTACAAGAACTCAACACTAAGTAGTAACTATATACATGTCTCTTTAAATTTCAGGTTTAAACCATTTGCAGTCCTTTGGTGATGTTCTCCACGTGCTCCTTGGCTTTCAAGCGGAGCGCTGCTATTGACGTACTCCGCAAATCAGGGTTGATGTTGGGGGAGTGCGTATGCGCCACCGGGGGGTGCCTATTATGGTCACCCGGCACCGGTGGCGTTAAATAGCTCGGGTAGCCCGTCTGCGGGTGGCTGAGGAAACCGGGCAGGGCTGAGAGCAGCGGAGGCGAGAGCCACGGGTCCATCGGCAACGCTAAACTCGAACCCGCGGCCCTCTGCAGCGTGGACACCGCGTGGTACTCGCTCAACCCCAACCGTGCCGCCTCCATCTTCTCCTGCCGCCGCCACTTGGCTCTACGATTTTGAAACCACACCTGCAAGTACAAAATAGCAGGCTACAATTAACATCCATTATCCGGAAGTCAGACCATTACAGTGACAAATGATGTACTCTAATATCATTACTGTTACAAACATGATTATATTTGACGAGCAATCATAGGCAAACGCAGGGGACCTGAGTGATATAATGCACCTAATATATACGTTTATTGATTACTAAATAAACATAGGTGTTTATTTGGGGAAATGCGTTTAAAATTGATCATGGAAACGAGCGGGCGGTTTACGTGGCAAGTTTAAGTTTAATGAGATTTTGACATGCAGGCATTGTTAGTCCGCCGCAATAACCACCTGTTTTCTTCAGGCGCACCCCATTTACGTTTTTTTTTTGTTGTGTCGACCGCCCCCACCCGTTCAGTTCCTTATTGCCACCGGTAATTTCATCTTTTGCGATCGTATCAGTGATTTATGACAAATTACCTGTTTGCCTTGTGGATAAGGGGTTGCTGTTTGTGTGTAATCGAGCGGACATTAAGAGTGCGCCCAATTAAATATTAATCGGGAGCGGTATTACACTGTTTTTCATTGGTTGATGTAATTTATGGGCTTACAAGTGGAGCACGGTAGGAATTTAATTGTTATTGTGATTATACTGCAAATAGTTGCTTTATTCAAGTAATTAGTTCACATTCATATAAATTCTAGAAATTACCCTCGATGTTTTTCAACGAAAACTGTATTAGCCCCAATCTGTCTGTATAATTTTTAACGTCAGATGCGAAAAACTGAGAAATGATTACAGGGTTAGTGATGAAATTTTTACAATAAAAATTAAAATAATAAAAATTAATTTTATGCTATCTATTAATACTAATTCTAATCAAAAATTCGAAAACCGTTTGTAGACATCTCCATCCGTTTTCTCGTCACAACCCTTCAAATTACGTAAAAGTTGCTTGAAATTACTATTTAAAAATAGCACTTTTCGAGCTGTAAGTGTTTGTTATACCGACTTTTAGTTTATGTTTTCGGATTCAGGAGATTGCTTTTCATACGATAATTCTATTATACCCAATCTCCCTCCATTACTTTTAACATGGCATGCGAAAACCGAGAAATAATCAAAGGTTAGAGGTGAATTTTTGCAATTAAAATTAAAAAATTAAAAATTAATTTTATGCTGCCAATCAATACTGTTTAGATAGTTATTAATAATCCGAAAACCGTTTGTGGATATCTCTTTCCGTTTTCGTGCTACAACCCTTCAAATTTAGTGAAAATTGCTTGAAATTACCATTTTAAAAACGTCATTTTCGGGCCGTACATCAGTAAGTTTTTATTGTACCGACTTCTAGTTTGTGTTTCTGGATTCAGGAGGTGATTTTCCATACCAGAACACCATTATTCCCGATCTACATCCATTACTTTTAACGTGACATGCGAAACCCCGAGAAATGGTCAAATTCTAATTATTGTTGACACATAAGGGAGATGTGTGTCAACAATAATTAGAATTGTGGACGAATTATTACCTATAATTGGGCCTTTGAGAATGAACTTGGTGTAAGTCATATTTGAATTATTTTGAAAAGCAGAATATTTTGCGCTTGGTATTTATGTAAAATGACGCACGCAGTTACATTTTTATTTATGATATTAGATCATAATATTAATCATGTTTTTATTACACTTTATAAAGATTATAATATTAATCTTTTTTTATATTACTTTATTACAAGGCTACCAATATAAAATAAAACGTTTAAAAGATCTTTTATGATAGTATTACGAATTACAGTTCCTCTCAATTTTATTTTTCATTGTATGACTCAACTGCGGCCCCGAACAGTGTATAAAAATCGGTTTCCGTAATTAAATTGACGTGTTTGCCGGAGGGTGAACAATATCCGCCTTTAAAATGCGACGTGTTTGTATTCGCATGCAGCCAGCCGCCCCACAAAACGAACGGAGAAGAAGGGACGATCCCGGCAGCGCGGATCCACCCCTTGATTATCCTTATTCTTGGGCTCAACCGCCGAGCGGCCATGCTGCCTTCCATCCTACCCTCCAAAAGAAAATTGGTTCTGAACTGATGCATTAATTGTCAATTTGATGTCATTCTCTGGCGGGCCTAATGGGCGCCGCTGAAGCTGTCCCAAATTGACTAAATCTAATAAAAAAAAACTTTTATAGCGAACGACCCCCCTTATACGTTGTCGAACGCAATCAGAAATTATAAACTTTTTTGCAGGACGCCACAGCAAACAACTCTTTTTTTTTTCTTTTCTCTCTCTCGTTCCCACTAACTTTTCCCCCGGGGCGATGCAGGCGATCCAATATTAAATTTGTCTTCATTTTGATATTTAATTATTTTCCGGGGCGAGCTTTGTCGTCAAAGCGCCCTGCCCCGAGCCCATTAGTGGCCGTAATTAAAGATGTTTTAATTAATTCTTTACCGGGCGACGCGCGGCGGCCAATTTATTCAATCGCACCATCGATTTTTCGAATTGCCAGCGAAAAATCCGATTTAAAATGGAAACAATTGCACGCAATTACGCGGCCTGTTAATAAGTCCTGAATAAACCGGAAAATTGCCGCGTGAATCTATATATGCCACGCCACAAACGATTTAATGGAAAATTTAAACGGCATAAATAATAATCATAATTCGCTCGAGGTGAAATTATTTGCTGGGGTGTATTGATTTTCGTCGCGGCATGTTATTAAAATGTTTGCTTTGTTTAATAATATATGTTTCAAATTATTTATAATTGTGTTTTGGAATTGGTTATTATTAGTTTTATTAATTGGATTAATATTTCAGACGACCCAGTTCAGTGGCGCGAATCATCTTTCACAGTTTTTCAGAGGTTTTCTGTGAAGTTAAGGTGATTAAACTCCTCTGAGCTTCTCCCTTGACCGGCGGAAAAGCATCACATCCCTTTTATCAAAATCTCCCCCTGAAATATTTTAGCAAAATGCAATTTTTTAAATAGCAATAGATTATTAGTTTATTCAGTAAAAATTGCTCACCAACTTGTAATTAGAAAAAATGTACATAATTCACATAGAAAAATATATGAAGAATTCATTTATAAAACCCCCAATTTGGTATCGTCATTATCTTGGAAGATATGTAGATGGTATGTAAAAAAAATATTTGTTAAGGGTAACTTCTTCAGAACCATATGTTCGTCATATTGTAACAATAGGCATTTTACACAATTTCTATAGTAAATATATGACGAATTGGTTAATATAACCCGCAACTAGTTATCTTCATTATTTTGGAAGATATATAGCAGGAACGTTCATTCATAATTTGTTTGAGGTAATTTGTTCAATAAGGAATGCTCCTCAAGTTGAAATAACACGAATTTTACATATTCAAACAGACAAATATATAACGAATGCATTTCTAGGACTCCCAACATGTTATCTACATTATTTTGAAAGATATGTAGACGCTCAGTTGAAAAATAATTAATTTGAGATAATTTCTTCAATAAAGAATGCTCACCAAGTTTTAATTAGAATAGTTTTACATATTTCTTATAGCAAAATACATGAAGAAATACTTTCTAAAAACCTCAACAAGTTATCTTCATTATTTTGAAAGATATATACACAGAAAGTTGAAAATTATATTTTTGGTGAAATTTCTTCAATACAGAATGCACAGAAAGTTGTAATAAGAGGAATTTTACATAATTCGTACAGAGAAATCTATGGATAATTAATTTATAAACCCTAAATTTTTTATCTTCATTATCTTGGAAGATATGAAGACGGGAAGTAGTAAAATAATCTGTTAGAGACAAATTCATGAAAAATGATTGCTCACCATATTTGTAATAAAAGCATTTTTCACAATTTCGGCAGAAAATGTATGAAGAATTCATTTTCATAATTAAGACAACCAGTTATCTTAATTATTATGGAATAAGTAGTAATAATAACAATTTGCCATTATTCATATGGCAAACTGTGTGATAAATGCATTTAAATATTACAAACATTATTATTTAGGTTTGGTAATGCAGTAACCATAACCCCTTGTTGTATTGGCTAAATATATTACAGGTTGTTGGGAATTAATTAATAATAATTAATTTAGTATAATTTTAAAATGATTTTGGCGTTTGTTCCCTTCTTCAAACTACCAATTCGAATATCTGTATGATGTGCATCTAATATAACAATACCAGAAATAAATAGAATAACAGAAGAAAACAATTTTTTAAGGCTTATTTATAAGCCACCGTTTCTTCTTTTTGTTAAACTATAATCCAGTTCGCCGCTCCACCCTTAAATAATAATACCAACAACGGAAAAAATTAAATCCGGGCGTCGTCGGACTCGTTTTAAAAGATCTCAAGATCTCAATCACAGCCTCTCCATGTATGTATATCTTACGTAATTCTTATTGTCCGCCGCTTGCCGCCTTTCAAGCGGTCTCTTCTTACACGGTCTCATGTTACACCCCCTCCGGGGCAAAAAAAAAAAACGTTGACACCGCGGATGTCGGCTGCCAGCGGTGCCCCCGCGTGATGTATGATACCTGCGACAGCACTCCCCCTAAACGTAATTGCCCCGACAATACCTATATAATTAGTGAAATTTTCCCGCGCGCCGAAAAGTCAACGCAGAAATAAATTGGCAGTTACACACATCAACGTCAGGGGCTTTCTTTGTGCCACCCGTGACATGTAATTTGTAGCGGCTCGTGCGGGTCACGTGCGCCCGCCGATTGTTTAAAACTAGCTACAATGTCCCGGGGGCGGCATGAGCGCCCCCGCTTGTTTGTTGTGTATGTGTGTGTGTGTCGGTCAGCGGTCGTTATTAGCGTCATATTACTTCCATGGCCCATGCTAATAACGAAATGAGGGGACTGGATTAGGCCCCCGAGAGCAACCGGCTTATTGCCGCACACTAAAACGGTTCTCATTACTTTACAAATCATAATTAAGGGGCCACCCTTTATTAAATACGTTTTACACAGCCGCCATTCGGGTTAGATTTAGTTAAGCGAATGAATAAATTTATAATATCCAACAGAATTTAAATTTAATACCCGTTTTTATAAATAATAGTTAAAAATAACTCACCCTTAAAATCTAAATGAAGACAATAGACAATATAAGCGAAATTTACTAAACCAGGTAGGTAGCTGAACCCTCTACTGAGTAAGCTAAAGTCAATCTGCTTGCATGAAACTATGATTATTTTTTAAATATCTGTAACGTATATTACATCAAACAAATACTTTTCAACTTCCTATCTTTCAAATAATGAAGATATATTGTTGGGGTATGTAGAAAGTAATTCTTCCTGTATTTTTCTATGAGAATTATGTAAAACTCATCTTATTAAAACTTGGTGAGCAGTCTTTATTGAAGAAATTATCTCATTCAATCTATTTTTCAACTTCCCAGCTACATATCTTTCAAAATAATGAAGATAACAAATTGGGGGTTTTAGAAATGCATTTAGAGTACAATTTGCTGTATGAAATATGTACAATTATTAGTATTACAACTTGAGGAGCATTTCTTATTGAAGAAATTACCTCAAATAAATTATAATACAAATTCCCGTCTATATATCTTCTAAAATAATAGTTTTGGGGATATGGAAATGAATTATTTATACATTTTTGGTAGATATTATGTAAAATGCTTGTTATTATGATATGGTAATCATTCGTTTTTCAAGAAATTACCTCTAAAACAAATTATTTTTCTACTCGTTTACATATGTTTCAAGATTATGAAGAAAACAAATTGGGGGTTTTATAAATTAATTTTTCATAAATTTTTCTGTAGGAATTATGTAAGATTCTTCTTATTACAACTTTGTGAGCATTCTGTATTGAAGAAATTAAATCAAACAAATTATTTTCAACTTCCTGTGTATATATCTTTCAAAATAATGAAGATAACTTTTTTAGAAATCAATTCTTCACGCATTTTTTAGGGGAATTATGTAAAACTTTTATTATCAAAACCTGGTGAGCATTCTTTATCGAAGAAATTACCTCATACAATTTTTTTTTCAACTTCCCATCTACATATCTTTCATAAAAATTAAGATAACGTGTTGAGGTTTTAGAAATACATTTATCATACAATATTTTGTATGAGTTATGTAAAATTGTTCTTTTTACATCTTGAGGGGTATTCCTTATTGAAGAAATAAGAAATAAATTATGATTGAACTTCCCATCAATATATCTTCCAAAATAATGAAGATGACTGCTTGATGGTTATGGACATGAATTTTTCATAATTTTTTTTTTGTAGAAATTGTATAAAATCCTTATTATTACAATATGATGAGTACTAATTTTTGAAGAATTCACCTCTAACAAATTATTTTTCAATTTCCCATCTATATATCTTCCAAGATAATGAAAATAAGAAATTGAGGGTTTTATAAATTAATTCTTCAAACATTTTTCTGTAGAAGTTCTTCTTATTACAACTTTGTGAGTATTCTGTATTGAAGAAATTACACCAAACAAATTATTTTCAACTTCCTGTATATATATCTTTCAAAATAACGAAGATAACTTTTTTAGAAATCAATTCTTCACGCATTTTTTAGTTGAATTATGTAACACTTTTATTATCAAAACCTGGTGAGCATTCTTTATCGAAGAAATTACCCCATACAATTTTTTTTTCAATTTCCCATCTACATATCTTTCAAAAAAATTAAGATATCATGTTGGGAGGTTTTAGAAATACATTTATCATACAATATTTTGTATGAGTTATGTAAAATTGTTCTTTTTACATCTTGAGGGGTATTCCTTATTGAAGAAATAACAAATAAATTATGATTGAACTTCCCATCAATATATCTTCCAAAATAATGAAGATGACTGCTTGATGGTTATGGACATGAATATTTCATAATTTTTTTTCTAGAAATTGTGTAAAATCCTTATTATTACAATATGATGAGTATTAATTTTTGAAGAATTCACCTCTAACAAATTATTTTTCAACTTCCCATCTATATATCTTCCAAGATAATGAAAATAAGAAATTGAGGGTTTTATAAATTAATTCTTCAAACATTTTTCTGTAGGAATTATGTAAAGTTCTTCTTATTACAACTTTGTGAGTATTCTGTATTGAAGAAATTACACCAATTTATAATGACAATATTTTTCAACTACCCATCTCTATATCTTTCAAGATAATGAAGATAAGAAATTCAAGGTTTTATAAATTTATTCTTCACATATTTTCTGTAGGAGTTACGTAAATTTCTTCTTATTACAACTTTGTGAGCATTCTGTATTGAAGAAAATACACCAAAGAAATTATTTTCAACTTCTTGTGTATATATCTTTGAAAATAAAAAAGATAATTTGTTGGAGTGTTTAGAACATAATTCTTCATAAATTTTGCTATGAGAATTATCTAAAACTCTTCTAATTCTAAATTAGTGAGCATTCATTATTGAAGAAATAATCTCAAACAATTTATTGTTCAACTTCGCGTCTACATATATTTGAAAATAATGAAAATAACTGGTTGCGGGTTATGGAAATTCATTCTTCATACATTTTCTGCAGAAATTGTGTAAAATACTTATTATTACAATATGGTGAGCATTCATTTTTCATGAAATTATCTCTAACAAATTATTTTACTACTTCCCGTCCACATATCTACCAATATAATAAAGATAAGAAATTCAGGGTTTTATAAATTAATTATCCATAGATTTTTCTGTGCGAGTTATGTAAATTTCTTCTTATACAATTTTGTGACCATTGTGTAATAAATTACACCAAACTAATTATTTTCAACTTCCTGTGTATATATCTCTCTCCCAAAATAATGAAGATAACTTGTTGAGGTTTTTAGAAAGGAATTCTTCATGCATTTTGCTATGAGAATTATATAGAACTTTTCTAATTAAAACTTGGTAAGCATTCTTTATTAAAGAAATGATCTCAAACACATTATTTTTCAACTAGCGTCTACATCTATGAAATTTCCATCTATGAAATATTTACCAATCATTAGATGCACTTTAAGAAGTCGTAGAATTCAATGTTTGACGATGAACAGCCGGAAAACTATTGATACTCCTAATTTAGTTGCCTACATTTTTGGATAGCCCAAAATATAGTTCATTCATTAGCTATGTTTATAAACAACTACTATCTTGTTATCTATGAAATATTTTACATTGAATACCGGGAAAACTATGGATGCCCCTAATTTAGTTGCTTACGTTTTGGATAACTCATGATATACTTAATTATAAGCTATGTTTATAAGCAACGACCGCCTTGCCGTCTATGAAATATTTACCAATAATTAGATGCACATACAAATGTAGAATTAAAAGTTTGACTTTGATTAGCGGGAAAACAATGGATGCTCCTTATTTATTTGCCTACATTTTTGGATAACCCAATAACTAATTAATTCATTAGCTGTGTTTATAAACATTTACCAATAAAATATTCATAACTATTTCATAATATTTAATATGTTATAGTTTTATCACCCAGAATACAGACGCATTATATAGTTGACGATGACTACACACTAAGAATATTTTTATATTATTTCAAATTTATTTCTAGAAGAAGTGTTGCTTTAAAATTCGCGATTCCAGTAAATTCGATTTCAATGTTGTATCGCGCGCACGCTCGTTCTTGAGCGTCGGGCTTCCTGCTGAGTCCCGGTTCACTCAAGATGTCAGCAACAGATCCGCGAACCCGTAATACAATCTCGAGGGGGCATAATAGGGGCCAATCCGACCTCTGCCGTGTCATTAGCCGACACAATGCTCTTTATGCTACCGACCTACCTACTCTCTCCCTCTTTCATACAAATACAAAAATATACATCTGTACTAACATTCATTTACAAACAAAAATATTTTTTAAAACATATATAAGTGTGAATCCACCCCTTAGCAATCTACATATCTAGATTTCTATCTTCGAGCTAAGGTGGATTCACACTTATATATGTTTTATAAGATTGGCCTTGGTCTGATATCTCAAGCACTCTGTTGAAATATTATTCCATAGAGGGCACTACACGGTGATCCTGATAGCATGAGCACGTTGACGGTCATTACCATATGAGTGTGGATTGCTAACTGATGTGTTGCTGCCATATGGCGTTTAACTTTCCTCCTAGGGGGTTAGTAGTATCATTTTAAAAAATATATTTTGACTTATATATCTTTAATATTTATATTGATGTTGACGGTCATTACCATATGAGTGTGGATTGCTAACTGATGTGTTGCTGCCATATGGCGTTTAACTTTCCTCCTAGGGGGTTAGTAGTATCATTTTTAAAAATATTTTTTGACCTATATATCTTTAATATTTATATTGATGATTAAAAGCGAAACATTTTCATAGAATGTAGTTTTTATGTTATTATTAAATTACAATACTCAACAGACATTTTGGTGTCTTTGATTTTTTATACTCTTTCTAGGTAATTTGTAGGTGCAAAATCCAAAATAGTTAGAATTAGTATATAATATACAGTTTTCGAGATATTCATCAATTAATAACATGATTAATTTTCCTATAAACACTTTTTGTATAAAAAATCGTAATAAATTCAATTCTGGATATTAAAATTAGATAACGGTATTATTGTGTTTGGTAATTATTTAGCTTTAAAATTGGACGCTTTTATGCAGAAAGGTGCCAACCCACAAATTTTATTTGTCTTACCTTTATAATCAAGGTAAAAAACGAAATAAAAAAATATGTTTAGGGGAAAACTGTTGTAGAGCTATATTTTTTTGATTGAGGGTAGTTTTTCGCCGAAATACTACTTAGAGGAAAACTGTTGTGATTGTGGCGTAATGGCTAAAAGAAACTTCTTCTCTTTATATCGATATTTCGCTCTGGTTCAGAGTTTCTTCAGGATTTATCGAAATATCTATGTAAACAGAAGGAGTTTCTTTTAGTCCTTATGCCGCATTTCCAACAGTTTTCCCGTAACTAGTATTTCGGCGAAAAACTACCCTGAATAAAAAATATAGCCCTAAAGCTAGAAGTAAAATTAAATTGGGTAGTTCTTGATAGTTCTGCATATTTGGCTGGAGGGACAGCTACAGACACTTAGGCATCAAAATGGCCCCATTGTGAAACCTCCCTAAGGCCACTCACTCGTCCCACCAGTCAATTTTGCATGCGAGCTGCAAAACTCTGGCGGGTGAGGAGTTGCCAATGCTGGCCATACTAGGCCAGCACTCCCCTAGTATTAGATACCTAGTATTTGCTAGAGCTGGGCAGAGGCATATAACATGCTCTGCTGTTTCTAGTTCTTCATTGCACCCTCTACATAATGGGCTGTCCACCAGGCATAATTAACCTGATATTAATACATAATTTTGTCGAATGAAATTTCGGTCAATATCAACCTTATCAGGAATTTTAGTTAGCTGTAACTCCCATTTCATAAAAGATTAATGATTTCTTTAAAAAAGAAAGAAACATAATGAACTTAATTTATCAAATTACAACTATAAGAATTAATAATGAATTATATTTTACTTCTTCAGTTAGAAGTTAACCAGTCTTCTGGTTAAGATACACAAAATGCTTTACAGTGTAAAAAGTCAGGATAACCAACTGTATTTGCCCTATTTCTTGTTTCAACATATATTAACATATTTGTGATAATTTATAATATTTATCTGTGTGAAACTAATTAATTTGTTCTAAAAAAAAAAACTCACAGGAAGCAAACCACATTAATCTCCTGCCCAATGCTAATTCATCTCCTATTTAAATTAAGCCGTATAAATTTTTCCTCGCTCATTTCTTATCGCAACGCTCAAGCAGCGAGTTAATTGCCCCTAATGGGTCGTAATTACGCTGCGCCCGCGGGGGGGGTGGAGTTTGCCGCCGTCGCCGCTGCGCACCTCGCACCCACTGTCTCTCTCCAACTCCGACCGCCCCCCCTAAAACCAGCGCCGGATTAGCCCCAGTATTGTTAATTAAACCCTTAGACGGTTTAGTGACGGAATTTTCGTTAATAATGCCGTCATAATCAAAGTTCCGCACGGTGAGGGGGTGGGGTAACTGTTTATCACGCGCGCGGAAGGGCGGGGGGCGGAACTTGTTTAATTAACGCTTAATTATTATTTAGTGGCCTGTCGGTGTGCTGCTGATCGACGCTGTATGGAACTAGCCGGAGCTCTATTATAACTTCTTGTGCCGACGGGAAGTTTGTGTGTTAAAACTATTCAATTAGTAGGGGAGGGCGGTTGGAGCTTTGATTTTGCAGCCCTTTGTTGCATTGTTAATTTCGTGCTGTCTGTGATTGTCGTGGATTGTAACTTTATTAAAAACAGTGGGGAATTTGTTTTTGAAATTATTTAAACAAATATATTTAATGTTGAAATTATGCAAAACGGTTGATTAACATAAATAATTAATTGATTAACTAAACTGTCAGTAATTACATTGCGAAAGTGAAATATACCTAGAGACAGTTCAAACATCGCTAATATCTTAGTGTTGCCTCCTACAATTGCAGGTCAGAGCAGAGTATAAAACTCTTTCTAGGTAATTTGTAGGTGCAAAATCCAAAATAGTTATATATAGATATAGTATTGTTGCCGCCAACCTAGCGCAATTAAGGAAGTGATTTTCACCCCACATATTTCCACCCTCGCGATCTCAAGTGGGTACTCGACCGCCGCGTACCCAAGCAGTACGAATCCAGCATCACAAGTTAAAACACATCTTTCACATTTATATTACAATAAACTACACAATAAAATAAACGAAGAAAATAGCTAAAAGTGTTTCTATTCAATCCATTACTATCACCAAAAACAAGTATATCAGAAACAGTATATGATCTGCAATTGTAGGAGGCAACACTAAAGATATTAGCGATTTTTGAACTGTCTCTAGATAATTTTTGACATGCAGAATAAAAAATAGCCATATTTGATCTAGCAGAGCTAATTTAGAAAAATAAAATAAATGTTCGATATGCTGCTTATGCTGTTGGGAAACTGGTATAGTTGTCTCCAGTTTCCCAACAGCATAAGAGCATATCGAACATTTATTTTATTTTTCTAAATTAGATCTGCTAGATCAAATATGGCTATTTTTTATTCTGCATGTCAAAAATGACCTAGAAACATTGAAAAATGTCGCTCACTACAGAGATATCGCAGGACACAGATGTACACATGAGATTGTGGTTCAGGTCTTCCGCGGTCCACATCTGTAGGAAACAATAGGTTTTTGAGACTGCAGCATCTAGAAGATCGTCACCAAATAACAGTTGAACTCTGAACTAGTTCAACCGTTGTTTGGTGACGATCTCGAAGACGCTGCAGTCTCAAAAACATATCGTTTCCTACAGATGTGGGCCGCGGGAGACCTGAACCAGAATGTCAGGCTTATTGCGATAGCACAGCTGTATGAACTCAGACAGTTAGGCGAAGATTGGTAGCGACTAGTTATAATATATTCGGCAGATAGGCCGAATCAAGTAACTAGGCTGACACGACAATACAAGCAATGCAGATCCAAAGTTTGACGTTGAATAACGGGAAAACTATGGATACTCCTAATGGAGTTGCTAGCATTTTTGGATAGCTAATCCGTCAGTTTTGCCAACTTTCACACATAATGCGATGTTGTCATAAATAAACCGAGGTACATGATGCTATGAAATAGGAAGTTATCAATAATTTATGCAACATCTAACAATTTAATCATGGGTTATGGTTATCTTGCCTTTATACAACCAAACCTTAGTTAGTTTCAAAATGTATAGTTTATTTATGAATAACGTCTCAATGCAATTTTTTCACACACTTAGGCGCTTTCGTTTAGCATGGTTTTTTAGCATTACTAGTCGTCCCCGTGGCGTGCAGTATCGCTCAGATCTTCGGTCATGCGCCGCCGGTTGTAAGGGCCAAGGTAAAATTGTGCACATGGAAGCGACAAATAGAACAAGAGGCAATAAGCCCGTAACAGCCCAGAGTGATAAACAAAAACAGCTCCTATGTAAGCAAAATTTTAGTTTATTGCGTCCCACCAGATACAGAAAACAGCTATAGAGGCATATTATTATAAAGTATCTCGACCGTTTCGGGCTGGGCAATTACGCCCAGGCGTATTGAATAAACATTAATTACCGACCCTTGATTAGAAACGATACCGCACCACACACACACACACACATGACAAAAGATTTTCCCGTCCCCCCAACACTGACGAGCGCGCGCTGCGTGTGAGGGAATAAATTGTGGGCTCCGACGTTTACATGCTCCGGTGGATCCTTTAAAAACCGCCCCGCCGCTGCACAAAGGGCGATTATTTATGTTGGAACTCATGCGGCCCCTCGTCAACGGTGGCGCGAGCGAAAACGTTACATTATTGTCCTTGATCATGAATAAATTCCCGCCCGGAAGTTGAATTGGGGAAATTGTAAACGATATAATGATATATCAAAATATTGAAGAAGGCAATAAGTAAGTGTATTTATATAACGAATTTTGAATGATTATAAATTTTGTTTATTCTCCATAAATGCTGTAACTGGTTAAGATACTCAAAATGCTTTATTATTTATAACAAAATCTCAATACCCACAGACCGAGGAGGAATCACAACCACACACCTCGAGGCGAGGACGGAGGTAAGAATCTATCTAGGCTGATTATTGTTACCATTCCATCTAAAGTTCCTCATATTTGTTGTTATTAGTCTTATATAATAACAATAAATATGAGGAACTTTAGATGGAAGGTAACAATAATCAGCCTCATAGCTTCCTCCAAAAGCCCACGCAATTTCTCCACTCGCAATTTCTACGATACATCCTACAACCACTTCTTTAAAGCCTCCTGTAGGCTTAAAAAAAAAACAAAAATATCCAATTAATTCCCTTTAGGCTCTCCAAAATTATTCTCTCTATCATATGAACAACCCAGTGATGTGTTTGTGACGCCAACATTGCGGCCAAAACACTCGGCAAAAACTAATAATTTATTTGCGTTTTGAATTTTCCAAGGCAACAGTTGTCGACTCGCTAAATCAAACCGAAACACACCAATTGGCGGTAATTCGATGAATTTATGAGTACTTTTTAGCCCTAAACTGGTGATTAGCACCTTCGTGGCACCCCAGTAACCAACTGCGACGTTCATAAAAGTTCCTACCAAAAAACAACTCGATTCAAGAAGAGAGAATCAAAAGAATAGTTGATGGCAGCTTGTTCAATCTGCAGTTGATTGAACAAGCCTACTATTCTTTTGATTTTTTGATTTGGAGACGTTCGGTTGTGTCCATAAGTTGGCCCATCAATCCAAATGGTGGCATTTTTGAAAACCTTCAATAAAAATTATAACAAATTTAAAATCAAAATTACTTCTTGTATATTTACAACAAAAAATAAAATTAAAATTACTTCTTGTATATTTACAACAAAAAATTAAAACTACTTGTATATTTACAAACAATTTTTTTAAATTTGAAATCAATTATATTCAAATTTCATTTGATAACACTTGTAACACATTTTTGTGTGTAAACTATATCGAACACTAATAGTAGCTTGATATATTTAGACTCTTTATTTATATTGAACTATTATTATTAAATTGTTTTGAATTAATTAAAGAAGATTTTTGTTCTGAAAACTATATCGAACACCAATAGTATTACGCTTGATATGTTTAGAATCTTTATTTATATTGTATTATTATTATATTATCGTTTTGAATTGATTAATGATGATTTTTTTGTATGATAACCTTCTCATTCAAAAATCTAAGTGATTTACAAATAGAAAAACCTTTCCACACCAATGTTTTCCATTATACAATATAAAGGGGCATTGTTGGATTGAAAACTCCACATGAATAGCCTATTAAAACTTTGTAGTGGCAACATGTAACTACGGCCGAAAAAAAAAATGCCCAGGACAATTAGAATTAAACACAGATGGAAGCGCCGTAAAGTGCACGATTTTATAACATCCCTCCGGTGCCCTCTCGACCGGCCGGGTACAATAGGGCAGCCACTCGACTCGCTCTTTGTACTGACGCGCAGCTTGCCGCGCGGAAAAAGGGTGATTGCATTATCTTTTCAAAGGTGTAAGCACTTGAGTGTCCTGTAGAATAAACTGATGACATACTAATCAATTTTTTTTACGGATGCCGTATTGTTATAAGAAATTAATGGAGAGACTAGCAAACTGTGTAAATTGTATTTGTAAAAAATAGATATTGTCTGTTTGGCTACTCTAAAGGTCGCTTTAGACAAGACAATTTCTTGACTCAAAAGTTAGTCAAGATGCGAGACAATCTAAATTATCTCGTATCATACAGCAAATTATTTGAAATATTGAATTGGGTGGTAGATGGTAGAATGGAAAAATATAACGCATTTTATTTGTCAACGACAAATTGTATGGGTATTGTTTTAAGCAAGGTAAGACCAGCCCAGAACAGCTCAGAACAGCATGATAACTGAAAGCGGCGTAAAAGTCTAAAACGTCCCAATGTCCCTGAGCTGTTTTAAGCAAGCTAAGACCAGCCCAGGGCAGCTCAGAACAGCATGATAACTGAAAGGCGGTGTAAAAGTCTAAAACGTTCCAATGTCCCCCAAGGAAGAAAGCTGTTTTAAAACGCACAATATCACACCATTTCTAAAATAATTGTGTTTATGTAAGATGTAACTGTAACGTGATAAAATGCTAATAAAAAAAAGTTAAATTATCTAATAATAATGTTTGTTGGTCGCTCATATGTTTGATCAATATGCTCGCGGTACGGGCACGCACGGCTCTCGTCGGGGGGGCGGGTGTATGATGGAAATTACGCCGCCGCATCATTTGTCTTCGTGCGGAGGGAAAAACCCGGCTCCATTTTCCTCCGACAAACGAATTTTCCGGATGGCCGGACGCCGCCGGCTGGGGCGGTTCTCACACTTATATAGCAGTCGCCGCGGCGCTTTTTGCCGCCTCCCCTAATAGTGAATCAAGCGCGTGGAAGCGTTCGGTGGTGTTTATTTCTGCATCGTCGTTATCGGGAGTGGCGGGGATTAGCCTTAATATACTTGAAATGATACACACAAGAAAATTATGGGGAGGCTTTACAAGGTTGAATAATTTTTGATTGTGTAGGGTAATGACTATATTTACAACACATTCTTAGGACACCGTCTCCCCCAGAAGTTTGTCGATTACCCAGTTGGATCGACAAACTTCTGAGGGTGTGTGAGACGATTGCTCTACAGATTTCGATAAATTGCTCCGTTGATAGAAAAGTGACACAAGTCAAAATTTACCAGCCCAGAGTGATGAACGAAACGCACGTAGATTGAAGCATAAAAGAAAAATTTCACAATTTTTTTTAAACCCTAAATGGAAAATCGTAAGAAAAAAATACGGCCATTGAGTAGTTTCTTATTACCACGCCCCAACAAGATCAAATTCTGCACAATTGTACATCACTATTCATACATCCTACAAGACACTATATCTCCAAGAGTAAATGAACCAATTTGGTTTAGTTTCTCAATATAAGTAGATAATAGATGCAGGTATATGATAGTGAAGAAATTAAAGTAATATGTTACTAGGGTTGGTAGAAACAGATCACGAAAGTTGAAAATTAAGTCAACATTTACCAGCCCAGAGTGATAAACGAAAGGCATTTAGATTGAAGCATAAAAGAGAAATTTTACCATTATTCTGAAATCCGAAATGAATAATCGTAAGAAAAAAATGCGGCCATTGAGTAGTTTCTTATTACCAAGTCCCAACAAGATCAAATGCTGCACAATTATACAGCACTATTCATACATCCTATAAGACACTATATCTCCAAAAGTACACGAACCAATTTGGTTTAGTTTCTCAATATAAGTGGATAATAGATGCAGCTATATGATAGTGATGAAATTAAAGTGATATGTTACTAGGGTTGGTAGAAACTGATCACGAAAGTTGAAAATTATTTCAAGATGCAGCAAATCTTTTTTATGTGGTAATTTTTACATTCAAATCGCGAATTGCTGGGCAACCAGTTGCCTTAGCGAGCAACGGTTTGTAAAGGCGAATAGAGCAGCTAAATTCCAATAAGGAAACATCGAACACAGACCCATCGAATGTCACAATCAACGTCTGCCTGGAAAAAGTAACAAAGGGGTAGAGGTACGCATTTGAAGCGTGCATTTTTAAATATTTTATTTAATTAATACTTTTGGTTTTTTTCTAATAAATAATATTTTATAGTACAGAATATCTTAAGGGGTTATATACCTTTATTTTCTTAAAAAACTCGATTTTTTTTATTGCTTTATCTGAAAGTAAAACTCTTTGAGAACATTTTACGAAATTTATAGATCGAAAGTTACATTATTTTTTTCACTAAAAAACGCACTATTAAAAAATTATAATTTTGATTTTGCTACATACCTTTACAAAAAATCAAACTTTCCTCAATATTTCCGCACAAAAAGGTATATAACCCCTTAATAAAACGAAAAACAACGCAAAAATGCTATTGCACGAGAAAAAATAGTGATAGGTTGTTTAAAACCAATGAAACTATCACCAATCACCATCTCAAACAATTTGTTCTTAAAGGTCGTTTTAGACAAGACAATTTCTTGACTCAAAAATTAGCCAAGATGCGAGACAATCTAAATTGTCTCGTATCATACAGCAATTTTTTTGAAATATTGAAATGGATGGTAGATCGAATGAAAAATTATAACGCGTTCTATTTGTCAAGGACAAATTGTATGGGAGGAGGATATATGATTTCATTTCTTGAACAACTTTTGAGCTAAAGGTCGTTTTAGACAAGACAATTTCTTAGCTCAAAAGTTTTTCAAGAAATGAAATAATATATCCTCCTCCCATATAATTTGTCCTTGACAAATAGATTATAATTGTTATAATTTTGCATTCGATCTGCCATCCATTTCAATATTTCAAAAAATTTGCTGTATGATACAAGACAATTTAGATTGTCTCGCATCTTGTCTCTTGACAACTTTTGAGTCAAGAAATTGTCTTGTCTAAAACGACCTTAAGAAATTATCATGTCTAAACGACCTTTATACTACACTGTTTCCCGCAATTTTCCATGATTCAAGCCCTTTAATTTATGAATAATTGCTTGTTACAGATTATTATGTTTTTGGATGTGACAATAAAATGTACTAAAATTATAATTTGCTGTATGTTGCTTGTTATAAATCACAGTGAAAGCAACAACCATTTATATACTACCATTACTTATGTATTAGTACTATATATCTAAAATATCTTGCTCTTACAGTGTTGTTAATCAAAATTGATTCGTTTATGTCTTCATTCACTCACGCAGTGGCCTAATCAATTTCTTCCACCCTTCCAATTTGTAAACGCGCACTCAACCCTTAACTAATCGGTTAAGAAATTACCGGATCAATCGACACCCACCAAGCCCTAACACCTCTTCTCTCAGCAAAAACGCTCCATCCCGTTGAATTCCCACGCGCCTACAGCACCCCCCGATCACGCCAGAGATTATTGTTATGCCCGGGGAGGGCCGCTGGAATTTGGCCCGCGAGAACGAACATGTGTGGCGCCTTTTTACACACACCCACCCTCGCCATAAACAGCGGCCCGTTATTACGTAAAATCGAATCATTAAGTAACCGATTACGTTGCGCTCGACGGACGGTGGTAAATGATATAAAAGAACGCGTATGGGGTGCGTAATTTGTTATTGCTGCGATCCGCTGGTTAATGGGCGCGCCCTTGAGCGCATTATTGCCGCATTACGGGCGATACTTTCGGGTATTAAAAGGAATTTCTTCACTAATGTTGTGAAATGGGGGCGAATTTGTCGTATAAATACGGCGCACAATGAACGCATTAATATGAATTGTTCGCGGGTACAACGTTTTTCCAAATGATTGGGTAATCTGATTATTATTATTAGGGTTGTATTTAGGTTAATTAAACCTAAATATTATATAGTAAAAAAAAAACTTCTGTCTTTATAGGGCTATCAGCCATGAGGCTTTTCCGCCGGTCAAGGGAGAAGATTATTCACCCGGTATTTACCTTCACTTCACAGAAAACCTCTGAAAACTGTGAAAGGTAATTCGTGAAAATTCGCTCCCCGCTGGGGATCGAACTCAGGCTCCCCACTGCTCAGTACGAGACGGAAGACGCCTCTAACCAGTCAGCCACTGAGCTAGGTTATTAGATAGTATTATACTTATAACTTTTGTTGTTATATACTGCTGTCGTTTATTAGATTTGCATAGTATTTGAAGAAAGCAGTAAAATATATGTAAAATTGTAAATGTCTATTAACGCTAGATTTTCTACTACCTTAAAGAATAGTTTCTGCTGTCCAATTAATGTCCAAACTCCTTCCACGCTGTGGTCTTGACTTTTTTATTTCTTGTTTTGCTATTAGTCTCTGTTATTGCCTCTATGCATATACTGTTCTCTTTTGAAAGTACTTCTTCCATAGTTGTTTCTTGTAGGGCCAGAAATACTCTACATTTTGATACATAAACAATCTCTCTAGCATTTGAAATAAAGACGATACAGAGTTGAAACAGGAGAAAAACATGAAATTTCATCATATTCAGATTTTCACAACGCTACAGCGCAAAAACGGAAAAGCTAGAGAATACCATTTATCGTCAATCTGTAGAGCTAGGAATATTCTATAAGAAATTATAGAGAATTCCTAGAAAAGATTTATATGTGAAAACATATGAATCATCTCTCTAGCATTTGAAATAGAGACGCTACATAGTTGAAAAGGAAAAAAACATGAAATTACATCATATTCACATTTTCTCAGCGCTACAGCGCGAAAACGGCAGGAGCTAGAGAATAGTATTTATCGTCAATCTGTAGTGCTATGAATACTCTATAATTTCACATATAAACCATCTGTCTATCATTTGAAATAGAGAGGCTAGATGTTGAAACAAGATAAACACCTGAAATTTCATTAATTCACATATTCTCAGCACTACATCGCGAAAATGGTAAGAGCTAGAGAAAAGCATCTAACGTCTATATGTAGGACTAGAAATACTCTATAATTTCACATATAAACCATCTGTATAGCATTTGAAATAGAGACACTACAGAGTTGAAACAGAAGAAAAACATGAAATTTCTACATATTCACATTTTCTCAGCGCTACGGCGCGAAGACGGTAAGAGCTAGATAATAGCTTTTATCGTCAATCTGTAGGGTTAGGAATACTCTATAATTTGACATATAAACCAACTCTACAGCATTTGAAATAGACACACTACAGAGTTGAAACAGAAGAAAAACATGAAATTTCTACATATTCACAATTTCTCAGCGCTACAGCGCGAAGACGGTAAGAGGTAGTAATAGCATTTATCGTCAATCTGTAGGGCTAGAAATACTCTATAATTTCACATATAAACCATCTCTACGGAATTTGAAATAGAGACACTACAGAGTTGAAACAGAAAAAAAACATGAAATTTCTACATATTCACATTTTCTCTGCGCTACAGCGCGAAGACGGTAAGAGCTAGATAATAGCATTTATCGTCAATCTGTAGGGCTAGGAATACTCTATAATTTCACATATAAACCATCTCTACAGCATTTGAAATAGAGACACTATAGAGTTGAAACAGAAGAAAAACATGAAATTTCTACATATTCACATTTTCTCTGCGCTACAGCGCCCAAAACAGTAAGAGCTAGATAATAGCATTTATCGTCAATATGTAGGGCTAGGAATACTCTATAATTTCACATATAAACCATCTCTACAGCATTTGAAATAGAGACAGTACAGAGTTGAAAAAGAAGAAAAACATGAAATATCTACAAATTCACATTTTCTCAGCGCTACAGCGCGAAAACGGTAAAAGCTAGATAATAGCATTTATCGTCAATCTGTAGGGCTAGAAATGCTCTATAATTTCACATATAATCCATCTCTATAGCATTTGAAATAGAGACACTACAGAGTTGAAACAGCAGAAACACATCTTTGATATCTCAAGCACTAAATTATAATATTATTCCCTAGAGAGCAATAGCCGGTGATCCTGATGGCATGAGCATGTTGACGGTTATTACCATATGTGCATTGCTAATTGATGGTGTGCTGCCAGATGGCGTTTAACTTTCCTCCTAGGGGGTAAGTTGTACTATCTTTGATTCTATTTGTAGGGCCATATTTACTCTATATTTAACAATTTCTTGTTTCGCCATTTTATTTCAGCACTTTGTTTGGTTGTTTATTAGATAATAAAGATTGAAATAAGTCGCCGGAATATGTAAATTTAGTATCAAGAATATCTTGTATGAATCCTACCAGTTAATAAAAATATCGGCATCACTGGATGTGCATCAAATACTAGCATCTAAACTCTCGTCTAATTTCATCCAAGCGATATTTGATAGACCTGTAGCAGTTTAATTTGACGTCTGCCTGGCAATCCAGGGTTTGGTTCTTAATGAATCGACCGGGCGTCGAGCGTGATGAGTAGTCGGCCCTTTGGAGTAATCCAATTGCTCGGGTTATAGATGAGCGATTGATTCAGACGCCGAGAGTTTCGGCTGATTGAATTTACAATGTTTCAGCGCAGCTGGGCTGTGCGAGCTAGAGAGAGCGCTAACAGCCTTCATTAAAACTTTCATTAATAACCGCCAAATTGAGTGTTAAATTCATTACACAAAGTGAATAAATTGAAGATTAATTAACCATTGATGATTTAAACTCGCTAGGCCCTAGGTTTAACGAGGTTAAAATTTGCATTTGAGGACGGAAAGCACTTTGCGGAGGCATAAATACAATTAGGCGCGCGCGGACGGGGGGAGGTTGGTGTTGTGTGGGTGGAGGTTGCTGTCTATACAACACTTGATTAGGCAAGGAGAAGGGTTGCCCGGAAGTGTCAAGTGCACGCGCGCACTTCCGCGTTGGTCATCCATCAATCAGTAGCACCCTATGCTTGCAATGCGCGTTTCGCACGGTTTTATTTTTTTTTTTTTGCAAAATTTAGTGAGATAAACGTGTCTGATTAAGTGGGGTGCCTTATTGCGTGCTAGCCGATTAGACACGACATTCGGAATTATTTTATCAGACGCACGAGGACCCTTATTTCCTGCCATTTATTAACAATCACGCGCCGTACTGGCCTTTTCTACCCCGTGCCAGGTTCGTGCGCTCGTTAATTATGCGAACCACCCTCGCATGTGCGCTGCTCTAAAGGCGCGCTCAGGTTACCGTGTTAGCTTAGAGCCCGAATTCACCTGAGCGGGGGGCACCCCTAAGATAAATTAATTTTATTGCTGACTAAACAGGGGCCGAGATTGTTGTCGAACCGGCACGCAACGTGACATGTATTTATGCCGCCGCCGCACGGCAACGACTCGTACGCACACCGAAAAACACGATGTGAAAGTTTAAATTAAATTTCCGATTTTTGAATTGCACGCAACAACCCAAGCCAATTGCTGTTTTATATTTGAGAGCGCCTTGGGGCCGGCGGCAACGAGGACTCAGCGACGCGCGCTCTCTCACTCTCCTTCCCACTCTGCCGCCCCCCGCGGAAAATGGCTTTTCTTATACATTCTGCCAGCCAATATGAGAGAGAGTCGGGGAAAGGCAAATAAAATGAAAAGACACAAAGTTATTCAATTTATACGAATTTTCCGCGCGAGTTAGCGTATATTGAATCGACGTGACGAAAGTTCCCACTTGATAAAGTGCTTTCTTCGCGGCACGTTAGCATAGCCCTTTTATGCATGTTTAGGGGATGGGGTGCACATACAGAGACATACCACCCCAGTCGTTTCGACAAACGAGCTCGGATATCCTTTTGGAGTACAGTATATGTATTTTAAAGACTCGTAAAATCTATGTAGATTATGGCAGTTATTTAATTGCAGTGAAAAAATACGCATGTCATATACTGATTTCCATAATTACTATCTAGAACAGAGAGAGAATCACTGCTCTAGATATTAATTTTGGTGGTAATGTGGGTCGAAAATATAAATATTTAGGGTGTCGCAGAAAAAAAGGTATTTTAATGTAGAAAAACATCCCGAATGTCTGAATGTTTTTCTACACATACCCACTATTTAGAGGGTCCTTTGAAAATTGTATGTGCAAAAGGGGGTCGGGGACCAAGAAGTTTGCGAAACGATGATATAGAATAAAGATGGATTTATAAAAAAGACTTCTATCTTTATAGGGCTATCAGCCGTGAGGCTTTTCCGCCGGTCAAGGGAGAAGCACAGAGGACTTCAATCACTCGGCATTTACCTTAACTTCTCAGAAAACCTCTGAAAAACTGTGAAAGGTGATTCGCGAAAATCGCGAACTCAGGCTCCAAAATGCTCAGTACTAGACGGACGACGCCTCTAACCACTGAGCTAGGTATGGATTTATATTAACATAAAATTGGTTTGTTCTGTTTGTATCCAAAATAAATAATATATCAAATAAAATATAATAGAGTAAGAAAACAAACTTTTATTACATACATTTATTAAGCAATGCAACTCTCTCTCAATCCTACAACTAATTATGAAATACTTTAGATAGAAGGAAGATGAGGTATAAGCAGAAAATAAGCTGCATGGTTAAAGAACATAAGAGACCGGAAGAGCATAGGAAGCGCCGTTTTACGGAACACCAAAAACTGTGCTACAGTTTTTGTCAACGGTGCATTTCGTTTATCATTTTGGACTGGCACGGGCTTATTGTTTCTTGTTCTATTTGCCGCTTCCGGCGCGACCTGAGCGATACTGCATGCCACGGAGGCGACTAGCAATGATAAACCATGCTAAATGAAAGTGCTTTATACAATCAGTAATATTATTTAGAGAATATTTGAATGCCAAAAAGAATTTTGATGATGGTTTGTCTTCAGTCGTATGTTGTAAGTGTTGAGTTTGTACTTCATAAAATCGTTCCCGAGTTTACTAAAGTGTCCTTAATTGTATACCAACGAAAATTGTACCCGGGCCTGGTATTTGAACTACCCGTTCATTATACTACATCGACGTGCTGCTTTTTGGTTTATCGGTGATTTTTATATAAAATTAGTAGTTTTAATCGAATCGTAGATATAGTAATTATAGTACACAAACATGTTTTTGATTTGTGTCCCAATTTACCAGCAAAACGCAACTAACAAGGCGTCCCTAACGAGACAATCGGATTACACCTCTGATCCCGTGTCGGATTGACGCTTTCCAGCAGCGCGCGACTTAGTTTTAGCCCCTTTAATGCGATTGCCCCGATCCAATTACGCGGACGGGAAATGAGAGAAAATAAAACGGCGCTGCGCACACACCCGCCAATTAGCCGCACGCTCGCCCACGCACATTCTCTCTCGCCAGCTCCAAATTGATAATAAACGCGAGTAAATTATAAGATGAAGCGATTAAGCTCGGGGTTGGTGCCGGCTAGGGGGGGTTTTCTAGAGCGGTTGTGGCAGTACGCACGCGATCTCGCAATGAGGATTAATAAAAAGCCGGGGCGGGATTGTAAATATGGAATTTAATAACATAACTTATATTTATTGCGTGTGCTTTTGCTTGATAGCCGCCCCTCGCGACGAGTATCGGCTGTCGCAGGGAAATCCGATACCGGGGGGTAATTTCATTACGGTCTTCCGAAACGGAATCGGCGAATCGGAAAAATTATTTAACCAAAAAAAAAAAAAAGTCGCGTGACGAGCACATCCCAATAAAAAAATAATGTTATTTGAAAACAACCGGTATGGATTTTCAATCAAACGTCGTGCCGACGGTCGGCGATTTCCGCGGGCGTGTGCCCACGAGAATGCGTGGATGTGGGGGGCGACCGTTTGCACTTTTAATGATTGCTAGAGAGCTTTAAATATAGTAGAAACTTTTTTTTGATTTATGACGACATACGATATACGTAATATCGGATAAAAAAAAGTAGTTCAATTATATTGTAACTAGTGTAAAATGCTATAGACAAAACAGTAAAATGTAAAATACATATCGCACTATGAGAAGTGTAAATTTCTCAAAATGAATGTTCAAATGTTGATTTTTGTTTTGATTTTTGATTACTCTTGTGTATATTTTAATGCTCCTTTAATCCTTTTTGTTGCGTTTAGAATAAACCAAATTATGATTTAGATACCATTATACTCAATGGTAAAACTGTTGGAACTATTGCAAACTCAATGGAGCTACACGAGAAGGAGCTGCAGTTGTGTGATGAATTGTTTTTATCAGGATTTGGTGCCTGTTTGGCAGGAAGCAAAGAAAGTGGATTTACATGTTGTGAGCAATTTTAAAGAAAGGAAAACTGCTACTAAATTAGAACAGGACAATTTGGTATGATATTTAAAATTAATATAATAATACTACACACTCAAATTAGCTAGATAAATATATACATGACATGAATTTGTGTACCACTTGAATGTGCATTTTTGAGATAGTAAAAAAACAAACGGTTATGATCAAAATTTTCAAATTTTTCTTCGGTAATCTGGAACACTAATATGTTATGAACAAAAATCAGGAACAAAATTAACAAAACATGTTACAATTTTTTTTTATCGCCCATCCTGGTAAATGGGAATATCGCGTTATGGAGCGTTAAATATAAAAATCGAAGCAAAAAAAAATAAAAAATCGTACTGAATGACTCTTTGTTTTTTTAGAATTATCATAGTTTTATAAACATTGTGTAATTTTTTCAAGCCAGTGTTGATTTCGGAATAGGTTCAAAAAATGAATAATAATTTCAACTTTTGTCAACCAAATAAAAACGGTTATGATCAAAATTTTCAAATGTTTCTTCGGCTATCTGGTACACTAATATGTTATGAACAAAAATCAGAAAAAAAAATAAACAAAACATGTTGCATACTTTTTTTATCGTCCATCCCCTAAAATGGGAATATCGAGTCATGGAGCATTAAACTTAAAAACTACAAAAACAAATACGTACTGCATGATACTGAGTTTTTTGTAATTGCCATAGTTTTATAAACATTGCGTAATTTTTTCAAACTAATGTCGATTTCAGAACAGGTTTAAAAAAAAACTATAATAAATTAGATTTTTATCGACCAAACAAAAACGGTTATGATCAAAATTTTCAAAATTTTCTTCGGCTATCTGGTACACTGATATATTATGAACAAGAATTAGAAAAAAAATTAACAAAACACGTTGCAAACTTTTTTTTATCGCCCATCCTGGTAAATGGGAATATCGCGTTATCAAGCGTTAAATATAAAAATCGAAGCAAAAAAATTTTAAAAAAATCGTACTGAATGATTCTTTGTTTTTTTAGAATTATCATAGTTTTATAAACATTGTGTAATTTTTTCAAACCAATGTTGATTTCGGAATAGGTTCAAAAAATGAATAATAATTGCGACTTTTGTCAACCAAACAAAAACGGTTATGATCAAAATTTTCAAATGTTTCTTCGGCCGTCTGGTACACTCATATGTTATGAACAAAAATCAGAAAAAAAATCAACAAAACATGTTGCAACCTTTTTTTATCGCCCATCCCCTAAAATGGGAATATCGAGTCATGGAGCGTTAAACTTAAAAATCGAAAAAAAATACAAAAACAAAAAAACGTACTGCATGATAATTAGCTTTTTGCAATTGTCATAGTTTTATAAACATTGTGTAATATTTTCAAACCAATGTCGGAACAGGTTTAAAAAAAATTATAATAAGTTAGATTTTTATCGACCAAACAAAAACGGTTATGATCAAAATTTTCAAATTTTTCTTCCGCCCTCTGGTACACTGATATGTTATGACCAAACATCAGGAAACAAAATTAACAAAACATGTTGCATTTTTTCGAGCCAATGTTGATTTCGGTACAGGTTCCAAAAAAAAAATAGTTTCCATTTTTTCGAACAGAAATGGTTATAAACAAAAAATTCAAATTTCCTTTGGACATCTGGTACACTAATATGTTATGAACAAAAATCAGTAAAAAAAAATAAATAAAACATGTTGCATACTTTATTTATCGCCCATCCCCTAAAATGTTGATTTCGGAACAGGTTCAAAAAAATAATAATAATTTCGACTTTTATCGACCAAACTAAAATGGCTATGATCAAAATTTTCAAATTTTTCTTCGGCCATCTGGTACACTGATATATTATGAATACGAATTAGGAAAAAAATTAACAAAACACGTTGCAAACTTTATTTTATCGCCCATCCTGGTAAATGGGAATATCGAGTTATGGAGCGTTATATATAAAAATCGAAGCAAAAAAATACAAAAAAAATTCGTACTGAATGACACTTTGTCTTTTAGAATTGTCATAGTTTTGTAAACATTTTGTAATTTTTTTAAATCAATGTTGATTTCGGAACAGGTTCAAAAAAATAATAATAATTTCGAATTTTGTCGACCAAATAAAAACGGGTATGACCAAACATTTTCAAATTTTTTTTCGGTCATCTGGTACACTAATATATTATGAACAAAAATCAGTAAAAAAAATAAACAAAACATGTTGCGTACTTTATTTATCGCCCATCTCCTGAAATGGGACTATCGAGTCATGGAGCGATAAACTGAAAAAACGCAAAAAAAATAGAAAAACAAATACGTACTGCATGACACTTTGTTTTTTGGAATTATCATAGTTTTGTAAATAGTGTCTATTTTTTTCAAATCAATGTTGATTTCGGAACAGGTTCAAAAAAATAATAATAATTTTGACTTTTGTCGACCAAATAAAAACGGGTATGATCAAAATTTTCAAATTTTTCTTCGGTCATCTGGTACACTAATATGTTATGAACAAAAATCAGGGAAAAAATGTACAAAACATGTTGCAAACATTTTTTTAACGCTCATTCTAGTAAATGGGAATATCGAGTTATGGAACGTTAAACTTAAAAATCAAAAAAAAAACGTACTGCAAGGCAATTTGTTTTTTTTATGATTTGTTATAGTTTTATATACATTATGTAATTTTTTGAAGCCAATGTCGATTTCGTAACAGGTTTAAAAAAAATTATAATAATTTATATTTTTATCGGCCAAACAAAAACAGTTATGATCAAAATTTTCAATTTTTTCTTCGACCATCTGGTACGCTGATATGTTATGAACAAAAATCAGGAAACAAAATTAACAAAACATGTTGCATTTTTCGAGCCAATGTTGATTTCGGTACAGGTTCCAAAAAAAAAATAGCTTCGATTTTGTCGACCAAACAAAAATGTTTATGAACACAAAATTCAAATTTCCTTTGGACATCTAGTACACTAATATGTTATGAACAAAAATCAGTAAAAAAAATAAACAAAAGATGTTGCATACTTTATTTATCGCCCATCCCCTAAAATGGGACTATCGAGTCATGGAGCGTTAACGAACTTAAAAATCGAAAAAAAAAACGTACTGACACTTTGTTTTTTTTTGGAACTGTCATAGTTTTATAAACATTGTGTAATTTTTTCAAACCAATGTTGATTTCGGAAAAATAGGTAATCAAATTTGCTCTCCACTGAGGATCAAATTCAAACTCCCCAATGCTCAGTACGAGACGGACGACGCCTCTAACCACTCGGCCACTGAGCGAGGTGGAGTTTAAAATTTGAAAATATTTATGATTTGGCTTATTGATATTTCGGAGCTTTGGGGATTTTATAAATTGTACATTTTACCTCTTTAAACATGTATTCGTATATCTGAGGAAGATTATTTGTATGAAGAAATAAATATCACTATAACTATGGAATTCCGTTTACTTTTATCACCCCCGTATTCACCCCCGTATTCACCAAAAGTTCCATAAATCGTATCTAGGGAAGTAGTTACTTTAGATTCTCTCTATTGAAATCACTGAATAATTATACGAAAGGTGCCATCAAAGCTCCAATCACAAGCGCTCTTCAAGGTGTTTGACATTTGTTTTGGAAATTTCTGTCACCATGATGTTTTCAATTTGTCCATTCGATAGCTTATGGGACCTATAAAGTTTATGGTATGTTGATAAATACGGCCATCAGAAACTTATAAGGCACCTTACACGGTCAATAATACAGTAAGTATTTTCTTGAATCCTTCTTCAATATCTATCAAGTAATCAATTATCCGGATAAACATCAGTATTCTCTTCATTTCATCATTACTATACCCTACCCGATCAGTAACACCGTTGATTGAAGTATAAATACTTCAATCAACGGTAACACTGTCAATATTTTAGAATAATGAAAATTTTGAACATCGTACAGTAATACTGTGATTATTCTAAAATATTGACAGTATTATTGATCGTTTAAGGTACTTAAATAAATTTGCCTTGATTCTACTCTTAAATAGTCAATATTAATGACAACAATGTCTTATATATGTAACTAAACCCTTTCCATACATTTTGCAATAAATAGGCGTCGATAAGAGTCGGCCTCACCACTCTATTATGAACCGTTTATGTAACAAAGAAGAAGTTAGAAAATTCTCATTAGATTTTCATGGGATACACATTTTGCTAGATCTTCATTTAGTAGTAGTAGAAGCAGATATTATCCCTGATACTACAACCCATTATTGTTTAAATTTTAATGTTTAATGTTCACCATCATTGTTTTACCGCCACACATATTTACATCACCAAAAAAAAAATAACGAATAGATGACTAAATTTATTGTTTTAAGAGTAGGATGATTCTTACCTGAACTCTAACTTCCGGTAGATTGACCTTCATGGCGAGCTCCTCGCGGCTGTACACGTCGGGATAATGGCTCTTTTCGAAAGCCCGCTCCAGTTCGTGCAGCTGGTAGGTGGTGAAGGTGGTGCGATTCCGGCGGTGCTTCTTTTTGCAGTTGTCGCCCTCCGACATGCCCGCCGCGCCCACCTCGTCCTCCGAGCCGCTGCCGGCCCCCTTGCCGTATCGCAGCTCAGACACCCCGTCGTTCGAGTTACAGCTTCCTTCTCCTGGAAAGACGGAGGAAATCAAATGAAATACAGGAATATACATATGGAATTGCTGCACCGAGGGAAATTGTTTCTATAGATTGGTTTCTCAAAAATATATTGGTAAATACAGACGGAAGAAAACTATGTTTATTAAAAAGTGCATATTTGTATGTACGTATGTATATAAATATTTATATATATAACAACCAAACCTATGCCTATTAACAATTTCAAGTGACTTGAATTCTACATTACACTTTTGCCGACTTTTTTATGATTCAATCAATATAATTGAAAAATTAAATATATTTGTAATTAAACGTCGAATAAATGGCATTTGTTCACCGTTTTTAAATTAACAAGATAATTTACCGTTTTTCAATAATTTGCTCATAAAAGATTGAAAATAAAAAAGAAAATCAATTTCAATCAATCAATCAACTAATTTCAAAAAGATTTAATATAAATGTTTAATTACACATTATATGCAAATCATAATAATCTTTAATAATATAATTATAACTGCATTCAGTTACAATAGAGTAATATAAGATAATGATAAGCTCTAATTATTTTTGTGTAGTACAACCCAATTAATTATATGCAAATCATAATAATCTTTAATGAAATAATTATAACTGCATTTAGTTACAATAGAGAAATATAAGATTATGATTAGCTCCATTGATTTTTGTGTAGTACAACCCATTTTACGCGACCCATTAATTAATTTCCGTGTGCGTGCAGGCAATCGATCCGAATTACCGTCCTTTTCGCAATTTCTAACATAAATAAACCATTCCCACCCCCCCTGTACACACTCACACTGCCACCGTCACCGTCGCGATTACCATCTAAATTAATTTACCCGCGCGATCGCGATAGCAGTTAAAAAGCTTATATCCCCATCGTGCGTGCAGACTTGCCTCCCCAATATAACAATGGTTAGTTAGCCTGGCGGTTTCCCGATAGAGGGGTCACAGGTTAGATCGCTGAAACGCTGTGCTTATGGTGAAGCTAATTAACGCGCGCGACGTGAGGGATATATAATTAAAGCGGCCCAATTAGTAGCACACTGGTTGGCCGGTGTTGTTAGATTGATGAATTTGAGTTGAGGTTTTTTTTTAAATTATTTAGCACCGGCTTGAAATTATATAAACTAATAGTTTTAAACTAATTATCTTTTCTAATAGTGATGATTAGAAACGAATTGAATGGTTAATTGACTGTTAATGGAGTATTTTTTTTAATAATAATATATTTGTATATATTACTAGATCTTAGTCTTACTAAAAAAAATCCAAAAAAAATATATGAATGAGCTAATTAGTTCCAAATTATAGGCATGCATTTCTCAATACAAAAATAATTTATTACTGAATTAAATACATTTGAAATTAATTATACGAGGGTGGTCTGCAAAAATATAAGTGTTTTTTATAACATACAAACCTGATTATTTAGCACCGCTCTTGAAATTATGTAAACTAATAATTTTAAACTAATTATCTTTTTTAATAGTGATGATTAGAATCAAATTGAAAGGTTAATTGACTGTTAATGGAGTATTTTTTAAAATAATATTACATTTGTATTATTACTATATCTTAGTCTTATTAAAATTTAAAAATATATATATACCTATATATATATATATATATATATATATATATATATATATATATACATATATATATATATATATATGAATGAGCTAATTAGTTCCAAATTATGGGCATGCATTTCTCATTACCAAAATAATTTATTCCTAAATTAAATATATTTGAAATTAATTATAGGGTGGTCTGAAAAATATTTGTCTTTTATAACTACAAACCTGATATAAGATTCAATTCAACTTATCTCTTTCCAGAAATTGTTACGTAAAATCTGTCAATCATCGAAACTAAAATCGGCATCGCTGCTCCACTCAACCCTCCGGTGGAAAAAAACATCACAAAACAAGAAAACAAAACCCCCTTTACTTAAGTGGGCGCACTTTGGTCCGCGATTTATCGCACCTGGGCATCGGTCAATTATCTTAAGTACATAAGCCCCTGGCGGGATGATCGCAATAGCTGACAGCGGCAGCGGCGGTATCGTCCCCGCCCATCGAGAGGGGCCTCAAAAAAAGAAAGAACGTCTGCTCTCTTAATGCGCCCCTATTAAATCGCCTTCGATCTTGATAAAAGCGACACGCATTAGATCCTAATGTCCCGGAGCCCCGTTGTTTGGGAGAGATTAAATTACCGGGCCGTGATGAGGAGCTTGTATGTGTTACTTTTAAAAGCCCCCTCGGGATAGTGTTTTTCTTACTTTTTTTGGGGGGGCCTTGTTCGTGTTAAGTCCACTTAGTTACGCGTTGTTTTATTTAATTAATTTACACGATGTTTATGGACGAGAGAAAAAAGAGGAGATTATTTAATAACATCACACGCCGTTAGTACTAAATAGGGATTGTAATTCAATCTTTTTTATTCTATCCAGTAGCTATGATTAAAAGCTAGTTTCTCTTCGTTATTACTGAATAACTGTTGGGAAATAAAATGTTATTATTATTATAATTAACGTTTTAGTGAGTGTTAGTAAGTTACTCTTTTGGGCACGAATCTTTGCGAGTAGATGGAAGTATGAATTGAATAATTCCGTTTTGATTCTGTCAAATTATTTCACTTGCAATATGTATCGGTGATTATGACAATGCGGGTCATCTCACCAAGCAAATGAATTTAAGATAATGGTTATAAAAGACCCATCTCAGTGACCGAGTGGTTAGAGGTGTTGTTCGTCTTGTACTGAGCATTGGAGAGTCTGAGTTCGATCCCCAGCGGGGAGCGAAATTTCGCGAATCACCTTTCGCAGTTTTCAGGCACTTTCTGTGAAGTTAAGGTAAATACCGGGTGATTAAACTCCTATGAGCTTCTCCCTTGACCGACAGAAAAGCCTCACGGCTGATAGCCCTTTGAAGATTGAAGTTATTTTGTTTTTGGTAACAAAAGAACATTCATACTTTTTAAATTGTCTCGCATATGAAAGCTCCATACTAGAGTTTGTCATATTCGAGGTCGTAATTATTCAAGCTGCGATGTAAAATCTATAACCTTTTTGTGGCGAAATACAGGGAACATGATGAAAGATATGCTAATGAGTAGACGTACAGAAAGGTGTTTATTCCTGTACGTTTACTCTTTAGCATATGTCATAATTTTGCCCCTCATTTCACCACATAAAGGTTATACATTTTTCCAACATCTAGATTACAGCTTATATTTTTTTGAACAGGCGTACGATTTTTATGTAAATGCTTTTAGTGATATATATATATAGTAAGTGTCCGAGCAATTTTTGCAAAAATCATAAATACAGGTTTTATTTAATGTATTCTTTTGGGAGACCCTGGATATATACAATATGATGATCATCATCATCATGGCATTGTACACCACCATTTTGTATTACAATTAGGATATTTATTTCGATTATCCCATGATGCTTACTATTTAGGGAGTTCTAAAAAAAAGAAGCAAAAAACCAATGTTAAATTCTTCAAACTTTGACCTTCAATATCTTTTAATTGGTTCGATAAACGAAAAAATCACAAGAGACCTTTTTTATAGAGCGTTCAATTTTCTTCCAGAATATGTGTCAATATTTCTGTACGTTCAGTGAATAGCTAGATATGAATTTTTTCGATTGGAACGAACGTAAAAATTAAGCGTTCAATTTCCTACCAGAATATGTGTCTAGATTGCTGTACGTTCAGTGAATAGCGAGATATTCATTTTTCATGACAGACGTAAAAATTTAAAACTGTGATGAGGAGGACCTTCCTATCAATATTAAGAGCTCATCTTTGGAGATAATTTCCAGGGTGACTAGCAACCAATGCGATAAAGTTCCGAAAAAAATACCCTATAAGGAAGGTATTGTTGTCGCGAACAATTTAGAAAAAAAAACAATTTTCTTTACGTTTTATGCTTGAAATAGTCGAAATAAACCCGATATTTGCGATATATATGTGTGTGTGTGTGTGTCCGTCTGTCTGTATGTCTGTAAACAAAATTCCTGCAATTTATAAGTTACTTCAGAAAAATAGCTGTAACTTTGTCTTTAATTTTTTTAAATGTATGAAGTTAATTGCAATCTGTTTATTAATGGTCAATGCAATAAAGTACAAAATTTGAGAATCCTACTTGCACTATTTCAGACTTTTCGAAGGATTAGAATGATGGTATATCTCAAATCAACTAAGTTACTTCAGAAAAACAGCTGTAACTTTGTTTTCAATTTTCAAAAATATATGAAATTAATTGTAATATGTTTATTAATGGTCAGTCTAATAAAGTACAAAATTTGAGAATTCTACTTGCACTATTACTGACTTTTCGAAGGATTAGAATGATGTTATATCTCAAATCAGCTAAGTTACTTCAGAAAAACAGCTGTTACTTTGTCTTTAATTTCAAAAATATATGAAATTATTTGTAATTTTTTATTAATGGTCAGTCTAATAAAGGACCAAATTTCAAAATCCTACTTGCACTATTACTGACTTTTTGAAGGATTAGAATGATGTTAAATCTCAAATCAGCTAAATTATTTCAGAAAAACAGCTGTAACTTTGTCTTTAATTTTCATAAATATATGAAATTAATTGCAATTTGTTTATTAATGGTCAGTCTAATATGATACTAAATTTGATAACCCTAGTTGCACTATTACTGACTTTTCGATAGATTAGAATGATGGTATTTCTCAAATCAGGTAAGTTACTTCAGAAAAACAGCTGTAACTTTGTCTTTAATTTTAAAAATGTATGAAATTAATTGTAATTTGTTTATTAATGGTCAGTCTAATATGGTACTAAATTTGAGAATCCTAGTTGCACTGTTACTGACTTTTTGAAGGATTAGAATGATGGTATAACAACGGATCAGGACCAAATTTGGAAATCGGCTGAGAACCTGACCTAGGACGATCCAGTGAAAATTTATGCATGTCTACTAGGCGAAGAAAATTCGATAAATCGAGTCTACGAAAATGATATGATGCGGGAAAATTTCAAAAATGTGAGAAAACATGGAAATATATGAGAAAATATAGGTAAATCTGATATATATATATATATATATATATATATATATATATATATATATAGCTATATAGTAAAGTTTTTAGTGATAGCAATCTAGAGACGTCTTAAATAAGCAAAACTAGTAACCAACAGATCAAGAAATATGCATTTAACTCATCAACTAAAGTATGACTATCATTACATCAAAATTGATTATTATAATGTATACAAACAAAAACATTTTAAAATAAATTTTATATATAAAGTATCATTAATATTAAATATAATTAAATTTAAAACGAAGACTATAAATGTACAAAACATGCGACCATTACAGTGATAATAACAAAAAGTACACCGTGTGCGCTCAATGTTTCCAACAATTTTTATTTTCAACTAAAATTAATGCGTCCATAATTGCACGCCACACATGAATAATAAATGCCGGCAATAAATTTAAAAGCTATATTACCGCATATATTATTTACCAATAAAATAAACACATTAACATGTGTAAGTATCATTAGCGGTCGTAAATTCAACACCACGGAATTATTAAGGACAGTCGCGGCGCGATGCGGCCGGGCGATAGGCGACGTAATTAATACGTTTCCGTATTATTACTTTTTCCTACCCCGTTTCGGGATGAATAATTGACGGGCGTCCGAAAGCGATAGCGGCGCCGATAGCCGCATCATTACGTTATGATATATGGACGCGCGTGTTTGTATTGTCCGGCCGTGGGGGCCGATTACCGGCCCTCCCGGGGGAGACAGGTGTGATTCGGGCAATTATGCGCGCCCGCGTGATCGATGAATGCGGGGGGGCAGCTAGCTAAAGGGGTGGTCGCCCCCTCGGTGCTGCGATGAAATTAGGTGTATCTTGCGATGACGGAAGTTAACGGGGCGCGCACGCAAGCGAAACCCGAATGCGGGGAGAGAACGCGAGGGTGGTTCACATTATTTCGATTCTTTGTCCTTTCAATTTCTCACAGTATAAGTATTTTATAATTATTAATAATCATAAATATATAATATTCATTTTTGAATTTAAAAATGTACGATTAGATGCTAGAATGATGTAAAAATATCTAGAGTTAATATTTTTGAAATTAAAAATGTACAATTAAATACTATGATAAAAAATTAGGGATAACATTTTTTAATTTAAAAAATGTACAGTTAGATGCTATAATGATGTAAAAAATCTAGGGTTAATATTTTTGAATTTAAAAATGCACAATTAGATGCTATAATGATGTAAAAAATTCGAGGGTTAGCATTTTTGAATTTAAAAATGTACAATTAAATACTATAATGATGTAAAAAAATTAGGATTAACATTTTTGAATTTAAAAATGTACAATTAGATGCTATAATGATACAAAAAATCTAGTTTTAATATTTTTTTATTTAAAAAAATGTACAATTAGATGCTATACTGATGTAAAAAAATTCGAGGGTTAATATTTTTGAATCTAATAATGTACAATTAGATGCTATAATGATGCAAAAAAATGTATGGTTAACATTTTTGAATTTAAAAATATACAATTAGATGCTATAATGATGTAAAAATATCTAGGGTTGACATTTTTTTATTTAAAAATGTACAATTAGATGCTATACTGATGTAAAAAAATTCGAGGGTTAATATTTTTGAATCTAATAATGTACAATTAGATGCTATAATGATGTAAAAAAATTCTAGGGGTTAACATTTTTGAATTTAAATATGTACTATTAGATGCTATAATGATGCAAACAAATGTAGGGTTAACATTTTTGAATTTAAAAATATACTATTAGATGTTATGATGTAAAAAAATCTAGGGTTGACATTTTTGAATTTAAAAATGTACAATTAGAAGCTGATGTAAACAAAATTCGAGGGTTAACATTTTTGAATTTAGAAATGTACAATTAGATGTTATAATGATATAAACAAATTGTAGGGTTAATATTTTTGAATCTAAAAATGTACAACTAGATGGTATAAAGTGTGGTGTAAAGGTTTGAATTTTCCTCTATTCTTTTATATATTTATTTTCATTTATTTGTTGCCAGTTCTTTTGCTTCCTTCCAGTTTTTTTCCTTTTCTTTCTAATAGTTTTCTAATAATAATAAATAATAATATAATTAATTAAATAAATAATAATATTCATACAAAAACTCACCACTATAAACACTGCACTATTTGTATATTTTTACTATAAACAATTATGATTATTGGTCATTGTTGGCGTTTTAAGCGGCTAGCTTGCATGCGACGGCGATCAGATAGGCAGCATGGCGCGGGACGCGGACGCGATTAATTAAATGGTTAAAAATGTGCGCGCTCGTGGGTCCCCGGCAATTAGACGCCCGTCCACCGAAGGCAGCGAGGGGCGGTAAGGGGGGGCTAAAAAGCGGAGCATGCGAAAACGCGATTAACAATTACCAGGACGCTTATCGCAAATCTGCCGTGTTTATTATTGATGCCGGGGGTAATCAGACGGCACGGGGGCGCACCGGAGCGCGATCGATGCGTCGCTAATTAAATAATCAATCGCCCGCCACCCGACAATTTCGAGGCGTTTAGCACTGCAAATTACAACAAAGGGTTCGAGTAGAAGAAGTTTTATTTGATCTCAAATTTATTACATCTGAAATATTATCGTTGGTTTGGAAGAAGACAGTCACAACACAAAAAAACATCGATTTTGAGTTTTATCATTGTTACTTACTATCGGAAAAACATCATGTAAAATTACAACATTTTAGTTATATTAAAAGAACGGATTTGCAGAATTTTTTTCATCGTGTTTTCTGAATAAATAACAAGGCCCGAAAGACGGGCGATAGCCCGTATAAGGGCAAGACATTTTATCACTGTTATAACTTGAAATATTGTATGTATATGTGGTGATGTTCACAAAATTTTAACTATATATTTTATTTTATTATATTTGACTCACATTTTCTATTTTAAATCTTATTGTATTAATTGTTCTTCAAATGTCTGATGTTTAAACTCTATTTGTAATTATTACTTTAATAACTGTGTAATTTTATAAATTTTGAATAATTTGTAGTATAATCCTGACAAAGCTTTAAACAAAGAACGAAATATCGATTAATAAAAGAAGGAGTTTCTTATTTTTTGCTGTGCGGCGTAAGGCAAAAAAATAAGAAACTCCTTCTTTTATTAATCGATATTTCGCTCTTTATTTAAAGCTTCGTCAGGATTATACTACAAATTAACCAAAATTTATAAATCACAGTTATTAAAGTAAAACTTACAAATAGAAACAGTCAAATAAAATAAAATAAAATATATAGATAAAATTTTGCGATACATACATACAATATTTCAAGTTAGAACAATGATAAAATTCAAAGTCGAGTTTTTGCTATAACAACGAATACTTATGGGTTCAATAGCTATTGATATATTTATGGAACGTCGGTGAATACGGGGATCAGTCCTTTAAATCAGGATTTTTTGTTAAAAAATCAGATTGGCCCTTGTTGCGCTACACCGTCTATACAAGATAATTTTAAATTTATTAAATTATATTCTATCTATTAATTTCATGTAAACCTCTGTAGCTCTCTAAAATGTCTATCATCTGTCTTATTTGCTTTGAAAATAAATCATATCTACTCCCTCTCAAGATTTCCCGGCGTGCTGCGTGTACATTAACGAAACCGGAATGGAATGCCGCCCGTTAAAAGGGGTGGGCGGAGTTAATTCGAAGACAAGGCATGACTAACAACTCCCGCTAATTAACAATTTAAAACAACTCGCGGGATTAATTATCGAGATGCCCCGGCGCGATAAGAGCCGCCCGTTGAATTTATCAAACGGCATTAATAATATTATTCCACGTTGTAATTACGGGCACGACGCGATGTTCATTAATTATTTAATAAAGAGGTACATGTGTTGTAAACGATGGGCCAATCAATTACCACGAATTATTTAATTACAACCCCGCCGGATTTAACTAATTAATTTCTTATATGAAATTAAATGTGATTTATGCATGGATAAAGATACTTGTATATTAAAGTCAATTAATTTTGAGGGAAAATATATAGTTGGGACAAGCTATTTATTTAAGAATTTTGAAAAATCGCTTGTGTTCTTTTACTGGTTTCAGGCCATTCTCTTAATTATTACTTTTCACTCAATTTTATGGATGTTTTGTATTTATATCTCTATCATGCTGGGCGATAGATATCTAAATACTAAACACCCATCAAATTGTGTGAAAAGTAATAATGAAGGGAAATAAAAGTTATTTATTCTCGCAAAATTGACTGAAATTAACAAATATAACAAATTTTGTTAGTTAAATAAGTATTAAATTATATAACAAATTTTGTTAGTTAAATAAGTATTAAATTATATAACCAAATTAATATTAGTCATATTTTTCTAATATTAATTTTGTTATATGATTTAATACTTATTTAACTAACAACATTTGTTATATTTGTTAATTTCGGTCAATTTTGCGAGAATAAATAACTTTTATTTCCCTTAATAATTATATCATCATTCAGGTTTAGTTTCAAGAATTTTACTACGATTTTTTTTAATAAAAAGTTTTTATTTAAATAGTCTTGAATTTTCACTTTCACACAGTATTAATTGACACTAATAAACAAACAATTTCTCATTTTGAAGCTAACTGAATGCCAAATATAATTCATATATTTATTTTGATTTACATCGACGTACGCAGTTACAAATAAATATGTAAATACTAGGAGTAGATAATGACGGACTGGTACAGAGGATAACAGATGCTGCTATAACATCCTCAAGAAATCACTTTACTCTTTCATATGTTAAGTTAAAAACGATGTGATTCTGGAATATTATTAGAAGAGTTCTTAGAAATTTGGTTATTATTGCAATCACATGTCGAATATTTGATAAAATTAGTAACGGCTAGTTTTCCGATAAGATTAGTAAGTAAAACAGTGGGCACGATACAGCCAAATTCATATATATTTCAGTGTTTCATTCAAGGGCAGTAATTTATCATATTTTGTCTTTTGAGGTTCTTTCACGTACAATTCTCTGTATTGTTTTGGCAATGAAATGAATAATAAATTGATTGTTATTATTATTTTAAGCTATTTTATACTATTTATTATGAGATAAAAATAGTTTTGTATGGGAAAATTTAGATAATTGTAATGTCCAGATTATAATTGTTTTAAATTGGTTGCGTGTGTCGGAAGTAGCGCCTAGTCATCAGCGCTCGTTTAGCAGCAGCAGCCTAGCACATACAACAAGCTCGTGGGGCCACTTAACTGGTCCAGTTCAGGTGTTCCGGCCCCACCCAGCAATTAGTTAACAGCATCTTAAACACAATTAGCCCCGCACAATGAAGACATCGGCCGCTCTGATGCCTCTATCTTGATCGGAACGACGACCGGAGGCAGCCACCGCGCCCGAGAGCTAATAAACGCCACGACTAATTTGTGGATCGCGCGGCCTGACGGCTCGGGCATTAGAAAGCACTCAATTAAAAAGGGCGATTAAAAAATGGGATTTACATAAACAAATAAACATGGGGATTCTAGGTGAATTTAAGTGTTTAATTTCATGTTACCACAATTGTTTAATTCTTCTTTATTTAGTATATATTACTAGATATAGTATCTTATCTAGAATATGTTAGTTCAAGAAATTGTCCGGTTCTACAATTGACATTTAACTGGAGAATAAGGCTATTCGTGGAATAAGTTATTTTTAAGTAAATATCTCAAACTTATTCCACGAATACTCTTATTCTCCAGTTAAATATGAATTGTAGAACCGGCCCTTAAAGAATTAATTATGAAACCAATAAAAATGGCATATGAAATTGTAAAAACACTTCTATCTCTGTATAGCTATCAGCCCCAAGGTTTTTCTGGTATAAGGAGAAGCTTAGAGGAGATATATAGACTACATTACAAACAACAACTATAGATAGTTTTGGATAGTTGGCTGGAGGGTAGCATAGCTATAGACAGTTAGGCATCAAAATGGGCCTATTGTGAAACCTCCCTTTAAGGGGTTATATACCTTTTTGTGCGGAAAAATTGAGGAAACTTTGAATGGTATGTAGCAATAATTTTTTTACATCAAAATTAGATTTTATTAATAGTACGTTTTTTAGTGAAAAAAAAAGTATTAAATATTGGATTGTTAAGGCGTCTACTTTGTGATAATTAATTTTAAAGGATAAATAAAACGATTTTTTACTTTGTTTTTTATTACACTTCAGTTACACTTTGCAACTAGTGTCGGCTAAGCTCGAAAATGGCTAGAGCTTAGCCGAAACTAGTTGCAACGTGTAACTGAAGTGTGATAAAAAACAAAGTAAAAAATCGTTTTATTTATCCTTTAAAATAAGTATTAGTTTATGAAAAAAATTTCATAATTGGAGGAGTTATGGCCCTTTCCCCGAAACCCTATTTTTTTGATGAGGCTTGCGGTGATCATCATGAAAGTCAAGCAGGTCAATTGAAATCATTAAACCCAAAAAATGTCACTAGTATAGGGACCTTCCTAGTACTTGAACGATTATTTAAATAAATATTTTGTTTATTCAGCATACGGGAAAGTTTTTCAGAAAACAAAACATTGAGTGTTTTGAGCTCTAAAAATTTTATTCAAAAATTCGTATTTGCAAGATAAAAATTTATGCATAAAAAAGGAATCGTTCGAGTACTGACAACATTAATTACAAACAAATCAAAAAAAAAATAAGAAGATCGGTCAAATAGTTTTTCGGCAATCGCGATCACGGCAAAGGCACTTTTGGAATACACCATTTCGAGATAATCGAGTTTAGCGTGTAATTTTGTTTTGGGAATCCATACTGATTTTGTGAAAAGGCGGCAAAACAAGCAGCAGAGAAAAAAATCGATAATCGATGCTAACGCTTCGGAAGCTCGTATACAACTGATGATAAGAGATTTGTCACAAAACATACTCGATTTGTATGATCGAGAATGGAGGATGTTCCAGGAAACATCGCACTCCGCTTCGAAACGTTGTAACTTTCGATCTATTGCTCGGATCTCCATGAAAATTTCGTAAAATGCCCTCAAAGAGTTTTGCTTTCAGATAAAGCAATAAAAAAATGAGTTTTTGAAGAAAATAAAGGTCTATAACCCCTTAGGGCTGCTCACTCGTCCAACCAGTCAATTTTGCGTGCGAGCTGCAAAACTCTGATGGGTGAGGAGTTGCTAATGCTAACCATACTAAGCCAGCACTCCCCTAGTATTAGATGCCTAGTGTTTACTAGAGCTGGGCAGAGGCATGTTACATATTCTGCTGTTTCTAGTTCTTCATTGCACCCTCTACATAGCGGGCTGTCCAACAAACAACAACTAGTAAAGAAAATGATTATACCAGATGCTCCTGCCTTTCGCTAAAGATAAAATATCATGGATTCAAATGAAGAGATGGATAAACAACTGATTTCAACTGTATCGCAGCCAACTCCCAGGAGCGGGGGCTTTTCTTTTAGTATGTTTACCTACTAACTACTCGGAAGTCAAAAACTTTCGGATATTTCATGCACTCTACAATATATTTATTGACTGAACTATAAATAATAGATTTTGGATAATAGATTACTAAATAGGAGAGCTATAGGAGTGACAACAAAGGACTAAATAAGGAATGAGGATATAAGAAGAGAACTAAATGTAACACCGACAATAAAGTAAGACAATTAGGATGGTGGGGGACACATAATTAGGATTCAACAGAATGTTTGGTTGTATTCGTCCAGAAAAAGAATTTTATTTGATCATTTGATAAAATGTTTCCATCATGCAAAATATTCCGCCATCGATTTTATAATAAACCGCTCCTATCCACTCTTTGTATGCCGCGTGCAATTTGCCGCCCTCGGTTGTAAACGGTTCTTTTTTTTACGGCTGTGGCATCAAAACGCTCGCCGCATAAATATTTTAGCAACAATAAAGTAGACCAGCGGTCGAAGGGGTTGGAGGCGGCGCATGGTTTCTACTTAATGCGACAGCTCGCGTGCTTCGCCGTTATGTCACCCGCGATAGGGCCGCTTTAATGGAACACCACTTAGATTACTTAACGTGATGTTTTTATTTCGATTTAACCGGCCGTAGTCGCTAATGCGACGCGAGCTCAATCCCCCCTCTGTGCCTTTGTTGCGGCATTAAGAATTAATTGAGTTACGTGCTGTGGTATGTCGATGGTAATTACTGTGCAATGAGACGGAGGAAAATATGATGGAAAATCGAGATTTTTTTTGTATATTTAATTTTATTGTTTTTGGTGGAATTCTGTACAAGGGAGATGTTTGAATTTGTGTGTTGACCATGCCTAATAAAAGTCTTTTTTTACTGATTTTCTGGCAACCTTATATATGTCTTGGATAATCCTAGAAATCTTTGCACGACTTTAATAAACTGATTGCAAAGCTCAATGTCAGGTTTAAACTTATCAGAAGACCCATAACATTTATATATATATATATATATATATATATATATATATATATATATATATATATATATATATATTCGCTTCACTCTATATATTTCATATATTTTTTAAAATTATTAACCAAAATACAGCAGGTTTTCTTAAGAAACATACGCAATTTGGCCATATCGTCGTTTTAACCCCTGGAAAAGGTCACTATAGTCAAACTAGGATATAAATATTTAGTACCGTATAGAAAAACTATTAGCAAACATATCTAAATCTATTTCATATATTTTTGAAATTTTTTAACCAAAATACAGCAGATTTTCTGAAGAAACATAGGCGATTTGGGCTATGTCATCATTTTAACCGCTGAAAAACGTCTCTATGGTCGAACTAGGAATTAAAAATTTAGTACCGTATTAGAAGAGCTATTAATATATACATATAAGCCTATTTAATATATTTTCGAAAATTATTAAACAAAATACAACAGGTTTTCTGAAGAAACATAGGCGATTTAGGCTATCACTTAACCCTTCGAAAGTGTAGTTAATAGTGAAACTAGAATCCTGAAATTTAGTACCGTATTATATTTGAAGGATAATTAGTAAATAGATAGAAATTAATTCCATATATGGTTGATAATTATTAACACGCTGTGGTGTAAAGACCGTAACAACAATTAATATATTTAAAACTTGAAAACATGTGATGACGCGTATTGGTTATAAACAATAGTAAATAATAATAATATAAATAATGTTATTTGTGTATCGTTATTGTGTCTCGTCTTTCTGTAATTAGATTGCTATTGTCTGTTGAGAGTTAATAATAATAAGAAATAGGCGATGTCACTCTTATATGCTCCTACTTCTTCTTCACAATGTTCCCTCTCCTATTGGAGATTGGAAATGAACATAGCAATTTTTACTTTGTTTACAGATGTACTAAATAGTTGATTAGATGTTAAACTGAACCATTCTTTTAAAATCCATTAAAGTGAAACACATAAAAGAAATCTAGATAAAAGTCATTGGGTCGTCTTTTGTCTAGAAGTTTTTTTTGTTTAATTTTGTAATAGCCCTAATCTTAGCAAAAAGGCATTTTTTTTTCATGGGTTAATAAATGAAATGTTTTAATATTCATTTGTAATTCTTATAACCGCCGACTTTCATTTCCATATGTAAATTACTACTTTTATGTAACAGAAAATGTGGTAATTTAAAGTTAAATTGAATAATTTAAGATATCAGCTTTTGGCAAATGACCACAGATTTACTGTAGGTGATAATTTGGTACTTCGCAGATGACCGCTGTATGCGCTACCATCCATACTTTACGCAGATGACCGCTGTATGCGCTACCATCCATACTTTCCGCAGATGACCGCTGTATGCGCTACCATCCATACTTTACGCAGATGACCGCTGTATGCGCTACCATCCATACTTTACGCACATGACCGCTGTATGCGCTACTTTACTTAACAATAGCTAAATTTACTAAATAAGCTGATTTTGTGGAATACCAAAATTATATTCTTGATATAATATTGTGTGTATAGTAGTTGTTGGGTTATCGGAGACGCGTCTGCCGCCGTCGCCGCCGCCGCCGCGTACACGGTTCATCCGTTATTGACAGCGCACTAATTTGACGTCCGTCCGCTTGACAGGGAATTAAATTTGACAGGATTACTAGATTGACAAATAGGATCAGGAACGGAGCTTAATTGAACGTACGTCGGCGGCGGCGCTAGATAAATAAATATGATGCACGACATAAAAAGAACATCAAGTTCACATAAAGCACCCAAATATGTTTTTACATGAAAATACCATGATACCATTTATACAGGTTGATTCATAAATGAGGACAATACAGCTTTGAAGTCTATGAGCTATTAAATAACCTTTTTTTTGCACGCCATTCGGTTATTAGTTATCCTTAGAGAATCACATTTTGGTGTTTATTAATAGTATTAAAAAATCCTGGCGCAGTTAGAATTCAATTATCATATTTTGTGTTTTTCAGATTCAGATTAGAATTCAATGCTGTATAGAATAGAATAGAAATTTATTTCAGATGCATACAATACATATACAATAGTACATTATATATCATATATTGAAATATTGTCAACAACAAAAGGTGGTGATTACATCATATTTTTTGCGTCATTAAAGTATTCCTCCAGTGAATATGACATTTTATTCATGTCCTCCAATTCTCAATCCCCCCATATATGTTTAGAGACGAGTGAAAATAAAAACTTCTATCTTTTATAGGGCTATCAGCCGTGAGGCTTTTCCGCCGGTCAAGGGAGAAGCTCAGAGGAGTTTAATCACCCGGTATTTACCTTAACTTCACAGAAAACCTCTGAAAAACTGTGAAAGGTGATTCGCGAAAATTCTCTCCCCACTGGGGATCGAACTCAGGCTCCCCAATGCTCAGTACGAGGCGGACGACGCCTCTAACCACTCGGCCACTGAGCTGGGTGAGTGAAAATATATATTCAAAAACTTATTATCTTTCAAATGTGTGAATTACAAAAATACTTGAGCTATCAATCGTAAAGTTTTTCCGCGCCGGTCAAGGGAGAAGCTCAGAATAGGTTAATCATCCAGTATTTGCCTTAACTTCACAAAAAAAAAACCTGTGAAAAGTGATTTACTAAAATGTTACGAGACGGACGATGCCTCTGACCACTCGGCCACTGAGCTGGGTGTAGCGGAAATTATCTGAGAAATCGTAGAAACATTGATTTGAAAAATGTATAATATTTTGATCATACTAGTTTACTGTTAAGCGTGAATTATATTATACTAGATTTGTCAAGAAACTAGAACAAGTTTCTAGCTTCAAGTATTCATGTCTCAGACAGTTTCAAGTATTCATGTCTTCAGAGTCTTACTATGACCAATCACGTACTGCGCATGGCTTATATTCTAGACGTGATTAGTCATAGTACATGCTGAACATAATCTACATGAACAGTAACTTCTGCTGGGAGTATATATGTTTTACCGGCCTAATTTTGCTACGAAAACAAATTTTCTTCGCTTTTGAACGATGGACTTTCAACTCCCATTTTTAGGTCCTGTATTTTTGAGCGATCGCAACCAAACCGTTGGTATATGTATATTTTAGTTTCTAGAAAATACTTCAAGTACAATTTTGGGTATGTAACAACAAAGCTATAAAATCCATTTCCATTTTGTATAAATCCTACAACAATTTATTTATGTTTTTTTTTCAACAACGGCGAGAAGGTTCGATATTATATCTATCCAACTATTTAGACAATTAGTGAATAAATTTAGAAGAAGTTTAGAAGAAGTTTACAAGAAGTTTAGAAGAAGTTTAGAAGAAGTTTAGAAGAAGTTTAGAAGAAGTTTAGAAGAAATTTAGAAGAAGTTTACAAGAAGTTTAGAAGAAGTTTAGAAAACGTTTAGAAGAAGTTTAGAAGAAGTTTAGAAGAAGTTTAGAAGAAGTTTAGAAGAAGTTTAGAAGAAGTTTAGAAGAATAGGCGTTCGAACCCATCCGGGCCAATTTTCGCGAATCGCCTTTAATAGTTTTCAGTGGTTTTCTATATAGTTAGATTCAAAACCTGGTGATTGAGCTTCTCCCTTTGCCGGCGGTAAAGCCTCACGACTGATAGCCCTATATAGACAGACGCTTTTCTAGGACATATCGACGTCCTATATAGATTGACGTTTTTTAGGTCATATCGACGTCCTACAAGACAATTTCTTAGCTCAAAAGTTGTTCAAGAAATTAATTTATATATCCCCCTCCCATACAATTTGTCCTTGACAAATAGAACGCGTTATATTTTTCCATTCGATCTACCATCCAATTCAATATTTCAAATAATTTGCTGTAGATGCATCTTGACTAACTTTTGAGTCAAGAAATTGTTTTGTCTAAAACGACCTTAACTTTTGAGTCAAGAAATTGTCTTGTCTAAAACAACCTTTACTGGAGGCAAAAGGGCCAGTCATAAAATGCGCGGTAGTGTTAACGTGGCAGTAAGCAATGTTTATAAATATGTGTAAAAGTTTCATCAAATTTCACATGACTTTTCTACTAGATAGGCTTATGAATGGCCCTTGGGCCTCTAAGTTGCACCACATTTACCATGACTTTTTTAATAGATACGCTTAATATATATATATATATATATATATATATATATATATATATATATATATATATATATATATAATTGTCAGTATTATGGTAGAATAACTATATATATTTGTATATCATGTATCTACGATTTTCTCATATCTACCCCTTCAATATTATTGTTTCAAATGTGTTTCAATGAAATAGAAGATGTAACTTACCAGCACTCTCTCCATTTCCCGGTGTGATTGCACGCTCCCTATCAGCATCCTCCTTCCTGACCAATCCCAAAATATTGTCAATAGTGTGGCGAGGTCCCGAGTTAGGGCTGGCCACCATCCGCAGCGGCTTCACCTCCAAACCGAAACCCATCATACTGGACGTGTCCTCGCAACGTTCCGACTCCATAGCGCGGTTTCGACTGACTGAGTCCTGGCGGCACGGCCGACCTGCCAGGGGCGGATTGAGGGTGGAGCGCGCTGTCGGGGCTCGGCCAATTGGGGCCGCCGTCGCGCTGCCATCATGGTGGCGGCAGCGCACCGCTAAATAGGGGGATTGTGTTGCCATGGAGGGCCCCCACAGGGGCGCTGGAGCGAGAAGGAGAAGGAAAGAGCGCTCGCGCATCCGCCACCGGGTAGAGTTCGCGGCGCCGACAAAAACGTTTTGTAAACGTGTCGGTAATTGGGGTTACATTTGGATGTTTAGCGGATTACCCCCGCGCGCGCCATAGGCGCTCAAGGGAAACAATATAATTGGATCGGGTGCATTGCCTATTGCATAATAGTTATCTAACGCGGTAAATCCGCACGCCGCGGCTGCAGGAATTTCACGCATCGCTTATGTGCCCCGCGCTTTCACCATTATTTTGATTACTACCACAATGGGAAAAGGCAACCGCGGTTATTGTATTCTATTATAACTTCATTCCAAACTAAATATATTACCATATTTATAATAACACCGCTATAAACGTAAACCATAATTCTAAATATACATGCTCTATAGATAAAAAAAATATATTTTTCGAAATTAATAAATCCTTTATGCCTTTACTTACTATATTTCATGTTTTTCCCCCTAAAACTAGCTATGAAATTGAATCAAACTATATTTTATTTAACACTACGAATATAATTTTATCAAATATGAGAAATATAGGTTTTAAATTGTAGGATTTAAAACATATATTTCTCATATCCAACAATCTCAAAATTTAATTCAAAAACCATAATTCTAATTGTACATAGCTCTAGAAATAAAAAACATATTTTCCGAAATTAATAAATCCTCTATGCCTTTACTCACTATATTTCATGTTTTTTTTTCAGAAACTAGCTATGTAATTGAATCAAACTATATTTGATTTAACACTACGAATATGATTTTATCAAATATGAGAAAAATAGGTTTTAAATTGTAGGATTTAAAACATATATTTCTCCTATCCAATAATCTCAAAATTTAATTCGAAAACCATAATTCTAATTGTACATAGCTCTACAGATAAAAAAACATATTTTACGAAATTAATAAATCCTCTATGCCTTTACTCACTATATTTCATGTATTTTTTTTCAAAAACTAGCTATGTAATTGAATCAAACTATGTTTTATTTATCACTACGAATATGATTTTATCAAATATGAGAAAAATAGGTTTTAAATTGTAGGATTTAAAACATATATTTCTTATATTCAACAATCTCAAAATTTAATTCGAAAACCAGTAAAATTATTGCAAATTATAAATGAATTTTCATTTAATCTAGTGATTCTAATAGTTGTTTCATTCTACTTCAATTTATGGTATAATTTATTCAAATCGCATTATTAGTTTTTGAGAATTATTCCATTTTGTAAAACCAAATTTGTCTAGACACGACTAGTTCTTGAGAAAACTTGAAATTTGTAAGTAATCGTATATTCGCATGTACTGAAATATACGATTACTTACTAATTTCAAGTTTTCTCAAGAACTAGTGGTGCCATTGAAACAAATCCTATTTTCTTGAAAAACTAGGAATAGTAGTTTATCAAATTATTAAATTATCAAATATGAGAATTATAGATTGTGAATTCTACAATAATCCCAAAATTGCATTTCAATAATCACTAAAATAATTCCAACTTTCATATGCAATGAATTGAATTTTCAACCAAATTATGTTAGAACCAATTTGACTAATTTAGTTACAATTCTTTCTACTTTAATTTAAGATATAATTTATTGAAATCGAATGTCCATTTTTAGAAAAATACGATATTTTGTAAAACTAAATCTTTTTTACATGTCTACTCAGTACTTGAGGGGATACGATTACTTACTAATTTAATTTTTTTTTCACAATCTAGTTGTACGATTATATCAAACATAGTTTTGATTAAAAATGGGAATATTATGTTATCAAATATGAGAAATTTAGATTTTAAATCCTACAAAAACAGTCCCAAAATTGTAATCGAAAAATCACGATAATTGAAAATTACATATGAAGAGTACAAGGCAGAAAGAGGGATGATGTCAGTGTAACTAGAAAACCAAATTTCATGCTTAGAGCACATTTATATACACAAACCCCCATATATATATATATATATATATATATATATATATATATATTTGATGTGTGTTATTATTGCCAAATGTGAGGCTGTAATTTTTGAGAGAATTTGCATTTATATATATATATATATATATATATATATATATATATATATATATATATATGGGCGTTTGTGTATATAAATGTGTTCCAAGGATGAAATTTGGTTTTCTAGAGTTATACTGACATTCCCCCTTTCCGCCTTGTACTCTTCATATGCCAAGCAATTAAATTTCCAAAAAAGTTATTTTAGAATCTATTAGTAATTGAAACAGTAATATCTTTTTACATTAATTTAAGGTATAATATATAGAAATCTACTCACTAGTTTTTGAGAAATGTTATATTTTGTAAAATATATCTTGGCTACAGGTCCAGTCAGTACAGAAAAGGATACAATTACTTACTAATTTCAAGTTTTTTTCACAATCCAGTTGTGCAATTAAATCAAACTAAGTATTGAATAAAAATACGAATATTATGTTATCAAATATGAGAAATGTAGATTTTAAATCCTACAACAACAATCCCAAAATTGTATTCGAAAAATCACGATAATTGAAAATTACATATGCCAAGGAATTGAATTTCCAAAAAAGTTTTTTTAGAACCTATTAGTAATTGAAACAGTAATTTCTTTTTAGATTAATTTAAGGTATAATATATAGAAATCTACTCACTAGTTTTTGAGAAATGTGCTATTTTGTAAAACATATCTTGGTTTACGGGTCCAGTCAGTACATGAAGAGAATACGATTACTTACTAATTTCAAGTTTTTTCACAATCCAGTAGTGCGATTAAATCAAACTAGGTTTTGATTAAAAATGGGAATATTATGTTATCAAATATGAGAAATTTAGATTATAAATCCTACAACAACAATCCCAAAATTATATTCGAAAAATCACGATAATTGAAAATTACTTATGCCAAGGAATTGAATTTCCAAAAAAGTTTTTTTAGAACCTATTAGTAATTGAAACAATAATTTCTTCTTACATTAATTTAAGGTATAATATATAAAAATCTAGTCACTAGTTTTTGAGAAATGTGATATTTTGTAAAAAATATCTTGGTTTACGAGTCCAGTCAGTACGTGAAGGGAATACGATTACTTACTAATTTCAAGTTTTTTCACAATCTAGTTGTGCGATTAAATCAAACTAGGTGTTGATTAAAAATAGAAATATTAAGTTATCAAATATGAAAAATTTAGATTTTAAATCCTACAACAATAGTCCCAAAATTATATTCGAAAAATCACGATAATTGAAAATTACATATGCCAAGGAATTGAATTTCCAAACAAGTTATTTTAGAACCTATTAGTACTTGAAACAGTAATTTCTTTTTACATTAATTTAAGATATAATATATAGAAATCTACTCACTAGTTTTTGAGAAATGTGATATTTTGTACAACATATCTTGGTTTACGGGTCCAGTCAGTACATGAAGGGAATACGATTACTTACTAATTTCAAGTTTTTTCACAATCTAGTTGTGCGATTAAATTAAACTAAGTTTTGATTAAAAATAGGAATATTAAGTTATCAAATATGAAAAATTTAGATTTTAAATCCTACAACAATAGTCCCAAAATTGTATTCCAAAAATCACGATAATTGAAAATTACATATGCCAAGGAATTGAATTTCCAAAAAAGTTTTTTTAGAACCTATTAGTAATTGAAACAGTAATTTCTTTTTACATTAATTTAAGTTATAATATACAGAAATCGAATAGTTAGTTTTTGAGAAATACGCTATTTTGTAAAACATAATTGGCTTGACTATGGGTCCAGTCAGTAGATGAAGGGATGCGATTACTTACTAATTTCAAGTTTAAAAAAAGTAGAAGTGCGATTGAATTAGACTATAGTTTGTTTAGAACTACGATAATTAGTTTATCAATTGTAAGAATTATAAATTTTGAATCCTACAAAAATCACCCGAAAATTGTATATAAATTTATTCGGAATTACATATGCAATGTAATTAAATTTTCAATCAACTTATTTAAGAACCAATCGATAATTAAACTAGTCGTTTATTTCTATTTTAATTTAAGGTATAATTTAATAAAATCTCATCATTAGTTTTTGAGATTTACTGCATTGTGTGAAACAATAAGTTTGAATTAAGTATATATTGAATGATTTTGAAAAATATCTTCAGTAAATGTGTCCATTTAAAACATCAATAGAGCGGTATTTATCATTCGAAACTTCTTTAAAAGAGTTGTCACGATATGCACATAGCAAATATTTATAATGAAAACCTTTGAAAATTATTGTAGATAGTACATAGTGAAGAATATTCGAAAATATTTTCAAGACTTTTAAAGATAAGATCATGTACATCATCAATAGTCTTGAAAATAGTATTTAAAACATCAATAATGTGGTTTTTATCTTTAGAACTTTCGCCAGGCTATTCCAGTATGCACCTAGAAAGTATTTGCAGTAATATCATAACGTATTAGTAGTAGATAGTGCATAGTAAAATATTTTCAAAAATATCTTCAAAACTTTTAAAGATCTGACCATGTAAATCATCAAGAATTCGGTGTTTTATCATTCGAAACTTCTTTAAAAAAGTTTCCAGCATATACCAATATACACTCAGAAAATAGTTATAGTGATATCATTACACAATAGTTGTAAGTAGTACACAATGAAGGATTTTTGAAGATATTATCAATACTCTTAAAGATATATCAGTATAAATCATCAATACTGTGGTGTTAATCATTAGAACTGTCATCAGGCTATACCAGTATGCACCTAGAAAATATTTATAGTAATATCATAGCACAATAGCTGTAAGTAGTGTATAGTGAAAGATTTTCAAAAATATCTTCAAGACTTTTAAAGATATGTCCGCTTAAATCATGAATAGTCCGGTGTTTATCAATCTAAATTTCTTTAAAAGAGTTTCCAGCATATACCAAGATACACTCATAAAATGTTATAGTGATATCATTACACAATAGTTGTAGGTAGTACTCAGTGAAGGATTTTTGAAAATATTATCAAGACTCTTAAAGATATATCAGAATAAAACATCAATACTGTGGTGTTAATCATTAGAACTGTCGCTAGGCTATACTAGTATGCAACTATAAAATATTTACAGTAATATCATAACACAATAGCTGTAGGTAGTGTATAGTGAAAGATTTTCAAAAATATCTTCAAAACTTTTAAAGATATGTCAATTTAAAACATCAATAATTAGTCTTTTATCATTCGAAACTTCTTTAAAAGAGTTTCCAGCGTATACCAAAATACATTCAGAAAATATTTGTAGTGATATCATTACACAATAGTTGTAGGTACTACACAGTGAAGGATTTTTGAAGATATTATTAGGATTCTTAAAGATATATCAGTATAAATCATCAATACGGTAGTGTTAAATAATTAGAACTGTCGCCAGGCTATACCAGTATGCGCCTAGAAAATATGTACAGTAATATCATAACACAATAGTTAATAAGTAGTGCATATTGGAAGATTTTCAAAAATATCTTAAAGACTTTTAAAGATATGCCCGCTTAAATCATCAATAGTGCAGTGTTTATCAATCAAAACTTCTTTAAAAGAGTTTCCAGCGTATACCAATATACATTCAGAAATTTTTTATAATGATATCATTACACAATAGTTGTAAATAGTACACAGTGAAGGATTTTTGAAAATATTATCAAGACTCTTAAAGATATATCAGTATAAAACATCAATACTGTGATGTTCATCATTAGAACTGTCGCCAGGCTATACCAATATGGACCTAGAAAATATTTACAGTAATATCGTAACACAATAGCTGTAGGTAGTGCATAGTGAAATAATTTCAAAAATATCTTCAAGACTTTTAAACATATGTCCGCTTAAAACGTCAATAGTGCGGTGCTTATCAATCGAAACTTCTTTAAAAGAGTTTCCAGCATATACCAATATACACTCAGAAAATATTTATAGTGATATCATTACACATTAGTTGTAGGTTGTACATAGTGAAGAATTTTTAAAAATATTATCAAGACTCTTAAAGATATATCAGTATAAAACATCAATACTGTGATGTTCATCATTAGAACTGTCGCCAGGCTATACCAGGGGCTATACCAGTAGTATGCACCTAGAAAATATTTACAGTAATATCATAACGCAATAGCTGTAGGTAGTGGATCGTGAAAGATTTTCAAAAATATCTTCAAGACTTTTAAAGATATGTCCGCTTAATCATCAATATTACTGTATTATCATTTGAAACTTAGGGCATACCAGTACACACCTAGAAAATACTTATAGTGATAACATTACACAATAGTTGTAGGTAGTATACAGTGAAAGATTTTCAAAAATATTTTCTAGAATTTTAATGATATACCCAAATTTTAAACGGAAAAGAGTTAATAATAAACGACTTGAACTGCTAACGGCGTAAACGAAGTGGCTTCGGCCGTTACCTTAGACCACGACCGCCCCTGTAAATATTTAAATTTCATAAAAACGTCATTCCAATTACATCACACCAAATTACATTACACAATTTACCATTGTCAATGCCCACTAAACACCAACCTAATCCCTCATTAAAACCAAATCCTACCCCTCCACAAATCCGATTTTCATAATTATAATCCATCTCGGCCATATGTATCCAAATCGGAGCCACCCCACCAAGTCCGCAATTCGTAACATTTTTTATCCACTCGTCCCATATAATTACGATCTAATAACACCGCCGAACAAAAAGTGGCGATTGTATTGAGGTGTCTTTTCCATTATCGGCCTCAGCGCCAGATGTCATTACGGCGACGCCGCGGGGTGCATCGGCATTGTGCAAAGGGTTTTCGATACGAATCTGCAAATTACAGGGCTCTCGCTCTCTCGCTCTCGGGGCGCACGCGGAATTGCGTAACCGGCCGATGATATCATCTGCGCCGTAATGGAATAATGCGGTGATTGCGATCTGCAGGGATTAAAAGGGACAAACAAGAACGTTAACTTTCCGGATAGTGGTTCCTGGTATTATATTAGAGGTATAGTTTAGTTCGAGACTACTGCGCAGATTGAAATCATTACAAATTGCTTTATTTGGACTTAATGGAGTTGTTATTAAATCTTTTGTTGCTGCAAATGTAATGTAATTACAGTTGAGTGCTTTATAGTATATAGGTACATACTCATGCAAATTATAACAATTCCCCGTTTGTTACCAACCGCAAATCGAGGTTTTAGATGTATGCCTTTATCTTCTTTTTTAGGTGGCATCTCCTACCCGAAGATTAGGAATCATTATTTTTATTGTTGATACTGCAGCTAGAAATTGGTGTATTGACACGCCGCAATGAATGGAACCTCTGAGGTTTCTCACCAGAGCAAGTATCTAACTCTAGACCGGTCACATATTTCACAAGCCATATCTTTGAAGATAATGAAAATATCTCATTGCGGTCTATATAATTTGGTTTTTCATACATATTTAAAAAAGAATAACATAAAAAATCTTAAAATTACTTTACGATGAATAGGCATTATTGCAGGAATGTGTGACAATACAAATTTCAACTTTTACAAGCTATATCTTTGAAGATAATAAAGATAACTCATTGGAGTCTTTATAATTGAGTTTTTCATAAATTTTTAGACAATAATAACACAAAAGAACTATAAATTCCATCATGATGAATAGGTATTTTTGCAGGAATGTATAATAAAACATATTTCAAATTTTACAAGCCATGTCTTTGAAGATAATGAAGATATCTTATTGCAGTCTTTACAATTGAGTTTTTCATACATATTTAAACAAGAACAACATAAAAAATCTTAAAATTGCATCATGATGAATAGGCATTTTTGCAGGAATGTGTGATAATACTAATTTTTAACTTTTACAAGCCATATCTTTGAAGATAATGAAGATACCTCATTGGAGTTTTTATAATTGTGATTTTCATATTTTCTAGACAAGAATAACATAAAAAATCTTAAATTTGCATCATGATGAATGGGTATTTTTGCAGGAATGTGTGATAAAACAAATTTCAAATTTCACAAGCCATATCTTTGAATTTAATGAAGATCTGTCATTGCGGTCTTTATAATTGAGATTATCATACATATTTAAACAAGAATAACATAAAACATCTTAAAATTGCTTCATGATGAATAGGTATTTTTGCAGGAATGTGTGATAATACAAATTTCAACTTTTACAAGCCATATCTCTAAAGATAATGAAGATATCTCATTGGAGTCTTTATAATTGAGATTTTCATAAATTTCTAGACAAGAAAAACATAAGAGATCTTAAAATTGCATCATGATGAATAGGTATTTTTGCAGGAATGTGTAATAATACAAATTTCAACTTTTGCTAGCCATATCTTTGAAGATAATGAAGATATCTCATTGCGGTCTTTACAATTTAGTTATTCATACATTTTTAAACAAGAATAACATAGAAAATCTTAAAATTGCTCCACCATGAATAGGTATTTTTGCAGGAATGTGTGATAATACAAATTTCAACTTATACAAGCCATATCTTTGAAGATAATGAAGATATCTCATTGCGGTCTTCATAATTAAGTTATTCATACATATTTAAACAAGAATAACATAAAACATCTTAAGATTGCATCATGATGAATAGGTATTTTTGCACGAATGTGTGATAAAACAAATTTCAAATTTCACAAGACATATCTTTGAAGATAATGAAGATATCTTATTTCGGTCTTTATAATTGACTTTTTCATTCATATTTAAACAAGAATAACATATAAAATATTAAAATTGCTTCATGATGAATAGGTATTTTTGCAGGAATGTGTGATAATACAAATTTCAACTTTTACAAGCCATATCTCTAAAGATAATGAAGATATCTCATTGGAGTCTTTATATTTGAGATTTTCATACATTTCTAGACAAGAATAACACAAAAAATCTTAAAATTGCATCATGATTAATAGGTATTTTTGCAGGAATGTGTGAAGTACTAATTTTAACTTCTACAAGCCATATCGTTGAAGATAATGAAAATATCGTATTTCAGTCTTTACAATTGAGTTTTTCATAGATTTTTAAACAAGAATAACATAAAAAAAATTTAAAATTGCATTATCATAAATCGATATTTCTGCAGGAATGTGTAATAATACAAATTTCAACGTTTACGAGCCATATCTTTCAAGATAATGAAGATATCTCATTGGACTTAAAATGTTATGTTTAGAACTCCTTCGATAGCTGATACCCGGCTGAATTTGGCCGCCCCTAGCTTTAAAAAAGCTGCTAGTTACTAATGTATCGAGCCATAAAGATGATTATTCTATTTTTTATTAATGTATACCCATTATATACTATTAATTATTATTTTTAGCGTTGCATGTATTCAATCAGCGCTCATCGAACATAATAATAGCTTGAATATAATTTCCTAATGCACTTACTAGTGCAATCCACTCATTGTCGCATTCCTGCTATCAGCACGTGACATCAAAAACGTACAAACAAAATCACTTCGGGTAAGTGCGAGCAGGGCGCCGTTTTAAAGCGATGCGTGCTTTGGCGCAGGGGCGCACAATCCTGAGCAGGAATTGTAAAACGCTCGTTAATTCGGGCTTTATCAGGCCGCTACAATCTAAAAAGGGGTTCGTTTTCGGGCGACCGAACGGTAATAGATAAAAGGTGCGCCGGGGTAAAAAAAATGGACCGCCCGAGTTTATTAGGGCTGACGTTTTAACACTCCTGCGGTTGAATATATTTGAATTTGAATTTGTTTTGTTGTGATAATGATTTAGAATATTGGATTATAAGAGTAATTATATTAATGTGGTGTGATTCTATAGTTTTAATGTAATCTGTACAAAAACAAACAATGTTAGTTCATTAGGGGGTTACACCAAACGAATCGATTGATTTTTTTCTTGGCTAAATAACTTTTAAGAATATTTTAAACGTATAATCATTTCAATATTCAAAGTATATCCGAAGTTACAGCAATTAGAGGGTAAGCACGACTGGAGGCTGGCCCGAAAGCGATCGAATCGTCTTTTCTTTTGCGTTTATCTCGAAACAACTTTATTTCAAGCTGGTGTACACGATATCTGAAGATCTACTTAACCGATTTTGTTAAAATTTGTAACACATATTCTTTATAATAAAAAATAACTTCTATCTTTATAGGGCTATCAGCCTTGAGGCTGAGCTTCTCCCTTTAACAGCCTCTGTATATCTGAAGATCTACTTAATCGATTTTGTTAAAATTTGTAACACATATTCTTTATAATAAAAAATAACTTCTATCTTTATAGGGCTATCAGCCTTGAGGCTGAGCTTCTCACTTTAACAGCCCCATGGCTGATAGCCGTATAAAGATAGAAGTTTTTTACGTCTTTTTAAATTATATGGTTTGATAAGGCGGACTAAATAAAAAGTTAAAATGTGTGCCAAGGCCCTTTCATGCTTAAATTATTTAATATTTCAACAATCACACCATAATATCCCACAAACCCATTCTAAATGTATGCTCGTCTATAACCAGCTTCCCATTATTTACTTCCCCTAACAAATTTCCAGTACATACAGCTACCGGAATCCTTCGCACACACACACAAAATTTGTAGGAAACACAATGAAATTGTATGCGCGAGCTTATCTTATTTGTACAACACGTCCAATAAAGAGCCCTCAGTGGGGGGCCAGAGGTGTTGAAAACTTTTCATCGGCCTCGTTACGGTGTTTAGCGGCTTAAAAATCAATACCCAAAACATTCCATTTAACACCTCGGCCGCACAACGGGGCCCCGCCATTGTCGCCACAATGGTAATGAGCGGAACCGGGGCCGAAAGACGTGAAAAGCGCACAAACTTGTAAACACGACCGCCTCCATTGTAAAATCGTCGGAATATTGCGTTTCAACCGTCTTGGTTTCCACCAACCAAACTATTTACAGTATCTGATCTCGCGGGCTATTCATACCGGCTATTGTTGGCGGCGGTTTAGTGTGCGGTGCGCTCCGGAACGTGTCCGGCCCCCATATCTCACGAGGCATCTTCATTCAATTACACGGCCCTAATGCCCCCAAACAGATGCGCACCTATTAAATTATTGGAATATTGACAGTGCGGACCAGGTGCCACGTATTATCTTTTAAAACATCTACATTGATGATTATGATTTTAAGTATACCAAAAAGCGCTCATAAATAAGTCATAAATACCTGGAAAGTAGATCTGAAGATAAACTAAACGAGTTATAAAGGATTATTAGATGCAACTAATCGCCTTTTTCCAGCACGAAATAAATACAAAAAAAATCCAGCCCGAGAAAATGAAGGTACGAGGCGTGACGAGATAATGTAAGAGTAATTACTTTCGCAATTAGTTTTTCCATGGGAAGCGGGCGAAAATTAGAGCCGAAAACGAGTTTACAACGCTGTTCACTTTAAAAACGCGCCGCGCCGTCACATTCTGAGTGCCGAATGAAATTATTATTATTATTATTAACGATGCTAACAATATTCCCGTGCATGGTACAAATGACTTTTAAATTGAATTGCTGGAGCCTGCGACGCTTCAAAAATGGAGTACATAATGCGATTAGCTGCAAGATAGGGCGGCAGATGGGAGCCGCTAAAAATTACATTTGCGCGCGGAATACAATGGGTGGGCGCGGGGGCTGATTTTTGTGATTATTCTCGCGCGCGCCGCCACCCCCTCTCTCGTCGATCGATGGTGATATTAATCAAGCGGCGGGTATTGTGTTTAATAAGCTCTTGAAATATTTTTATTTGGGGTTTGGGAGGGCTGATGGGGATGAAGTGGCCGGCGTGTAAAAGGTTGAGAGCGCGGGTGATTAAATGTTTTATTTACAGCGGGGGTTTTTTAAAATGCAGTTTATTAGTTTGGGCAATTTGTGTGGGGTATAGACCGGATTGGTCTGACGGTATTTTAACGAAATTCTGGTTGGAGGTGCAAACAATTTCTGTGTTGTAGATTAATTACGTTGTAAATGTAAATAGTTGACAGTAGAGGTAAACAGCGATTTGAAACTGTATACCGTACAACCACCAAGTAACCCTAATCAACTCCAGTAAAAAACCAACATCAGAAAAAAATCCAATAACCCCAAAAAAATTTCAATAACCCCAGAAAAAGAAAACCAATAATAGCAAAGCATTAAAAGTTTTTATTCAAATTCATTTATGTTTTAAGAATATGATTGTGAATTTTTATGTTTATATCTCTTTTAGTTTACGAGTTATAATTTTTTTAACCGACTAACTTTTTAGGTCAGCCATATTGTGCATGTAATAAATCATCAAACAGTTACTAAAAAAAGCATAATACCTAAAATAATTAAGCTACATAACTTAAATTCACCAAAAATATTCTAAATACGTAAGGGATCATAGAAAAAAATCAATAACGCCAGAAATCAAATATTTAAACCTATAACATTAGCATAAATTTGTCATTTGTTTCAATAGCTATAACATGCAAAGTAGTAAATTACCAAAGACGTTGATTTTTATTCAAATTGATTTATGTTTTAAGAATATGATAGTGAATTTTTATATTTATATCTCTTTTATTTTACGAGTTATGATTTTTTTAATTGACTAACCTTTTAGGTCAGCCATATTGTGCATGTAATAAATCATCAAACAGTTACTAAAAAAAAGCATAATACCTAAAATAATTAAGCTACATAACTTAAATTCACCAAAAATATTTTAAATACGTAAGGGACTGTAGAAAAAAATCAACAATCCCAGAAATCACATATTTAAACCTATAACATTAGCATACATTTGCCATTTGTTTCAATAGCTATAACATGCAAAGCAGTAAATTACTAAATGCGTTGATTTTTATTCAAATTGATTTATGTTTTAGGAATATGATTGTAAATTTTTATGTTTATATCTCATTTATTTTACGAGTTATGATTTTTTTAATTGACTAACCTTTTAGGTCACCCATATTGTGCATGTAATAAATCATCAAACAGTTACTAAAAAAAGCATAATACCTAAAATAATTAAGCTAAATAACTTAAATTCACCAAAAATATTTTAAATACGTAAGGGATTATAGAAAAAAATCAACAACCCCAGAAATCAAATATTTAAACCTATAACATGAGCATAAATTTGTCATTTGTTTCAATAGCTATAACATGCAAAGTAGTAAATTACTAAAGACGTTGATTTTTATTCAAATTGATTTATGTTTTAAGAATATGATTGTGAATTTTTATGTTCATATCTCTTTTATTTTAAGAGTTATGATTTTTTTCATCGACTGACCTTTTAGGTCAGCCATATTGTGCATGTAATAAATCATCAAACAGTTACTAAAAGCAGAATAATACCTAAAATAATTAAGCTATATAACTTAAATTCACCAAAAATATTTTAAATATGTAAGGGATTATAGAAAAAAATCAACAACCACAAATCAAATTTTATTCAAATTGATTTATGTTTTAGGAATATGATTGTGAATTTTTATGTTTATATCTCTTTTAGTTTACGAGTTATGATTTTTGTAATCGACTAACATTTTAGCTTTATATTATAGGGTGTGGAGTGGAGCGCAGGAGTTACCATAAAAGTGGCGTGTGGGAGTGGTGTTCCGGTACATAAAGGGAGTTCAATCTAGGAGGTCAGTGGTGAATGTGGAAAAATCAAATAGATAATAGAAATTAGGGTAGGAGGGCTAGAGTGGAAGAGCTAATATGGAAAGGAATAATGATTGAGTTTTCCCTAAATTTTGTTCACAGACATACATACATACACACAGACATTGCAAAAATAGGGTTTGTTTTTTTTTGTTTTTCTATTTTGGGCATAAAACTTAACGAAATTTAATTTTTCTTTTGATAAATTGTTCACAGCAACTATACCTTCCTTCTAGTGTAGTTTTTTCCATGGAAAATTATCGGTAAAACAATACCTTCCTTATACAGCAGTAGCTGTATTCGGAAAGTAAAAATATCACAAAAACAATTAGAAATGAATTTTATTTATGTTATTTCTTTTGTTAGTTTACTGACCAATAACAAGATATTTTCTTAACTTTAAACTTGTAGGGCTATCAGCCGTAAGGCTTTTTTGCCGGTCAAGGGAAAACCTCGGGGAGTTTAATCACTCGGTATTTATTTTAACTTCACAGAAACCCTCTGAAAACTGTAGAAGGTGATTCTAGAAAATTTGTAATGTTGGGGATCGAACTCAGGTGCCCCAATGCTCAGTACGAGACGTGAACTCTGGCCGAGTGGTTCGAGGCGTCGAACTACTCGGACACTGAGTTGGGTGCACATGTATGAAAAAAAAACTTCTATTTTTATAGGGCTATCAGCCAGTCAAGGGAGAAGCTTAGAGGAGTTTAATCACCCTTAACTTCACAGAAAAACTGAAAAGGTGATTCGCGAAAATTCGCTCGGGATCGAACTCTCCCTAATGCTCAGTACGAGACGGACGACACCTCTAACCACTCGGCCACTGAGCTGTGTGTACAGGTATGATTTTGTAAAGTTTTGAAATTCATAAAACAGTTATCAGTAAAAATGAGTCTAGCATCATTCGTATGTATTGTATTCGTACATACATGCTTTCACACACATGCCCAGCTACACAGATACAATAGTGGTTGAGTCAAACCCTCCTCCCACCGATCATTAATGAAACTAAATTGTTTAAATGTTGGTAACACAAATATTGGAGCGCTGTAAACCGATTTAATTTCCGGCAGCCCGGCCGCATGACTATGGTAATTAGCGCCCAGGTGGTGGCGGCGGCCGGCCGCCCCCCACAGTCGGCAGGGGGACGGGAACTAATCACGAATGCGACCGCAGTTAGACTCCATTATTTACCCAACTGCTCTCATTGATTGGTTTTGATTGGAAATTAATGTTCGGGTACGTTGTTGCTGCCGCCGCCGCCGTCGACGCGCTTTCAATTTTTGTCCATCCGCCCCACTTGCCCCCCTTGCATGGCCCGGAAGTTCCGGGGACGGCCGGCACAAAGGGCCCTTTTTTGCGAGCGTGGCCGCATCAATCAATTCCGCGAATGATTGGAAAAGCGACGCGGGGAAAAACGGGGGCGGCGGGAAATTATTCGACCGCAACATCTAGTGAGCGTACTACGAAACATTGCCACCGTAAACATTTTTGTAATTTATATTGATTATTATTGTTGAGACCGGCCTATGGTCATACTCAGATAGTTATAATAATCATCACTAAAGGCATTCACAGACGCTCTTGTGTGTTCCCAATCCTCCAACAGGGGGTAATATGTTACTTGTTTCCCTCCAAGTTCCAATCCTTACAATACCTTCATCATCAACATCAGCGAATCCAATAGGACATATTTTCGACCTTCTGGTTGTTTTGTAAGAAATTGTGTAAAATTATTGTTGTTCTACCAAATTTTGCACGCATTCCAACTACAGGCTTTCACAAAATTCTTGAGACTTGTGATATTGCTGGCGTTATTGGATATTTTGTCCTGTCATTCTGTAGATTTGGTGCAACTATTTTTTTAATAGTATTGCAAATACGGTCCATTCAACGTTTTCCCGGAATTTTGTTCACAGACAAATGTATATCCACACTCATACACACAGACATTTTCCAAACATATTTCGACAAGAAAAGTCATGAAACGTTAAAGTGTACTTTACTTTATCATATTGATGATTGTGTAAATTTTTTCATAAACATCAATAAATACTATTCTATTATATTCTACATCTGTTTTGAAAAAGTCAAAAGTGAACATATGTGTAAAATAGTAGCCTCTCATCCCTGAGCACCTGTCAAAATATTCCTCATACACATTTTCGATTCCTATTTAAAACGCAACTGTGACATATTAATACGTCATATGCCATCATAATGAATCCCATTATGACGTCCTGCAGAATGAAATTACTCGCATTGTGTCCCCAAACAAAACAAAAACCGTAGCGCACTGTAGGGGCCAAGGGGCGCCCCGGAAAAGTGTCCTCCTACGCCAAATGTTGCGCTATTGAATAAACGTCGCAACAAACCTAATTGCGTTCAAAAAATCATTACATCTCCCGCCCGGGGTGGTAATGTCTCTATAATGTCCCTTTTATAACGTGTTTTCCGGTGGGGGGCTCGGTGGGGTGAGATGAAACATAACTATCCATGTTTGACAAACTCAGGATCATTTGTGTACAGTGAGGGCGGCGGGGGACCGTTTAATACACTTCCAAAGCGGAGGGTCGTGTGCACACTCTTTTTCCACTCCAAGGGCCGCGTAATTGGAATAATTTAATAACGAATTAATTTCGTTCGTTCGAGGGGCAACAAACAGTGCGTTTAAATGGGGAAAACGGACGATGATGATGTGATGCGATGCGCGTTTTATCAACTCGAGCAACAACAACAAAAAAAAAACGTTGCCAGCGTTTTATTTTTACATTCCTCCCGGTAGAGTAAGAACGCCGGCAATTTCCGGAGTTTTCCAATCGCAGCGAAAATTCCCTCATCAATCCCCTTAAACCTTTTAATCGGCGTGATCGAGTTAAACAATTAACAGGGCGAATATTGGTTTTTTAAAATATGGCGCGGACAAAGCGGGAAGCGCGATTAACAATTAAAATCCGACTCGAGATCTGCAGCCCCCGCGCGCGCGCGCTCTAATTCGATCGGAATTTCGCCGCCTCGTAACGAGGATATTGTTTTTATGTAATTACGGCGGCAGATCCGCGCACAAAAATACTTCATTAGGCGTGCTAATTGGATTTCGCTGCGAGGTTAATTGACTTTTGCTTGGCGATTTTAAGGAATCGTTTCGGTGTTAAGGCGGTAATTACGCTAATGCTACTACGTCTCGAGTTGCTGCGTTGTTATTGTTCTACAATTACCAAAGAGACGGACGCGTTTTACAAATCCATTTCCTCGGGTAATTAGAGCAATCCATTTGTTTAATTGCTGTTTTTTGGAGTGCGATAATGGGATAATAATTGTTTACCGAGCGGAATGATATATAGGAAATACATTATTATGAGCTGACATTCAAATAGGGACTTGACAAAAATATTACTTTGTTTAATTATGTTTATAGATCGTTTGGTGACAATGAATTTTTTTTGGTGAACAATTACATTCATATTAACTATAACCATAAAAGTATTTCTAGGTAACTTTTACAGTTGTCTTGATTTGATGTCCTGATTCACATTTATATTAGTCTAGCTGAAATTCCAGTTTTTCGACGAGCTATAATGAATCAATTGTCAATTGGTGTAATGCTAATAGCATGGGATAATTTATAAATTATTTTCTATATATAAAAAACGACAAACCTGCGTTAAAGATTGCTATTAATTCAAAACAATTAATACTCCAATTAAATATTGAATAAAAACATAAAAAAATACCACCCTCGATGGGATTCGAATCTACGACCCCCACTTTTGCACTGTCCGCACAAAATTATAACTGATAGGACGGTCGGTTTCTAACATGTCTTCGTTTTTATATTATAGGGATGAATAACAACCACACAGTAAGCAATTTAAGTGTTACAAAAACATATAACATATACCAAATGAGAATATCCATAAAAAAATCTGTTTTTAATTAATCAACTTTTCGGGGCTTTTATATAAATGACGCTTAATCGTTTCGGTTAATTACGCCTGATTGTAATCAGGCGGATAAAATGATTGCGTGAAGGCAGTTTAAAACGAATTAATTTGCCGCAAAATGATTTCCACGTCCAAAAATATACGGAAATTAATCATTCGTTGTGAGTAGTTAATAATTTTTATTAAAGTAAAAGATATCATTTATTTAAATAGTAGCTACACTATTTAATAGTTTACTTTAAATATATATATATATATATATATATATATATATATATATATATATATATATATATTATCAATTGCTTTTTACCTTTCGGTGTAGGCTACTTTAAATAAATCATAGAAATTGAATGGTTTATGGCACTTCTTGTCATCCTACTAAAGATTGATTTGTAAGTTTTGAATTTAACTCCCTGAAAAGTATATAAATACTTGAGCTAAGTAATTCAACGTTCGTACTCACTAAATATAACTAATAAAAAATAAACAAAAGCAAATTTTATAAATTTCTGAAAACTATCTAGGTAATTATAGGACTTTTCACACCCTACGAAAGTTTCGTTTGTAATTATTTTAAATTTATCTCCATGAAAAGTATGTAAACTGTTGAACTAAGTAATTTAGACTTTGTAGTAACTAAATATGACTACATACTTATAAAAATGTTGCTCCACCTCAAGTGCCCTGGCTCGCTAGTTTACAAAATACGCGGGCTCCGGCGCGCTCGACTAGATGTGCGATAACTCCGTAAATATTAACATTTTAATTTTTAATCTTGCCAATATACTCTCAATATATTATATTTTCGAAAAATGGCAACAACAAAAATTCGATTTTATGAAATTTCTAACGCGTGATTAACGTCTCCCTTGACCAGCGAAAAAGCCTCACGGCTGATAACCTTATAGATATAGAAGTTTATTAATTCTCTAGCCAACTTAATGAATACACAGGTGACTTGTTAGAAGTTTTAGATTGCAAACCGATAACAAAACCTCATTGACGACAAATTTCATTATTCTCGATTTGTTGCAATACAATTCCATTGAATAGAGCCTCGTTTGTTACATATCCGATTTGCGCAAAAGATACACAAGGGGGGGGGCCTCTTTGCATCATTGCATCAAGGCCCTCGATCTGCCGGCAAGATATCCCCCACACCGAAAACGAAACAGATCGCCGATAAACCGCCCCGGACGCAAATTGCAGCCCCTGCACATGTCGCCGGCGGAAAAAATTCCGCACAAAGGGCCCGAAATTGCCGTGATCGAATTATGGCCGTGACAATGATTGGTCCAAACCGCAACCACCCCCGCCGCCCGCGCGCGCACTTCAAACAAAAATAATCATCAATACGTACGCGCACTATATAAAAAGCAATTAATTTTTGTTTGTGTTTCATGTAAATGGACGCTATTGATTTGGGGGGTGGCAGGCGTGCGCGACGTGAAATATTAAAATGGCTTTTAATAACGTTGGGCCGCTGATGATTTTTTTCTGTTGTTCGTTGTTTAGATAATGCGGCCGGATTCGATTCCGGCGGATTTTCGCCGGAAAATTGCCAGCAATTACGTTTCCCATTTTGCCGCGCCGGCCATAATCACGGCCGATAGAGTGGAAATCATAATTATTATGAGTGGTTGGGGGCGGCACGGGATTGTACTGAAAACGTATCGTTTCCGCAAGTTTTCAATTATACGTGTGTGTGTTTATTTATGCGACCGGTTTAGGGTAGAGTTTCGGGGGGCGGTGACTTCCTCTTGAAATTGTGATGTATCGGCCTAAACAAGCTCATTTCCTTTTTGAGGGTCTTTGTTTGACGTTTTGAGACATGCACATAATGGAATTTCAGATTAAATATACATATACGGTCTACATACAAATATAGAAGGAAGATAATTTATAATATAACAGCGGTCGACAAACTTTTGAGGTTGAGAAACCAAATGTATCCCTCAAAACCATTTTTTCAAGTGTCAAGTCAAGTGTCATGTGTAATTTTTTTAGTAAATTATACATACATACATATTAGCCCATCTTATTCCCAAATCGACGAACTCCAGAGAAGACTACAAAACGTATAGAGAAATAAGAAACAGAATTAACCACCGAATCCGTACCATAAAAAGAGAAAAGTGGGAACAATTTAGCATGGAAATGGAGAATGACTTATATGGGACACAAAAACGAATCTGGAAGTTTCTCAGGGGACTGAGAAAAGAAATGAACGAAACACTACAAATAAACAGTTAGCTCGGACAAGCTAAAGTCCTTCTTCACCGAACTATATGATCATGAAGACACAGAACTTGAAAAAGTGACAATAACAACAAGACCACATCAGCCTGCACTGAAGTCAATCCGAGGACGTCGAAGTTATCCTAGCAAAATTGACAAACGGCAAAGCGCCCGGCTCTAATAACATCAAAAACGAACTGTTGAAACACGGGGCACAACCACTCGCAGGACGAAGCTACATAACATAGTTCTATCAACAACGCAGCCCCCCCCCCCCCCCCCCCCTTGACTGGAAAGAGAGTACAAGCATTACTATGAAGACATTCACAAAACACCTAGCGAACATTGTAACATCGGTATTATTAGATGGAAAAATTTTAAAAATATTTACAAATTTGCGATTAAATGAAATTCATTTTGTTATATTTACAAATTTGCGATTAAATTAAATTAATTTTGTTACATTTGTCTCGGTTAAAAGGGCATTTTAGGCTATTGTATATTTATTTATTTTATTAATTTATTTATACCCTTTTAATCGAGACAAACGATTAAAAGGGTATTTTGTAGATAATGTCGACAATATTTAGATCGTACACATTGTCGTCATTATCTACTTAACCGAGACAAATATAACGAAATTACTTTTTATCACCATCTCCCATCATCAGACCATAACCGAATTTAATTCACTCCGTGCACGTTTCGTGGGCTATTATGTTAAAAATATGTGTACCCCAGCATTATGCAGACCCTATACACTCCTCTGTTTACGATAATCCTCTTCTCCAAACACCGTAATCCCCTCGAAAGCCTTTATTTACCTGGAGTGGCCCGGAACGGTGAAACAAGGTAATCCGCGCCGGTCCAATTTTCCGAACGTCCTGATCCGGAAAATCGGATTCATCAGCGTCTTGTGGTAAATAAAACCCCGTAAGCGGGTAATACCCCTTGTGTCCGTCCCAGCGGTACCTGTACAAAAGCGCCGGATTGTCTAGTGGTTGAAAAACGCGAATTGTGGGGTTGGCATGGCGGCGGGCGCGTCGGGACGTGGCTAATGTTCTCGCCTCGGCGACAAAAGCACAGTTTGTGGCGACGTCGCGACAATGGATTTGCTTGCGATCCGGAGTTTTGGCGATGATTCAGAATGTCCAGTGGCTCGTGTACGTGTGATATTGCATTATGGGGGCTGTATCACTCGAAAACTAATGCAACTCAAGTATCAACAGGAGTATAATGTGGATTAGGTGATGAGGAAAGGAAGGTTTTATTTGGATATCGAGATTCAAGCAGCAATGCAATATTAATAAATAACATTTTCAAATTGTAAACGGTGATTGCTAAACATGTGTCCATTACAAATGTCAATTTGTAGCAATAGTTGATAGCTACAACTTGAGTTATAGCTGTTTTACTAAAAAAAGTCTATAAATAAATTAAGTTGGAGTTTAAAAATTCGTCAAAAATTCAGTTTTATAAATAACGTTTTTAAGTTGTAAATGGTCATTAGTAAACATGTTTCCATTACAAATATCAATTTATAGCAATATTCGATAGCTGAAACTCGAGTTATAGCTGTTTTACTAAAAAAAGTCTATACATAAATTAAGTTGGAGTTTCAAAATTCGTCAAAAATTCAATTTTATAAATAATGTTTTCAAGTTGTAGATAGTAATTAGTAAACATGTTTTCATAACAAATATCAATTTATAGCAAGATTCGATAGCTGCAACTCGAGTTATAGCTGTTTTACTAAAAAAAGTCTATAAATAAATTAAGTTGGAGTTTCAAAATTCGTCAAAAATTCAATTTTATAAATAATGTTTTCAAGTTGTAGATAGTAATTAGTAAACATGTTTTCATAACAAATATCAATTTATAGCAAGATTCGATAGCTGCAACTCGAGTTATAGCTGTTTTACTAAAAAAAGTCTATAAATAAATTAAGTTGGAGTTTCAAAATTCGTCAAAAATTCAATTTTATAAATAATGTTTTCAAGTTGTAGATAGTAATTAGTAAACATGTTTTCAAAACAAATGTCATTTTATAGCAATATTCGATAGCTGCAACTCGAGTTATAGCTGCTTTACTAAAAAAAGTCTATAAATAAATTAAGTTGGAGTTTCAAAATTCGTCCAAAATTCAAGTTTATAAATAATGTTTTCAAGTTGTAAATAGTAATTAGTAAACATGTTTTCATTACAAATATCAATTTATAGCAATATTCGATAGCTGCAACTCGAGTTATAGCTGTTTAACTAAAAAAAGTCTATAAATAAATTAAGTTGGAGTTTCAAAATTCGTCAAAAATTCAATTTTATAAATAATGTTTTCAAGTTGTAGATAGTAATTAGTAAACATGTTTTCATGACAAATATCAATTTATAGCAATATTCGATAGCTGCAACTCGAGTTACAGCTGTTTTACTAAAAAAAGTCTATACATAAATTAAGTTGGAGTTTCAAAATTCGTCAAAAATTCAATTTCATAAATAATGTTTTCAAGTTGTAGATAGTAATTAGTAAACATGTTTTCATGACAAATATCAATTTATAGCAATATTCGATAGCTGCAACTCGAGTTATAGCTGTTTTACTAAAAAAGTCTATAAATAAATTAAGTTAGAGTTTCAAAATTCGTCAAAAATTCAATTTTATAAATAATGTTTTCAAGTTGTAGATAGTAATTAGTAAACATGTTTTCATGACAAATGTCAATTTATAGCAATATTCGATAGCTGCAACTCGAGGTATAGCTGTTTTACTAAAAAAAGTCTATAAGTAAATTAAGTTGGAGTTTCAAAATTCGTAAAAAATTCAATCTTATAAATAATGTTTTCAAGTTGTAGATAGTAATTAGTAAACATGTTTTCATTACAAATATCAATTTATAGCAATATTCGATAGCTGCAACTCGAGGTATAGTTGTTTTACTAAAAAAAGTCTATAAGTAAATTAAGTTGGAGTTTCAAAATTCGTCAAAAATTCAATTTTATAAATAATGTTTTCAAGTTGTAGATAGTAATTAGTAAACATGTTTTCATGACAAATATCAATTTATAGCAATATTCGATAGCTGCAACTCGAGTTATAGCTGTTTTACTAAAAAAGTCTATAAATAAATTAAGTTGGAGTTTCAAAATTCGTCAAAAATTCAATTTTATAAATAATGTTTTCAAGTTGTAGATAGTAATTAGTAAACATGTTTTCATAACAAATGTCAATTTATAGCAATATTCGATAGCTGAAACTTGAGTTATAGCTTTTTTACTAAAAAAAGTCTATAAATAAATTAAGTTGGAGTTTAAAAATTTGTCAAAAATTCAGTTTTATATATAACGTTTTTACATTATAAATGGTCATTAGTAAACATGTTTCCATTACAAATATCAATTTATAGCAATATTCGATAGCTGCAACTCGAGTTATAGCTGTTTTACTAAAGAAAGTCTATAAATAAATTAAGTTGGAGTTTCAAAATTCGTCAAAAATTCAATTTTATAAATAATGTTTTCAAGTTGTAGATAGTAATTAGTAAACATGTTTTCATAACAAATGTCAATTTATAGCAATATTCGATAGCTGAAACTTGAGTTATAGCTTTTTTACTAAAAAAAGTCTATAAATAAATTAAGTTGGAGTTTAAAAATTTGTCAAAAATTCAGTTTTATATATAACGTTTTTACATTATAAATGGTTATTAGTAAACATGTTTCCATTACAAATATCAATTTATAGCAATATTCGATAGCTGCAACTCGAGTTATAGCTGTTTTACTAAAGAAAGTCTATAAATAAATTAAGTTGGAGTTTCAAAATTCGTCAAAAATTCAATTTTATAAATAATGTTTTCAAGTTGTAGATAGTAATTAGTAAACATGTTTTCATAACAAATGTCAATTTATAGCAATATTCGATAGCTGAAACTTGAGTTATAGCTTTTTTACTAAAAAAAAGTCTATAAATAAATTAAGTTGGAGTTTAAAAATTTGTCAAAAATTCAGTTTTATATATAACGTTTTTACATTATAAATGGTCATTGGTAAACATGTTTCCATTACAAATATGAATTTATAGCAATATTCGATAGCTGCAACTCGAGTTATAGCTGTTTTACTAAAGAAAGTCTATAAATAAATTAAGTTGGAGTTTCAAAATTCGTCAAAAATTCAATTTTATAAATAATGTTTTCAAGTTGTAGATAGTAATTAGTAAACATGTTTTCATAACAAATATCAATTTATAGCAAGATTCGATAGCTGCAACTCGAGTTATAGCTGTTTTACTAAAAAAAGTCTATATATAAATTAAATTGGAGTTTAAAAATTTGTCAAAAATTCAGTTTTATATATAACGTTTTTAAGTTGTAATTAGTCATTAGTAAACATGTTTCCATTACAAATATCAATTTATATCAATATTCAATAGCTGCAACTCGAGTTATAGCTGTTTTACTAAAAAAAGTCTATAAATAAATTAAGTTGGAGTTTAAAAATTTGTCAAAAATTGAATTTAATAAATAATGTTTTCAAGTTGTAAATAGCAATTAGTAAATATGTTTTCATTACAAATATCAATTTATAGCAATATTCGATAGCTGCAACTCGAGTTACAGCTGTTTTACTAAAAAAAGTCTATAAATAAATTAAGTTGGATTTTAAAAATTTGTCAAAAATTCAGTTTAATACATAACGTTTTCAAATTGTAATCTATGATTGGTAAACATGTTTCCATTACAAATGTCAATTTTTAGCAATATTCGATTATTGCCACTCGTGTTATAGCTGTTTTACTTAAAAAATCTATAAATAAATTAAGTTAGAGTTTAAAAATTCGTCAAAAATTCAATTTTATAAATAATGTTTTCTAGTTGTAAATGGTAATTAGTAAATATGTTTTCATTACAAATATCAATTTGTAGCAATATTTGATAGCTGCAACTCGTATTATAGCTGTTTTACTAAAATAGTCTATAAATAAGTTGGAGTTTAAAAATTTGTCAAAAATTCAGTTTTGTAAATAACGTTTTTAAGTTGTAAATGGTCATTAGTATACATGTTTTCATTACAAATATCAATTTGTAGCAATATTCGATAGCTGCAACTCGAGTTATAGCTGTTTTACTAAAAAAGTCTATAAATAAATTAAGTTGGAGTTTAAAAATTCGTCAAAAATTCAATTTTACATATAATGTTTTCAAGTTGTAAATGGTAGGTAGTAAACATGTTTCCATTACAAATATCAATTTATAGCAATATTCGATAGCTGCAGCTCGTGTTATAGCTGTTTTACTAAAAAAAGTCTATAAGTAAATTAAGTTGATTACGTCTTGTATTGGGCAACGTTTTTCAAAGGTTTTCTGTGAAGTTTAAGTAAATACCTTATTATTAAACTTCTCTGAATTTCTATCTTCACCGGATAAAAAGCATTTGGCTGGTAGCCCTATAAAGATTGAACTGATAACTACAATGACATAAAAACATCATATAAATATAGGTCCTAGTGCTTGAAAGGGTTTTCATTGTAAACAATTGTAAATATAAGTTGTTTATGAAATTGTTAATCTCAAGTGGGGTGCGTTAACCACATCGTTAGCACGATTATTAGCCGGGTGGAGGTGACACAGTGTAAAAAAAGCGCCATTGTGTTGTACCGGAATCTCACAAAGCGGTGATAGAGACGAGCCAAACAATTCAATCGCCCCTAAAACTAGTTATGCCCTTATGTCATTATCCCTCTCGGGCGCGACGGCTAGCTGGGGGCTGCGACGGCGACGTCGGTATAAACAAGGCGTCCGGCTTGGTGGTGGAAATCCGATTTTGACAAATCCTACTACTGTTATTGTTAATAGTGTTCGAGCAGTTGTAAAGTTTAATAAAACATATATATGTTGTTTATATTGCAAGCCGTGTCCGATCAATGATATTTCTTATTACGTAAAAAAATATATATATTATATATATATATATATATATATATATATATATATATAACAAATCATATTAAACAAATTTAAAACTTTTTTAAACTTCACCTAAAATGTGGGTTTTGGGTGATGAAGGGAGCAGAACACCATGTTTAATTTTTTTTCTTTTACACATATTTTACATTTATGCTAACATTTACATTTATATTAACTACGCATTCAAATAAACGAAGAAAATAGGAAAGGGTATTTCCATATAGTCCATTATATATGGAAATACTCTTTGCTATTTTCTTCGTTTATTTGAATTCTTAGTTAATATAAATGTAAATGTTTGCATAAATGTAAAATATGTCTAAAAGGAAAAAAAAAAAAAATAAAACATGGTTTTCAGGATTTTGGGCTTTGTCCCATCCCGCGCTATCGGTATCGAAGGATGTTTGTCGATTCTCTTTAAGCTATTTTACTTTATATTGTCGTTTATGAGCAAGTTTTTGATTTATAGCTTAAAAGGGATGTATTTAAGTGTCTTTATCTGTTCGTTTAAGGCGTTGTATTCTTTGATTGTTTCTGTGGTTAGAGTTTGTGTGTACTTTGCTTTTGTAAACTTTTCGGTTCTTATTTCTGATTTTCATCTTGTTTGCTGATGGTGTATTTCTGGATTTTGTTATACATTACATTTACATTTTAATTGTCTAGTGTGTAGGAAGAATATACCTTCTTTCTACACACTAGACAATTAAGCGAATATGTATTTTATATTAATTTGGATATTCTCTTTTGAATTTTTTTCTGTTAGAGTATTGTTTGTTGGGGGAATATTTCAGAAGGGAATTTTTGGGTAGTTATGTCAAATACAGATCGTTTTTACATTTTAATTCTTTCAAGTGCTTTATTGACCTTTTTACACTCACCTCTCTTGCATCCTCGACTAAAAACCACATCCAATCTTTGATTACAACCTTCCTTCACCAAACGTTCTCCATGTTCATTTAACCCGTGCTTCCATTTATCTTCACCCTGACCACATATGCCACATTTCGTATAACTATCACCCATCCAATCCTTGAACTATTCTTCCTCATTTTCACATCTGAAGCGACAGATCAAGGTTTGTGATCTACTCTAGCCCCTTCGCTCTAGATATTCTATTATTTGCTAATTATTAAACTTAGTAGTAAAGTAAAGGTTATATGCCCGGAATTGCAGTAAGAAGAAAGAAATTTAATAGAAATTTGATGACGCGATTAATTAAGTTCATGTTAAATGTAAAAAATAATAAAATGAATTTATTTTTAATAAATATACAGCCAAATCTGACTAAAATAGATTAAATAGTTTGATACTCGATTTAATATAAATATTTTAATAAATAAATAAAATCACCATAATCAAGCTAATCCGATGATTAGCTGATAATGGCTAGAGCGAAGCCGAACATATTCGCAAAAGTGATAAAAAACAAAAAATAATCATTTTATTTTTTTATTAAATGAATTATCACAAAGTAGATGCCGATTCAATCCAATATTTGATAAATATTTTAGTTTTCATTATTATTTATTTTGATAGGAGCGTTGTATGTGCCCTTGAGGGAGTTGGAATGAAAGCGAGGGGGACAGTAATAACAAATTTGCTGTAAAATTAACGGGCGCTGACAGGATCGGGCGCAAACATCGATATTAAACGCGAATCGAATTTGAATCGGTGTAATCGAATTTCGGGCAAGGGAGAGCTGCTAACTTCGTTACGGGCGACCACCGCCGCTGGACCGGACCGCCCCCCACGTTACAATGCCGCTCCATTATCTTTCACATTAAGGGAGTTCCGACTTGACTCTCAGAACAACCAAAAACAATTTTAGAGCCGATAGGGGGAGGGAGCATAAAACTGTTTTTTTTTTTAGATCGTTTCTACACAAATAACAATACAAATATGTAGAGAACATTTGTATAAATATATATATATATATATATATATATATATATATATATATATATATATATATATATATAAATTTGTATTTTGCGAAGGAAGTAGTTTTCGGCCACCTCTTGAGATTATATATATTGTTGTGTCCCAACAACCACCACCAGGAAGTCCAGGGATGTCCAAAACACCAATCAACCCCCCGCCCCATGATACAGAAAATAATAAAAAATTGGCGCAAGGACGAAGAGCGCAAGGACGAAGAAAGAAGTACGACAAGACCCACGAGAAGATAATAGTTCCACAAGACCCACGAGAAGAAGAAAGTTACAAGACCATATAGAAAGAAAACAGTTAAAAAAAGAAGAAGTGCGGCGAATAGTGAAGATTTGAGAAGTCGTTTTTGTTTAAGTAATAAAGAAGACTTAGAGTAGTTGCCGAACAGTAGCAAGGAGTTTTTGATTTTAACCCAAAAAGTCTCGACACGGTCGAAACAACTTATAAGCCAGGGCTACCATATACCCAAGGTTGTGACTCCGAAAGGGGCATACCAATATATGTATGTATATATATATATATATATATATATATATATATATATATATATATTGTATAAAGTTAAGATTCTTTTTGCGTGTAGTAAATGTCATAAATTTGGTTTTGTCTAAGTTTAGGTACAATATATTGACATCTAACCACATTATTATTTGATGTAATGCAATGTTATATTTAAGGGTGGTAACACGCCTATACTAATTGTAAAATGGTATTGAGCTTTTAGCAAAATCTATGCAGCAGGATGTCGCACAATTTTTACTAGTTGATTAAAATACATTTTTGTTGACTATGAAATTTATTTTGTAAAAATTGATGACCATAATCCTTAGTTATAAACCCTAGAAGTTCCTCAAATTTTATAAAATAAGTTTCAGAGCCAACAATAAGTTATTTTAATAAACTAGAAAAAATTGTTGCATAAAGGATAAATAAAACGATTTTTTACTATGTTTTTTATCACACTTCAGTTACACTTTGCAACTAGTTTCGGCTAAGCTCTAGCTCTAGATGACATCGGAGGAGCTCGAAAATGGCTAGAGCTTAGCCGAAACTAGTTGCAAAGTGTAACTGAAGTGTGATAAAAAACATAGTAAAAAATCGTTTTATTTATCCTTTAAAATGAATTATCACAAAGTAGACGCCTTAACAATCCAATAATTGTTGCATAGTTTTTAATAAAACTTCATTTCAATTTCATAATTCGTACCATAAGATTCTATTCTATTTATTTTTTTAAATTTCATAGTAAAAGTGTCATCCTCTTAAGGATGGAACACATGTATACTCTATGTGATTCCATCCTTAAGAGTTTTCACTTTTACTATGAAATTTAAAAAAATAAATAGACATTTCTAACAACTCTAACATAAGTGATCATAAGAAATCACTTAATACATAGGATGGTGGTAGACCGCTGCATATAATTTAAAAAACATGTCGCCTCAAGAGATCAAATGATTTACCACCCTTTATATATACAAATTGTGAATATCAATTCCTTAGCTTTCTCCCTCAAATTGCCTTCTTTGCTTTATTAGCCACTTGCATGTTTATATATTTTCTGCTCTTCACGCATCCCTGCTTATAATTCGTGAAGAGCACTAAGTATAAACCATAGTGTAATATATATTACACTATGGTATAAACCCACCCTTCAATTTAAATTTGAATATGTATTGGTTTGTGATGGGACTGACTGTGCCCTCTTTGATGGAGAAGCTGAAACAACTATAGCAGATTCAAATAAAAAACTAAAACTTTATTTAATCACGCATTCGACCAAATAATAAAATATGTATTAAAGTTATATAATATATGAATATTCTTAGAAGATTATAGAAGTTATAAATTTTATATAATATATAATACACAGGATTATAGGTTTAAAATATATTTGTTTATTAAAACACAACACTTATTAAATAAAAATTGCACTGATGGTAATGATAGGATAAATATTTTGAACATTTTCATTGCAATGCAATTTAATTTATTAAATTGAATCTTTGAGCTTTTGTAGAATTCTACTTTGTTAGTAGAAATTGCAGTGTACTTCTTGTTATATACAAGCCGAATGCATTGGTGTCAGGGGTATTTAGTAGATGACACAGCTTTACCGGCGGAGAAGCCTCACGGATGAGTTTTTCTTTTGAATGGTGTATCATGCTCTAAAATTTAGAGCATGATACGCCGATTTATAATAATATCAAACGAAAATTTAGAGTCTAAATTTTCGTTTGATATTATTATAAATCGGCGTATAATTTAGAGTCTAAATTTTTGTTTGATATTATTATAAATCGGCGTATCATGCTCTAAATTTTAGAGCATGATACGCCATTCAAAAGAAAAACTCATCCGTGAGGCTTCTCCGCCGGTAAAGGAAAAAGCTCAGATCGTTGTCGGTCATTATGAAATATTTAAGACAGAAACAGCGGTTTCTTAATGTACGACAAAGGTAGCAATATCATTTGATATTCCTATAAACAATTCTAGCAAAAATAATGGCGATATGTTCATTAGAGGGTACCCCTATTATAAACGAAAATGTTTAAAATGGCTTGCAATGTAAAGTGATGAAAACACCGAGGAAAAATAGTAATTTAAAACCAAACGTAAGTTTAAATTTAAAATAAACATGGATAATCCTAATAAATATTCAATATCTAATTATTTAAATGAGAGAAACTAATATATATCTTTAGAGAGTAGAGACAGTGTCTAGGGCTATATACATACATATATATATATATATATATATATATATATATATATATATATATATATATATATATGTGTGTGTGTGTGTGTGTATAGTGTCATATATAATAATAATTGGATAATTTCATTTAATACACGCGTTTTTTCAACCATCTTTTTTCACTTGCTAGAAACCTTGAGTTAACATATGTGATAACATCGTGTTTACATATATATTTTTATTAATATATGCATGTAAATTCATTCTAATAGATGGCTAGCTAAATACATTATATAAGTTTATGAAAATATATTTAATTCCGTTGAAAACATTGCAATATTCGCTTCAGTGTATTCAAAGGAAGAAATTGCTCCCCAGTCAAGCAAAATGCGTTGTATAATACTACTTATATTGGTGGCTTTGTTGAATCAGGTAACATTTTACAAACGTAAGAATATCCACATACTAGAATAAAAAGCAAAGACATAATTTATGCTGACGAAGCCATCTTTTTGTATGGCGAAACGTTCAACCTAATTTAAAATAATAATAATAATAAAATAAAAAAGAATATATATATATATATATATATATATATATATATAAATATATTTTTTATACTTTTGGGTGCTCCCTATTATATAAATAAAACATACGATAATATTTATTTGTATTTTAATGCACAAAGAACGTTCAAAATGCATATTTTTAGTCATGAGTGTCTGTATTTGTGTAAATAAGATATTTTGTTTTAGTATGGTTACTATTGTTGCTTTACATGAGACTTTTTTGCGTTCATTTTATTTTCTAAAAAAAAAAGTCGTATCATAGCATAAAATACTAAATACATCTCAAACCGATTATTTTTGTAGGCATACGCTAGTGGAAATAACAGTTCCGTAGACAATGTTGGTATTGACAACATTAGTGAAGCACGTTTAAATCGCACTGGTATGTATTATAAGTACCTAAAAACATCAACATTTTTTACTATCGTTGATTGCGTTTATTATCCAATTGTAGCTCATCTTATATAGGCTATGCATAACTTGGCAAAACAACTTCAGGTAGCGATGTTGCTCATCAAATTAGTATTATAATTATAGTTCAACGAGTTTGACTGCGGATTCGTGATTTATGTACATAGTTACAGGGCTTGAATTAGTATCCTAATTAATTTAAACACGCTTTTGTAGTTGAAAAACAACTTCTACGTACATAATTTTAACATTATTCTAATATGTAGCTCTATATAAAAAAAAATTAAAATAAATATATGTCAAAAAACAACGATATAAAACGCATATTAACAGACTGAATTTTTAATCTTTGGAGAGTCCCAGGAAGCATGGTACAATATTCCTGTATTAAGATTTTCGATTAATTGAACAGAATAGATTATTTTTGATATACAAAATTACTATCTCTTTTTGAAATAATTATAATAATGTATACAAATGTATACAAGTCGCTTGAAGTAATATACGAGCATAGTTTGGTTCTTCTTGAAATCTCCAGCACAATCTTGCTATATTCGCATAGTATTCTTAAAATGATATTGTAATTTTCAGCTGAAAATATTCCTGAGAAACATAAAAACAAGAAAAATAAGCACAATAATGATACTAAAAGCCATGTTGGTGAGGAAGGTGCTGACGGCGTTGATGATGTTTACACAGATCGTTATGGTGATGAATATAATGATGAAGATACTGATATTGATGAAAGTGGTTATGATGACAGTGTTACTGATGAATCTGATAGTGATGACAGCGATAGTGATGAGAGCTATAGTGATGAGAGCGATAGTGATGAGAGCTATAGTGATGAGAGCGATAGTGATGAGAGCTATAGTGATGAAAACGACAGTGATGAGAGCGATAGCGATGAGAGTTCATAATAAGAGTAGAGTGGTGATGAAAATTATAGTGGTAAAATATAAACTGATGCTTAAATATTTGTAAATAAAGAACTAGTTATATTTTATATGAGCCTGTGAGAATGAAAGTGGTGTAAGTCACATTTGAATTGTTTTGAAGAAGAGAAGATTTTGCGTTTGGTATTTATGTAAATCGACGTGCGCAGTTACAGACTTGAAGTCAATGTATTCATAAATAAAAATGTAATTGCGTACGTCGATTTACATAAATACCAATCGCAAAATCTTCTCTTCTTCAAAACAATTCAAATGTGACTTACTGCGGTCGAGGAGTTACTTATAGGGCACCAACATTTATATTTATTTAAATAATATACCTAGTGGCCGAGTGGTTAGAGGCATCGTCCGTCTCGTACTGAGCATTGGGGAGCCTGAGTTCGAACCCCAGCGGGGCGAATTTTCGCGAATCACCTTTCACAGTTTTTCAGAGGTTTTCTGTGAAGTTAAGGTATATACCGGGTGATTAAACTCCTCTGAGCTTCTTCCTTGACCGGCGGAAAAGCCTCACGACTGATAGCCCAATAAAGATTAATATACCTAACTGTTGAGAACAGAGATGTCTAGAGGAAGCTCATAGAAAAGGCAAAGGAGGAAAGACTGAAAGGGGTGGAAGCAAGGGCGGAAATTAAACTTTTACGAACGAATGGTGGGTAAAACCAGAGTAGGATTAACAGGACGAGTTCAGGGTGGTTTTTGGAATATAGCGATCCTCAGGATAAAATTATGGTGGGAATAATGTGGGTGACCAAAGCGGAGTGGTGGCATGTGAGGAGAATTATCATACAGTTTTATTATTATATTTTATTTTCTGTGTGTTTAAGAGTCATTTGATAACATTACATCAATTTATTATTCCTTTATTCATTTTTGGTGAGGTCAATGCCCGTAGCTTTCCTGAATTCCTCAAAAATATGATTGAAAGTTTTGGTGAGATCCTCCAAGCCCTTTTCGAATTTTTCTTTTAATTTTTGCCTCTGTTCTGGGGTGAATTTTGGGATAGTAAATTTGTTTTCCGGTTTAGACTGATCAGGCACACCATTTTCAATAACATTGTTATCGTGTGAGTCGGTGGGTTGTGCGTGTACCTGGAAAGCAATGCAAGACATTTCTATACTGAATACAAGTTATATTATATATATATATATATATATATATATATATATATATATATATATATATTATGTTAATAGTTATATTATATAATTATATTAGTTATTATTATATAGTGTAGGACTGTAGTGCACCAGATTAAAAACTGTATCTGTCAATATTACATGCAAGCTTTTCAAAATTTCTAAACTGAAAGTTGCATACTAATGTCGGCCATTGACAATTATCACATACATTCGATAAATAACAAATAGCCACAATCAACTATAGTTTGCAATCATAATCTTTAATTACTAGCTTTATTTCTTTATAAAAAAAATTACTTCTTCATACAGCGCTAATTAAAATAAAAGTTGTATATATTTTCGGTAATGGGAAATTGTTTTTGGAATATGAGAAAGACACAGAAAGAGACAGATCAATCTCTAAAAAGGTTTGGGATATGATTATAAAAGAAAGTAGAAAAAATAGTCTTACCTGGAACAGGAGCACAACAGCTAATAATAAAATAACAGCACGCATTTTGTATATTACACTCGCAGATCGAATATGATTTGTAGTTTCCTTCAGCACTCTTATAAATACCCGAAAAACTAAGTAAACAAACGGTAAAATATGTAAAACATCAGATAAAAATTTTAGTTGATAAAGAAAACACAAGAGAAATATTCATAGCAGTTGTTTGTACCCATTTCTAACTAGTGTCTTCGGTGTTTTACATGTTTAAACACCGATTTTGGTAGTTATTATAACCCAAAATTATATTTTACACGTCATTGCTTACAATATGCAATGATTTATTCTAATGAAGAGATTATATTCTGTTTCATAAAGCAGATAGACTTGCTACTACGTATGAAGGCTAATTATGCGCGATAGAGTGGTAACAAATGAATAGAAAACTAATAATACTAAAAATATTATTTGAATAGATAGAGTAGTAGTTTTGTACAGGCAATCTGCTACACAAATGTGTGTTTTTCAAACATTTGTTTAAAATATTAACGTAGAAGTATGCAGCGTTATACCGGTACGAATATTTAGTCGCCGGGAGTTTCGTATAGGAGTTAGCACTTTAAATAGTTATTATCAATTACACAATCAATAATTTCAATTTATACTTAAAGAATTTTCCTCAATCCTGTCTGTCGTGGTGGCAGCGAAACCCCGGTGTTCTACCTATCAATATTAACGCGATATTTTTCAGTCAGTTCAGTCAGTACATTAGTTTTATCTCACTAAGTAGTTTTGCTGCCTAAAATGCCATAACCGGATTTAAAATATGACTCTGTTATCGAATACCAAAGCACTGCGGTCTTGTTTCTTAGCATTAGCTCTGTATCTTTCATAAAATCGTTGAGTGAAGAATCAATTGATTCAAATCCAGAAGTCTTATGATATTATGGCGGGCTAGGAGCTCTGTTAGATTCATTCCCGTTGAACCAGAGAGCTTTTACCAGCTTGTGTTAAATGCTTCGCAGTTAGTAATTATGTATAGTGGGGTTTCTTCACCTCCACAACCCCTGCATGTTGATGATTTGTCTATCCCTAGTGAGCAGTTGTTTATTGAATGTGTAGTGTACCGTTTCAAGACCTACAACATTCCTTAATTGATTCCTAGTTCATGTTAGGATTACTTCTGCAGTGTCTTTACTGGCAGTCTTAATAAAAGTCTAGTGTTTCATTCTAGTTTGCGTTTCCCAGTATCGGTGTTGGTAGTGGGCTTTTTCACACTATTCCTTTCGGTATTATATCACAGCTATTATTGTATATTATTTAGTTGTCTATATTATTATTATATCTCGCATTTTATTATGATTGAATTGTTTATATAATTTATATAAAAAACTCAATCATACTAAAATGGAAAATATTATAATCATATAGGCAACTTAATAATATACCATAATAGCTGTGATATATATATATATATATATATATATATATATATGTATATGTATATATATATATGTATATGTATATGTATATGTATATGTATATGTATATGTATATGTATATGTATATGTATATGTATATGTATATGTATATGTATATGTATATGTATATATATATATATATATATATATATATATATATATATATATATATATATATATATGTTTAAATTTTGTAATTAGAGACCGAAATTTGCGGTCCAAGAAGCATAGAGGGTATTATTACATGCTCTTTATTCTTAACAACAACGTTTCGAGCAAATTTTGCTCTTCTTCAGGTTTCCTGAAACACAATAGCTAAACACACCACAACATGAACTAATGTTATGAAATAATATAAATTACCACTTATATCATATTACTTTTCGATATCCTGTAGTATAATTCACTTGTTTCTGTATAAACTGGATTTTGAGACAAATGAATCAATATCCATTAATATATACTAGTAATATATAAATTAAATTATCTGCTACATGTATAAAACTAAAAGAGCATTATATATTCAATTTATAGAGGTCTCACCTAGGCAGCCAAACATACAATAGTCCTGGATTGTGCGCATAGGAATCACTATATAACGCTTCATGAGCATCTGTCAGGATGGCCGAGCGGTCTAAGGCGCCAGACTCAAGGTTATCCTTGCCTGTAATACAGGTTCGAGCATTCTGGTCCTCTCTGAGGGCGTGGGTTCGAATCCCACTTCTGACAAATCTTTTTGTTCAATAAACATTTTATATATTGTTATTAGATACAAGTATACTTATTTTTTGGAAATAAAAAACCAATTTATCATTTTTAAATAATAAATTTGATTTGTATGTAATTTATTTTCTTGTACAGCTACACTACAGGTCTTCATTTCATGAAAGTCTTGATAAATTAATTCTGTTATCTTTGATTTATCTGGGTAAACTTTTCTTTAATTTATAGAGATAATTCTATAATTCAAAGAAAAGAATGATGTTGATAGTTTCAAAACAGCGTATGAACCAAATCCTACAATCATATTTCAAGGATCACATAGCATTCCGGGTAATTAATTCAGGTATGTCGGTATTTAAAAATAATATATATATATATATATATATATATATATATATATATATATATATATACATTATTATATAAGGTTCGTTTTTACTAACGTCCCTTAAATCTATATATTACTTATAGACGGACTGTTATTTCGCACAGCCAAAGATGAAAACGGGCATTAAATTTTTCTCATTTTCAAACTTGAATGCCCATAATAATATAATAATAATATACAAAGACACCTTTCACAGTCAATAATACTGTTAATCCTAGTACTGTCAATATTTGCTTCAATCCTTCTTTTATATTTATCTCATTACAACATTAATATACATTACACGATGAGCAATACTGGCAATATTTTAGAATAATGATCATTTTAAACATATTATAGTACAGTAATACTGTCATTTCTAAAATATTGATAGTAATATTGATCGTGTAAGGTGCCTTATATGATTCGGCGGAATAGCCTCAAGGCAGATAGTCCTATAAAGAAGTTTTTATATATGATAAGTTCTCCAGTAACTATTAATAGTTTGAGGCCCCTTAGTTAAGACTCGTAGTTTTATTTATTTTCATTATCATTTCTCGTTTTTTCGATTATCAATATTCTTTCAATTTCTCTCATTACCCCATGAAAGCTAGGTTTACATAATTAAACCATAAAATTAATGTTACGGACGTTATTTCAATGGCTAGGGTCGAATGTATGTTATTTTAGGAGAAATGATAACGAAATACATAATTAATATGATTATTTCATCAGTGAGTTTTATATTATTATTGTATAAAATATACATAAACAGTAAAAAAAACGTATCATGTGCTACATAATATAATGGGCTCATAATTTATCTAATTAAAATTCCCAACATTGTGTATTGAGCACATAGTTTTATTGTTCTAAACTGGGTTATTTAAATATTTCGTTATAATTATTGGAGGAATGATTTATTTTCATGGTTAATGTTACTATAAAAATATTCACAACATTTAATAATGATTGTAAATGATTTGTACAGAAATATAAGATAATAAGAATTGTCAAGAAAGTAAATTATTAAACTTTATACAAAATACTATCACAGTAGTACATCTGTAAAGATATAATTCGTTAAATTTCCTCAATTATTGAGGCTACAGTCGATAAAAGTTCATATAAAAATAATGTTACCTACGTACAAAATTCAAAATAGTATTAAACAATTGAATTTTTGATATTTTTGAGATATTTATATATTTCCCATTTATCTAAATTTATAAAGACATATAATTTGATAAATTACCTCAATTATTGAGGCTACAGTCGATAAAAGTTCATATAAGAATACTGTTACTTGCATAAAAAATTAAAAATAGTATTAAATAATTGGATTTCTGATATTTTTGGGATATTTTTATATTACCCATTTATCTATATTTATAAAGACATATAATTCGTTACTCTACCACAATTCTAGAGGTTACAGTCGATAAAAGTTCTTATAAGAATACTATTGCTGACTGAAAAAAAATCAAAAAGTATTAAATGATTAGATTTTGGATATTTTTGAGATATTTATATATTACTCATTTACCTATATTCATAAGCACATATAATTCACTAAATTACCTCAATTATTGAGACTACAGTCGATAAAAGTTCATATAAAAATACTGTTACCTACGAAAAAAAAATCAAAAAAGTATTAAATAATTGGATTTTTGATATTTTTGAGATATTTACAATTTATCGTAGTAGTATTATAAATACTTCAATCAACGATTTTATCCATTTATCTACATATATAAAGACATATATTTTGATAAATTACCTCAATTATTGAGACTACAGTCGATAAAAGTATAAGAATACTATTACTTGTATAAAAAATTCAAAATAGTATTAAATAATTAGATTTTTGATACTTGATATATTTTTATATTACCCATTTATCTATATTTATGACGATATATAGTTCGTTAAAGTACCTCAATTATTGAGGCTGCAGCCGATAAAAGTTCATATAAAAACAATGTTACCTACGTAAAAAATTCAAAATAGTATTAAACAATTGAATTTTTGATATGTTTGAGATATTTATATATTTCCCATTTATCTAAATTTATAAAGACATATAATTTGATAAATTACCTCAATTATTGAGGCTACAGTCGATAAAAGTTCATATAAGAATACTGTTACGTGTATAAAAAATTCAAATTAGTATTCAAAAATTGGATTTTTAATATTTTTAAGATATTTGTATGTTACCCATTTATCTATGTTTATAAAGACATATAATTAATTAAATTATCTCAATTATTGAGGTTACAGTAGATAAAAGTTATTATAAGAATACTATTGCTTAATAAAAAAAATCAAAAAGTATTAAATATCAGATTTTGGATATGTTTGAGTTATTTTTATATTACCCATTTATCTATGTTTATAAAGACATATAACTTGCTAAAGTTTCTCAATTATTGAGGCTACAGTCAATAAAAGTTCAAATAAAAATACTGTTAACTATATAAAAAATTTAAAAAAGTATTCAATGATTAGATTTTTAATATTTTTGAGATATTTATATATTACTCATTTATCTATATTTATAAAGACATATTCATTAAATTACCTCAATTATTGAGGCTACAGTTGACGAAAACTTCATATAAAAATACTGTTACCTACGTAAAAAAATAAAAAATCTATTAAACAATTGAATTTTTAATATTTTTGAGATATTTATATATTACCCATTTTTCTACATATATAAAGACATATAATTTGTTAAATTACCTCATTTATTGAGGCTACAGTCGATAAAAGTTCATATAAGAATACTGTTACTTGCATAAAGAATTCAAAATAGTATTAAATAATTGGATTTTTGATATTTCTGAGATATTTGTATGTTCCTCATTTATCTATATTTATAAAGACGTATAATTCGCTAAATTACCTCAATTATTGAGGCTGCAGTGGATAAAAGTTCTTATAAGAATAATATAGCTTACTGAAAAAAAATCAAAATGTATTAAATGATTAAATTTGATTTTTTTTGAGATATTTTTATATTACCCATTTATCTATGTTTATAACGACATATAACTTGTTAAAGTAGCTCAATTATTGAGGCTACAGTCGATAAAAGTTCACATACAAATACTGTTAACTATATAAAAAATTTAAAAACGCATGCAACGATTGGATTTTGGATATTTTTGAAATATTTATATATTACTCATTTATCTATGTTCATAAGCACATATAGTTTATTAAATTACCTCAATTATTGAGGCTACAGTCGATAAAAATTTATATAAAAACACTGTTACCTACGTAAAAATTTAAAAAAAGTATTAAAATATTGAATTTATGATATTTTTGAGATATTTATATGTTACTCATTTATCTACATATATAATGACATATGATTTGTTAAATTACCTCATTTATTGAGGATACAGTTCATATAAGAATACTGTTACTTGCATAAAAAATTCAAAATAGTATTAAATAATTCGATTTTTAATAATTTTGAGATATTTTTATGTTACCCATTTATGTATATTTATAAAGACATATATTTCGTTAAATTACCTCAATTATTGAGGCTACAGTCGATAAAATTTCTTATAAGTATACTATTGCTTAATGAAAAAAATCATAATATATTAATTGATTAGATTTTGGATATTTTTGAGATATTTTTATGTTACCCCATTTATCCATGTTTATAAAGACATATAATTCGTTAAATGACCTTTATTATTAAGGCTACAGTCGACAAAAGTTATAAGAATACTGTTGCTTATGGAAAAAAAAATCAAAAACTATGAATTGATTACATTTTGAATATTTTTGAGATATTTTTATATTACCTATTTATATGTGTTTATAAGGACATATAACATGTTGCATTAACTTAATTATTGAGGCTACAGTCAATAAAAGTTTACATAAGAATACTGTTAACTATATAAAAAATTATTTTAGTATTTAACGATTAGATTTGTGATATTTTTGACATATTTATATATTACCCATTTATATATGTTTATAAAGACACAAAATTCGTTAAATTACCTCAATTATTGAGGCTACAGTCGATAAAAGTTCATCTAAGAATACTATTACTTGCATAAAAAAATCAAAATAGTTTTATATAATCGGATTTTTGATACTTTTGAGATATTCGTATGTTACCCATTTATCTATGTTTATAAAGACATATAATTAGTTAAATTACCTCAATTATTGAGGCTACATTCGATAAAAGTTCATATAAAAATACTGTTACCTTTATTAAATAATTAGATTTATCATATTTTTGAGATATTTATTTGTTACCCATTTATTTATATTTATAAAGACATATAATTCGTTAAATTACCTCTATTATTGAGGCTACAGTCAATAAAAGTTCACATAAGGAAACTGTTACCTACATAAAAAGAATTGTTGTCGGTATGTAAAAATGAAATGAAAAGCGAGTAACTATATACAAAAACACAATTAATTGTAGAATTTGAAATCTTATACACGTGCATAATTTTGGCAATTGAAACAAAAACAACGCGCAGTACAAAAAGAAATCACCTCATATCGTCCAGAAAAATATTTACCTCCTTTGCATGTTTGCGTTTTAATCTACGTACAAAAATTATGTAAAAAGAAACGGCCAAGGAAACAATACATATAGTTTTTTTTTTGCAAAACATATTTTTGTTTTTGTTCTGTTTTTCCGCAGGTAATGCGGCCTCGTATATAATCTGATGCAACATTCCAATGCGATTGAGTTGATTTTCGTTCTGACGTTGTTGGTTATTGGGACGACACGTGCGCGTATACGTTTAATATATTTCGTGGAAGATGCAATTGGATCGGAAACAATAATTGATGATATCGATATTAATTAGGTTTGTCCGGACTGAAATTGCCGAATGTAAATTACCCAGTGTAATCTGTAGTTGTAATTTCCCATATTTCGTTTATGAATCAATTCGAGTTAAAAACAATTTGTTGTTAGTGTTTACGTATTTGTAAAGTTGGAATGACAATGATTGTGTGTTTTTGATTGAGTTATTGATAGGCAATCGTGATCATTAAATTTATAATTAGTTATTCATTTAATATAGAACAAATATATATATATATATATATATATATATATATATATATATATATATTTGAAACGAATTCATTTAAATTTGTTACGATCGTAGAGTTTAAAAATCATCATGAAATATTTTATATATTTAATCAAATGTCAAATGTCAAATATACCGTATTTGGTGTAAGGCAAGTTTTTTTTTTACAAAATAGGTTTATTAAATTCAAATTCAAATTTTCAATTTTATTATTATATAAGACCAACCAAACTATGCCCTTTCACTATCTCAAATGACTTGAACTCTTATATATATATATATATATATATATATATATATATATATATATATATATATATATATATATATATATATATATATTATATATATATTATATATTAAAATAAATTGATATTAATTAAATAATACAAAGTTATGGATAATAGTGTGGTGCAGACTTCAAAGTCATTTGAAACAGTGAAAGCGCATAGTTTGGTTGGTATTATTATGAAATAATAAAGTATAAGTTTCAATATAATAAATCTGTCAAAAAAAAACTCAAAAAACTTGGCCCATGAGGGGATCGAACCCGCGACCTTCGCGTTATTAGCACGACGCTCTAACCAACTGAGCTAATGGGCCATGTGCTTCCAACTAAAATATTATGTGAGTAGTCGGATTGATTTTTATTTATTGTTTATTAAAATAACTAATGGAATATTAACATAACATTAATTATGTTCAGCGCTGGATTTTTACATTTAAAATATGTTTTTCTTTCATAGTTATTATTACGCTTATTCACATCAAAATTCAAAAGATTTTAAAATCGCGCATGCCTATCCACTAAATCGTCCACATTTCAATTAAAATACCTTGTTGAAATGTAGTAAATAACCCTTAAATGCATGATTTTTTAAAAATAGATATTAAATAATAGTCACTGTCAGTGGTCTACTTGCTACAAAACATAAGAATCGCCATTAATAAGCAAAATCAGGATCATAGATATGCAGATATCTATACAGAAATACAGTTGTTTAAATACCGTTTTCAATTAGGCAGTGAACTTTTTAAAAGGTAATGTTGCAGTTTTGCAACAAATATGCATTTAAGAGTTAAAAGCAAACATATGGATAGGCACAGTAAGTATTTTCATTGAGTGAAGAATCAATTGAATCTTCACTCAACGGTAGGGGTCTGTAAATGCTATGGTGGCAAATGCCATGGGCAGGGCCGAAAGGGTTGAACAAAATTTGATCATTTATCTGTAGTTTCCCAATGTTGTTTCTATAAAGAATTAATAAATTTCCTTAAATGGGAAAATCACAATAGCAAAATAGTAATTGAACATTTTCGCGAGAGATATACAATCGAAACAGGTTTAAACTTGTCAAAAATATACACGACATATGCATCTTATAATACAGTAAGTCTGAAATTGATTAAGATAAAATTGATTCAATAATTAAAGAATGTAAGTCATATTTGTACTTAGCCAGGTATGTTTCTGTAAAAATATGCCATAACTCGAGTTATAGAAGTCTAAACAGCTTTAAACTTGTCAAAAATATGCACGACATATGCACCTTATAATACAGTAAGTCTGAAATTGATTAAGATAAAATTGATTCAATAATTAAAGTATGTAATTCATATTTGTACTTTGTCATGTAGGTTTCAGTAAAAATAGAGCCATAACTCGAGTTATAGTAATCAAAATGCGTTTAAACTTGTCAAAAATATACACGACATATGCATCTTATAATACAGTAAGTCTGAAATTGATTAAGATAAAATTGATTCAATAATTAAAGTATGTAAGTCATATTTGTACTTTGTCATGTAGGTTTCAGTAAAAATAGAGCCATAACTCGATTTATAGTAATCGAAACAGGTTTAAACTTGTCAAAAATATGCACGACATATGCATCTTATAATACAGTAAGTCTGAAATTGATTAAGATAAAATTGATTCAATAATTAAAGTATGTAAGTCATATTTGTACTTTGTCATATAGGTTTCAGTAAAAATAGAGCCATAACTCGAGTTATAGTAATCGAAACAGGTTTAAACTTGTCAAAAATATACACGACATATGCACCTTATAATACAGTAAGTCTGAAATTGTTTAACATAAAATTGATTCAATAATTAAAGTATGTAATTCATATTTGTACTTTGTCATGTAGGTTTCAGTAAATATAGAGCCATAACTCGAGTTATAGTAATCGAAACAGGTTTAAACTTGTCAAAAATATGCACGACATATGCACCTTATAATACAGTAAGTCTGAAATTGAATAAGATAAAATTGATTCAATAATTAAAGTAAGTAAGTCATAATTGTACTTTGTCATGTAGGTTTCAGTAAAAATAGAGCCATAACTCGAGTTATAGTAATCGAAACAGGTTTAAACTTGTCAAAAATATGCACGACATATGCACCTTATAATACAGTAAGTCTGAAATTGATTAAGATAAAATTGATTCAATAATTAAAGTATGTAAGTCATATTTGTACTTTGTCATGTAGGTTTCAGTAAAAATAGAGCCATAACTCGAGTTGCAGTAATCGAAACAGGTTTAAACTTGTCAAAAATATTCAAGACATATGCACCTTATAATACAGTAAGTCTGAAATTGATTAAGATAAAATTGATTCAATAATTAAAGTATGTAAGTCATATTTGTACTTTGTCATGTAGGTTTCAGTAAAAATAGAGCCATAACTCGAGTTATAGTAATCAAAATGCGTTTAAACTTGTCAAAAATATACACGACATATGCATCTTATAATACAGTAAGTCTGAAATTGATTAAGATAAAATTGATTCAATAATTAAAGTATGTAATTCATATTTGTACTTTGTCATGTAGGTTTCAGTAAAAATAGAGCCATAACTCGAGTTATAGTAATCAAAATGCGTTTAAACTTGTCAAAAATATACACGACATATGCATCTTATAATACAGTAAGTCTGAAATTGATTAAGATAAAATTGATTCAATAATTAAAGTATGTAAGTCATATTTGTACTTTGTCATGTAGGTTTCAGTAAAAATAGAGCCATAACTCGATTTATAGTAATCGAAACAGGTTTAAACTTGTCAAAAATATGCACGACATATGCATCTTATAATACAGTAAGTCTGAAATTGATTAAGATAAAATTGATTCAATAATTAAAGTATGTAAGTCATATTTGTACTTTGTCATATAGGTTTCAGTAAAAATAGAGCCATAACTCGAGTTATAGTAATCGAAACAGGTTTAAACTTGTCAAAAATATACACGACATATGCACCTTATAATACAGTAAGTCTGAAATTGTTTAACATAAAATTGATTCAATAATTAAAGTATGTAATTCATATTTGTACTTTGTCATGTAGGTTTCAGTAAATATAGAGCCATAACTCGAGTTATAGTAATCGAAACAGGTTTAAACTTGTCAAAAATATGCACGACATATGCACCTTATAATACAGTAAGTCTGAAATTGAATAAGATAAAATTGATTCAATAATTAAAGTAAGTAAGTCATAATTGTACTTTGTCATGTAGGTTTCAGTAAAAATAGAGCCATAACTCGAGTTATAGTAATCGAAACAGGTTTAAACTTGTCAAAAATATGCACGACATATGCACCTTATAATACAGTAAGTCTGAAATTGATTAAGATAAAATTGATTCAATAATTAAAGTATGTAAGTCATATTTGTACTTTGTCATGTAGGTTTCAGTAAAAATAGAGCCATAACTCGAGTTGCAGTAATCGAAACAGGTTTAAACTTGTCAAAAATATTCAAGACATATGCACCTTATAATACAGTAAGTCTGAAATTGATTAAGATAAAATTGATTCAATAATTAAAGTATGTAAGTCATATTTGTACTTTGTCATGTAGGTTTCAGTAAAAATAGAGCCATAACTCGAGTTATAGTAATCGAAACAGGTTTAAACTTGTCAAAAATATGCACGACATATGCACCTTATAATACTGTAAGTCTGAAATTGATTAACATAAAATTGACTTAATAATCAAAGTATGTAAGTCATATTTATACTTTATCAGGTAGGTTTTAGTAAACATAGAAGCCATAACTCGAGTTATAGTAGTCGAAACAGGTTTAAACTTATGAAAAATATGCGAAACATATGCACCTTATAGTGCAGTAAGTCTGAAATTAATTAATATAAAATTTACTCAATAATGAAGGTATGTACATCAAATGTGTACTTCGGCTCGTGCTGCAAACTCATGTCTTCCTGCACTAATAATGTAAATTATTATTTTATAACACATTTATCCATGACAATGCATTGTAATAAGAATAAAGATAATAATAATAATACCAACACGAACCAGAAAGAGAATGTACCAATTCAAACACACCGAACGTTACCAACCAATCGACAGACATCATCATTCATGATAAAAAAGAAAAGTCCTGCTTATTTATAGACATCGCAATACCACGTGATGCCAATATAGAAAAAAAAGCCGAAAAACTTTGCAAATATAAGGACTTGGAAATAGTAGTGCTAATAGTAGTCGGGGCCTTGGGCTCTAGAAAATATGGACCAGATAGGGATCTAGATAGAAATCCCCAACAAACACATTTCCATAAAGGAAAAAAAGATTTTTTAAACAAACTCTTAATTATCGTTATTTTCTACAAGCATATTATCATAATAACTACCACTCGCTGTAAAAATCGTTGTTTTGCGAAATAAAAAATTTATTTACTGATATCAAATTATTTTATGTTAATTTGTATTTTTTTTTTGTTTCTGTGAGGGTATTGTTTAATGGGAGAATTTTTGTAAAAGTTTTGTGCGAATACGCCAAATAAAGTCTATATTTTTTACTGATATCAAAGCAATAAATCCCAGCAAATCACTATTGAGGTTGGTCAGTTCTTTCTTGCACCAATTAATTAAACAAAATATAATTAGAAAATAAATAAGATTTTATTTATTATCATAATCACGTGCAGATAATATTTTTATATGATTTTGATTATAGTTGACGTGCATTCTATAATTTATAAATCTGTTGCAAAATTTCAACAATCAACGAACGCGTCGGTTGGTTGCCATAACAATATTCTTTGCTAGTTTATCGGACTTGCAAGTAAAAAGAAAAAGAAAACAAACATTGTTATGACAAGCGATTGAGAAACTGTTATCGAAATGCGCGAATACAATAACAGTTTATCTTCGGGCAACAAGTGGCCACTTTTATTAAACTATTTATAATCGTGTTTACATCAGGCTTGATAATAAACAGTAAACGTAAAGTGGATTGATTTAATTATTTTATTTATTTCATTGTCATTCGGGAATGAGGATATCATCATATGGCTACTTCCTTCTCTTACTATTAGATATTTACATATTTTGATTTATAGTTATGTTAAGTCGTTGATTGAAGTATTTATACTTCAATCAACGGTTAAGTTAAGATTGGGATTACGTGTATACGTTTCTCTGGTATAAATAACGTGGACAACAGTTACTATATTAAATTTCTAGGTATATACACATCGATAAGAGATTAGTTAGGGAAATCCAAACCTCATTTGTATCTAAAAATATCTTGAAAAATATTTATTACAAAAACTTTACAACATTACATCCACAACCATATTGAAAAAATATATTTCAGTAAATTCCCCTCAGCCATAGATTATGGATAACGTAAGGCGCTTTCGTTTAGCATGGTTTATTATCATGTCGTGGCGTGGAGTATCGCTCAGGTCGACCGCAAGACCTGAGCGATACTGCACGCCACGGGGGCGACTAGTACGCCGCCGGTTGTAGGTCGAGGTAGAATTATGCAAATCGGAAGCGGCAAATAGAACAAGAAACAATAAGCCCGTACGAGCCCAGAGTGATAAACGAAAGGCACTCAATTTGCATGATGTATCTCATTATATCCACAATATAAAAACGATAAATAAAACGATTTTTTTACTTTGTTTTTTATCACACTTTGCAACTAGTTTCGGCTAAGCTCTAGCCATTTTCGAGCTCCCCCGATGACTTTATCCTATAAAATAAATTATCACAAAGTAGACGCCTTAACAATCCAATATTAAAAACATATAATTTTTTTGATTACTTTATATAATTTTTATATAAAGTGCATATTTATACCAAACAACTTTATTTTGAAAAAAAAAATCATATCCGGTTTTAACAATGTTTTTAAATATCTCCGCTGAAATACAAGTCTTGATTTATGCAGAAATTTTAATAATTGTGAAGTTGAAACACATTACGATGCATATCAAAATAAGAATTGTTGTGTTGTGTTCAAGAACCATGGTATTAATTAAATTTTATAATTACTGTTTATTTTTCGCAAGATAGATTAAATTTTATGGGTTGCACTTCACGAATAATAGAATGCAAATGAAATTTATTATGTATGACAAATACTCTAAATGTATTAGGCAAAAATTATAAAAACATGACTAAGTGTTATAACCAATCTTGTGTGAATATTCATAGTGAACCAGCATTAATTCATTTGGCAATGAATATGAACTGTTCGACTATTATTTCCTTATTCAGCTTTATAAACTATAATATAATATAGTGCTATATCATGTATTGTCCTTTGTATGGTGTGCAACTATTGGGCAAATACATATTATTGTTATTATTATTCCATTGACAGTGAAGCAAGGAAGAGAACTGGCGAGGAACAGAAGAGGGTGAAAAGAATTTGTAAATACATAAAATGTTGCTATAATGTAATGTAAGTGTTAGAGTAAAGCCTACGCCGTAATGTTGAATGCAAATATATATATATATATATATATATATATATATATATATATATATGTATATATATTAGAACGCCTTTTACGTACTAGTTGTTGGTTAAATTTGTGTGTTTTTTCACAGCTACAGCGAGAAACCGGTAATAGCTACAGAAAAAATCTAGTCTTAATCTGTGGGGCTAGATACTCTACATTTTCATATATAAACCATCTCTTTAGCATTTGAAATAGGGACAATATAGAGTTGAGACTGGGGAAAAACATAAAATTCCATTCATATTTATATTTTCTCCCCGCTACAGTCTGAAACGGTAACAGCTACAGAAAAGCGTCTAGGGATAATCTGTAGAGCTAGAAATACTCTACATTTTCGGATATAAACCATCTCTCTAGCATTTGAAATAGAGATGTTACCGAATTGAAACTAGCTACATTCGATTTTAGGCGAGTTAACAGCTTCCCTGATTATATGTAATCTACGGGTAGAACTTGCATAAATTGTTTTCAGTGTATACTAGCATATACTTTTTTACGTATAAAATTGTAGCTTTATTTGTTAAAAATTTGAATCACGAATTAGAACTTGACTCGGTGTTTATAGTATAAAAATCACAAAGCCTTCAATTTAATTTGATTATATACTATTTAACGGATAGACCTGATGGGTCTATCCAACCCTCCTCCTTTATCTGGGCTTGGGACCAGCAGGATATCACTGAAGGTATTTATATATATATATATATATATATATATATATATATATATATCCTGGCGGAGTTGAATATAAAAGAAAGTATCAAAATTGAAACCATTGTCCAATAAAAGAAATTAGGTTATAATTATTTAATATATAATTCATATTGTAATTATTTGAAATGATGCATGCACAAGATTAATTAATAATTATTATTAAGTTATAAAACACCTTCATACCTAAAAGATTTCTAAAAAATTTGGTTTACGAGATGTTAACGTCCGGTTTCTCCAACAAATCTTAACTAGTTTAAGATCGTCTTAATATTTAGACGGTCTTAAGCGTTGCACCAAACAAAAATCGGATCTTAAAACGATAAGACGGTCTTACATTGTAAGACTAAGTAAGATCTACATATGTTTGGTGCGACAGAATATAAATTTAAGACGTCGTTATATATAAGACGAGTTTATATAAGACGAGCATATATAAGACGAGTTTATATAAGATGAGCATATAAGACGAACTTTTAAGATTCGTTGGAGAAACCGGCCTAAGATTTACGTCAGCTAAAAAAGTGTAAAATATATCTGTGTATTTGTTGTTATTTATAATTTTTTCTGTGAGATAAAATTCATACTAACTCTGTATAATATATTATATCAATAATTGTTATGAATAATTATTTACGTTTTTGCTATTAATATAATATTATTATCAACAGTAATATTTATTTACAAAATAAACTAACTGCGATTGACATTATACTTGAAATCAAACGTCCTTCCCTTTTCCCATATAGATAAATTAAATTTTTATGAATGCTCGTGTAAATATTTATTTTCGTATAGTGCAATAATTCCGCTGCATTTCGTACACGCTGCCACTTTTTTGCCAACAATGGTGGGGCAAAAATATTTCAAATTGTATCATTCACGTCAAAAAAGAATTACATCATCCCAGAAGCGCACGATCGGTCTATATAAGACCGGCCCGTATGTGGGGGCTTGGCAATATTTCGCTTTCTTCGATTTGTGAAGCACACAAGTCTGACCTAGACGCGCCGCAGGTTGCGTCAGAAAAATATAACTCACTCGCCAAAGTTCGCAAAATTTGAATCTCGCTCTTAAAAAAATTGTGTTACAAGTTTCTGTGGGAATTACTTGCAATGGAGCCAAATATTAAGGGTATTGATTATGGATATTTCATCAATGCACATTCGTCTAGAAGAAGACCGGCTATTACTAGAGAGTTAAGTAAGTACATACAAAAATATAATAAATTATTATTATTATATAGTATAAAATAATACAAATAAATATTCCCTTCAAACAATAAAAGTAAACCTAAACTAAATTATGTTGAAAAAAGAAAAAGAAAACAAAAACAATAATAACAAATTTAAGAATTTATTATTATTATTATATAAATATATTATAATTATTATATAAATTTTTTATTATTATTATATAATATATAATAAACCTTTATTGGCAGCCTCTACTCAGAATGTAATAAATTTAAAAATAAACAAAAATTATACATCTTTTAGTATCCTTACAGCAATATAATAATATAATATCACAGTCCTATATATATATATATATATATATATATATATATATTTACTTTGTAGGTTGTAATTTTTTGTATTTTATATCTTATATTTTGTAAGAATTTGTATGAAATGGCGTTGCCGTAAATAAAGAATTATTATTATTATTATTATAATATATATATATATATATATATATATATATATATATATATATATATATATATATATATATATATATATATATATATATATATATATATATATATATATATATATATAGTGAAGTACTTCTTGCCATTGTCGGCCATCTGAATGCTGAATGAAGAATCACCGCGATATCCGGAGACGTGGGTTCAAGTCCCACCGGAGAGTGAAATTTTTGAGAAATTATTATATATATATATATATATATATATATATATATATATATACATACACATATAAGCTGAAAAGATTTGTATTATTTCTGATATATTTTGTTTTGTTTTGATGATTCTTATATATCTTTTAACGCTTCTTTAAACCTTTCTTTGCGTTTAGAATAAACCAAATTATTAATTTAAAAAAATAGTAAGATAACATTATATATCAGATCTGAGTCTTAAAAGACGAGTGATAAATGAAGAAGAAGTTAAAAAGATTTGTATTATTTCTGATATAATTCTTCACAAACCTTCCGTAAATGAGGAAACAATTTTTAAAGACATTTCGAAATGTGAAACCAAAAATGAGAAAAGAGTTTTAATCAATACCAACAGGCTCTTGAAAAAATGGTAAAACTGCTGAAACTTTTGAATCTTTAAAATGCATTTATCTCTATTTATTTTTGGAAGTTACATTTGCAATCTAGGTGTAAGACTGTATTTGACTTTATGGCCTGTGCCATATATTACAATAAAACATAAAATTCATTTCCCCAATATTGAAATTTAAATTGTTATTTAAAAATAGAACTCCAATTCTTATTTTACAGTATTAAGAAAAATTAAATAGGACAATATTAGTGCTATTAGTGCAGAGGTTGTCAAACTTTATAAACTTTGTACCACTTAATAAATTGCTAAATCAATAGAAAAGCGAGCTTAGCCGAAAACTAGTTGCAGAGTGTAACTGAAGTGTGATAAAAAAAACAAAGTAAAAAATCCTTTTATTGATCCTTTAAAGTGAATTATCACAAAGTATACGCCTTAACAATCTAGTATTTTTAGCAGTGTATTAACTGGTATAAATATAATGCTAATTGCATTTCATAATTAAATATAGTTTTATTATATTGTAATATTCTATATTGTTCTCCTGTAATTAGGATTTGTTCTGTTGGGCAATAAATCTATTATTATATTATTATTATTATTATAATTATAAAACTGAAAACATACTTGTACTGTATTACAGCTTTCCTAATTGTGAACTATGGATTTAAAAGAATAAATTTGAGAAAATATTCGTTTTATATTGAAACTATTTATTATAAAGTGAGTGGTGTGAAGTTATCCTCTAAGATCCCAGCCTCTAATTGCGTGTTTTTTTTCGATTTTTAATGTTAACGATCTACAACCCGATATATTCATGTTATAAGATGGGCGATAAAAATAAGTATGCAACATGTTTTGTTAATTTTGTTTACTGATCTTTATACATAATATATAAGTGTATAAGATGACCGAAAAAAATTTGAAAATTTTGATTCTAACTATTTTTTATTGGGCGTATTGTATTTTATTGTATATTTGCGATTTTTAAGTTATTCCCATTTTTTAGGATGGGCAATAAAAAAAAAGTATACAACATATTTTGTTAATTTTATTTACAGATCTCTATTTATAATATATGAGTGTATAAGATGACCGAAAGAAATTTGAAAATTTTGATTCTAACTATTTTTTATTGGGCGTATTGTATTTTTTATTTATTTATTTTTTGATTTTTAAGTTTAACGCCTCGATATTCTCATTTTTTAGCATGGAGGATACAAAAAGTATGCAACATGTTTTGTTAATTTTGTTTACTGATCTTTATTCATAATATATCAGTGTATAAGATGACCGAAAGAAATTTGAAAATTTTGATTCTAACTATTTTTTATTTGGCGTATTGTATTTTATTGTATATTTGTGATTTTTAAGTTATTCCCATTTCTTAGGATGGGCGATAATAAAGTATACAACATATTTTGTTAATTTTATTTACAGATCTTTATTTATAATATATGAGTGTATAAGATGACTGAAAGAAATTTGAAAATTCTTATTCGAACTATTTTTGATTAGGCGTATTGTAATTTTTATTTATTTATTTTTTGATTTTTAAGTTTAACGCCTCGATATTCTCATTTTTTAACATGGAGGATACAAAAAGTATGCAACATGTTTTGTTAATTTTGTTTACTGATCTTTATTCATAATATATCAGTGTACAAGATGGGCGAACGAAATTTGAAAATTTTGATTCTAACTATTTTTTATTGGGCGACCAAGTTGTATTTCATTATTATTAGTTTCTCACCTGTTTCAATATCGATATTCAGTTGAAAAAATTACACAATATTTATAACAATATGACAATTGAAACTAAAAAGTCTCATCTCCACGTATTTTTCTTTATATATTTTTTTCAATTTTCAACTTATACGCTCATATCTTCATATTCCGATTTTAGAGGCTGGGTCGATAAAAAAATTATGTAACATATTTTGTTTAATTTTTTTACTGATCCTGGTTTATAATATATCAATGTACTAGATGCCCGACGGAATTTTGGGAATTATGATTGTACCTATTTTTTTGAGCGCCTAAGTCGAGCGTATTTTTTTTTTATTCACTTGTTTCAATATTAATTTGAAAACAAAAAATCAAAATATTTACAACAAAATGATAATAGCAAATAAAAATTCTCTATATCTACGTATTTTCCTTTATATATTTTTTAATTTTCAACTATTACGTTCATATCTCGATATTTAGATTTTAGAGTCGATATTAAAAGTATGGAATATATTTTGTTTATTTTTTTACTCATCCAAGTTCAAAACATATTTTCTAAATTTCGATTTAGAGGCTGGGTCGATAAGAAAAATTATGTAACATATTTTCTTTAATTTTTTTACTGATCCTGGTTTATAACATATCAATGTATCAGATGTCCGAAGAAAATTGGAGAATTATGATTGTAACTATTTTTTTTTGAGCGCCTTAGTCGAGCATATTTCTTTTTATTCTCCTGTTTCAATATCGATATTAATTTGAAAAAAAAATCAAAGTATTTACAACAAAATGATAATGGCAAATAAAAAGTCTCTATATCTACGTATTTTTCTTTGTATTTAAAAAAAAATACAAAGAAAATTACGTAATTTTTAACTTTTACGTTCATATCTCGATATTTCGATTTTAGAGTCGATAAAAAAAGTATGCAATATATTTTGTTTAATTTTTTTTACTGATCCAAGTTCAAAACATATGAGTGTACCAGATAGTCGAAGGAAATTTGAAAATTTTGATCACAACCGTTTTTGTTTGGTCGACCAAATCGAAACAATTTTTTTTTAACGTGTACCGAAATCAAGATTGATTTCAAAAATTACACAATATTTAAAACTATAAAAATTCCAAAAAAACAAATGGTCAGTAGTAGGTATTTGGTTTTGTATTTTTTTTGTAGATTTTTACGTTTAACACTCCATAACTGGATATATACATTTAAATATGTTACATAATTTATTTATTGACCCAGCCTCTAAAATCGGAATATCGAGATATGAGCGCAAAATTAAAATGTTTATAAAAATATAAAGAAAAATTCGTAGAGATACAGACTTTTTATTTTCAATTGCCATATTGTTATAAATATCAAAAAAATCAATGTCGATATTGAAGGCAGGTGAAAAAAAAAATATGCTAGATTTAGTCGCCCAAAAAAAAATAGTTATAATCATAATTCTCCAATTTCCTTCGGGCATCTGGTACATTGATATGTTGTAAACTAGGATCAGTAAAAAAATTAAACAAAATATGTTACATCATTTGTTTTATCAACCCAGCCTCTTAAATCGGAAAATCGAGAATGAGCGTAAAAGTTAAAAATTAAAAAAAAAAAATATAAAGAAAAATACGTCAGATACAGACTTGTTATTTTCAATTGCCATATTGTTATAAATATCAAAAAATCAATGTCGATATTGAAGCAGGTGAAAAAAAAATATGCTCGACTTAGTCGACAAAAAAAAAAATAGTTATAATCATAATTCTCCAATTTCCTTCAGGCATCTGGTACATTGATATGTTGTAAACTAGGATCAGTAAAAAAATTAAACAAAATATGTTACATAATTTTTTTATCGACCCAGCCTCTAAAATCGGAATATCGAGAGTGAGCGTAAAAGTTAAAAATTAAAAAGAAAATATAAAGAAAAATACGTAGAGATACAGACTTTTTATTTTCAATTGCCATATTGTTATAAATATCAAACAATCAATGTCGATATTGAAGCAGGTGAAAAAAAAATATATGCTCGACTTAGTCGCCCAAAAAAAATAGTTATAATCATAATTCTCCAATTTCCTTCGGGCATCTGGTACATTGATATGTTGTAAACTAGGATCAGTAAAAAAATTAAACAAAATATGTTACATCATTTTTTTATCGACCCAGGCTCTAAAATCGGAATATCGAGAATGAGCGTAAAAGTTAAAAATTTAAAAAAAAATATAAAGAAAAATACGTCAGATACAGACTTGTTATTTTCAATTGCCATATTGTTATAAATATCAAAAAATCAATGTCGATATTGAAGCAGGTGAAAAATAATATATGCTCGACTTAGTCGCCCAAAAAAAATAGTTATAATCATAATTCTCTAATTTCCTTCAGGCATCTGGTACATTGATATGTTGTAAACTAAGATCAGTAAAAAAATTAAACAAAATATGTTACATAATATTTTTTATGGACCCAGCCTTTAAAATCGGAATATGGAGATATGAGCATAAAAGTTAAAAATTAAAATAAATATAAAGAAAAATATGTAGAGATACAGACTTGTTATTTTCAATTGCCATATTGTTATAAATATCAGAAACTCAATGTCGATATTGAAACAGGTGAACAAAAAAAGAAATACGCTCGACTTAGTCGCCCAAAAAAAAAATAGTTATAATCATAATTCTCCAAATTCCTTCGGGCATCTGGTACATTGATATGTTATAATCTAGGATCAGTTAAAAAATTAAACAAAATATGTTACATAATTTTTTTATGGACAGCCTTAAAAATCGGAATATCCAGAAATAGCGTAAAAGTTAAAAATTAAAAAAATATATATAAAGAAAACTACGTAGAGATACAGACATTTTATTTTGAATTGTCATATTGTTATAAATATTGTCTAATTTTTTTATGTCAATATCGATATTTAAACAGGTAAAAACATAATAATAATGAAATACGTTCGGATTGGTCGCAGAAAAAAAAATACTTATAATAAAAATTTTCCAATCTCCTTCGGGAATCTGGTGCACTAATATATTCTGCACTAAAATCAGTACAAAAATTAAACAAAATATGTTGCATAATTTTTTTTATCGACCAAGCCTCTAAAATCGGAATATGAAGATATGTGCGTAAAAGTTAAAAGTTAAAAAAATATATAAAAAAAAATACGTAGAGATAGAGACTTTTAATTTTTAATTGTCATATTGTTATAAATATTGTGTAATTTTTTCAAGTCAATATCGATTTTGAAATAGGTAAAAAAAAAAAAAAAAATATGTTCGACTTGGTCGCCCAATAAAAATAGTCAAAATCAAAATTTTCTAATTTACTTCGGCCATCTTTTACACTGATATATTATGAACGAAGATCAGTAAACAAAATTAACAAAATATGTGGCATACTTTCTTTATCGCCCATCCTAAAAAATAGGAATATCGAGGCGCTAAACTTAAAAATCGAAAAAAAATACAATATAATTTTTTTGAATAATATATATATATATATATATATGTATATATATATATATATATATATATATATATATATATTATTCAAATATTCAAAATTATATTGTATTTTTTTTCTATTTTTAAGTTTAACGCCTCGATATTCCCATTTTTTAGGATGGGCGATAAAAAAAAAGTATGCCAAATATTTTGTTAATTTTGTTTACTGATCTTCGTTCATAATATATATATATATATATATATATATATATATATATATATATATATATATATCCGCTGGCCTTTTCTACCGCAGTGTGGTGTAAAGGTGATATTTGAATAATAAGTTTATTATTATTAATATTTTTAATATTATAATTGGTAAACTTTATCTAATAATGTATTATTGTTTTGTGTTTACATAATAATAATTATAATAATTTAATTTTATAAAGCTTAACTATGATATAGAGAAATATTAAATTTGAATTAAAAGACTAGCATAATTATTAGAAACCACATGAATTGTTTTTGTTAAAAATGTAACTGGGTTATTGCCCGTAAATAAATAAATAGATTTTCAAGGTGGTCATAAAACAGAGTATAATTTTAAATAATGGTAGTCATAATAAAACAGTAATATAATTGAAGCAATAATATAATAAAAGTATATAATAAAAATTCAACTTGGGATAAAATTAACGACACTTTAGAAAACTCGAGGACGATTTTTTGAAGTAGCAAGTGCTAACACAAACAAATTTCTAAACTTTTTCCCTTGTTTACTGATCCTAAGTTATTAAGAATGTATCGCTATACAAAAAAAAACAACATATTGTTTTAACAACAACAATATGTTGTTTTTTTTCACATTACAAATTTGGCGACAGTTTTGTGGAGTCTGTTCGAAAAGCTCATTGAATTTTTGGTATTCATATTTCAAATATGAGTCCACCATTCGAAGATTAATTTAAAAAAATTGAACATTATCAATAATAAACCAACTCTGCCATACAGCAAGAGAAACCATAGATTTGTTAAAACAATGTTTTCCTGGTCGTGTGATTTTCAGTGGTGACGTTACTTGGCAGCCCAGATCTTGTCACTGGCGTTTTGTAAAATTCATTTTTTAATTATTATTTAACCAATTGTAACGTCTATGCTAACAAACCACAAACAATTCCTGAACTGAAAACTGAGATCTAATGCGTTATTTCTGAAATTTGTCTTGCAAAAGTCTTAAAATTTTATCAAAAGGTTGAGGGCATGCCAACACAGCCGAGGTAGCCATTTGGTCATCATCATATGCCATAATTAATATCAATATGTCTACTTTATACATAAATTTACATTTATTTTATTTCACATCCCAACAGAATACAATATTCCAATTACAGGGAATACAAAGATGAGGTACTTACAAAGAAATTTAAACTAAAACTTTAAAATTTCTCAATTAAACAATAATTTACGGTGTTTCATTTCAAAATTAAATCGCGTATCCGATGGGCCACCCTTTATTTTGACAACATTCCTCCCAAAAATAATAAGACTTCCTTAATTGTAGTTTTGTTTATTTATTATTTAATCATATGCCTTCTACCGGCGTTTATCTTTCTTTTATCCTTTATTTGTATTTTTCTTCCCATGTTTTTCTGTCCTGTGTCAATTGATTTAATCCTTCCCATGGTATTGAAGTCTTTAAAATTTAGATTTAATATATACATATATATATATATATATATATATATATATATATATATATATATATGTGTGTGTGTGTGTGTGTGTGTGTGTGTGTGTGTGTGTGTGTGTGTGTCTGTGAACTCAAGTATGGAAACATAAAGCAAATGTAACTATTTAATATTCATAAATCAATAATCGGGTTGAGCACCTTGCATAATTTAATCTACAAGTTACTTTTTCCCATTCACTAATCTATCGCATAGCAACTGTGACGTTTATTTAAAAAAAAACGGCATAATATTAGCATTAGCATTACGAACTAGTTTGAATATTGAAATCAATTATTATGCATGTTTGCAAAAAAAACCATATGGATTTAAAATATGTAGTTCACAAATTTTGCAAATTCGCAATTATGAATAATCTTTTTTTTTTTTGGTGTTATCTACCATATAATTCTGTGCTCGTCATTTACTGCGCGTGATATTGACGTGAACTCATAAATTACAATTAGAAAATTGGTTATCAGTTATTTGATTATAAATAATTAATGAAGGATTTTGGGAAATAGCACACATTTGTGATAGCGGTTTTTTTTTCACAAGTATTAATGAGCTTCTAAAAGCCAGCCACACTTTCTTAATTAATAAATGTTGTAAACATACATTTTATATTTTGAAAATTTATAATAGTTGTTAAATAGATGCTGTGCTCTTTATTCAACTAATGTTTACGAAAAATAAAATATCTGGCGTGGGAACCACACGACTTTCCGAATTAATATATATATATATATATATATATATATATATATATATATATATATATACAATCTTTATTGGGCTATCGATCCTTCGCGGGTCTTTCCGCCTGAGTGTACATTTTGGTTATAAGGGTATAAGGTATAAAAAAGTGAAACAAATATTATTAATTAATATTAAATCAAAATTTAAGATATTTCTCAAACAAAATTTGATTGCTATTCTCATATCTGTTTAGTTAGTACCCTTTATAATTGACCATTTTGATTTTTAATTTATACCTTTGTTTTTTTTTTAATTTTTAGCTAAACGTCATTACAACGCCCCGAAAGAAGCCATTTCCCTGGCTGAAGGCATGCCAAATGAATGCACATTCCCATTTGAAAACATTAATATAACACTAAAGGATGGATCATCATTCAGCCTACAAGGCGCTGAATTGGGAGCATCGTTACAGTACATTCCAACACAGGGCTACCCGCCCCTACTACAAACGCTCAAGGATTTCACAATATTCACCCACAAGCCACCAAATTGGGAACGCCGCGAGGTGCTTGTAACTAGTGGCTCCCAGGATGGCATCAGTAGATCAATTGAAATGGTTATACAGGAGGGTGATGCTATGATTGTACAAGATCCACTCTATGCAGGCGTAGAGGCAGTAGTAAGTGGAAATTTATATAAATTACAATCACTGCCAAGTTTGAATGTATTTTTAAACTTCGCGCTGAGTTTATAAATATGTTATACACATAATAAGGTCAGGTTCGAGGATACAAATAAATTCCAATGAAATTGAGAGTCTTACTAGAAGGCCCGTTATGTATATTTATTTAAATTAAATTATTAATGAATATTTGTACCGGTATCCAACATAAATATTCTACTACACTATCCAACATAAATATTCTCCTACATTATCCAACATTGTAAACCTGCTATGGGCAGTTAACTTCCTCATCTAATAATCAATATTTCACTAATTAAAAATCAAAATCTCTAAAGTATACTATTACTGGTAATATATTTATGATTTGTAATTTTTCAGCTAAAATCATTCCGCCCAAGACTGCTACCAGTAGCCCAGGATGAATTCGGCATGATACCAGAAATATTCTTGGAGGTTTTGGAAAATTGGAGGGCCAAATGCAACGAATGCAAAGGTCTGAAGATGCCCAAAATAATGTACATCAACCCCACAGGTAACTATTATATGAAATTACAACCGAAGGTATATAAATTAATTTATAAAATGTATTAATCATCAATTTGCAAAACGCAGTTGTGCTTACGTCGTACAAAATAAATTGCAATCATTCAATAAAAATAATCGCTTGCAATTTTTTCATATTTACCTCTTGTAAAATTAGTAAATAGCCCGATATAATCATTTTATTTGCAACGGTAACACGCGCGCCGCAATTGGCAAGAAAACGCGCTGACCGTGATTAACGGCGAATGCCACTGTATGTTAATGCATGGCCCCAAGGAGCCCGTGAACTTGATCTACAGGACGACGTCGTCATGGAGGCTCGCCTTCTTAGAACCAACCACACATTTCAGATGTTAATAATACCATATAAATTATACAATACAAATAAATTGTTATTTGATAACATTAGTAATGTTATAAGAAAACAATTAAACGTGAACAGTTTTTATAAATAAGATTCATTCGGCAGATTGAAGGCAAACATTATAATTAACACTTTTTGTAACCCTACTAATATTGCATTTTTTAATTTTCGAATTTGGCACCACACAATATCTAGAAAATAACAAATGAGATACGAATTTAATATTTTGTAGTAATTAAATTAGGCTACATTTGAATAATTTAAGTCAGACAGATTTCTGATGCATCTTGCTCGAATATTCCCTATAAAATTTAATCCTTGCTATTTGTTTGTAGCTACAAACCCATCGGGCACCACAATGACTCTGGAAAGACGTAAAGAGATCTACGACATCTGCTGCAAGTACAACATCCTCATCCTGGAGGATGATCCTTACTACTTCTTGCATTTCCTCGACGATGTTACACCTTCCTTCCTCTCCATCGATACCGAAGGACGTGTACTACGTTTCGACTCAATGTCCAAAGTTTTGTGCCCAGGATTACGAATTGGTTGGATCACAGGACCAAAACAATTGGTGCAAAATATAGAATTGCACATACAGAGTTCCTATTTGCACTCAAGCACATTAAGTCAGGTAAGATATTATAATCTAATCTAAAAATGTACAGCAAGTTTTTATCATGTATATGAATTCGAAATTCGCTCTATTTTTTTCTCATAAACTAACTAGATATTTTGGCCTCGGTACAAGTAAAAATGTGTAGTTATTTGAGGAGAACTAATTGAGTGAATTTAAAAAAAGATCTTTATTAGACATAGACAACATACACAATTCAAACTCTCCCCTGTACATAATTCCACCAAAAACAATAAAATTAAATATACAAATAAAAACTTCCCTTACATAACATTCTGTATACACACTAGACCACCTTTGCCCTCGCCAATTTCTTTTGGGTTGGAGAGGGCAGAAACCTGAATGAATGGCTAGGAGAAGGTGGAAAAAGCGTGAAAATCAGGAGGAGGTTAACGTGGGAACCTCCTGCAGATTTTCACGCCTTTCCCACCCTTTTCTAGCCATTCATTCAGCTTTCTGCCCTCTCCAACCCACTCTTTACTGAGGTGCCACCACGCGTTGAGCGAATTTAATAATTATGAATTTTATAAACAATTCAACCAATTGGTGTTATCGCTAATTATATAAAAAAAAAAACATCTCATATGGCATCGTGATCCAGATGAACATATAATTTCGCAAACATACAAACTTAAACTTTCGTAATCTCAACCTTATTTAAATCATTAACAATAATTAGATTCGTCCCATTTTTTCCTCATAAAATTACTTGACATTTTGACCCGTACCGGTTCGAGCCGACCGCAACAAATTTCGATAAGCAGCAATCGCCGCTATAGAAAGAAAGAAAAAAACGCGTGTGACGACTTATCACCACCAACGCCCCTGTTGTGATGCAAAATATCACCAGATTGATAAACACGATGATTTATGAATGGTGTGTTATTGTGATTGCTTCCGGTCGAGCGGGGCTTGACGTCTTGTTTGCGCCGGACAATGAATTGGATAATTGGCGGATTAAAATAGATCGGTGGTTGGAGCTGAATGAAATTAGGGGGGCCTATTTAGAGAGGCAATGCGTCAGCGGATTGGTAAAAATAGTGTTGTCGCCAACCGCGAGGATAATAGGAGCAGAATAATTGAAGTGCTATTTATAATGGACGCGACGTGATTTTTTAAAATTGAAACACAAGTGGCGCATACATGAACTAAATTTTTATTTTTTTTTATTATATAAAAATTAGAATAATTTAACATCTAAGTAGAATAATCATTTAATATGGAGGCAGTACGTACCTACAGATTATTTATTTTATTTTGGATATAACTTTTGTTTGAAGGGTGGACAAACGAAAATTTGTGTTGGACAAACGTGGTCAAACAAATGATGCAATAATTTTTCGAAAATTCAAACTTAGGGGTGCCAACCTCGCACAGCTAGCAATGCATTATATTTTTGTTAAAAAATTAGGAGCCTTCTATCCTAACAACTTTTGGTATACCTCAACATCATAATTATAATACAAATAAATTAACATTCGAGAAAACTAACAAAAACACTACATTTCTTGTAGTATGTCTCATTAGACTTATAACTGTTTATCTGTCTATCGTATTTATTTGATTTTAGTCTTACTAATGTAATATTTTACTTTCAGGTAATAACCTACAACCTTCTAAAAAGCTGGGGATTCGAAAAGCTTCTGGAGCACCTAAACACCGTACGCGAGTACTACAAAGCCCGTCGTGATCTAACACTAGCCTCAATGGACAGACACCTAAAAGGCTTATGCGAATGGACAGTGCCATCGGGTGGAATGTTCGTATGGATTAAAGTAAAAGGCATCAGTGATGTCTACGATATGTTAATGACTCGTGGGCAAAAAAAATTAATTACATTCGTGCCAGGGCACTGTTTTATGGCCGACCCTACAGCGGCTTGCAATTATATTCGTGCCTCATACAGCAAAGCCAGTCCCAAACAGATTGAAAGGGCTATGAAACTGTTGGGTGAATTAATTCGCGAGGAAAAGGATCTTATACATAAGAAATTGGATAATTTCACATAATTTTAAAAGCGAGCAGTACGCGCGCTAACTTTCCATCTACCGTTCATCCAGTCAGGCTTTAGTTGGATTACAGGGAGTATTTTTTGTAGGGCTGTTGCGGCTATTGCGCGAGCGATGGCGGCACAATATTCAAAAGCGAATCATCTACATTTTTTGAATTATATCAGTTCAAATGCATAGTATTATAGCTGATAGTTACTATTACTAGTGTGATTTATTTAAGCAAAACACCCATGCTACAGGGATTTTTGTGTATTTAGGTTAATTTTATATGATGCTTTATTACTATTATATTATTATTGAGTGTAGATTTTAGTTTATAACTATACTGTATATTATTTAAACATTATTTAATAAAGTTTTTTTTTGTGGAAAAATATACATGCATTTCTGTTTTTGAGAAACATCGTGAAATAAAAGATATCACCCAATAGTCTGAAATGTCATACAGTCATGGTTATATAAGAAAAACCTTTTAACGAATTTTCATAATTTGTAACTGACGAGTCACGCTTTCCGAAAATATCTAAATGAAAATCATGGCTTTTCTAGTTCTCTCGCGATTGTACTCTAAAGTTTGATATATAGAAGAATTCACCCAATAGTCTTATAAAAATTAGTTGTCATACATTCATGGTGATACAAGAAAAATCTTGTAATGAATGTTCATAATATTTACTAATTTTGTTGCGATGAGAAGTCATGCTTTCAGAAAATATATAAATATAAATCATGGTTTTTCTAGTTCTCTCGCAATTGCACTCTAAAGTTTGATATATAGAAGATATCACAAATAACATGTCATACATTCATGATGAAATATTTTAATATTTATTTTAATGAATTTTTATGATATTTACTAATTTTTTTGCTGGAAAGTCATGCTTTTTGAAAATATATAAATAAAAATCATGGCTTTTCTAGTTCTTTCGCGATTGTACGCTAGAGTTTGATATTTAGAAGAAATCTGCCAATAATGTTATCAAAACTAACATGTCATGCATTCATGGTGATACAAGAAAAACTTTTTAATGAATTTTCACAATATTTACTAATTTTGTAGCTGAGATGTTACGCTTTCCGAAAATATAAAAATAAAAATCATGGTTTTTATAGTTCTTTCGCAATTGCACGCTAGAGTTTGATATTTAGAAAAAACAGCCAATAATGTTATTAAAAATGAAATATCATGCATTCATGGTGATATAAGAGAAATCGTTTAATGAATTTTCACAATATTTACTAATTTTATAGCTGAGAAGTCCCGCTTTCGGAAAATATAAAAATAAAAATCATGGCTTTTCTAGTTCTTTCACAATTGCACGCTAAAGTTTGATATATAGAAGAAATCACCCAACAGTGTTCAAAAATGAGATGTCATACATTCATGGTGATATGAGAAAAACAGTTTATTGCATTTTCGTGCTATTTACTATATTTGTAGCTAAGAAGTCATGCTTTCGGAAAATATATAAATTAAAATTATGGCTTTTCTAGTTCATTCGCGATTGCACGCTAGGGTTTGATATTTAGAAGAAAACAGCCAACAATGTTATTAAAAATGAAATATCATGCATTCATGGTGATATAAGAGAAACCGTTTAATGAATTTTCACAATATTTACTAATTTTATAGCTGAGAAGTCCCGCTTTCGGAAAATATAAAAATAAAAATCACGGCTTTTCTAGTTCTTTCACAGTTGCTCGGTAAAGTTTGATATATAGAAGAAATCACCTAACAGTGTTCAAAAATGAGATGTCATACATTCATGGTGATATGAGAAAAACCTTTTATTGAATTTTCGTGCTATTTACTCTATTTGTAGCTGAAAAGTCATGCTTTCGGAAAATATATAAATTAAAATCATAGCTTTTCTAGTTCATTCGCGATTGCACACTAGAGTTTGATATTTAGAAGAAATCAGCCAATAATATTATCAAAAATGACATGTCATGCATTCATGGTGATATAATAGAAACCATTTAATGAATTTTCAGAATATTTACTAATTTTGTACCTGAGAAGTTACGCTTTCGGAAAATATAAAAATAAAAATCATGGCTTTGTTAGTTCTTTCGCGATTGCACGCTAAAGTTTGATATATAGAAGAAATCATCCAACAGTGTTCAAAAATGAGATGTCATACATTCATGGTGACATGAGAAAAACCTTTTATTGAATTTTCGTGCTATTTACTCTATTTGTAGCTGAGAAGTCATGCTTTCGGAAAATATATAAATAAAAATCATGGATTTTCTAATTCATTCGCGATTGCACGTTAGAGTTTGATATTTAGAAGAAATCAGCCAATAATGTTATTAAAAATAACATATCATGCATTCATGGTGATATAAGAAAAACCTTTTAATGAATTTTCATAATATTTACTAATTTTGTAGCTGAGAAGTCAGGCTTTCGGAAAATATAAAGATAAATATCATGGCTTTTCTAGTTCTCTCGCGATTGCACTCTACAGTCCATTAGATGATATATTCTATATATCAATAGAAAATATCACCCAATAGTCATAAAAATGAGTTGTCATACATTCATGGCGATATAAGAAAATTTTTTTAATGATTTTTTATAATATTTACTAATTTTGTTGCTGAAAAGTCATGCTTTCGGAAAAGATATAAATAAAAATTATGGCTTTTCTAGTTCCTTCGCGATTGCACGCTATAATTTGATATTTAGAAGAAATTAGCCAATAATGTTATCAAAAATGACATATCATGTATTCATGTTGATATAAGAAACACCTTTTAATTAATTTTCATAATATTTACTAATTTTGTAGCTGAGAAGTGACGCTTTCAGAAAATATAAAAATAAAAATCATGGCTTTTATAGTTCTTTCGTGATTACACGCTAAAGTTTGATATATAGAAGAGATCACCCAACAGGGTTCAAAAATAAGATGTCATACATTCATGGTGATTTGAAAAAAAACCTTTTATTGAATTTTAGTGATATTTACTATGTCTGTAGCTGAGAAGTGTCGCTTTCGGAAAATATATAAATGAAAATCATGGCTTTTCTAGTTCTTTCGCAATTCAAGCTGAAGTTTGATATATAGAAGAAACCACCCAATAGTTTTATCAAATATTACATGCTATACATTAATGCTGATATTAGGAAAGTGCATTTTCGTCAAAATACGTACTTTTGTAGCTAAGACATTACGCATCCAGAAATTTTATAAATTTATTTCGTTTTTGTCATACATTCATGGTGATATAAGAAACATCTCTTAATGAATTTTCATGATATTTACTAATTTTGTTCCTGAGAATTCATGCCTTCGAAAAATATATAAACAAAAATCACGGCTGTTCTAGTTCTTTCTCGATTGCTCGCTATAGTTTGATATTTAGAAGAAATCAGCCAATAATGTTATCAAAATAGCATGTCATCCATTCGTGGTGATATAAGAAAAACCTTATAATGAATTTTCACAATATTTACTAGTTTTGTAGCTACGAAGTCGCGCTTTCGGAAAATATAAAAATAAATATCATGGCTTTTTTAATTCTTTCACAATTGCACGCTAAAGTTTGATATTTAGAAGAAATCACCCAACACTGTTCAAAAATGAGATGTCATACATTTATGGTGATATGAGAAAAACCTTTAATTGAATATTTACTATGATTGTATCTGAGAAGTCATGCTTTCGGAAAATATATAAATGAAAATCATGGCTTTTCTGGTTCTTTCGCAATTCACGCAGAAGTTTAATATATAGAAGAAACCACCCAATAGTTTTATCAAATATTACATGTCATACATTAATGCTGATATTTGGAAAACTTTGAAGTACATTTTCGTCAAAATAAGTACTTTTGTAGCTAAGACATTACGAATCCAGAAATTTTATAAATTTAATTCGTTGCTTGTCTAGTTTTTTCGCGATTGCACACTAAATTTTAATATAGTAAAAATCATATAAAGTATTGTAATCCACAATAAATTTAAAATTGTGTATCATAATTAAACTACAGCCCCTCGATGGATGTAGTGCCTACAACTTAATTACAATAATTAAAACTCATTTTAACGAATTCTCCAGATTTTATTAATACGTTTCTGAAGATGTTCGAAGTTGGAAAAAAAGTATTGAAAACGACACTAAAATTTGAGAACTAATAAAAAATCTCAATTATACTAAAGAAAATGATATTATCTTCGAGTAGGTGTATCAAAAATATAAAATCTCCCCATAGATGTGTCGCTAGATATGCCAATTAAGCTACTGGTATAATACAAGACACGACAGTTCTACACTAAAACTTGAATAAAAATTTCTTAATTATCTTAAAGAATATGAAATTATATTCAATTTGGTGTATCAAAAACACAACATTTTCCCATATATCGATAGCAATGCCAATCTAGCTACTGGAATTATGCAAATCACGGCGATTCTACACAAAATCCTGTATTTTCTTCTCAATTTATTAAAGAATTTAAAATTGTCTTCGATTGGGTGTATGAAAAACATAAAAAAAATCCCAACACCGTGAAATACACGTTTCTGAAAATGTACGAAGTTGAAACATAGTTTGAAAACGATTCTATATTAAAATTTGAAGAAAAAAAATTAAATATTCTAAAGAGTATACAATTATCTTTGATTTGGTGTATAAAAAACATAAAATTTCTCCATAGATATGCCGACAGATATGCCAATCGAGCCACTGGCATATGTCGCTAGATATGCCAATAAAGCTACTGGTATAATGCAAGATACGACGATTCTACACTAAAACTTGAAAAAACTGAAGTTTTTTGAACATGATTAAAAAATAACTGTAATTTCTAGGCAGGCAAACAGTAAAAATTTGATTTGTGAATTTGATTTTATAAAAATGACCATGTATCGGTATATAGATATTGAAAATCAATGAAATTTTCTGAAAGTATTTAAAAATGCTTGTTTTTAGAAAGCACTAAATTTATAAAACGTAGTTCAAAAATAACTCTATCGTTTAGGGTGTTAAACAGTGAAAATGCAATTAGTTAGTTTGATGTTATAAAAATCGATATACCTTTATAGATATTGAAAATTAATGAAATTTTCGAAAAGTATTCTAAAATGGTTGTTTTCAAAATATACTAATTTTCAAAAGCGTTGTTCAAAGATAACTATAATTCCAAGGTGGTCAAACAGTGAAAATGCAATTAGTGAGTTTGTTTTTATAAAAATAGCTATAAATATCTATGTAGATATTGAAAATTAATGAAATTTTCGAAATATATTCCAAAATTATTGTTTTTAAAATATACCAATTTTGAAAAACGTTCTTCAAAGACAACTATAATTCCAAGTTGGTCAAATAGTAAGAATGCAATTAGTGAATTTGATTTTATAAAAGTCGGTATAAATATCTATATAGATATTGAAAAGTAATGAAATTTTCTAAAAGTATTCCAAAATGTTTGTTTCAAGAATATGCCAATTTTGAAAAACATTGTTCAAAGATAACTATAATTTCAAGCTGGTCAAGCAGTGAAAATGCAATTAGTGAGTTTGATTTTATAAAAATCGCTATAACTATCTACATAGGTATTGAAAATTAATAATATTTCCGAAATGTTTATTTTTAGAATATAATAATTTTGAAAAACGTTGTTCAGAGATAACTATAATTCCAATGTGGTCAAACAGTGAAAATGCAATTAGTGAATTTGATTTTATAAAAACCATTATAAATTTCTATATAGATATTGAAAATTTATGAAAATTTCGAAAAGTATTCCAAAATGGTTGTTTTCAGAATATACCAATTTTGAAAAACGATGATCAAAGATAACTGTAATTTCAAGGTGGTGAAACAGTGAAAATGCAATTAGTGAGTTTGTTTTTATAAAAAACGCTATAAGTATCTATATAGTAATTGCAACTCAATAATATTTTCGAAAAGTATTTCAAAATGGCTATTTTCGGAAAATACTAATTTTGAAAGATATTGTTCAAAGATAACTGTAATTCCAAGGTGGTCAAACAGTGAAAATGCAATTAGTGAGTTTGATTTTATAAAAATCGCTATAACTATTTATATAGATATTCAAAATTAATGAAATTTTCGAAAAGTATTCCAAAATGATTGTTTTTAGAATATACCAATTTTGAAAAACGTTGTTCAAAGATAACTATAATTTTAAGGTGGTCAAATAGTGAACATGCAATTAGTGAGTTTGATTTTATAAAAGTAGCTATATCTATCTATACAGATATTTAAAAAATTAATGAAATTTTCGAAAAGTATTCCAAAATGATGGTTTTGAGAATATACCAATTTTGAAAAACGTTGTTCAAAGATACTGTAATTCCAAGGTGGTCAAACAGTGAAAATGCAATTAGTGAATTTGATTTTATAAAAGTCGTTATAAATATCTATATAGATATTGAAAATTAATGAAATTTTCGAAAAGCATTCCAAAATGTATTGTTTTCAGAATATGTCAATTTTGAAAAACGTTGTTCAATGATAACTATAATTCCAAAGGTGGTAGTGGTAGTAGTGAAAGTGCAATTAGTGAGTTTTATTTTTTTTGAATCGCTGTAACTATCTATATAGATATTGAAAATCAATGTAATTTTCAAAAAGTATTCCAAAATGTTTTTTTTTTCAAGAATATACCAATTTTGAAAAACATTGTTCAAAGATATTTATAATTCCAAGCTGGTCAAGCAGTGAAAATACAATTACTGAGTTTGTTTTTATAAAAATCGCTATAACAGTTTATATTGATGTTGAAAATTAATGAAAATTTCGTAAACTATTCCAAAGTGGTAGTTTTCAGAATGTACCAATTTTGAAAAACGTGGTTCAAAGATAACTCTGAAAATAATAATAAAAAATATCAATTCCTTGCCATGTATATTTTTTTAAACATATCTTCAACACCTTTTGCAGGTACCAGAAATGTGTTAAATAAATATAGAAATAATTTCATAAATATCCTCTCTTTAATAATTGGAGAATTAAGTTGAGCCACTATTGCAACCCTAATACATTTTGCAGCGCCACTGCGTCGATCAATCTTCTTCTTCCTATCTGTCTGCGGCGCTCCTCTTTTTTTTGTGCCCTTTGTGGATGGACGGGGACGCGTGGCCGTGCCGCTAATGCGCCCCCGACATTCGCAAATCATTTCCTTTTTCTGGCGCAGGAAACTGTGAACTCACCTAGTGTACGCACGCGGCCGCCACCACCCCCCCACGCTATGCACGCGCCCCGTGTGTGCTTAATTAATTATCGTTACGCGATGAAAATATAATTAAAACGCTCGCTCCCTCTTGTGTTCCAATATTAAATATTTACACCGCATTAATACAAATACTTTATGCAAACTGTTAATTTTATTTGGACAACGATAACTTACTATATAAAAAATATTATGCAGACTGCGTTCTTATATTGATTTTATCAATTGAAATAACACTCTTCAACTTATCAGCATCAATTTTTAGCATTATATACTTTGATTTAAATTTGTTGTATTGTTATCCAATAAGATTTATAATTGATCATAATATGTTACTACGACTAGTTAATATTTCAACGTTGCTGACAAGGAGAAATATTTTGTCAACATCTTTCTTGTATAATCTCCTTAACAACTGTGTGGATACTCCGGATTTATTAGCACAAATTAATCTTGTAGTACCTAGAATTTCTTCTAGATCCCACTTAGTTTCTTACTGTACTCTAGGAAAAACCAACTTGGTGTTAATACCCCGATTACACACTTGTGCAGAACTTTAAATAATATATCACATTACTGTGATATACACAACGACACCTTGTCACAAATTGTTAAGTAATGTTAATGTCAAATTTACATTACTTAACAATTATTGTTGTTGTTTATACATTTGTAAATTTTGTCCACTCTTTTCTGTTCTTCGCCAGTTCTCTTGCTTGTATAACTATCTTTTCTTTCTTGATTATTATTTCCTCTATTCTGTTGTCTCTTTTCTTGGTCTACCTCTTCTTCTTTTATTTCCAGTTCTTGCTTCCCATACTTGTTTTGTTTGATTCTTTTTGTCCATCATAATAAAATGTCCCCACCAGTTTAGTTGTTTCTTTTCTATATACTTTTCTATAGCTTCAATTCCCAGTATTAGTTATAAGTAAAGTAATATAATTAAATAAACATAACAAATAGTCAAAAACTCGTTGTTATTTGTATGGAAAGAAAATAAATGTTTCAGCATCTGTATTCGATTGCTATCGGTTTACTAAAAAATTCACGAATGAAATTCAATTTTTCTCATTAAAAATTGTAATCCGTGAGTGCTGATCATTTATGATTTACAGCTTTTACTGATTTAAGCATGTCGTGACTAGACAATCGTTTTAACACTGATTGGTAATCATTGCGCCTCAATGGCCCTGCTATTAACTCCGATTAGCCGGGTAATCCCGCAGCCAGCAGGAAGATCGGACCGAAAAGGGAATAGCGGACATAAGTCATCCCAGCAAATGTCGGTAGGCAATATGAGAAGCCATTACGGCCACCCTAAATGGCCCGTTTGCCGCGCTTTATATCTCTTTTATTCCCCCCTTTTATTTTACGATTATGCCGTGTGATTCCGTCAACCCGTAATAATAAAAATAAATTTCACGGCGTGCGTAAAATTTAATTTTAATAACGCTGGAAGATGCGTTGTTTTTTTTTGTAGTTGTTTGGGGGGGCGGTTGGTTTGTGCCACCCCGCCGACAGATACATGCACACGTTCGGATCGTGTTTCACTGTTGCGGCTTAACGCCGGCCGGCTTTACCGGTATTACACTTTATACATAAATCTACAAGATACATAACTCTCCGGCGGGGATCAGGTCGCATCCATTTGGCCTCTCGGCCGCGCTGCCGCCGCCTCCACCGCCGCAACGCTCGCTGTTTCCCTATAAATATGATAGGCCCTATATGCGATACCATTATACACTACCGGAATTTTAACGGCTGTTTATTTCTGGTTGGAATTATGCTGCCACGAGATTCGGTGTGTGAATTATAGGAGGAACACAACAGAGATGAAAATATTCATAAAAATAGACTTTTTGTATGTTTATCCTAATTCGGTTTCTATTTGGTTTGATTAAACGATATGAAAAAAATACTAATATAATGTTTTGCCAGATTTGCTAATATTTTTTTTAAAATATCTCCTACCCAATATTTTAACCGATAATAGATATATCTGCAGCAATAGTGAAAAGTACGTAAGAATATATATTTGTTCTTGGTAAATAATTGCAAAATATATAAAAAAGCTTTTGTGGCATTGCATTGCGTAAATGCAAAACAAAAAATATTGATTTTGAAAAATATATAATGATAAAACAAGTCAACTGAATAAATTAATGAATTTTACTGTATTAATAGTAGTTAATTGTTATGATTAATTATACTTCAAACAGAAACACTTGTATGGAAATCACATAGTTTCTTGAACGGTAGCTTTTCTGAACCATATGAAACATTCCATCGCATATAAATCCGTTAACTTTTATTTGTTACAATTTGATAGCGACATTAAATAATGCACATGGCGATAATTTAAAAAGCCATACCCGTGCGGACGTATACGGTAGTTGTGGGGGGGGTGGTGGTGGCAGGCATAAAGTCGATAAGGGAGGGCTGCCGCCTCCGCCGTCGCGTATGCAGCGCTCGACATTAGCCCCCGGTAATAACGCACAGACGGGGATGAATAAGCATTAAAAAATAAAGAGGGAAGCGGTGTTTTTTCGGCGCGCGATGCGCGCCGGTCCATTATCTCTTACCACATTAGCCGTCGCGCCCCCGTGAAATATGTATAATAACGCCATGCATTATACAGGGCGAACGCGCGTCCTCCCCCGGGACGCCCCACCAGCCCCAGCGCCGATGAAACGTATCGTCGTCCGTATGTCACCCCGTGAAAGTTACCTAAAAGTTTTCCCGGCCGGAATCGGAGATGATGTCAGTTTATAGATTTGCTGGCGGTACAAATAGAAATGAAGATTTAGAAGAACTATAGAGAATATAAACTGTGTTTCACGTTAACAAAAAAATATATAAATATAATATAAAATAATATAATATAATATAAATAGAACTACTATAAGTACTAATCTCTTGGTAATAATTCGCATATATAATTTATTTATATGCGATAGTAAGCCTAAGAGCCTGTAATTTTACAAATTGGTAATATCACCTTTCCTGTGTAGTAGGCAAGGAGATATTAACCTGTAAAATAACAGGCCCATAAGCTTACTATTGCATATGTAAATTATTCATGTCAATCATTACCAAGTCCTAGACAGTTCTTGATAGTTGGCTGGAGGGTAGCATAGCTACAGACATTTAGGCCTCAAAATAGGCCCATTGTGAAACCTCCCTTTAAGGCTACTCATTCGTCCCACCAGTCAATTTTGCGTGCGAGCTGCAACATTCGCTTACAGTGCATATATCTTCGAGAATACAGTATGGGATCATTTTTTGGGGAACTCTGTGGATGCCAACAGAATTTTTATTACACAAAACTTTGTATTAGGAAGATATTTAATATGTCACAGACAGAGTCATGCCAACCTGTCTTAAAAACATAAAATTCTCACCTTGTACTCTCACTTAATCTTAGGTGCGGTGACTTTTGTAATACAAAATCCAGAATTATTTGAAAGCTGTATTAAAGATATTCCATTTAATACCAGCAATAAAGTTCCACTATTAATGACGGTTGCGAGAGGTTAATTGATGATATAGCCCAAATTATTCGAATCTTCTCATAAAACCTACTGTATTTTGGATAATAACTTTTAAAAATATATGAAATTAATTTTGATTTATTTATTAATTGTCTTTCTAAAATTTTACTAAATTTGAGTAACCTAGTTCCACTATTAATGACGTTCTCAAGAGGTTCAGTGATGATATAAAAGTTTATCCGAGTCTCCCCAGAAAACTTGCTATATTTTGGTAAATCATTTTCAAATATATATAAAGGTAATTTCGATTTATTTTTTAATAGGTCTACTAAAATGATACTAAATTTGAGTGTACCAATGCTACTATTAATGACGTTTACAAGAGAGTAAATGATGATATAGCCCAAATTATGCGTGTTTCGTCACAAAACCTGCTATATTTTGGTAAATAATGTTCAAAAATATATGAAATTGATTTAGATTTATTTATTAATAGTTCTTCTAATATGATACTAAATTTGAGTATCCTAGTTCCACTAATAATGACGATTTCGAGAGGTTAAATGATGATATAGCCCAAATTATCCGTGTTTCCTCAGAAAACCTGCTATATTTTGGTAAATAATGTTCAAAATTTTATGAAATTGATTTCAATTAATTTATTAATAGTTCTTCTAATATAATATTAATTTTTAGTATTCTAACTCCACTAATAATGAGGTTTTCGAGAGGTTAAATGATCATATAGCCCAAATTATCCGTGTTTCCTCAGAAAACCTGCTATATTTTGGTAAATACGTTTTAAAAATATATGAAAGTAATTTAGATTTATTTATTAAGAGGTCTTCTAAAATGTTACTAAATTTGAATAACATAGTTCAAGTATTAATGACGTTTTCAAGAGGTTAAATGACGATATAGCCCAAATTATCCGAGTTTTCTCAGAAAACCTGCTATATTGTAGTAAATAATGTTCAAAAATATATTAAATTGATTTCGATTTATTTATTAATAGTTTTTCTAATATGATAGAAAATTTGAGTATCCTAGTTCCACTATTAATGACGGTTTCGAGAGGTTAAATGATGATATAGCCCAAATTATCTGTGTTTCCTCAGAAAACCTGCTATATTTTGGTAAATAATGTTCAAAAATATATGAAATTGATTTCGATTTATTTATTAATAGTTCTTCTAATATGGTACTAAATTTGAGTATCCTAGTTCTACTAATAATGACGTTTTCGAAAGGTTAAATGAGGACATAGCCCAAATTATTCGAGTCTCCTCAGAAAACCTGCTGTATTTTGGTTAATACGTTTTAAAAATATATGAAAGTAATTTAGATTTATTTATTAAGAGGTCTTCTAAAATGTTACTAAATTTGAATAACATAGTTCAAGTATTAATGACGTTTTCAAGAGGTTAAATGACGATATAGCCCAAATTATCCGAGTTTTCTCAGAAAACCTGCTATATTGTAGTAAATAATGTTCAAAAATATATTAAATTGATTTCGATTTATTTATTAATAGTTTTTCTAATATGATAGAAAATTTGAGTATCCTAGTTCCACTATTAATGACGGTTTCGAGAGGTTAAATGATGATATAGCCCAAATTATCTGTGTTTCCTCAGAAAACCTGCTATATTTTGGTAAATAATGTTCAAAAATATATTAAATTGATTTAGATTTATTAATTAATAGTTCTTCTAATACGATATTAAATTTGAGTATCCTAGTTCCACTAATAATGACGTTTTCGAGAGGTTAATTGATGATATAGTCCAAATTATCCGTGTTTCCTCAGAAAACCTGCTATATTTTGGTAAATAATGTTCAAAAATATATGAAATTGATTTCGATTTATTTATTAATAGTTCTTCTAATATGGTACTAAATTTGAGTATCCTAGTTCTACTAATAATGACGTTTTCGAAAGGTTAAATGAGGACATAGCCCAAATTATTCGAGTCTCCTCAGAAAACCTGCTGTATTTTGGTTAATACGTTTTAAAAATATATGAAAGTAATTTAGATTTATTTATTAAGAGGTCTTCTAAAATGTTACTAAATTTGAATAACATAGTTCAAGTATTAATGACGTTTTCAAGAGGTTAAATGACGATATAGCCCAAATTATCCGAGTTTCCTCAGAAAACCTGCTATATTGTAGTAAATAATGTTCAAAAATATATTAAATTGATTTCGATTTATTTATTAATAGTTTTTCTAATATAAAATTTGAGTATCCTAGTTCCACTATTAATGACGGTTTCGAGAGGTTAAATGATGATATAGCCCAAATTATCTGTGTTTCCTCAGAAAACCTGCTATGTTTTGGTAAATAATGTTCAAAAATATATAAAATTGATTTCTATTTATTTATTAATAGTTCTTCTAATATGATACTAAATTTGAGTATCATATTTCCACTATTAATGACGGTTTCGAGAGGTTAAATGATGATATAGCCCAAATTATTCGAATTTCCTCAGAAAACCTGCTGTATTTGGGTTAATATGTTTTAAAAATATATGAAAGTAATTTAGATTTATTTATTAAGTGGTCTTCTGAAATGTTACTAAATTTGAGTAATCTAGTCCCATTATTAATGACGTTTTTAAGAGGTTAAATGACGATGTAGCCCAAATTAGCCGAGTTTCCTCAGAAAACCTGCTATATTTTGGTAAATAATTTTCAAAAATATATGAAATTGATTTAGATTTATTTATTAATAGTTCTCCTAATATGATACAAAATTTGAGTATCCTATCTCTACTAATGATGATGTTTTCGAGAGGTTAAATGATGATATGGCTGAAATTATTCAAATCTCCTCAGAAAACCTGCTGTATTTTGGTTAATACGTTTTAAAAATATATTCAAGTAATTTAGATTTATTTATTAAGAGGTCTACTAAAATGTTACTAAATTTGAGTAACCTAGCTCCAGTATTAATGACGTTTTCAAGAGGTTAAATGACGATATAGTCCAAATTAGCCGAGTTTCCTCAGAAAACCTGCTATATTTTGGTAAATAATTTTAAAAAATATATTAAATTGATTTCGATTTATTTATTATTAGTTCTTCTAATATGATACAAAATTTGAGTATCCTAGTTCTACTAATAATGATGTTATCGAGAGGTTAAATGATGATATGGCTGAAATTATTCAAATCTCCTCAGAAAACCTGCTATATTTTGGTTAATACATTTACAAATACATGAAAGTAATTTAGATTTATTTATTAAGAAGTTTTCTAAAATTTTACTAAATTTGAGTAACTTAGTTCCAGTATTAATGACGTTTTCAAGAGGTTAAATGACGATATAGCCCAAATTATCCGAGTTTCCTCAGAAAATCTGCTATATTGTGGTAAATAATGTTCAAAAATATATAAAATTGATTTCGAGTTTTTTATTAATAGTTCTTCCAATATGATACTAAATTTGAGTATCCTAGTTCCACTATTAATGACGGTACACTTTTATCGAAAGAAACGTTCTCCATACTGTTCTAAAAATATTTAACATACTTCCTAAATCTCTTCGACATGAGCGTCGAAAAGTACTAAAACGAAAACTAAAGGATATCCTTGTTCAAGGATCGTATTATTCACTAAATGAATTTCTATCTGAACCGGTTTTTAACTTTTAAACATCTAAACTATATCTGTATACAAATAAAACTGGGTTCAACATCCAAACCGATAAAACTCAAAATAATATATATTATGACCCAGCGGGCGAAGCACTTAACAATGCTTAATAGAAGTAGGGGTTTCTATATGTTAAGAATCTGAAATGCTTCGCCCGTTTGGAAATTTCGCATCTTGTTTTCTTCAAGTGCGTGTTAAATTTGTGTTTGTTATCAATTGTTATTCCTCGATATTTTATTGTGATAGTATTAATATATTAATACATTATTAAATGCTCTACTTGTATCTTACAGTGCTTCTTAAAAATGCTCCGCCCGTTTTTCAAACACAACATCAAGTAGTTGTTTGCCTCTGTGATCATATATGCCCAACCAATTAGCGTATGTGTGACTAAAACAAAAGGAAAAGTACTTCAGGTATTGGAAGCAAACTGGTATTTTTTGTTTAGTAAAATCGAGTGGTTGTGGGTTTTATTACATTTAAAACACGTTACAATGTTAGTGAAGAATCCATATTAATCACCAATTTAATTGAATGTTACAATCAGATTTTTTATTATATCCGTGTATGTCTACAGTCGCTTCCCAACATGAATTTAGACATGTGTTAAGCAGTTAGATAAGCGATTAATTACGACATGGGCGTTAATAGGCACTAATGAGATTATGGGGGAACCACTTGGAGGACATAGCTGTTGCCAAACGTTGTCAAGTTAACATTTTTTTGAAATAGTGCATTACTAGGAATTGTATAATATTCCAAGTTATGCTAAATATAACTTGTCGTAAAGTAAAGTATCGTGCATTTTTGAATTGTATCAAAAGTACATTTAAAAATAATTTTACTATTTTTTCTGTATTTGTGTTATATTTGAGGATTTAATAATTTGTAAGAACACTGTTTAATAAAAAAACTTCTATCTTTATAAGGCTATAAGGCGTGAGGCTTTTTCGCCGGTCAAGGGAGAAGCTTAGAGGAGTTTAATCACCCGGTGCAAACAGTTTAGGTAAACTAAACTGTGATAGGCGATTCGCGAACATTAGCTCCCTGTTTAGGATTGAACTCAGGCTCCCCAATACAGTACGAGACGGACGATGCCTCTAACCACTCGGCCACTGAACTGGATGTACTGTTTTTTAAACTTGTAAAGTATCGTGCATTTTTAAATGCTATTGAGTCTCAAAAGTACGTCATTTAAAAATAATTTTACTTTTTTTTTCTATACATATTTGTGTTATATTTGAGGATTTAATAATTTGTAAGAACACTGTTTAAAGAAACACTTCTATCTTTGTAGGGCTATTAGCCGTGAGGGATTTTCCGCCGGTCAAGGGAGAAGATCAGAGGAGTTTAATCACCCGTTATTTACCTTAACTTCACAGAAAACCTCTGAAAACTATGAAAGGTGAAAATTCGCCCTGCTGGGGATCGAGCTCAGGCTCCCCACTGCTCAGTATGAGACGGACGACCACTAAGCTGGGCCAGTAGTATATATTTTTGAGATTTGGACTAAAAACCGAGACTTATATTTATTAATCAAATGATTTATATAAAATACTTCAATATTATATAAGTGTAGAAATTCACGCAACAATATTCGACAACACTTTTTTCGTTTACTTTTATTCTAGTTTGTTGTGCGTGGGGGGATGGTTCTGCAAGCGAACTCACACACAAACACACAATCATACATATACTTGTACCGCCTCCCTGACAGGCAGTTGCACACTTTTCTAATTCAATTTCCATAGTGGGTGGCATGCCTGTTCCCGGCAGCAGCGTCGACAATTTCAATTTGCGCTCGCATCCGCCGCTGCAGCGACAATAAGTTTTTTTTGCCGCGTTCCTGCATTTAATTATTTTCCTCCGCATCATCAACATCATATATGGAAAGAGAGAAAGAGACAGCGACAGAAAGAGAATATACGCGTGCTCATCCAACGGCACGTTCGCATCGCTGGGGGGCGGTTTGATAATATTTAATTTCAAACAATAATATATTAAAACAGCAGCAACAAAGAATTTCTAACAATTGGGGTTTTGCTGTTTTATTTATTTGTGTTATTATTTTGTGTTATTTATTTTATTTATTAAGTCTTATAAATCGCAATCAGAGCGAATTTTAATTTGTAATAACCAAAGTCAACAGAACCAGATGAGATACCGTGAGAAATCTACGAACTAATAGATGAAAGAAAGGCTATTCAGGTATTAACAAACCTATTCAACACCTCATCCAGTAAATAGATTCCCCGCGGGTAATCAAAGTCTGTACTTATCATATTATCGAATAAAGCTACAGCAAGTATATGCGACTACTATAAGACCATGGCCGTATATACCAAAAATTTGAAGGCTAACTTAGCGAAACGCACAAAAAAAATTAATTATATTTAAATCTAAGAATTTTCAAATGCGAACTTTATATAAATTTTCATCAATACTAAGTTTTTAAAGTGTGATAACTAAGTTATAGGATAAAAAACTCCACAAATTTTTCATAAATTTTGCTAAATACGATTAGAAATATTAATTTGTCTATATAAAATCATGGACAGCCCGTTATGTAGAGGGTGCAATGAAGAACTAGAAACAGCAGAGCATGTAATATGTTACTGCCCAGCTCTAGTAAACACTAGGCATCTAATACTAGGGCAGTATTGGCCTAGTATGGCCAGCATTAGCAACTCCTCGCCCGCCAGAGTTTTGCACGCATAATTGACTGGTGGGACGAGTGAGTAGCCTTAAAGGAAGGAATCATAATGGGCAGGAGCATAATTTTCCAGTTGAAATTAGGCAGGTTTGCATACTGCGGTTGGTGCGTAGACGTTTAGTATTTACATTTACATTTACAATACATTTAATCGTATCTTAATTTTCTTTATTTCTCGTTCTTCCACAGTATAAATCGGATCCCTTGTATTTAACAATCAGTAAAATACAGGGAGTATGCTCTCTTATGTATTTCTCCTCGTACTTTCCATCTCATTTCTTGCAGCCTTTTTATGAATATGTTATGTCCGATTACCTCTGCCTGGTCCTAGCAAGGATGGAACAGAATGATTTTTATTATCAAAATATAATTTAGCAAAATACACTTAAATTTATACAATTATTAAAAAAACTGGATATAATAGCTTGTGATCTACAATAAAATCATATGAATATTATTATAACTCATAAAAGATTTATGCTCCAGCGTAATTTGAAAGTTAGTCCAAGGGGTTTGCGCGGGTGGGTGGCTCCGCGCCCGCCCCGCACCACCACCGCCGGTTGGAAATCCATTAGAGAGGTGACGTGAAAAGCAGGGCGGAGCGTTTCTATATTAATTAAGGGCTACCTGTCACTAACCGTCCCGTCTCATGATGGATGGCTGCAGAGGCGGCTCGTGCCGAAGAATGCTCGTCTTTTTCAATTAGAAAAGTTGGGTCGTCGACGGTTGTTGTGATTTTAATGTGGGAGACAATCGATCAAAGGGTGTTTATAAATATATAGCCGAGAAGAAGTTGCAACAGGACCTGGAATACACTCTCGGTTTTCATTTGATAATTGTTTCGCGGGAAGAATTTAGATGGGCGTTCATTACGTTTTTAATAGAGTGAGATTGAAAATGATGGAGATTTAATTTTGAGAGTTGGGTGTAAATTGGATAAATTAGTTCAAGGTAATAATATCATTCAAAATATCTGTACGAGATTTTACAAATTAATTAATTAATTAATATTAGAACTTGTTCATTATCTAATAGTAAAAATTCTACAGTCTATTGTAATAAATACCTAAAGAAGCTGAGAGAGGTGTTGAATTGTTGAAAACTAATGGAAAGGAATAGGTCTACAAATAAAGGCTATCGTGGAAAAATAAATAGATAAGGCTCTCTACTCTCAGCCACCTTCTTTCCCATAATGAATTAGAAGGAGGGGTATTTTTCTAGATGAAGAATTATATTTAGTTTGTTTATGTTTAGTTGCTATCTCTCATATTAGGGTTTTAATACTAACATCCTTGTTTGGTCCAAAGTAGATGATATTCTCCTCTAAATATACTCCAGTGGTTCGGAATACACATTAAACTGTAGGTCCACCTGTAGTGCCAGTTGCCAGCACTATAGACAGAGAAGAGCTACGTCTGCAGTAACGTCAAAAAGTCTCCTAACTGATGACAAAGTCGCCATTTTTGAACATAACAACTCAAAAAGACTACGAATAGTTAAGATAAATATTTCAAACTTCGCAATGACTTAATATGACTAGTTGTGCATATATACAGAGTAATTTTATAAAATTTTGAAAGTCACAAACAGAATTATAGTATATTTTGTGCCTGCACTAATGTGAGATTTGTAATTTTTGGTTTTAACAGCCCAAAAAGACAACGAATAGTTGAGAAACACATTCCATACTTTGTAGGATCTAAATGTAAGTATTTGTGGATATACTCAAAGTAATTTGATACAATTTTGAAAACTACAAACCGAGTTATAGTATTTTTTGTCTCCTAACTAATAACACAGTTGTCATTTTTGAGCTTAACCACTCAAAAAGACTACGAATAGTTGAGATAAATATTTAAAACTTCGTAACGACTTAATATAACTATTTGTGCATATATAGAGAGTAATTTTATAAAAAAAATTAATATTACAAACATAGTTATAGTACATTTTGTGCCTGTAATAATGTGAGATTTGTAATTTTTGGGTTTAACAACCCAAAAAGGCAACGAATAGTTTACATAAAAATTTCATACTTTGTAGGGTCTAAATATAAGTATTTGTGAATATATTCAAGGTAATTTGATAAAATTTCGAAAACTACAAACAGAGTTATAGTATTTTTTGTCTCCTAACTAATGACACAGTCGTCATTTTTGAACTTAACAACTCAAAAAGACTACGAATAGTTGAGATAAATATTTCAAACTTTGTAATAACTTAATATGACTATTTGTGCATATATACAAAGTAATTTTATAAAATTTTGGAAATTACAAACATAGTTATAGTACATATTGTGTCTGTACTAATGTTAGATTTGTAATTTTTGGGTTAAACAGCCCAAAAAGACAACGAATAGTTGAGAAACAAATTTCATACTTTGTAGGGTCTAAATATAAGTATTTGTGGATATATCCAAAGTAATTTGATAAAATTTTGAAAATTACAAACAGAGTTATAGTATTTTTTGTACCCTAACTGATGACAATGTCGTCATTTTTTAATTTAAGAACTCAAAAATGCTACGAATAGTTAAGATAAATATTTCAAACTTCGTAATGACTTAAAATGACTGTTTGTGCATATATGCAGAGTAATTTTATAAAATTTAGAAAATAACAAACATAGTTATAGTACATTTTGTGTCTGTACTAATGTGAGATTTGTAATTTTTGGGTTTAACAGCCCAAAAAGACAACGAATAGTTGAGAAACAAATTTCATACTTTGTAGGATCTAAATATCAGTATTTGTGGATATATACAATGTAATTTGATAAAATTTTGAAAACTGCAAACAGAGTTATAGTATTTTTTGTCTCCTAACTAATGACACAGTCGTCATTTTTGAACTTAACAACTCAAAAAGACTACGAATAGTTGAGATAAATATTTCAAACTTTGTAATGACTTAATAAGACTATTTGTGCTTATATACAAAGTAATTTTATAAAATTTTGAAAATTACAAACATAGTTATAGTACATTTTGTGTCTGTACTAATGTGAGATTTGTAATTTTTGGGTTTAACAGCCCAAAAAGACAATGAATAGTTGAGATACAAAATTCATACTTCGTAGAATTTAAATATAAGTATTTATGGATATATTCAAAGTAATTTGATACAATTTTGAAAACTACAAACAGAGTTATAGTATTTTGTGTCTCCTAACTGATGACACAGTCGTCATTTTTGAACTTAACAACTCAAAAAGACTACGAATAGTAGAGATAAATATTTCAAACTTTGTAATGACTTAATATGACTATTTGTGCATATATACAGAGTAATTTTATAAAATTTTGAAAATTACAAACATAGTTATAGTACATTTTGTGTCTGTACTAATGTGAGATTTGTAATTTTTGGGTTTAACAGCCCAAAAAGACAACGAATAGTTGAGAAACAAATTTCATACTTTGTAGGATCTAAATATCAGTATTTGTGGATATATACAATGTAATTTGATAAAATTTTGAAAACTGCAAACAGAGTTATAGTATTTTTTGTCTCCTAACTAATGACACAGTCGTCATTTTTGAACTTAACAACTCAAAAAGACTACGAATAGTTGAGATAAATATTTCAAACTTTGTAATGACTTAATAAGACTATTTGTGCTTATATACAAAGTAATTTTATAAAATTTTTGAAAATTACAAACATAGTACATTTTGTGTCTGTACTAATGTGAGATTTGTAATTTTTGGGTTTAACAGCCTAAAAAGACCACGAATAGTTGAGATACAAATTTCATACTTTGTAGGGTCTAAATATAAGTATTTGTGGATATATTCAAAGTAATTTGATAAAATTTTGAAAACTACAAACAGAGTTATAATATTGTTTGTCTCCTAACTGATGACACAGTCGTCATTTTTGAACTTAACAACTCAAAAAGACTAAGAATAGTTGAAATAAATATTTCAAACTTCGTAATGACTTAATATGACTATTTGTGCATATATTCAGAGTAATTTTATAAAATTTTGAAAATTACAAACATTGTTATAGTACATTTTGTGTCTGTACTAATGTGTGATTTGTAATTTTTAGGTTTAACGGCCCAAAAAGTTAACGAATAGTTGAGATACAATTTTCATACTTTGTAGGGTCTAAATATAAGTATTTGTGGATATATTCAAAGTAATTTGATAAAATTTCGAAAACTACAAACAGTTATAGTATTTTTTGTCTTCTAACTAATGACATAGTCTTCATTTTTTATCATTACAACTCAAAAAGACTACGAATAGTGAAGATAAATATCTCAAACTTCGTAATGACTTAAGTTGACTATTTGTGCATATATACAGAGTAATTTTGTAAAATTTTGATAATTACAAACATAGTTATAGTACATTTTGTGTCTGTACTAATGTGAGATTTGTAATTTTTGGGTTTAACAGCCCAAAAAGACAACGAATAGTTGATTCAGTACATCCCACCCAAGTAATTGTCTCGGCCTTTAGTAGATCTGTATTGTTGGTGGTAAACTCGAGGTTATTTATTGATTTTTTAGATTTTGTAATGAACGTGAGACACATTTGCTAGTATTCAATTTAAATCATAGTTTGGCGTCGATTTTTAGACATAAATTACGCACAGTCTCTTCCAATGGTAATTTCATGATCAAGAATGGCAGAACTTTAAATATTTTAAGGTTCTCACCACTCGGCTACATTATTATTAGTCCTGTATCTTTGTCGAATCTAATCTCCAGTAATCTCTGCGTTTGTTACGCGCAACCCCGAACCCCCCCAGTACGGTAACAAGTAATAACATCGTCCTAACCAGTAAATTAAACGCTTTCGAGGGCGAGGAATAGGTTGTGCGCGCGGACCCCGCCGTCGCCGCCTCCGCCGAAGTAATGCGACGCACGTGACCCGATCCGCTTGATCCGCAATATGTTTGCCGCCCTGATTTATTGATACTGACATGAGCACTCAATTACCCCCGGGAATGCGTATCAATATAAAACAATTACTGTTGCGCCCGGCCAGCGAGCGCACCTTGACGCTGCCCTGGGATGACTGACACGCATCCCCCCGTGTGCTGTGCAGAGATTATCATATCATAAGGGACAAGGGTAGTACAAGCTCGCAAAAATAAATTCGTGTATCAACCATCCAAATTTAAACTGACACGACAATAAATAAAACTAGGGCATCTGATAATATAAAATAACAATATTTGACTATATTATTTCAAAAGTTGTTATTTTGTCTTAACTTTAGCGCCTTTCGTTTATCACTCTGGGCTAGTACAGGCTTATTGTTTCTTGTTCTATTTGCCGCTTCCCATGCGCATCTAGGCCCTTACAACCGGCGGCGCACGATCGCAAGACCTGAGCGATACTGCACGCCACGGGGGCGACTAACAATGTTAAACCATGCTAAACGAAAGCGTCTTTTGTGTGTATATTTTAATACAGCGGCCTCATAAAAAGAGATATAACCGCTTCCATTTATCGTTAAGAGCTATTCTAAGCTAGTACAAATGCAAATTTATATGATTATAACTTTACAAATAATATGCATATCAAAATAAGTAGTTTATATACTCGCTTTCGTTGACTCCTGCGTTTAATTTTGATTCTTTGCATCTTTTTTTTTCGTCTCGTGACACCAATCAATAAAGCAACCCTTGTAATAAATGGCGAAAGTATCGCATGAATATTAAAGCCGAAGATTACCGGCTTAGGGGTGCCCCGATTTGTTCGGTTTTTGATTAGTTTTGGTTGATCTGATTATGCACCCCCCTTGCCCTATGGAAGTAATAACCGAGAACAGCTGTTCGAGATTAGTAGGATGACCGTGCGTGTAATACATTAAAACAATATATATATTATTTTAAATTAACAAGTTGCATTTTCTACACAAAAAATAAATTTAGTACTATTATTTACGCTACTATCGATATAAAGTTTTTTTTACTGTTTTGTTGACTTTAATTATTAATAATGATTTCATACGAAACGATTTTAGCGATTTCTATATATATATATATATATGTTTCAGCTGTAGCGCCTGTAGCATCTAGCTAACAAGAGTTGCTAGTCATATTATTGAAATTCACATATATTGGTGGTTTCCTGTGAGCATCGCACCTCCTCTTACACAATAAGAGTTGCTAAATTTCTATTAGAAAATAAACAAATTTTCAAATTCAGTTTTTTAGTGCGTATAAATCACAGATTTTAAGTCATAAATAATTATAGATGGTGATAAAACAAATTTGATCAAGGTATGCGACAATATTTGTTTTAACTGTAGCGCCTGTAGCATCAGCTATATTATATTTTAAATTCTATTTTAAATTTATTGATTTAGTTGATCTTATATGTATAAATTCGTGTAAATTTATAATGTTTACGCACTAATTGAGCGTGTGAGAATGAAAGTGGTGTAAGTCACATTTGAATTGATTTGATAAGGGGATGATTTTGAGTTTGGTATTTATGTAAATCTAAATTTATATGTGATAATTTATTATTTGTTCGGATCTAGTAAACTTAATTTGAAAATGCTTTCCTGTTTATTTTTTAATCGAAATTTAGCAACTCTTGTTAAATTACATCTGTACTGTATTGTTCTACAAGTTTTGAATAAAATATATCTATAGGGGATATATAGCTTGAGGCTTGAGAGCTTGAGGGGACATAACTTGAAATTACAAATTGAGGCCCTTTGTAGTCGTAGCTAGGTAGGTAGGTAATAGCACCGACCCACAAACAATTCTTAAACGTCAATGCGAATAAATCATCAGCATTTATATAACGGTGGCGCACGATTGCCCCAGGCGGCGTCGGGACGCGCGGCCACGTGACCGGCACACGCACCTGTCATCAGCCTGTCGACCCCGGTTTTATTAATTCATTACGCCCTCTTTTATCCCCCAGGGCGCATCACCTGACAATGACCTGTTTTCCCACGAATAAAAATAATAGATACAAATATATATATATATATATATATATATATATATATATATACTAACCATTACTATGAGGGTTTAGTATAAAAAAATACGATTGCGCACTCAAAAAGAAATATTTGTTGACTAAAGATGAGAACTGGAAATTCCAAAATATTCATTTTTGAATTGAATTGAATTGATATTTTACAATATTTGACGATATTTGACAATATTTGACAATATTTGACAATATTTGACAATATTTGACTATATTTGACTATATTTGACTATATTTGACTATATTTGACTATATTTGACTATATTTGACTATATTAGACTATATTTGACTATATTTGACTATATTTGACTATATTTGACTATATTTGACTATATTTGACTATAATTGACTATATTTCACTATATTTGACTATATTAGACTATATTTGACTATATTTGATGATATTTGTCTATATTTGTTAAATATAGTCAAATGTTTTAATTTTTGAAAATATTTGACAACAGAGAGAGTTCTGGGTAGTTTCCTGAAGGGTAGCATAGCTACAGATCCTTAGGCCTCAAAATGGGCCCATTGTGAAACCTCCCTTTAAGGCTCCTCACTCATCCCACCAGTGAATTATACGTGCGAGCTGCAAAACTCTGGCTGGTGAGGAGTCCTCACACCAGAGAGAGAATAAAGATTGAATCTTTGATTCTTTGTTATCAAATATTGACAAAAATTACTAAAATAGCGAAAATGTAATTCGGAAAGTTGTACCAGATATTTTTCAATTATTATTTGAAAATATATTAAATAATTTAGCTTCCCCACCAAATCCGTTTAGAATTTGTTTTTATCTGATTTGAAATAAAAGTTACAGCTCACTCAAAAATCCAGAAAATGTTGATTTTTGATTAACATTACTAGCCGCCCCGTGCCGTGCTGTATCGCTCGAAGTTTTGCGGTCGTGAGCCGGTTGTAAGGTATACAAGCTAGAATTGTCCGCATCAGGAGTGGCTTGCACAAAAAAAATAAGGTTTATATAATAAGCTCGAAGCAGCACACAGTTATAAACGAAAACAGCTTTTATAACGTATGTTAAGGTGGGTTTATACAGAAATAAAATAATAAATAATAAATAAAAATAAAGTTCAAAAGGCTATTTTCTATGAAGGTGTTTATGGTCACAAAATAATAAATAATAATTAATAAATAAAATGATGTTGGACAATGGCGTCTTGTATATGTATGTATATCTTGTATGTATGTATGTTACAATAAATATATCTTCTTCTTCTTCTGATGTTGGACGAACTTTATGTAATAAACAACTTTTGCAAGGTCGTTGTCTGCTTGTTTTGATGTCAAATGATTTCATATGTTTATTTTGTTGATAGCTGTATTTGCGGTTAATTGGTGCCTGAATTTTCTAAATATTTTGTATTTCAGCCATTTATTGTCGAGGTGCAATAAACACAAATTCGGCACAATGAGTGGTAAAAATCTGTAAAATCTGCATGGCTGTAATACGGCAGATGTTAATATGTACCACGAGTTCATCCCTGTTGGCCAAGATCGACCACTTCCTCTATTATATAAAATCAAAACAACCAAGTTTTATTTTTCGCGGTAGTATGCATTATTATTTATGACCATGAACGGTCTTAAATAATCCTTATTTATTAATTAATATTTTATTTATTAATTATTATTTTATTTATTAATTATTATTTTATTTATTAATTATTTTTTTATATATTATATATTATATATTATTTATTATTTTATTTATTAATTATTATTTTATATATTATATATTATTTATTATTTTATTTTATAATTATTATTTTATTTATTAATTATTATTTTATTTATTAATTATTATTTTATTTCAGTATAAACCCACTTTTACCCTTTCTATTTGGGTATTGCCACAAACTTAAATTTGAGTTGCACAATAAAATTAAGATTTTTTAAAATATTTTGTAGTTATTAGTTTTAAATACTTTAGCTTACTCCTTCATTTAGTTATCTAAATTAATCTCTGGCGGTGTTAATTAAATACTTCCGGGCTATTACTTCTTCGCAACTGTGATAAACCCGTAGGCCGTACAGCGGCGGTAGTATTATTTTAAATCGTCCCCGTTTTCGGGGCTTTCACTGGTGATAAAGACGGCGGCGCCGTGCGGGGAGCGGCGGGGGGGCGCGGGGGCGGCGTCGCCGGAGAACAGATACGTTCACTTGTTCCTCTCCGCCATTTTGCGTTCCCCGGGGAGACGGGCGAGTGCAGTTTCGTGTCCGCATTACTCTTGATTTCCTGCCGTGACGGCCCCGATCCTGCTGGAGCTCGCTTCGCTCCCCGTGTTTCGCTCCTGCCTTGCGCCTTCACTTGCCCCAGAGTTTAAAACTTATTGATAAAGTTTTTCCTCGGTTTATATAATATATTTTTTTATTTTGTTCCTGCTGCTTCCAGCTATACCAATTTAGCAGAAAATATTCTGTTGTTTATAGTCAGGGTCTAAAATATGGAACAAGTTCATTGCAAAAATGTATTTAAATCACATTTAACCATTTTTTCTGAAAACATCTTCCAATTATTTGAAATAAAATCAAGCTTAAGCGTGAATTATATCGTACTAGATGTGTCAGGAAATTACAAGTTTCTAGTATCAAGATTTATATGCTAAATTAAAACCCGGGCTACCGGATTTAAGAAGAAGAAGATATATTTATTGTAACATACATACATACAAGATATACATACATATACAAGAGACCATCGACCGTGGTCTTTCAGCCCGCCGGATTTAATTTTCTTCATAATTCAAATAGCCCCTTTCTGCCGAATAAATATTTCCTGGAATTTACTTTGATTTGCCAATAATAAAACTAATCTATAGCCAATAGATGGAATTACATTGAAGTAGATTCATCAATAATCTTAAACAAGTTTTTATTTTCACTTATTCATGTGCTATTTTTTCTATTTTTTTATTCACCTCGTACTATGACCAATCACGTACTGCCCATATTTTTTATTCGAAACGTGATTGGTCATAGTACGAGCTGTATATAGCACAAGAAGAATTCAAACCAGAAACGTATTAAAGTTTCTTGATGAATCTAGTACAATGTAAAAATGATACAACTAACTCCCTGGGAGGAAAGTTAAACGCCATCTGGCGGCAACACATCAATAGCAATGCACACCCATATGCTAATAACCGTCAACATGCTCATGCCATCAGGATCACCGGGTAGTACCCTCTATGGCATAATATTCCAACAGAGTGCTTGAGATATCAGCACAAAGCCAATTTTGTAAAACACATATAAGTGTGAATCCACCTCTTAGCAATCTGCATATCTAGATTTCGATCTTATTAGATCTCATCAGCTAGTGAGGATGAATTCACACAATATCTCGAGTTATATACAAAAAATATACAACTAACCCCTAAAGAGGAAAGTTAAACGCCATCTGGATTCACACTTATATATGTAGTACAATGTAATTCAAGCTATAGGCTTATTAGGTATCTTATTTTTATTATGGGAAAATAAAAGTAAATTCCAGAAAATATTTATTCTGTAGAAAAGGGCAGTTTTAAATATGTATAACATGTAGTCGGGTTTTCATTTTGTTCATAATGAGAGAGATCTCTCATTATGAACAAAATGAAAACCCGACTACATGTTATACATATTTAAAACTGCCCTTTTCTACAGAATAAATATTTTCTGGAATTTATTATGAGAGAGATCTCTCATTATGAACAAAATGAAAACCCGGCGTACACGTTTCTAGTTTCAATTATTATTACATATGTGAATGTGTGAAATTAGTATGTACCCATCCACAGTAGTTTTCATTATATCAAACACTTAATATTTAGCAAATTATGATGTACAATGTATTGTACATGTTGGCTAAATATTAAGCAGTATGGGACATGTGTGTATTTAGCGAGTTATAAAATTAAGAAGCAACAATTGTTATTTTCTTAAATTTTTCAAACTTTAACCTTCAATATCTTTTAATTGGTTAGATGGAAAAATCATAAGAGACCTTTTTTGTGGAGCAATTATCTTCAAGAATATGTATCGAGAATTGCTGTACATTCAATGAATGGAGATATTAATTTTTTCGTTTGGGACATACGTGCAGCTGCTTAAATCTGATTTTTATTCCTCTATCATTTTTCCACAGGAATTACGGGTTTGATTTCCTATGGTACCGAGGGGCGCTGTGCTTTGTTTGCTGTCTTCTACTTTACTTTTGTTTATAAGTAGATTTTTAATTTTTAGTTAGATGGGATTATATTTGGAAAAAATAATTTAGTTGCATGCCCTAATTCCAGCTTAATTTGAGTGATTGTTTCATGACACTATTTCATTAGTTATAACTAATTCATGAGAAATCTGCACAACTCACGGTATTAAAAAAAACTCTGGCTTGATAAAAAATTGTTGAATTTATAAAATATTTTCATTAATTTATTCCACTGCGTTGATTAGAATAAAAATGCCAACAATTCGTGGGGAATTTACGCCGAGCGGCGGCGTATAAAATACGGCCGACACGCTACACCGTCCCGCCGCCACCCTGTAAATTCGAAATTATTCATTAAAACGATATTAAAGCAAACATTCCTCAGCTTTTTTCATTACGAATATTTAGCTTTGAATCAGCACTACTAACAAAAATATAAATTGCCAAGGAATAAAAAAAAAATTAAAAACCAAATTATAAATTAAATACAATTAGGAAATTCCTAATTGTATTTAATTTATACTGTTTGTAAATGTTTATATGGCTAATAAGGAAATAATAATCAAGAAAGGAAAGACAGTTAAACAAGCAAGAGAACTGGCTTAGAACAGAAAAGAGTGGAAAGAGGTTAGAAATGCATAAACAACAACCACAAAATGTAAAATATAATGTAAAGTAATGTAAATGTAATAGCCTATACCGAAAGGTAACAGGCAAATAGAATATGTGATTTTTAAGTTTTTACGCAATATTTCAAAATTGTTCTCTCAGGCTAATTATATGATTTATGCATTTACTAGGTGAAATTCCCGTCATTCAACCACATTTTCAACTGAAAACTATTTAAGAAAAACTATACGTTCCCTCTGAATATATATATATATATATATATATATATATATATATATATTCAGAGGGAACGTATAGTTTTTCTTAAATAGTTTTCAGTTGAAAATGTAGTTGAATGACGGGAATTTCACCTAGTAAATGCATAAATCATATAATTAGCCTGAGAGAAAATTTTTGAAATATTGCGTAAAAACTTAAAAATCACATATATCAGTATAATAAACAAATAAGTTCAAAACATGATTTGAATCAAGATATTGCGTAAATACTTAAAAATATCATTTATCAGTAGAATAAACAAATAAGTACCAAAAAATGATTTGAATCTAAAGTCCGCGTAATATGTTCCAATTGACTCACTCCATATATGCCCGGCGCCTCCACCCGTAGTAGCTGTATGCTGCGCGCCGAGCCACCTACCACCCCACCCCGTTTTGTAGCGGCCGAGCGGCGAAGATTCCATCCGCAATTATTAAAAGCAATATTTGAAACGTTAAGCACGTACGAGTGCGCGGATAATATCCTCCTCCGCTCCCGGCCGGCGGCGGGGGGCGGTAGCTTATATAAAGAATGCGCACGGTTAGGGAGGAAGCAATAAGCAGGTAAAATATTTCCCTATTAGCGTTGGAGTGCACGGCTCTGATATTAGCTGCATTCCGCTGCCTCCCTTTGATCGGGCAGGGACACACGAGTCCCGTCACCAGGCAACAATGGGGGCCGCCGTCGAGTTGCTGCCTCCACCGCCACCACCGACGCGCTCCACTAGCTACGGATTTTACATTACAAGCGCAATCAAATATGCAAAATATTAAACAATAACCGGTATGGCAGGAATTTCACGTACATTTGTAACATCAAATACATAGTATAGACTATTGTTGAAATAGTAATATGGTAGTAATTGCAGGACACAAAGAATATTGATATTAGTTATTAATACAATAACTAAAATAATACATTAAAATGATAGACAAATTTTTTTTTGTTGAAATATATATTGGTTGAAAAATTGCAAAATCTGATAAGCTTATCGGGGACAATTCCTTCAGAATATTTTGATTGAGCGCTTTATGAAGTAAATATTACTATTTACTTCATAAAGCGCTCAATCAAAATATTAAATGTTGCCATCGCGCCTACAAAGTGTAGTTTTTCACTCATTATAAACACATTGATTATTGTAGATTAATATTGTACAGGCGAAAAGACTCTAAATTCATGAGTCTTTTCGCCTGTACAATATTAATTTACAATAATCAATGTGTTTATAATGAGTGAAAAACTACACTTTATTCGTTCCTGTTTTTAATAACGAGCGTACCGATTTCTATCAGCTATTTATTTCGTAACTATTCGTTGTAATGTATCGTCTAATTATTTTGCTATGTTATCTATAGAATTATGCAGCTTTTAGAAGGAGTAGTACCTATAGGATTGATTTAATTTCCTCGTTGTTATCGCTTTTTTTGTTTTTTTTTGTCGTTGGCATATTGATTTATTTGTTTATTTGTTAATTATTATTTTCTTTTTATATTTATACTGGTGTACTATAAAACACTGCTGATATAATTGTTTTTATTTGATTTAACTTTAGTCGTTCCTGTTTTTAATAAAGAGCGAACCGATTTCGATCAGCCGTCGTGCTGCAAATGGGTCAATAATGAAGTGATGCTCCTGGGAGACGTAGCCGTGATCGCGCCGTTACGAGGATCAAGCCCCCGCGCCGCCCCCAGTCGCATTTCTTTCCTCCTTTTACTTTTACTGGCGTCCGCAGGATATTGGCGATCGCGGCACCCCTACGGGCCTTAAATTAAATTCCGTCCGACGTTTATCCGGCAAGCGATTTGACGACTCCAAATTGTCGAACGCATCAGCAATAGCAATAGAGACGAGGAAATTGACAACTGGTATATAGAATTGTTTCGCATGTAGCAGAGATTTAAAATTGCGTTTGCATCTTTTCTTGTTGTACGTCTTCATTATTGAATGTTGGCGATCACCTCACCATATCGCTTGATATTTATTTTACCCCATCGATAGGACGTGATGCTGATGGTGGTTGATGGTAAAGAGAGCGAGATCATCACACGGTGGTCATTATGTAATCTTAAGGGTGTTTTACTTTTGTGTACATGAGACAAAAGTTAGCCACCCCTGGTATATAGTTATCTACATGATCTAAAATAGATTATATATAACGAGATTACTGACCAGTTTCTAACACAAGCTGCTATATATTTATAAAAATTACAGTTCTGCAATAATATACATTTAAGGGCTAAGATTTAACATTAGAAGACATCAAAGACTATGAATGAACTATGAGAATGTGGGTACCTAAATCTTAACTTAGAGGGTTATATATATATATATATATATATATATATATATATATATATATATATATATTAATTTATATGCCCAAGTTTTTTTATCGTCGCGCAAAAATGATCCTCATATAATTGAAGACAGCTGATGTATGAATGAATCTATATTTAAATGTTGACTATCGGTATATCGTCAGTTTCTACACGCTTTAGTAGGTGACTGAACTGACTTCAAGTATGCCCACCTTGAGACGTTGGGCATCGAAGCTATACAAAACAAAAGCAGCAGATAAGGTGCAGATCATGTTGCTGATTGCCGACGTCCTTGCACGATAAGGCACAAGAAGAAGAAGAAAAAATGCATCGTTATATGTGATTAAGTCCGTTTAGATGCAGAGTTGGGCATTAGTGGGGTAAATAAATACATCACAGTCGTTTTGTAATGCGTCTATAATTTAGAAAATACTTGCGATTTGAAATCAGGTAATGTAGGTTCATTATTTTACATTTTGACTGAAATTTTCAGTATAAAACGCCAAATATTCTGTGCTCAAATTTCTAATTATAGTATATTTATAGCCAAGGTTAAATCAAGGTCAAACATATGTTTAATGTAAAATGAGTTCAAATTGCATGTGAATCCGAATCATTGTTGATTCCGAGGAGTGTGAAACTATCTGGTCCGCTCCAAAGTATCCGTCCCATCCCGTTATTCCCCCTTTCGAAATGCCAGCGCCGGGTTCCCGTGCAATGGCAGCTCGGTGCGCCGCGTGCAGTCTCCGCCCGCCGGCCCGCCGTCGCCGCCCATTTCGGGCCTGAGCGTCGCCACCCTCCCCACCCACACATAGCATCCCGGGGAATGAAGAACATATTCACAATTCAGTATCAAATCAGTACTCATTAAATAAACAGTGCAGTGCGTCAGGCTGGAGACCTACGGCGGCACCATGCTCAACAATCTCAGCGCTGTCGGTAAGTTAGTGGGGGCCACTAATTGGCGCTAAAGTCTTTAGCGATTCCAGCGTACTAACGATAGGCTAGTTAAATGGGCTAAATTGAAGCTGCCTCGCCCTCATTAGGCCAATATCGCGGGGCCCCGCCGCCCGGTAGGCCATACAATTATATGCGGGCACACGCATCCCCCTGGTACACGCGCGCCACTCTTTAATGCCCCAAATGCCTCCAGTGCTCGCCACGACCGCCGCGGTTCACCCGGAAGTGCTCTCGAAAGTGACCAACCCCGTAGAAATAATTATGTGTGCGGTGCGAGTTGACTAGGTGTTTGTGTGTTCTGTGATAGATGTATTATCTGAATTATTATGATGATGGTAGGTATGTATCTCTCATCTCATGAGACACTAGCCTAAGAGATGCATCATACATACTTCTTTTAGTGAACCTAATATCAAAAATATAACAAAACATGGTTTTATGTGAAAAACACTGTGCCGCCGTCGGATATCATAAGCTATATTATAGTGAACAGAAACCATAATGTTTAACAGTCTTAATAACACTGTTAAATTAAAAATCATATGGAGCTCAGAATTTGCCATTAGTCTAGCCTTAAACTGCCAAACTTTTGAAGCGTAAGAGTCATATGTACCACTACCAAATATTAACTTTTTGTTCGAGAACCAATTTTTTTGTATTATACATAATACATACGTCGTTTGTATTTTTGAAAAGCCGCACACATGTATCAAAGAGCCGCATGCGGCTCGCGATCTGCGGTTTGCTGACCTCTGCACTAAAGGTCGTTTTAGACAAGACAATTTCTTAGCTCAAAAGTTGTTCAAGAAATGAATCCATATATCTTCCTCCCATACAATTTGTCCATGAATGCGTTATATTTTTCCATTCAATCTATCATCCAATTTAATATTTCAAATAATTTGCTGTATGATACGAGACAATTTAGATTGTCTCGCATCTTGACTAACTTTTGAGTCAAGAAATTGTCTTGTCTAAAACGATCTTAAGGTATAAATATAAATAAATAAAATCTGTTTTGTGGGATTGTTTCATGTACAATCCCACAAAACAGATTTTATCTGAACTACGATTTTGGAAGTGAATACATTTCGGAAAATGAAAATAAAATTGAATCGGTGAGTGGAAAAATCATATAACTACGGACTTATATGATTTTTCCACTCACCGATTCAATTTTATTTTAATTTTCCGAAATGTATTCACTTCTTCTAGTAACTTCATTCCAAATCTCAGAAGAATATCGAAAATTGGATTAATTATCGTAGTCACAGTGGGCTCGGTTACATCTGATATTTGAGTAGAATCATTTAAGAAATTTACCCCATAAATTATGCCGTTATACTAAAATTCAGGGCACATTCCCTACTAATAATGTAAACAGTAGTATCTGTGTTTATTAGAGTCTCATTTTTCAACTGATCAAGGTCTGGTTTCCAAAGAAAAAGGTGTTAAGCAGTTATTTATATATTATTTACTATTTATTCTTCTAGTAACTTCTTTCCAAATTTCAGAATAATATAGAGAATTGGCTTAATTATTGTAGTCACAGTGAGCTCGGTTACACCTGATATTTGAGTTGAATCATTTAAGAAATTTAGCCCATAAATTATGCCGTTATAATAAAACTCAGGACACATTCCCTAGTAATAATGTAAATAGTAGTATCTGTGTTTAAGTCTACGAGTCCTACGAGTCTCATTTTTAACTAATCAAAGGTCTGGTTTCCAAGGAAAAAGATGTTAAGAAGTTATTTATATATTATTTACTATTTATTTTTATAGATTATATATATATATATATATATATATATATATATATATATATAAGAACTATTACTAATACCAGAAATACCAAATGCCAAAATCAAACCCAAATATGACAAAATACAACTGTCATATTTGGGTTTGATTTTGGCATTTGGTATTTCTGGTATTTAATAGTTCTTACATAAATAATCTATAAAAATAAATAGTAAATAATATGTAAATAACGTTTTAACATCTTTGATACAGAGGCATCACATATCATCGTTTTTCTCACATTCTTTTTATATATTAATATTATTTAACAGTGTACTGCATAGTTCAAGTCGTTTGAAATACTATTTCCAAACGACTTGAACTATGCACTACACTGTTATTCGTTACTTTCTACGGTTAAATTATTGTCATTTATTAATTTAGGACTAATTAAAAAGATATATGTAAATAATAATGTAATGCACAATTCAAGTCGTTTGAAATAGTGGACGGGCATAGTCAGGTTGGTAAGGGATATGATTAAATTAATGTTATTTATTAATTGAAGACTAATTAAAACTATATATGTGAAAAATAATGTAATGCATAGTTCAAGTCGTTTGAAATAGTGGACGGGTATAGTTTGGTTGGTAGGGGACGCCCGCCCACCCCACCTTTGTTCGCATAGTTTTTCCATAGGATAACACTCTTCTTGGAATAGTTTGAACAATATAAAACATCTATATCCATTGAAAAAACTATGCAAGCGTAGGTGGGGTGGGCGGGAGTCCCCTACCAACCAAACTATGCCCGTCCACTATTTCAAATGGCTTGAACTATGCACTACACTATTTATCCATAATTTTCTATGATTAAATTAATGTTATTTATTACTTGAAGCCTAATTAAAAAAATATATGTGAAAAATAATGTAATGCATAGTTCAAGTCGTATTAAATAGTGGATGGATATAGTTAGGTTGGTAGGGGCCGCCCGCCCAACCCACCTTTGTTCGCATAGTTTTTCCATAGGACAACACTCTTCTTGGAATAGTTTAAACAATATAAAACATCTATATCCATTGAAAAAACTATGCGAGCGTAGGTGGGGTGGGCGGGAGTCCCCTACCAACCAAACTATGCCCGTCCGCTATTTCAAATGGCTTGAACTATGCACTACACTATTTATCCATAATTTTCTATGATTAAATTAATGTTATTTATTAATTGAAGCCTAATTAAAAAAATATATGTGACAAATAATGTAATGCATAGTTCAAGTCGTTTGAAATAGTGGACGGGTATAGTTTGGTTGGTAGGGGCCGCCCGCCCACCCTACCTTTATTCGCATAGTTTTTCCATAGGATAACACTCTTCTTGGAATAGTTTAAACAATAGAAAACATCTATATCCATTGAAAAAACTATGCGAGCGAATGTGGGATGGGCGGGTGGCCCCTACCAACCAAACTATGCCCGTCCACTATTTCAAATGGCTTGAACTCTGTACTACACTATTTATCTATAATTTTCTATGATTAAATTAATGTTATTTATTACTTGAAGACTAATTAAAAAAATATATGTGAAAAATAATGTAATGAATAGTTCAAGTCGTTTGAAATAGTGGACGGGTATAGTTTGGTTGGTAGGGGCCGCCCGCCCACCCCACCTTCGTTCGCATAGTTTTTCCATAAGATAACACTCTTCTTGGAATAGTTTAAACAATATAAAACATCTATATCCATTGAAAAAACTATGCGAGCGAAGGTGGGGTGGGTGGGTGGCCCCTACCAACCAAACTATGCCCGTCCACTATTTCAAATGGCTTGTACTATGCACTACACTATTTATCCATAATTTTCTATAATCAAATTAATGTTATTTATTAATTGAAGACTAATTAAAACTATATATGTGAAAAATAATGTAATGCATAGTTCAAGTCGTTTGAAATAGTGGACGGGTATAGTTTGGTTGGTAGGAGACGCCCGCCCACCCCACCTTTGTTCCCATAGTTTTTCCATAGGATAACACAATTCTTGGAATAGTTTAAACAATATAAAACAAAACTAAAGGAAAATACCGGGTGATTAAACTTGTCTGAGCTTATCGCTCTACCGGCAGAAAAGCGCCTGATAGCCCTATAGAGATATTTTCATAACACATTTTTTATTTCATCTTCTATGCAGAAAGCCTTATAGAGATATTTTCATAACAATTTTTTTATTTCGTCTTCTATGGAGAAAGATACGCCTATTGCTATAGTAAATCGATCGGTAGGATCAGTAAAGGGGTAGACCACTCTAGCCGTAGTAGCATCTTCAAAAACCATCCTTTTACAATAGATCCTACACTCTGATACTGTTCTACAACAGCAGAGTATCTATAACCTATTCGGCACTCTGGTAGTGCTTTAAAAATCTCACTGTGTTTGATGGAATCGAAAGCATTTTAGTAGTTTACAAATGTTAGAACGAGTGGCTTATGTCTTCAACGCATTTCTCAATTAAGGTCTTAATAGTTTGCTGGCGGTCATTTGTCTCATATCTTGCTCGGAAGCATGCCTGATCTGTAGGTTGGTCCAGTCTGGTTTTAAGGCGCCTAGTTAAGATTTTGATGAACAGTTTCTAAAGGTATTGAATTGATAGGTCTATAATTTTATAGGTCGGCAATATTTCCCTTTTTAATGCCAAATAACTTCATGGCCCCTCGTGTAATCGTTATTTCTTCTGTAAATTTAAACTAATTGTCGTCGTTTCCAAATGTATGTCTTTTTTGTCGATTCCTTACTTAAGGCCGTTTTAGACAAGACAATTTCTTGACTCAAAAGTTAGTCAAGACGCGAAATAATCTAAATTGTCTCGTATCATACAGCAAATTATTTGAAATATTGAATTGGATGGTAGATCGAATGGAAAAATATAACGCGTTCGATTTGTCAAGGACAAATTGTATTGGAGGAGGATATATGAATTCATTTCTTGAACAACTTTTGAGCTAAGAAATTGTCTTGTCTAAAACGACCTTTACTGTCATGGTTTAAATTATTTATTACTATGTTAGCTTGTGATATGACTTCTGATATTTTTGTATAAAGATTTATTTCTTTCAGGAATAAAAGAGATGTGCGGTGAAGACATAAAGCGGCATCAGGGCGAATTGAAAGTGCTGGACCAGCCGCGATTGAGCGGACTGTGCGACAGCGGTTTGCCGCCGCTCGGATCACTCGGCGGCGGCTCTATCGACGGCGACAAACCCACAAAGCAGAAGAGACACCGGACGCGGTTCACCCCCGCACAGCTCAACGAGCTGGAGAGGTGCTTCTCAAAAACACACTATCCCGACATCTTTATGCGGGAAGAAATCGCCATGAGGATCGGATTGACAGAATCAAGAGTACAAGTAAGTGTAGTTATTAGTATTAATATTCGCAATTCAAACTTTAAAAGTTTTCTACAAACGAATAGGAAAATAACTGATGTTCGTTATTATTTGATCAGCATAAATTAAAATTACACGATTTCAGTCAATTCAACGATAACGCGTGATTGCTAATCAATTTCAGGTATACCTAATAAAACCTTGAAAATCGCTTTCATTAATAAAAAGAAATTTCTTTAAAATAAGAATATTTGTCACATTACTCAAATATACTAAAGCTCTAGCTGGACAATTTGTAAGGATTCTCTTAAAACGTGTAATTCCACAGAGATGGTTTATATGTGAAAATGTAGAGTATTTCTATTTCTACAGATTGACAATAGACGTTTTTCCATAACTGTAACTGGTTTCGTGCTGTAGCGGTGAGAAAATGTGAATATGATGAAATTTTATTTCAACTCGGTAACGTCTCTATATCAAATGCTAGTGTGATGGTTTATATGTGATAATGTAGCATATTTTTAGCCCTACGGATTAAAAATAAGTATTTTTATATGTGAAAATGTAGAGTATTTCTAGCTCTACAGGTTGAGAATGACTCGTGTTATGGTTGGCATAACTTTTATTTAATTTATACAGGTTTTAGAATATATTCAGAAAGTGAAGTTTATTAAACTTCAAACTGATATGAATCAAATTGAATTGTTAAAGATTTTTCTAGTGTTGTTATATTTAATAATTTCAGTGTTTAAATTACAATTACTCCAGTTGTGGCTGACATAACTCGTTCAAATTAAGTGTTTAGAATATGTTCGTGTTCTAAAACTGATATGAATTAAATTGAAAAATTTGTGTTTTTCTAGTGATCTCTTTAAATTAAATGTATTTAAATACAGTCTACATTAACATATATAATAAATCTTATTTCCAGCAATTAAATATCCACGAATAAAATACTATCACATTATTTAAATAAATATCATTATTTTTATACATTTTTTTTTGCTGGGCATTGTTTTAAATGCTCCCTGATTCATTCACGCGGTATCTCGCTCTCATTCTCTGTTTCGCCTCACCCCGGGGGTGTATGTTATAAAAAGAATGGACGAAAAAAGAGGGGCGGCTAAAACTATCGTAATATTTTACGGCATAACGCCGCGATCCGGGGTTAGAGATGTCGTAAAGGTAATCGAAAGTCGTAAACTGGTAATCCGCTATAGAAATTCAACGCCCCGGTCGCGCACCCCTCCTCACTGGCGGCCTTTTATGCAGCACGAAAATCGTATTGCCCACGGCTAAAAGGCTACCCACAATTAGGAACATAATGAAATTATTACATACGATATAAAAGAGATATATATTTGTTGATCATCCACTTGGATGTGTTTGGTTGATTTTCTTTAAATATTATTGTATTCAAAAGAAATTTATTTTCTTTATGGATTTATTTCAATAGTTTACAAAATATAATAGTATATATATATATATATATATATATATATATATATATACGAGGCATATCCAGAAAGTATAAGAGTACTGAATTTTTGTAGGTGTTAAAATTTTTTATTTAAACAAAAAAATTACGTGAAACTTTAGTACATAATAAAAGCTATTTTTCGACATTCCTCTCTATGCAGGTGGTGTAGCGAGGTATCAATTTTTTAATGCCTTCCTCGTATATGTATATAATGTGGATGATCAGTCCAACTTGGACTTATACCCGTCATCCACATTATATCCAGTCCGTCAATCTAATTGCTATATATATATATATATATATATATATATATATATATATATATATATATATATATATGTATATATATATATATATATATATATATATATATATATGTATATCTATGTGTTCTTAGTCTTAGTTCTTATTTGTATCATTAATGAAAAATTTCCCTTATTTATCCTGTTGGGAAATAAATAAATATATAAATAAATAAATATACTCCATAACAGTAGTGAATAATTTGGAGGAAATTGTAGCATTGGTGCGTGCACCCTACTATATCTAGCATTATGTGTTTAACAAGGAATTATATCATGTACGCATGAGGTTATACGTGCAATTTTCATAAACAAAAATCTTTATTTATTCATTATTTTATTTAATCCGTAAGATATAAGCATTTATTTTCTTGTGTCCTTTGTATTTGAATTTTTCTTTCCATTTATTTCTGTCCTGATCAGTTGTTTACTTTGGTAGTCATGGGCAACATGCAGTTCTAGTTTTTGTGAGAACGTTCTTAATTTACAAAATATCCCCGTCAATTCTGTAAATTAAGAACGTTCGGATATTTGTATTTCTTGAGAGGTATGCCAAATAAAGGTCCTTTTTTGTACAGAATAGACCCCATGACTTTCCTCTTCTAAACATAGTTTGAAAACAACTCCTCAGATGTTAAAAGAAAATGAAGTATAGAGTAATGTCTCACATCAGATTTTATACAAATAAAGCTGTTTTCCTCCAAGATAGTAAACGTGGAAATGTTATAGTCTATTAACAATCTTTACTATCCAATCAAATTATAATTAATTTGTTCTTACAACATTAATGTATAAAGACGACATAAAGGATATCAAATACCACCAGTTAAGTTAAATTTAGAGCTTTTAAAAATGCCCTAGTGGGCCATGAAAATGTTTATATAAGCCCACAAAAATATTTACAGGCCATTTGTAAAACGTTTACTGTTAATAGGATTTAAATATTATGCGACATGTATATGTTATTATAAAAAAGTTAATAATATTATTTTCTCGACCAGCAGATGATTGGTATAATAATAATAACAAATTTATTGCTCTACAGATTTACATCCATTTACAGAACAACATACAAAATAAGAAGAAAATGTATGGCAGTACATACATACATCAGACATAATAATATTTTAAAGTGAATTATAGCTAAGTTAACTTTAGTGAGTTGCTGTAGCATGAGGACCAACAGAAAGAATTATATAAAAATTATATATATATATATATATTCTTCCTCAACTTAATGGTGCTTCAGTAGAAGTTCATAGCTCATTATTTAAGGTACTTTAGAAGCAGTTAAAGCAGGACTTTATTAATTTTAGTAACCACGTCATGAAATACTGATTGTAGCATGAGTACCAACGGTAGGAATGATATAAAAATGGTATATATTCTTTCTCAACTTAAGTACTTCAATGGTGCTTCAGTAGAAGTTCATATCTCATCATTTAGGGTACTTTAGAAGCTGTTAAAGCTGGTCTTTATTAATTTTAGCAGCCACGTCATCAAATCTGCTTGTAGCATGAGTACCAACGGTAGGAATTATATAAAAATGGTATATATTCTTCGTCAACTTATGTGCTTCAATGGTGCTTCAGTAGAGGTTCATATCTCATCATTTATGGTACTTTTGAAACAGTTAAAGGAGGATTTTTATTAATTTTAGTAGCCACGCCATTAGATACTGTTGGTAGCATGAGTACCAACGGTGGGAATTATATAAAAATGGTATATATTCTTCCTCAACTTAAGCACTTCAGTGGTGCTTCAGTAGAAATTCATATCTCATCATTTAGAGTACTTTAGAAGCAGTTAAAGCAGGTCTTTATTAAATTTAGTAGCCACGTCATCCAATACTGATTGTAGCATGAGTATCAACGGCAGGACTTATGTAAAAATGGTATATATTTTTCCTCAACTTAAGTACTTCAATGGTGCTTCAGTAAAAATTCATATCTCATCATTTAGGGTACTTTAGAAGCAGTTAAAGCAGGACTTTATTAATTTTAGTAGCCTCGTCATCAAATACTGATTGTAGCATGAGTACCAACGGTAAGAATTATGTAAAAATGGTATATATTCTTCCTCAACTTAAGTACTTCAATAGTGCTTCAGTAGAATTTCATATCTCATAATTTATGTTACTTTAAAAGCAGTTAAAGCAGGTCTTTATTAATTTTAGTAGCCACGTCATCAAATACTGATTGTAGCATGAGTACCAACGGTAGAAATTATGCAAAAATGATATATATTCTTCCTCAACTTAAGTACTTCAATGGTGCTTCAGTAGAAGTTAATATCTCGTCATTTGGGGTACTTTAGAAGCAGTTAATGCAGGTCTTTATTAATTTTAGTAGCCACGTCATCAAATACTGATTGTAGCATGAGTATCAACGGTAGAAATTATGTAAGAATGGTATATATTCTTCCTCAACTTAAGTACTTCAATGGTGGTTCAGTAGAGGTTTATATCTCATCATTTATGGTACTTTTAAAACAGTTAAAGCAGGATTTTATTAATTTTAGTAGCCACGCCATCAGATACTGCTTGTAGCATGAGTACCAACGGCAGGAATGATATAAAAATGATATATATTCTTACTCAACTTAAGTACATCAATGGTGCTTTAGTAGAAGTTCATATCTCATCATTTATGATACTTTCGAGGCAGTTGTAGCAGGACTTTATTAATTTTAGTAGCCACGTCATCAAATACTGCTTGTAGCATGAGTACCAACGGTAGGAATTATATAAAAATGGTATATATTCTTCTTCGGCTTAAGCACTTCAATGGTGCTTCAGTAAAAATTCAGACCTCATCATTTATGATACTTTAGAAGCAGTTGAAGCAGGACTTTATTAATTTTGGTAACCACGTCGTCAAATACTGCTTGTAGCTTGAATACCAACGGTAGGAATTATATAAAAATAGTATATATATTTTTTTCAACTTAAGTACTTCAATGGTGCTTCAGAAGAAGTTCATATCTCGTCATTTAGGGTACTTTAGAAGCAGTTAAAGCAGATTTTTATTAATTTTAGTACCCACGTCATCAAATACTGATTGTAGCGTGAGTACCAACGGTAGGAATTATATAAAAATAATATATATTCTTCCTCAACTTAAGTACTTCAGTAGAGGTTCATATCTCATCATTTATGGTACTTTTGAAACAGTTAATGCAGGATTTAATTAATTTTAGTAGCCACGTCATCAAATACTGCTTGTAGCATGAGTATCAACGGTAGGAATTATATAAAAATAGTATATATTCTTCCTCAAATTAAGTACTTCAATAGTGCTTCAGTAGAAGTTCATATCTCAACATTTAGGGTACTTTAGAAGCAGTTGAAGCAGAATTTTATTAATTTTAGTAGCCACGTCATCAAATACTGATTGTAGCATGAGTACCAACGGCATGAATTATGTAAAAATGGTATATATTCTTCCTCATCTTAAGTACTTGAATTATGCTTTAGTATAAATTCATATCTCATAATTTAGGGTACTAGTACTAGTAATTAAAGCAGGTCTTTATTAATTTTAGTAGCCACGTCATCAAATACTGATTGTAGCATGAGTATCAATGGTAGAAATTATATGAAAATTGTATATATTCTTGCTCAACTTAACTACTTTAATGGTGCTTCAGTAGAAATGCATATCTCATTATTTAGGGTACTTTAAAAGCAGTTAAAGCAGGTCTTTATTAATTTTAGGAGCCACGTCATCAAATACTGATTGTAGCATAAGTACCAACGGTAGGAATTATGTAAAAATGGTATATTCTTCCTCAACTTAAGTACATTAATGGTGCTTCAGTAGAAATTCATATCTCATCATTTAGGGTACTTTAGAAGTAGTTAAAACAAGATTTTACTAATATTTTACTAATAAAGTTTTTTTTTATTTTACAATTAGAGTACTTTAGAGGCAGCTAAAGTGGAATCTTATTAATAGTTAAACAGTTTCGTTGGATAATAACGTGCAATAATTATGTATCATCGTATTTTTTTAATTAATTGATTCATGGTAGGTATATTCTGAAAATTTCATCAAAAGTACTTAGAGTTTTGAATTAAAAACGATTTGATGCACATCAAGACAATATAAATTTGAAAATATCTGAAAAATTATAAACAAATCAAATATGTTGGTTATATTTTATAATGTATTAACGATTTGTGAATATGCTCAGAATATTTTATAAAAATTACAAACATGGTTTTCATAAAGAAATGAAATTTAGTTAATAGTTAATATGAAATTTAATAAAGTTAATATGTAAGTAGCAGTAGTTTTATTGCTATATATTGGTTAAAAAACGTGTAATGATTATGTATAATTATGTTTTCTAGTTATATGATTTATGGCGGGCGTGTTTTGAAAATTTCATCAAAAAGTACCTACATAGTTCTGAATAAAATGATTCGATGCACGTCAAGACAATATAAATATGTTAATATTTCACAAATTATGAACAATTAAAAACTTGTGTTTTTTTTTATACTATAAGAAGTTGTGAGTGCATTTAGATATTTTTATAAAATATCTTATGATTATTCTCGAAATTTTCCTTATGTGACCTATATCATAATATATATCGCTGATCGCAGAAAAATAATCCCTTTCAGAATTCGCAATAAAAAAAAAATTGAAAATATTGTCGATGAAGTCATTGCTCATTCAAAAAGGGTCGAAAAATTGACACTTACATTTTTCGATTGAAAAAAATATTCAAAAAAAACTTCTATATATATATATATATATATATATATATATATATACAATGTGTACAAACGGATTAAAAAACTAACGTTTTTTAATGGTTTTTTGGGGTGGTGCAGCAATCAAACGCTATTTATTTTAATTTGAGTAACACTTTCCTCCATCGCCAATATTTCGTGCCACAATTTGACACTTCATCAGGGCTTAGCTAGATTAAAAGGATAAACAAAATGTTAAATGTTTGATTGCTGCACCACCCCAAAAAAACATTTAAAAACGTTAGTTTTTTAATCCGTTTGTACACATTGAACAACTGTTAAATGTGATTCGCAAAAATTCGAACTCTCCAATGCTCAGTACGAGACGGACGACGTCTCAAACCATTCGGCCACTGAGCTGGGTGCAAAAATAATTTTAAAAAAGACTTCTATCTTTATAGGGCTGTCAGCCGTGAGGCTTCTCTGCCGGTCAAGAAAGAAGCTCAGAGGAGTTTAATCACCCGGTATTTACCTTAACTTCACAGAAACCTCTGAAAAACTTTAAAAGGTGATTCGCGAAAATTCGATCTTCGCTGGGGATCGAAGTACGCCTCTAACCACTCGGCCACTGAGCTAGATCAAAAATAGTAACAACTGAGATTTTTTTGTAATAGCAAAATATATCACATAATCTATATGTTCTTGTGATTGACGTGCCTGCTGCTCTATTTTCGCGGTATGCAAATCATCAATCAATCAACCCACACAGAGATGAAGCACACGACTATCACATTGGCGCTACACGTCCAGCACAAAAAAAAATCCAAATGCTATAACCGTGTCGAAATTAATGTGTATCTTACAAATAATAGAGCGCACCGAGGAAATTACCATATCCAGTAGTTGGCGTTTGTCATACAGAACATAGTTTGGCTTTCTCCAAAACAAACAGCGACGCCGTCGGGCCGCCATTTTTCATTATAAATCCGGTTGTCAGGTCTTCCGAGCACCAGCAGCACTGATGCATTTTTGCTGTCCGACAGTGCCGCCGCGCTCCAGCTGCTGATCAATAATTAATATTTATAATGATCGCACGTACGCGACGAGTGCTCCCGCATCGTTATCCGACACATATGGGGTTTTGATCCTTCGGCGGAAAGGCGGATGCGCGGGGTGAATAACAAAAATCAATCAAGGATAATAAGTCTTGAGTGCTTTATGTTGGTATTAGATTGAAAATTTAAAATTTAGTAATAATAATAATAATAATAACAACAACAATAATAATAATCTAAGCTCTCATACCAGAGAAAACTGTGAAAAAAAAATATTAGTCCAGTAACCTAATATATCATTAAGTTGCATCAAGTGGGGGTTGTTAGTTTCGTTTTTTTTTTCTTGAATGGGATGTGTCTGAGATGCAAAATCCAAGTTTTTGACCTCGGCAGCCCTCCGGTATAAAACTGAATTTTTGACAAATTTTTAAGCTCCAACTTAGTTTATTTCTAGACTTTTTTTTAGTAAAACAGCTATAACTCGAGTTGCAGCTATCAAATATTGCTACAAATTGCCACTTAGAATGGAAACATGTTTGCCAATCTCCATCTACAATTTGAAAACGTTATTTATAAAACTGAATTTTTGACGAATTTTTAAACTCCAACTTAATTTATTTATAGACTTTTTTTAGTAAAACAGCTATAACTCGAGTTGCTGCTATCAAATATTGCTACAAATTGCCATTTGTAATGCAAACATGTTTACCAATGACCGTTTACAATTTGAAAACGTTACTTATAAAACTGAATTTTTGACAAATTTTTAAATTTTAAACACTTTTGAATATCCCAAAAACTGCTAAATGTGTGAATTTTTTTTCGGTTTCTTCACATTTTGGCCATGAAGGAGCACGTTTCCGACAAATAACATTGTATGCTATTTATATATATATATATATATATATATATATATATATATATATATATATATTAACTTTGATATTAATATTAAATTTATAACTAGTCCTTAAAGTATACTATTAACATCAAAACAAAACTAACTTTATATTTGTGGTGCAACCATAAAACCGCACAGCCCAGCAACCCCTTTTTTCGATTATCAGCAAACCATTTTACCGCCGGTGGACGTAAAAACTTTACAACACCGGAAGACTCCTGCCGCCTCCCATAAAACCTCCCTTTTATAACCGCACGATTGATCTACCTGGCGGCGAGCACGCACGTTCCGGGCATTAAAATTCGCTAAACTCGCGCCGCCACCGTTGCCGCCCTTAGCCTAATCCGGCGGGATCCCCAACTTGCCGACACAACTCGCGCGTAATTAATATGAATTGAATATCACCGTGCAGGATTCGCAATTAGAATTGCAAAACTTTATGTCCCAGAATTACAATGGCGGAACACGGGAAACGGTTAATAGGAACAAATTATCGCGGAATAATTGAAACAGCACTGTAAAGTTTCTCTTTTGAATTATTTGTTATGAGAAGGGATATATATATATATATATATATATATATATATATATATATATATATATGTTATTATTGACTTGTTTAAGTCCTGAGTACCGAAAATGGAGTAATACTCCATTCAGATGCATATTTTGTTTTCATGGATATAACTATTGCATGTACTAGTATTGCTAATACCAAGTATTAGTTATTAATTTCCGAGTTAAAAATAAATATAATATGTGAAAAACAGTAATTTTTATTGTTTAAAAATATAAAATAAATAACCTTAATAAAAAATTTAGTATAAAATTGAAGAATTAAAAAAAAATAATTCTTTTCATTTAAATTTGAAAATAAGTTTATACTACCCAATAATTACCGGTGTGTAGTTATCCTCTAAGATTTTTGCCGCGCGGCGGATTGTCTGCGGGTCTGTACTGATCAATTGGGGTGACCAATAAAATCCAAATTTGGAGGAATCTTTTTTTTATGTCTTGCCGACCATAACATATAGTTATATATTTTTATTAATAATTTTTATAGGCGTTGTTGTATCATATATGTAATTATTATTTTTGATCATGAAACCGTCATAAAATTGATTTGAAAAAATTACACAATGTTTCCAACAAAATGACAATGGAAACTGGAAAGTATTTATCTTGAAATATTTTTTTTCTATTTATTTTTTATTTTAAACTTTTGTGCTCCTATCTCGATATGCTGATTTTAGAGGCTGAGTCGATAAAAAAGTTATGCAACATACTTTGTTCATTTTTTTTTACTGATCTTAGTGCAGAACATATCAGTGCAACAGATACCCGAAGAAAATTGGAAAATTTTGAATATAAGTATTTTTTTTCGGCGACCAAGTCGAATAAAATTTCATTATTATTATTTTTGATCACGAATCCGTCATACAATTGATTTGAAAAAATTACACAATGTTTATAACCAAATGACAATGGAAAATGGAAAGTCTCTATCTCTACGTATTTTTCTTTCTATTTATTTTTATTTTTTAACTTTTACACTCATATCTCGATATTCCGATTTTAGAAGCTGGGTCGATAAACAAATTATGCAACAATATTATATGTTTTACTGATTAATTTTTGAAAATTATATTTATTATTATAAGTAAAAAAAATATTGTGCGTATATCGACATACAGAATACGACAGAATACTGTTTTCTGTGGGAAAGTTTCTTGAAGTTTGAATATTTTCGACTTTGTCGCGGAAAAAAAATACTTATAGCCAAATTTTTTCAATTTCCTTTGGGCATCTGGTGCACTGATATGTTTTGCACCAAGATCAGTAAAAAAATTAAACAAAATATGTTGGATAATTTTTTTATCGAGCCAGCCTCTAAAATCGGCATATCGAGATAGGAGCATAAAAGTTAAATAGAAGGAAAATATATCAAGATAGAGACTTTCCACTTTCCACTATCATTTTCTTGTAAACGTTGTGTAATTTTTTTTATCAATTGTATGACATATCAATGGTCAAAAATAATGATAATAACATTTGTTCGACTTGGTTGCCGAACATAAAACTAATTAAAATGTTCCAATTTCCTTCAGGTATCTGGTGCACTGATATGTTCTGCACTAAGATCAGTAAAAAAATTAAACAAAATATGTTGCATAATTTTTTTATCGACCTAGCCTGTAAAATCGGCATATCGAGATAGAAGTGTAAAAGTTTATAATCAAAAATAATACAAGGAATAATATGACAAGATAGATACTTTCCATTTTCCATTGTCATATTGTTATAAACATTAAGCAATTTTTTTCAAATCCCTAACATTTCCGCGACTTGGTCAAAAATAATAATAACAATATACAAGTTAGTCGTCAAAATAAAAATATTTAGAATCAAAATTTTCCATTTTCCTTCGGCCATCCGATACAATGATATGTTTTGTGCGAAAAAATTAAACAAAATATGTTGCATAATTTTTTTATCGACCTAGCCTGTAAAATCCGCTTATCGAGATAGAAGTGTAAAAGTTTAAAATCAAAAATAATAGAAGGAATAATATGACAAGAGAGAGACTTTCCATTTTTCATTTGCATTTTGTTATAAACATTGTGTAATTTTTTCAAATCAATCGTATGACGGATTCATGATTAAAAATAATAATTTACGTTATAACTTTTATTTTTTATTTTTTATTTAATTGCCCATAGGCAAACTAACAATGATTGTCGTGTATACTACTTTAGACATGGCTAACTGTAGCATTTAGTGGTATATAATTTATAAAATTTTATTTATTTTATATAGAGTTTTAAGAAAAAAAAAACGTGTTACGGGAACGTTATGACGTTTTACATCCAGGGAATATGTTTGAAGAACGAGGGGCGCGTTATTTAAAAACCCTAATAACTTTGGACATTTAAATGAAAGAAAAGACAACATGAACATAACACAAGAAGAAAAAGTGATATAACAACCACAAAAGCCGGACATCAGCCCTGCAAAACGGCTATATATATATATATATATATATATATATATATATATATATATATATATATATATATGGGAATAAAATACTATAATAATTTGCCTAAAGAAATTAAAAAAATATTTTAAACACAATTAAATGAATAATTAATCCTTAAGGAACACTAAATTAAAGCATCACCACCAACCAAAATACCAACAACTCTTTTATTCCAGGCTGTTCAGGTTCAGTGGATTGGTGACAGCACTAAGAAGGAGCTAACAACACAAACATTTAGTTAAATAGAATTGTTGAAATAAATTTAATTTATGAATGAATACTTTATATTTTATGACATTATTATTATGTAATATAATTATGATTATACAATAAAATAATAATAATAATAATAAAATTTAAAAAATAATAATAATAATAATAAAATTTAAAAAACAATAATAAAATTTAAAAAACAATAATAATAATAATAATAAAATTTAAAAAACAATAATAATAATAATAATAAAATTTAAAAAACAATAATAATAACGTCACTTATTACGTAAGCTACTATTATAAAACTATCGGCTATATTTTAATTTTTTGTAAAATGTTTTAAATTTTGATTATAAATCAATTTACAAAAGATAACAATTTGAATTTAAATATTTATAAATTTGATAATAATAAACATTGATTATTTCTTATTGAATCGCGTATTTGCAGCCTCTTCGAATATTTTTCATATCCCAGCGATTCCACTCTGTTTGCACCCCCCTCGACAATCTTTTTTGTTTGTTAATGTCGAAACTTCATCCGAATTCCCGCATCGCTGCACCGGAAAAATGGGACCGGTTGAAAGTTAAATCGCTTTACATATCCGCTCGTGGAGAATTCGTTGCGTTTCCCATGTAAATTGAAACGATTTTCGAGGGGCGCAGTCCGGGGGCGGCATTCGATTGCCGCCAACAACGCGCAAGCGTAAGGGGCCCGCTATCATGGCGCCGTTAAAAGATTAAATCTTTAACGGTGTAGCGGCAACGCGACGACGGCTCATTCCAGAAATCAAATTGTTATAAGAAGTTTGCTATTACTGTTTAAATAATTGTATAATCAGGATCGCAATATTCAAGGATCATCATAATTTTAAATTGTATTTCATGGTTATTATATAATAATGATTAATTAATTTTTGATTGGATTGGATATATAAATATATATATATATATATATATATATATATATATATATATATATATACATATATATAAAAATATATACCAGAACTTCAATATCTGATTCCACGGTCACTAATAAGATCGTGGAATCAGATATTGAATTTCTGATGATTACAAATTATCCAGATAAACATCAGTATTCTCTTCATTCCATCATTACTATACCTTACAGGATACATGAAGTATAATGGCCATAAGGAAGCGAGGGTTTAAACCCCACAACGTGCTAATTTTCGCGAATAGCCTTTCACAATTTTTTCTGTTTCTATTTTCAGTGATAATAAATGATATGTTTGGTCATAATTTTATATTGTATTTCATGGTTATTATATAATAATTATTAATTAATTTTTAAATGGATTATAATAAAAATTAATTCTTTATAGGGCTAACTCTGAGCTTCTTAGTCTATCACTACAAATTTGTTTGGGCTAGATTTTGCAGTGATAGACTAAGAAGCTCAGAGTTAGCCCTATAAAGAATTAAGTTTTATTATAATCCATTTAAAAATTAATTAATAATTATTATATAATAACCATGAAATACAATATAAAATTATGACCAAACATATCATTTATTATCACTGAAAATAGAAACAGAAAAAATTGTGAGAGGCTATTCGCGAAAATTAGCACGTTATGGGGCTTAAACCCTCGCTTCCTAATGGCCATTATACTTCATGTATCGTGTAACGTATAGTAATGATGGAATGAAGAGAATACTGATGTTTATCTGGATAATTTGTAATCATCAGAAATTCAATATCTGATTCCACGATCTTATTAGTGACCGTGGAATCAGATATTGAAGTTCTGGTGATTACAAATTATCCGGATAAACATCAGTATTCTCTTCATTCCATCATTATCAATATATATGATATTTGCAAAAAATGCTCGGATACTTCGATTTTTAATTTTAAATTGCCAATTTTTAATGAAAATGTTAATTTTTTTGATTTTTTCCTTCTAAAATAATAATATTATAGGCGTATTTATAAATATTATTACAATTATTGTTTCTGTCCAAAATAATTGTTTATGATATTTGCAAAAAATGCTAGGGCACTTCGATTTTAAATTTTAAATTTCTAATTTATTAATTTTTTGGATGTTTCCTTACAAAATTACAAAAAATAATAATATTATAGGCATAGTTATGAATATTATTATAAGTATTGTTTCAGTCCAAAATCGTTAAGCGAAGAAGAAGAAAGCAAATCAGAAATATATTTAGATTCATTAAATTCTTAATTTTTCTATTACGAATATGTATTTAAATTAGAATAAATATTAAATAAACCTGTTATTAATTATCGTTAATTGTTTAAAAGTTTATTTTATGCCAATAAAATTATTGAAATGATTTTGGCCAACTTTTATCGTGAAATTATAACAAATAGAGTAATTATTATATATTTTATATGACACTGTTATAATAACTTTTATTTTTAAATATTTTAGAGTTCATAATTTCTTATACCCAGCTCAGTGGCCGAATGGTTAGAGACGTCGCACAGTGGAGTATGTGCGACGCCTCTAACCTCTTAAGGCGAATCTCGGAAAATGAAATACGGTTCAATGTTGACCTAATCGCGCGGTCTTTTCTAGTAAACATTTTATAATTTTCTGGAAATATGTTTGGATATATCTTCAATCTAAGGATGATTTGATACTTTGTTAGGAACTGCAATCTCTTAGAGGAATTTCTGTTGAATTTTGATTACAAATCGGAGTAAATATATACTTTTCTGATGCAAATTTTTTACAACTATTTCGAGACAAAAAATTAACTTTTTATTTTTTGTTTCGAAATAGTTGTAAAAAATATGCAAAAGTAGTCAATATTTGCATCAGAAAAGTATATATTTACTCCGATTTGTAATCAAAATTCAACAGAAATTCTTCTAAGAGATTGCAGTTTCATATTTCAAGTTTTGATAAATACAATCTGATAATGCTTAAGTACAGTAGCATAGTTTAGAGACATCCGCGCAATTATCACAAAATGCTTCATTATTTCGAAATAAATTTATTTCTCGGTGCGCACCCCTCCAGTTTTTCCTGGGGCCACGGTTTATACACTCCGCAAAAGAAGTAGAAGCAGTTCCGATAGTCTCACAACGCGTTTTTCGAATAGATTTTCATCTCGAATCCTCGAACGAGATTTTCGCCTTAAGTCCGTATAACCTTATCTAGTTTCTTATATCGTTTTCGATGCAGACACAAACTACATAGTGTCATAGACACATGATATAGCGGCGGAATAATAATAAATTCACTTAACAATAACAACAACGTAATACATAATGTTAATTTTCCATTTAAAAATAGTTATACAGTTCAATATATCAATTCTTATATATAAAACGATATATAAAACGATATAGTAAACTATATAATATCATACGGGCTTTATACTTCTGTAACTGGTTATCGACCTTCTAGTTCGTAAGATTTATATTTTACGTACTTCAGCAATCTACTCTACTATATTATTTCAAGAAATTTAGCTCTCGTCTAATTTATTCCCCGAACTTTCGGTAACTCCGTTACTAAATCATTTTAAGGCGCACGTCCGCCGCCTCCGCCTACGCCCAATAAATAATAGATAATAAAACCAGCGACGACGCTCAGGTCGTCGCTTTTTAACCGGGGAACGGATGCTATTTTACAGCACATTAATATCGCGAGGGTTGCTATTGTATGGCGGCGGCGACGGGCAAGGACGGGGCCTGTGTGTATGCTGATAATTAGGGAGCGGTCGATGGCGCACCACGTAGTATCAACTATGAAATATGCACGAATACAGCTTACACTAATGTAGAATCATATTTATTGGAGGATTTGAAATCGAAAAGATTAAACTATTTTTTAAGATTAAATAGAGATTGAAAATTATTGTTTTTTGAAATCAGACTTATAAATAAATATTATAAATAATATTATTTGACTATATATTATTTTACGGAATAAACCTGATGGGTCTATCCAACCCTCCTCCTTTGTCTGGGCTTGGGACCAGCAGGATATGACTGAAGGTACATATATCCCGGCGGAGTTGAATATAAAAGAAAGCTTACAAAGTGTATAGATTTCTATAGATGTCTAATAAATGGTATGTAATAAAATTATTCACACCATGACACTATTTCAATTTTATCTCCTATTGTTATTTATACAAAATATTTATGATTAGCCTTTCAGGCGCGAGATTTTTGCTCGAGGCCAAGTTATTGCACATTTAATATTTATAGTGATACATTCAATAAATAAATTTCTGTTGGCAGAAATATTCTATAATATAATATATGCGGAAAAGCTATGGTATGTTAGTACATTGTCTGATAAAGTATACTAAATAATAATATTGTCCAACAACTCCAATTTAAGAACATCAGGACCAGAGGACGAGAATTTCACCTAGTCTAGATATAAAATATGAAAAAATATTCCAATTACTAACATTAATCACACATGTTACATGGATAGACATCAAATTAATAGTTACTTTGTTTTTTCTTAATTCTATTGTGATAAAATAATTCGAGCCAACTATGTAACACAATTCAGACTCGAAAGGCGAAAAAGGTACGCAACGAAGGGGAAAATCTCCGCTTTAATACAACAAGTGCCGCCGTTATTAGTCTTCTTTTTCCCATTTGCAGCACCCCTGCAGGGTAAACCGAGCGCGTCCCGCACCCCAGATAATAAAAAAAGAAAACGCACGATTCATTATGCAGGCAAATGCGTGCGTATAAACACCTAATGAAGAGTGATGATTTGATTTGGAAGCTTTTAATAGGGAACGCTTGTATCAGAAACAAACACACGTAATAGTTATCACTTCGTAAATTCGATAGATATAATTACATTTGTTTATTGTAGGAAAATTATGTTTATTTTAGAATTATTTATTATGAGCTTGTGAGAATAAAAGCGGTGTAAAGCCTGTATGACATTATTTAAAGTCGTTTTAGACAAGATAATTTCTTAGCTCAAAAATTGTTCAAAAAATTAATTCATATATCCTCCTCCCATACAATTAGTCCTTGACACATATAACGGGTTATATTTTTCCATTCGATCTACCACCCAATTCTATATTTCAAATAATTTGCTGTATGATACGAGACAATTTAAATTGTCTCGCATCTTGACTAACTTTTGAGTCCAGAAATTGTCTTGTCTAAAACGACCTTTAAAATAACATACACAAAAGTCTTGAAATAGTGATAATTGATAATAAATATTTGAATAAATTACATTATTAGTACAATATAGTATTTGATCTTTATAAAAAAAAACAAGTTACTAATATGCATTTATTTTCACGTGAATAAACATCGGGTATCCCGCTAGGATTCGGGGGTGTATATTTGTTGCGAGAGGGTCCGCACAGGGCTAGTGCGGCACACAGGGGAAGCGACCGCCGATCATACATCAACCGCGCCCCATTAGGGATTAATGATGCCAGCAGCGCCGAAATTAACTCCCCGCAGGCTTACCGTGCGGCAATAACGTTAACATATTAACCATTTGTTAGAATAGCAATATCGCGCCTTGCCCTTTCATTACGTCCGGATCGTAAAACCGGAATTTATTTATAATGCTGTCTGGTTGCTGCTGCTTTACACAGTCCGAGGAGGGCTCCGCGGTGTAAAGCTGCGAGGCCCGGTGTTTGAGAGAATGAGAGGTGTTAAATTTTATTTTTGGTGGTGATCAGTTGGGGTTTGCTACTGGTTTTCTGGAGGAATTCAACCAAGTAATAACGTTAGCCTTATACCAATAACACGGTAGATAGGCATTCGATTAAATAAATAAATAAAAAAAATAACTTTATAGAATAGAGATGGTTTAGCCCTAAAACCTTATTAGTTGATTAAATTCCATTAAGAATTAGTAGAAAAATGAATTTTATTGTACAAAATATATTACTAAAAATTACTTATTTTAAAATTATACTAACCCCCTAGGAGGAAGGTTAAATGCCATCTGGCGGCACCACATCAATTAGCAATGCACACCCATATGTTTTACTTATTTTGATTTTTTTGACCTTAATCTAATGATCTCAGCCATCAACTATGTATTATAATTTATATTATTATACCCATTACATCTATACAGTAACACTATGGACAGACACACGACCCATGGATTAATAGACCCAGTTTCCGAACGGAAAAGAGTCTATTAATTATACAGAAACGAAAGCTCCAATAGATATGCCACATCTACAGGAATCAGAAATACAAGCTACTACAGCTAATACAGCAAGGAAAAATCCAAGGGAAAAGAAGTGTGGAAAGACCACGTAACGTAACCTGCGAGAATGGTTCGGGATATTTAGTCTATTTCGTTTGGCTATCTCGAGGGTTAAAATTGCTACAATGATCAGCAATCTCCGGCGGGCGGAGATGCTGAACCAAGAAGAAGAAGAAAGTTGTATTTATGGTCAGCTCTTTAATTTGTTCTGACCATCTTTTTGGGGAACTAAGACTAATTTTTGAGGGAAAGATGATAGGATCGAGACCAAAAGGGCGGTCTCATATTTCCCTCAACAATTAGTCTGTCTAGGTTGTCGTTTTATCTTCTTGATACGCGGTCGAATTATCTTAGGATGCCTACTGCACTTGTGATAGACGTTGTCGTTCTTTTATCTACCTGAGAACAAACCCATCTTGTTGTCGAAGCAATTAGAAGTCTTCGGCATTCAGTACTACATTTTCGCATGCATCACATTCCTTATATCATTACCTTTAAGTATTCAGGCTTCGGCAGCATACAATACTATGGGAAATATTAGGGATGATTGAATCATTTAAAATAAGAAAACACTTGCTGAAGGCAACACGTAGTCTACTTGTGTGAAACCTGTGTGCATCCTCCAGTGAACATTTAAACTGTTATTCCTCCCTTAACTGTTTCTTCCTTGACCAGCGGTAAAGCCTCATGGCTGAGGATAGAGTTTATTTTTTAAATATTTTTAATATATGTTTATCCAAGATAATAATTACTTTTTATACGCAAATACATTAATATAGAAATTAGATGTTATATATTGAAATATTTGCGTATAAAAAATTCATTATTAATCTTAGTTCTTAAATATATTGATGAATATATTTAAGAACTAAGATTAATAATGAATTTTTTATACCGACCGTGTTTATCAAAACACGAAGGAAATCAGACGATCGATTTAATATTATGTAATTGAGAATAGAGTAGCATAATTCAAAAGTTATTGATGATGATCAATAACTTTTGAATTATGCTACTCTATTCTCAATTACATAATATTAAACAATCGTCTGATTTCCTTCGTGTTTTGATAAACACGGTCGGTATAAAAAATTCATTATTAATCTTAGTTCTTAAATATATTCATCAATATATTTAAGAACTAAGATTAATAATGAATTTTTTATACCGACCGTGTTTATCAAAACACGAAGGAAATCAGACGATCGATTTAATATTATGTAATTGAGAATAGAGTAGCATAATTCAAAAGTTATTGATGATGATCAATAACTTTTGAATTATGCTATTCTATTCTCAATTACATAATATTAAATCGATCGTCTGATTTCCTTCGTGTTTTGATAAACACGGTCGGGCCCCCGCAATAGCTGGACTATATATTACAGATAGATTAGCGCAAATGGGTATTGCAAGTCACCCCAGGGTGGTATAAGTCAGTAAGTATCAGGCCGCTGCCGCCCCGCGGGGCATGAATCACAGGGCGAATTAACGAGCAGATGAAAACGGTGGGGAAACCAGGTGAACCGCGCCGGCGGCGACCGATTCATCTGCTTAATTGTTAAGTCCGTTGTTAGTCCAGGGGGTGTTGCGGCTGACCGCAGTGTAGATTACTACTGGAAACTGCATAATCATTAAGAGGGATAAACATCTAATTAAGAATGTAACTTATTTATATTTCTTGTTTACAATTGGGACTGGAGCTACAAATAGTTTAAATTGTTATATTATATTAATTGTACTACTACAAAAAAAATTAACAGAAAATTACTCTATATTTAATAGAGTAGCCTAAGGTAGTTTTGTATAAGATTACTGTAACCTAATAAAAAAATATTTATGAGATATTTATATATTACCCATTTATCTTTGTTTACAAAGACATATAATTCGTTAAATTATCTGAATTATTGAGGCTAGAATCTATAAAAGTTCATATAAGAATACTGTTACCTATATAATAATACTGTTACCTATATAAGAATACTGTTACCTATATAAAAAATTTAAAAAAGTATTAAACGTGTGGTTTTTGAAAAATTTTGAGATACTTATATGATACTCATTTATATAGGTTTACAAAGACATATAATTCGTTAAATTACCTCAATTATTGAGGCTACAGTCGATGAAAGTTCATATAAGAAAACTTTTACCTGCATAAAAAATTCATAAAAATATTAAATAATTGGATTTTGGATATTTTTGAGATGTTTATACGTTACCCATTTATATATGTTTATAAAGACATATAACTTGTTAAACTACCTCAACTATTGAGACTATAGTCGATAAAAGTTCATGTAAGGGCACTGCTACTATATAAAAAATTTAACAAAGTATTAAACGATTGGATTTTGGATATTTTTACGATACTTATATGATACTCATTTATTTATGTTTATAAAGACATATAATTCGTTAAATTACCTCAACTATTGAGGCTACAGCAGATAAAAGTTCATATAAGAATACTGTCACCCGCATAAAAAAATTCAAAAAGGTATTAAATAATTTGAATTTAGATATTTTTGAGCTATTTATATGTTACTCATTTATCTATGTTTACATAAACATATAATTCGTTAAATTACCTCAATTATTGAGTCTACAGTAGGTAAAAGTTCATATAAGAATATTGTAACCTACATACAAAATTCACAAATGTATTAAAAAATTGAATCTTGGATATTTTGGATATATTTATATGTTACCCATTTATAAACGTTTACAAGGATATATAATTGGTTAAATTACCTCAATTATTGAGGCTACAGTTGGTAAAAGTTCATATAAGAATATTGTAAGCTACATACAAAATTCAAAAATGTATTAAACAATTGAATCTTGGATATTTTGGAGATATTTATATGTTACCCATTGATATACGTTTACAAGGATATATAATTCGTTAAATTATCTCAATTATTGAGGCTACAGTCGGTAAAAGTTTATATAAAAATATAGTAACCTACATAAAAAATTCAAAAATATATTAAACAAATGAATCTTGGATATTTTGAAGATATTTATATGTTACCCATTTATATACGTTTACAAAGATGTATAATTCGTTAAAATAGCTCAATTATTGAGGCTACAGTCGGTAAAAGTTCATATAAGAATATTGTAATCTACATAAAAAAATCAAAAATGTATTAAACAATTGAATCTTGGATATTTTGGAAATATTTATATGTTACCCATTTATATACGTTTACAAAGATATATAATTCGTTAAATTACCTCAATTATTGAGGCTGCGGTCGGTAAAAGTTCATATAAGAATATTGTAACCTACATAAAAAATTCAAAAATGTATTAAACAATTGAATCTTGGATATTTTGGAGATATTTATATTTTACCCATTTATATACGTTTACGAAAACATATAATTCGTTAAATTACCTCAATTATTGAGGCTACAGTCGGTAAAACTTCATATAAGAATATTGTAACCTACATAAAAAATTTAAAAATGTATTAAACAATTGAAATTTGGATATTTTGTAGATATTTATATGTTACCCATTTATATACGTTTACATTGACGTATAATTCGTTAAATTACCTCAATTATTGAGGCTACAGTCGGTGAAAGTTTATATAAGAATACTGTAACCTACATAAAAAATTCAAAATTGTATTAAACAATTTAATCTTGGATATTTTGGAGATATTTATAAGTTACCCATTTATATACGTTTACAAAGACATATAATTCATTAAATTGCCTCAACTATTGAGGCTACAGCCGTTAAAAGTTCATATAAGAATACTGTCACCTGCATAAAAAATTCAAAAAAATATTAAATAATTTGAATTTGGATTTTTTTGAGCTATTTATATGTTACTTATTTATCTATGTTTATAAAGACATATAACTTGTTAAACTATCTCAACTATTGAGACTATAGTCGATAAAAATTCTTGTAAGAACACTGCTACCTATATAAAAAATTTGAAAAAAGTATTACACGATTGAATTTTGGATATTTTTGAGATACTTATATGATACTCATTTATTTACGTTTGTAAAAACATATAATTCGTTAAATTACCTAAATTATTGAGGCTACAATCGGCAAAAGTTCATATAAGAATACTGTAACCTACATAAACAATTCAAAAATGTATTAAACAATTGAATCTTGGATATTTTGGAGATATTTATATATTACCCATTTATATACGTTTACAAAGATATATAATTCGTTAAATTACCTTAATTATTGAGACTACAGACGATAAAAGTTCATGTAAGAATACTGTTACCTATATTAAAAATTATTAAACGATTGAATTTTGGATATTTTTGAGATACTTATATGATACTCATTTATCTACGTTTATAAAGACATAAATGTAAAATCATGCCTAAATGATATAATATCTACACACTTACAAATTTACGTATTTTATACATTGTAATACACTTGAGCTGAAAACACCGATGTGTTTGTTTTCAAAGTCTGTAATTGGATTTTAATCTGTTGGGCAATACCCAATATTATTATTAAACAAATATATTTTGGGGTAATGGTTTTACAATTATATATTTATTTATTTATTATATGGGCAAACGCCCATTGCACTGTAACACAGAACAAGAATGAACAAAAACAAAAAATACGTAAAAATATATATATATATATATATATATATATATATATATATATATCTATTATTAGTGTTCCGCAACATATATTATATTATAGTTATTATTACAATCATTCATAACTTCTTGTATTATAAGTTGTGGAAGTCGTTGAAGATTTTTTAAAAGATGCTCGCTTTATGATCATTACATTTATTTGTGCCTTCTGAACGCGACGACGAGGACGACGATGGTGTGGGCAACGTTTTCACACGTCGCTGTGAAATGCCCACCTTTGTAAACTCACCACCAAACATCCTGCGGTCGTCAGTGTGCGTGGCGCAGACCGGTCACTTTTACTGTCTACAACTTTTATGCTCCCCAAATATTTACGTCCGCAAAAATTCACGTCAAATATTTTTTTATTCGTCTCTCGCTTAAAAGAATATACAGTTAAAAAAGAACGTGACCGACCGCAAGATTAAATAATGCTCTCTGTTTACATATATAAACAGAAACTTTTAAAAAAGTGAATATTATGATTTTAGATCATTCATTAATGAATGAATATGTTTATAGTTTACCCTAATTCATAGAATAACTCTGAAATACTGTGAAAGATGTTTCGCGAAATATCGCTCATCAGTGCTCGGTACGAGATGAACGGATTTCTCTAACCACTAGCCCAATTTTTTTTGATCTGAAAGATCCTTGCTCTAATCACTACCCCACTGAGCTAACGAATGAGTATCAACGACATATTTTTTGATCTGAAAGATCCTTTCTTTGCCCACTAGCCCACTGAGCTGACGAATGATAATCAACGACATATTTGTAGATCAAAAAAAAATTTCTTTCGTTAGATATTGATGGGTTATATGGGATAAGATGTTAGTTAATTAGTTCAATATAGTTTTTGATAATGAATTTCTCTTTTAATGTTTGTAATCTCAAATTTATTGGGGTAATTTTGTTTTTACAGTATAGGAGTCGGTTAGGAAGATCAAAAAGTGGATTGTTCGGTTGTCTAGCTTTACATATAACTCGAAGGCTGGCAATTTCTGCAACTTCCACGTTCTTAAGTGCAGGTTTTCTGCAGTTTTAGAATAAGATACTACCATATTCCAACATGGGGCCACAAATTATTTTATATATATATATATATATATATATATATATATATATATATATATATATTGCTAACGGTCTTTATATTTATGCCTTTAATTTTATACAGACCTCTAAAATGTTTTGCTCTAGCAATTATTTTCTATATATATATATATATATATATATATATATATATATATATATATATATTCTATTTAATAATTGTGGTGTGGGAGTTGAAATTTAGCTTGCTGTCTAAGTTTATTCGAAGATAGTTGGCATTTCCTTGAGGTTTTATACAATAATAGCTAAGAGTGTTTGTGGGTGATGAAAGTTACATTTTATGGTTAAAGATGATACATTGTAATTTTCTGGGGTTACGTGTGATTCTCCATTTCTCCATTTGTCCGTTTCTCCATTTCTCGATTTCTCCATTTCTCCATGTCTCCATCCACTTGCTGTTTTAGTTGTAGCTTGCAACGATTGGATAGTTTTGTATACACATACATATATATAGACTTATTATGAGATTATGAGATATTATGAGATATTATGAGATATTATGAGATATTATGAGATATATCACACCTTGAGATGAAACTGTCGTAACTTCCAAAACAGTTTTTTGACAAATGCAAAAATCAAATTATTATTTAAACAAAAAATAGATAACATTATACTCAATGATAAAACTACTGGAACTATTGTAATCTTTAAAATAGTTCCAGTAGTTTTATCATTGAGTATAATGTTATCTACTTTTTGTTTAAATAATAATTTGGTTTATGGTAAATGCAAAAACGGAGCGATAAAATATACATAAGAACCATCAAAACAAAAAACTTGAAATTTCATTTTGGAAGTTACACTTGTCAACTCAAGGTGCGATATATTAGTAGTATATTCTTCATATAATACAAAAAATATATAATTTTCTATTAATTAAATTGAAATGAAAACTTATGTCACATCCCTATCTGATGCTGCCACACATTCCGCCTTGTGTTTATTAGCCCGACCGGCCCATCGGGGCTGTCGGGCAGAGTAAATCTCTGCGGACAGCGTGCGGGTGCATCAGTTGCAGGGGGCGCTAATGGTGTTGGATTATTTAACAGCCATACATCTCCCCGCGATGGATAACCACTGTCAAGCCGTCCCGCGGGAACCGCAATGCCGCCCCCCGAGCGCATTCACGCATCGAGCGTCGAAAGTCTGTTCACTTCTGGGTCAGAAGTCAACGGGGTTATGAACAGGACTATCGCATTAAAATGGATATACATACACCAACCCTCTTTTCATTATAATCTTTCAAGTACTTAATGTACATTATTCATGAATTAAGAGACTGGAAAATTTGTTAAAGCTTTAACAATCGAACAATTTAAGCGATACAATTTTCTTGTATTTGTATTATCATATTAATTTCTTATTTAAGAAGGATAACAATTATATACGTACATGATCTTTAACTTTCCCCCAAGGAGTTTACTCCTAGCCATTTGGCGACACGTCATTCAATTCTTAAATTCAACAATAACCTGACTACGACTATTACATCCTCAATGAGTGATATACCGAGCAGGCCAAAATAAAAATGTTAGCTTCTGAAATGTTGAAGATTTTTGGAAAAACATCCCACAGTTTTTTGTTATTAGCACGGTTTCTAGAATCTTTATGTTTCCGTAAAATTGGATGATGTTTGGAAAAGTTTTCGTAAGTCTATCGTAAATCGTGGCAATCAAACTTGTTATGATGATAAATTTAATAATTATTATTTTTTAAATCTAGCACTATTTAATTCTAAAGTATGAATTAAATTGTACTAGATTTAAAATTGTAAAAAAAAATTATTTACGTAATATGAAAATACAATATAAATTAAATATCAACAATATAATATATATAAAAAAAAGATTGATTCTCTCCACAAGAACTCGGAGAATAATTTGATTTTTTGCAATCTTTTGTATTGTGAATAGTTCATTTATATAAAATTTTATTCACTACGACGTTAATAATTGAGGCAAATAAACGAATCAAACTTTTTCCTAAAGCTAAATAAATGGGTAATATAACGAAATTTGTATATATCCAGCAAGCGGGATATCCTCCGAGTTCTTGCAGAGAGAATCAATCTTTTTTATCTTTTTATATATTATATTGTTGATATTTGATTTATATTGTATTTTCATATTAGGTAAATAAAAATACCACTTTTTTTAAATTTTAAATCTAGTACAATTTAATTTATACTTATAATATATTATTTATACTTCTTTATACTATAGGATTAAATTGTACTAGATCTAAAAATAATAATTATTAAATTTATCATTACAACAAGCCTGGTATCGAGAGATGCAGTTAGTCGTGGTATGGTGGTGGTTGGTGGTTTGGATTTCGGTGTTATTTCGTAATAAAAATCTAGTTAATTAAATTTTTGCAATTTTTCACCTCTTTCATTTAAACTCTTTTTTTAATCTTAACCATTTTAGTAATCACTGCAGCTTTTATAAGATTTAATCCATATATTATTATTATTATATTTATTTTAGTAATAACTGTAACTTTTATAAGTTTAAATCCTTATATTATTATTATTATATTTATTTTAGTAATAACTGCAGCTTTTATAAGTTTAAATCCTTATATAGTAAAAAATAGAATACAGAATTAAAATAGTTGTAGAATTTATAAATGAAAAAATAAATTGCCTAAATATAAAGTTTAGATAGATAAAAATTATATCATTGTTAATTCAAGCAATGAGTACTTTTCCCGTTAGCCTCTAAAGTAATGCAATTAATTAGTGCGGAGGCTCTCGATAAAATCAAAGCTAAAGTCGTCGTGGATGGCAGTCGAATCAATTGGGCGCCCATAAAGTGAATCGCGCGGGAGGCGGGCGTGTGCGACGCGGCAGTGTTCAAACCGTGGGGTTGCCTGGGGGACGGCGCCGCCGCCGCCTCCTCCTATGCGGAGGGCGAGGTCGCTCGATAATATAGCCTTTGTGTACCTGCGGCACGTGAATGACTGCGCCGCCAATGGAATCCCCCCGCGTAATTATTTATAATTACTGGGGGGATACATTTGTACGTTGGTTTAATAAGGGATGGTTGATATTAATTTATACTTGTCCAGATGGTTGTTGTAGTTGTGTACGGGTAAAAGTGATCAGCAGAATTACAGGGAGAAAGTTAGTAATAAATAATCATTTCTAGTAATCGATTTTGAAATGTGTTGTGTTGTTATAATAATAATAGCAAACATTTATATGCTAGGCTTTATGTATTGTCAATTGTTTTATTCCTTCCCATTGTATATCTTTTCTTTCTGCTTCCTCTCGTATACCGCCCTCCCATGTTTTTCGTGGTCTTCACGTATAGTTTTTCCCTTGTGCTATTATTATTATATAATTTTATAATTACAATATTACATATTTCATACCGGGGAAGGTTTGAAATTTTATTGTTACTTATATTACATGTGTGAGTAACATGTAATATAAATAACAATAAAATTTTAAACCTTCCCCGGTATGTATTATGTAATATTGTAATCATAAAACTATAAAATAATAATAGTACCAAGAAAAACTATAGGTGAAGACCACGAAAAACATGGGAGGACGCTATACGAGAGGAAGCAGAAAGAAAAGATATACAATGGGAAGGAATAAAACAATTTACACAGGACAAAAAAACATGTAAAGAAAAATACAAATACAAAGGATAAAAGAAAGATAAACGCCTACACCTTACAGTAGAAAGCATATGATTAAATAAAAAATAATAATAATATGAATTTATTTTTCATAAATATACAAGTACAATAGCCTGAATTAAGTACAGCACATGGAGGAAAATACGTTACACTATTATACAATCTCTTATTATTTGCATTGAAGTATTATCTAATAGAATACTTGTATCTCTTAAAGGTACGGTGACCTTTTTTTTGAAAAAATAAAGAACATAGCGAAGAAAATAAAATATACGTTGTAAAATTCAAGCTATTGCGAATTTATATAAACTTTTATACACTACGACGTTAATAATTGAGGCAAAGAAACCAATCAAACTTTTTCTTAAAGCTAAATAAATGGGCAATGCGACAAAATTTGTATAATTTTCAAAATTTAAAAAATTGATTTTTTGCAATTTTTTGTATTGCGAATAGTGAATTTATTTAAACTTTTATACACTACGACGTTAATAATTGAGACAAATAAACGAATCAAACTTTTTCGTAAAGCTAACTAAATGGGCAATACGACGAAATTTGTATAATTTTCAAAATTCAAAAATTTGATTTTTTGCAATTTTTTGTATTGCGAATAGTGAATGTAAATAAACTTTTATACAGTACGACGTTAATAATTGATGCAAATAAATGAATTAATTTTTTTCCTAAAGCTAACTAAATGGGCAATACGACGAAATTTTTATAATTTTTAGAATTCAAAAATTAGATTTTTTACAATTATTTGTATTACGAATAGTAACTTTATATAAATTTTCATGCCCTACGGCGTTAATAATTGAGACAAACAAACGAATCAAACTTTTTTTAAACGCTAAATAAATAGTCAAGATGATTAATTATGTATAATTTTCAAAATTCAAAATTTTTATTTTTTTCAATTGTTTGAATTGCGGGTAGTGACTTTATATATACTATTATAAACTACGACGTTAATAATTGAGAAAAATAAAAGAAACAAACTGTTTCCTAATGCTAAATAAATGGACAACACGATAAAATTTTCAGAATTTTCAAAATTCAAAAATTTGATTTTTTACAATTTATTGTATTACGAATAGTGACTTTATATAAACTTTCATGCCCTACGGCGTTAATAATTGAGACAAACAACAAATGAATCAAACTTTTTTTGAAAGCTAAATAAATGGTAAATACGATTAAATATGTATAATTTTCAAAATTCAAAAATTTTATTTTTTGCACTCTTTTGTATTGCGAATAGTGAATCTATATAAGCTTTTATACACTACAACGTTAATAATTTAGGCAAAGACACCAATTAAACTTTTTCTTAAAGCTAAATAAATGGGCAATGCGACAAAATTTGTAGAATTTTCAAAATTTAAAAATTTGATTTATTGCAATTTTTGTATTGCGAATAGTGAATTTATTTAAACTTTTATACATTACGACGTTAATAATTGAGGCAAATAAACGAATCAAACTTTTTCTTAAAGCTAAGTAAATGGGCAATGCGAGGAAATTTGTATAATTTTCAAAATTCAAAAATTTGATTTTTTGCAATTTTTTGTATTGCGAATAGTGAATGTAAATAAACTTTTATACAGTACGACGTTAATAATTGAGGCAAATAAATGAATTAATTTTTTTCCTAAAGCTAACTAAATGGGCAATACGACGAAATTTGTATAATTTTTAGAATTCAAAAATTTGATTTTTTACAATTGTTTGTATTACGAATATTGACTTTATATAAACTTTCATGCCCTACGGCGTTAATAATTGAGACAAACAAACGCATCAAACTTTTTTTAAAAGCTAAATAAATAGTCAAGACGATTAAATATGTATAATTTTCAACATTCAAAATTTTTATTTTTTACAATCGTTTGGATTGCGAGTAGTGACTTTATATATACTTTTATAAACTACAACGTTAATAATTGAGGAAAATAAAAGAAACAAAATTTTTCCTTAAGCTAAATAAATGGACAACACGATAAAATTTTCAGAATTTTCAAAATTCAAAAATTAGATTTTTTACAATTTTTTGTATTACGAATAGTGACTTTATATAAACTTTCATGACCTACGGCGTTAATAATTGAGACAAACAAATGAATCAAACTTTTTTTAAAGCTAAATATATGGTCAATACGATTAAATATGTATTATTTTCATAATTAAAAATAATTATTTTTTACAATCGTTTGTATTGCGAATAGTGACTTTATAGATACTTTTACAAACTACGACGTTACTTATTGAGGGAAATAAACGAATTAAACTTTTTTCTAAACCTAAATAAATGGGAAATACGACGAAATTTATATAATTTTCACACTTCAAAAATTGGATTTTTTACATTTGTTTGTATTACGAATAGTGACTTTATATAAACTTTCATGCACTACTGCGTTAATAATTTAAGTAAACAAATGAAGCAAACTTTTTTTTAAAGCTAAATAAATGTTCAATACGATTAAATATGTATAGTTTTCAAAATTCAAAAATTAATTTTTTTACAATTGTTTGTATTACGATTAGTAACGTTATATAAACTTTCATGCACTACGGCGTTAATAATAGAGACAAACAAATGTATCAAACTTTTTTTAAAAACTAACTAAATGGTCAAGACGATTGAATATGTATAATTTTCAAAATTCAAAATTTTAATTTTTTTAAATCGGTTGCAATGCGAGTAGTGACTTTATATATACTTTTATAAACTACGACGTTAATAATTCAGGAAAATAAAAGAAACAAACTTTTTCCTAAAGCTAAATAAATGATCAACACGATACAAATTTCAGAATTGTCAAAATTCAAAGATTTGATTTTTTACAATCTTATGTATTGCGAATAGTGAATTTATATAAACTTTTATACACTACGACGTTAAGAATTGAGGCAAATAAACGAATCAAACTGTTTAAAGCTAAATAAATGGTCAATACGATTAAATATGTATAATTTTCAAATTTCAAAAACTTAATTTTTTACAATCGTTTGTATTTCGAATAGTGACTTTATATATACTTTTATAAACTACGACGTTTACTTATTAAGGAAAATAAACCAATTAAAATTTTTCCTAAAGCTAAATAAATAGGCAATACGATGAAAGTTGTATAATTTTCAAAATTCAAAAATTTAATTTTTTGCAATCGTCTGTATTGCGAATAGTGACTTTATATATACTTTTATAAACTACGACGTTACTTATTGAGGGAAATAAACCAATTAAACTTTTTCCTAAAGCTTAATAAATGGGAAATATTACGAAATTTATGTAATTTTCAATTTAAAAATTTGATTTTTTACAATTGTTTGTAGTACGAATTGTGACTTTATATAAACTATAAATATATATATATATATATATATATATATATATATATATATATATATATAAACTTTCATGCACTGCGGCGTTAATAATTGAGGCAAAAAAATTAATGAAACTTATTTTTCAAGCTAAATAATTGGTGAATACGATTAAATATTTATAATTTTCAAAATTCTAAAATTTTATTTTTTACAATCGTTTTTAGTGCGAATAGTGACTTTATATATACTTTTATACACTACGACGTTATTTTTATTTTTTTCATATTTGAATTGTTTTGATAAGGAGAACATTTTGCGTTTGGTATTTATGAAAACCGACGATCGAAATCGAAATTGATTGTATGTGTGTAACTGCGCAACAAACATTAAATCAATTTATTCATAAATACAAATGTAACTGCGTACGTCGATTTACATAAATACCAAACGCAACATTTTCTCCTTTTCAAAATAATTCAAATGTGACTTATACCACTTTCATTCTCACAAGCTTATATGCAAATAGCTTCATGCTAATAAATGTTTATTGTTATTATTATAAACTAAAAAATTTTGAAACATTTAATACTTTCAGGTTTGGTTTCAAAACAGACGTGCCAAGTGGAAGAAAAGGAAGAAGACAACAAACGTATTCCGCACCCCAGGCGCCCTCCTGCCCTCGCACGGCCTGCCGCCCTTCGGGGCGATGGGCGACGGCCTCTGCGGCTCCAGCATGTTCAGCACGTCGGAGTCGCGATGGGGCGTCGCGGGCATGGCCACAGGTTCGTGCACAATCCACACAAAATCCGGCCCCGATGTTCATAAATAATTCACCCCCCGACTGCGGCTAAATAATATAATGCGTTCGATTGCAGGGCTCGGCCAGCTTAGCCAGGGCGGCGTATCGATGGGCGGCTTCGGGCAGTCACTGGGGCAGCTGAATCAAGGTTCCGGTCTCAGTCCTGCCTTGCCGATTAGCACGGCGGCGGCTAGTACGGTTTATCAGGCACATTATGGACTTAATTCATTAGGTGAGTAATTATGATGATGATGATTATGAAATTTTATTTATTTATCCTTTAAAATGAATTATCATAAAGCAGACGCCTTAACGATCCAATATCAGTAGGGTTCATATCGTAACTTGAAACACTTAGGATGTGCTTGTGTATCTTCAGTATGATTACCACAAATTTTATATTATAAATCGACTGTACTGTCTTGTGGTGAGGAGTCCATCATCAATGTGTCGGACACCAATCGGTGTGCGACACATATGAATATGAAAAGTGGCTAACATAATAAACACACTCCATGAATTAGTTTATCTGCACAGCCGTTTTCTGGGGTCCTTCGTAGTAATAAGTTGGGTGCCCCTATAATTTTTGTAGAAAACACGATTGCCAACCACCCCTGATTTATAGCATCGAACTACAGATTGAAGAATGAAATCATAAATCTATCAACTTTTAATTGCAGGTAGCCACAAAGGCTTCTCAATATTATTATTGATTTGATACACATCATGCTGAAAACATTCAGCTAACCTAGTGTTCTTATTAGAGTTAGTCTCGGTCGACATGGAAGAGGAATTCACCTCAGCCCATACCTTCCAAAAATGTTGGCACAACGTGCCAAATTTGCGGTATCGCTGCTCTTTGGATAGATGATTTTGTGACAGATTGCATTGTTTTTTTGTTGTTATATTATTATTAATAATAGTAGTGATAATTTCGATAAATTCTCAGCTGTTATTGATACGTTTCAGAGTTCCTACCTATAATTTTGTTTTTGTTTCAAAGCAATATACTTTTACGTTCACACATGCCATTGTGTACACGCGAGCTCGGAACGCAATTAACATTTGGTTCTTCCGACGGCCAGCAAACAGCCGGTTAAAATATGCGAGGGGCGGCAATAAAAAGGTAACTGCTAAAACATCCATTCCGAGGTGATACAATATGTATGCGGGATGCAGGTGGAAATTGTGCGGCTAGTCGAAGGGTCGAGTTTTGTGTAAACAGTGACCTAATAATGGTAAAATAAAACATAAATATTTTGAAAAAATTATATTAGGATAGTTATCTCTGAAAAGCGTGTAACCATGTTGAGAATAATACTAGTACTAGTAATAAATTTGTGGACTTGAAATTAAGAGATCTACAAATTGCGACCAAATACAATTTTCTATGATGAAATAAAATGATTTTACATTTATTTCAAAATTGTCTATACAAAAGGCTCTCACGATCCGCGCGTGAAAATAATATTGATAAAACTATATATACAAAATTTCACTTTGCAAGCGCCCACACAGCATACCAAATGTAAATTTTATCGCCAACCGTATGCTGCGCGTCGCGATAATATTGACAGACAATAAAATCGCCCATTAATTACCTCCTCGTTAGTATAATTTGTGATCATTATGAAGACATGATCGTCTATTAAATCACATTTGCATGCCGCTGACTGACTCAGACGGCAAATATATTAATGCAATAACTCCAGTCATTATTTTTTTCCCTGTAATTCTGTTTGTTACATAAAACCTGTGTTGTTGTGCTACCTTTTGTGGTTCACGTGCGTGACCAACCACCAAACGCGCCATGATACCCAATGCAAACATGCATTAGTTCGTTCGCGAGCAAACACCGGAATTTTTTGTTGTACAGCAAGTGTTAATTGAGGTCCGTTCTAGGTAAAACTTGAATCACTTCCAATTCTGTGTTTGTGATTCGGAAATTTATGGGGTGTCAAATGGTGACTGTGTAATGCTCAAGCAAAATCCATACTCAACAAGTTATATTTTCTTTACATATACATATGTCATGTTTTACCTGATAATTTTGTGGGAAATTGTTATATTTATCCATGATACAAATATTAAGCGATAACTCGAGTTATAGGGATTTGAAACAAACATGGCCATGTGTTGAATAATTATAAAAAAAATCATGCATAAACCACGAACACCCCTATAAATTAAATAAATCTAATAAATAAATAAATCGAATTTTTCTTTGTTTTTTATCACCCGTGTTATACACAACAGTGTAGAACCTACAACCAAACCAGGGAGGGAGAGTTCAACTGCGTGAATTCGTGTCGCAAATGTGCGCACGGACAGACAACCAGACGTAAACCCTCTTCGCCGCGCGCGCTACGCCACACGTATCCCTACGGTTGTTCCTGGTTGTTCGTGCGTTCGCGCCTTGGGACTATACACAAAAATTCCAGCGCTTGTTCGCGCGAAATACTTTTCAAATACTATCATTTTGATAATTAATATTATTGCACTAATATTAATATAAATAATGCATTAGAATAATGCATTTAGAAAAAAAAGAGAACGTTTTCACAAACTTTGGGGTATTTAATCTTTTAAACTGTACTACTATACCAATTTCTATGACAGGAATTTTTAAGAATTCGTGTATTATTCGTGTATTATAGTTTTTCTTTCGTATAGGCGGTGATGATTTGGTTTGATTTGGGTTTTTTAGTTACTTCTCTAGTTTATTATTTTTGATTATTTTTCCACGCCTCCTATCTGTTAATGTATAAATATCATACAAATAATAACGATTCTATATGATTTTATTTGATGTAATTGTAAATATATTGCATTATTAAATTAACAGAATACCAACACATTGTTGAGATATAATATAGCACCGTAAAAATTTTAAATCCGGGCGCCCACTATTATAAATTCGCGCGCGTAATGTGAGCGGGGGCAAGCCACTCGAGGCAGCTGCGCGTCAAACTACCGATCCTCGCCAGATCAAACGTGCCGACGGCTGATGAACTAGCCCTGACCAAACTATGCCCGTCCACTATTTCAAATGACTTGAACTATGCATTACATTATTTTTCACATATATTTTTTTTAATTAGTCTTAAATTAATAAATGACATTAATTTAATCATATAAAATAACATATAATAGTGTATTGTATAGTTCAAGTCGTTTGAAATAATGGACTGGCATAGTTTGGTTGGTAGATGACTACCTTGATAATGGCTAGAGCGGAGCCGAAAATATTCGCAAACAGTAATAAACAAGTGTTAAAAAACAAAGAAAAATTCGTTTTATTTATTTATTATAATTAATTATCACAAAGTAGATGCCGATTGAATCCAATATTTAAATAAATCTACTTATTTCCCCAAAATATTAGTTTTAACCAGTAGTACAACCAACAAAAATTGTTTGGTGGAGCTAATAAAATAGTAGTAACGCAATACTCACAAAATTACACAAATACCTTATATCATACAATACTTATTCTAAAAGATTTTAAAGCTTTTAAAATTTATGACTGATAGTTAGGTACTAAGTTGTTAGAACAGTAGTATGGAGGAGGGGCAGCTATTTTCAGACAGGTTTCCAAAAAGTTGTTGAAAGGCATACAGTTTTTTGAATTATGCGAGTTTTATAGATCTTTCTGTGGCCTTTGTGGGACCTTCCTTCCACCTAGGACCTGGGCACGTGCCCCTGTTGCCCCTGCCTAGTTACAGCCCTGAACATAAGGGTAACTAGTGTATATTTGTATAAATTATAATTTATGTATTGTTTATGTATACTAAAAAAAGTATACTACTATTACCTTTGAAAAGTAAGTTTCCATTAAAATACTCAAATTATAGGCTATAATTTCAAGTTTTAACATTACTAAATACAGTATGTTTACAAAATAAATATTCTGAACTGCATTATAATTATTACAATATATTTCTTCTATGTCCACGTGTTGGCTCATTGCAGGTTTACATTTGACACCTCCGCTCGAAAGTAACATGTCGCTGCGGTATTTCGGTGGCGGCGCGGGGGCGCCAGGCAGCGGGGCCGCGTGTAATTAGCAGTAATTAGTGAGGCAGCCTCGTTATCCGCTACCGAAATACGCGTCAATGGTTCTAATTGCATGCGTACACAGCCAGTACCATTAACATGTACCCTCCATCGCTACTCGACGTTCCATATTTATTGGCGATCGTTGCCGTGCTAACAACCGGACAAATATAGATAAGGCAAATGTGGTTCAAATATTTCCCAGCTGCCTCCGAGTTTCTAGTCGGATTTTTTTGTTTGTTTGTTTGCGCGAATTAGTGAAACTAAGTTCTGCAAACGTTTGCTGTTTGACGGCTATACACTAACAAAGAGTGGTGTGAGATTATAGGACGCTGGAGCACGAAGTGAAACAGAACAAATAGGTTCAATAATTATGGAAATTGTTCTAATATTTTACAATCTATTAAATATAAGATCTGATAGTTATAGTTCTGTAACTTTTTCAAGCTCCCTTTGCCTTTTACCTTTCGGTGTAGGCGAATTGTAAGTCAACTGTGTAATATGTTTTTATTTGCATTGCAGGTGACACCATGATGACCTACTGCAACAACAATACAGGGGGTGGCGGAGGTGGCGGCTCGCCACCGCCGCAGATACCGTGCTCGAGCGCCGCGACGCCTCCAGTGACGTCGGGCGGCTCGCCCAACGACCAGGAGGACGACGTCTGGCGCGGCCACAGCATAGCCGCGCTAAGGCGGCGGGCCTCCGAGCTTAACGCCGCCATACCCTCCTATCTGCAGATTAACTACGACACACACAACAACGCTTCAGTCTACTAGTTTTAGATACTATTACATTATTTATTACACACAAAGAAAAACAAAGACAAAGACGTTACTACACCTACACACGGGACATCAATAAATAGCATATACGTGATTGATTTGATATTTTTTTCATGGAAAAAACATGTACATAAATTTTACTACATACAGAAAAACATGAACTAGAGCTGATACATGATTAATTGGATATTTACCATAAAAAAATATAAATTAGAGCTAATACGTGATTAATTTGAAATGTTATCTTCGAAAAAAAAACCTGGTAACATTTTGTCATTGCAAAAACAGGGACACAGATGTTATTGTATACAAAAAACATAAATTACAGCTAATACGTGATCAATTTAATATTTTGTGGTTGAAAAAACATGGGCACCGATGTTATTGTATACAAAAAAAGATAAGTTTGAGTTAATACGTGATTAATTTTATATTTTGTAGCTGAAAAAAACACTGGACACGGAAGATATTACACACAAAAAACATAAATTAAGGCTGATACATGAATAATTGAATATTTTCCATAAAAAAATATAAATTAGAGCTAATACGTGATTAATTTGATATTTTGTTATTGAAAGAAACCTGTACAAAAAAGTTATTGCACGCAAAAATATAAATTGGAGCTGATTCATTATTCAGTAGATATTTTTCATCAAACATAAATTTGGCATTTTATTGATAACAAAAACATGAATATAGAAATTCATGCATACAAAAGAAAATAAATTATAAGTGATACTTGATTATATTGATATCATATATAATTATAAAGAAAATAACATGAATTAGAGACGAGATGTGATTTATTTAATTAGTGGGTAGTTTTTTTTTATGCCAAGAAACTAGTTAGGGAGATACTGTAATGGTCCATTCATAGTAAGCGCGGTAGTGGTAAGGTAGCGGTAAGCAATATTTTGCATGGCTATACAAATTCAGACGTTCAGAATTGTGTAGTAATGCTATGCGATAATTATGGTAAAGATAATTACCCATGTTCTGTCATAGTTTTACTGCGCTGCTTTAAACGCCCGTATTTTTATAGATGTGTGCAATTTCGCTTATCGCTACGTTACCCCTACCGCGCTTATTGTGAATGGCCCTTTAGAAAGGCGGAGTAAAAGAAACTCTTTTTTTTACAATCGATATTCAGCTCTTTGGTTCAGAGCTTCATCAGGATTTACTACATTTATTACATATTATTACCTGAATAATTTTTAATATATATATATATATATATATATATATATATATATATTTCATCACAAAAGCATTGACTAAGGAGTTGTTGCATACTAAATGATAAATTAGAACTGATTTTTTATTAATTTATGTTAATACTTAAATTTTAAAATTTTATAACAATCCATTTCTAATAACATGATATCAATTAACTTTTTTTGAGTGGAAGAAAAGTAAATATATATTCTTACACAAGGGTACGATAGTATTCAGCTTGAACAAATAGATGTGTATCCTAATTTTATATAAAATTTATGGTGAAATGTGTAAATCAAATTAATCATGTAAAGCTCACAATGCAAATTAATCACATATACATAAATACACATACATACATATACGCACATACATACATATACACACATACATATACATACAGATAGACACAATACTTCAAATTGTGCAAAACATTAACAAAAGAGATGATAATTTATTTATTTTTCGAAAAATCATCGTTTTATTTTCCATTAAAGAAAATAAAAGAGAAACTTTTTAGTCTCGCAGATTTACTACCGCCCGGGAAGATTTTAAAAGCAAAGGGTAGAAATTCCCCAGCGGACCCCCTTTCATCCCTTTAATAAAACTATTTACATTTTAACTGTGGCGTCTGTATACGATGTAAAATAATTTATTGTACAAAGTAATAAAAAAAAAATTAAGAAAAAAAAACAAACAAACATACTGAGAGAGAGAGAATGCGAACGACGAACAAACAAACAAACTAAATATTTAAAAAAAAATTCCACACAACAAGCAGTATCGTAATGAAAATGAATTTAATTATGTAATAAGATTAGTGTGATGTGTTAATTAATTGTATAATTAGTACTTAGATGATGCGGATGGAAATTTATATTATTTAAATGATTGTGAACCAATAATATTGTACCATAAAAAGCAGTTGTATACGTTTTTAAAGCGAATAATGTAAATTTCTCGACGGTTTCAAGCAAGCGCAGTGATAGAGATATGTACGGTTTATTATATAAAACGAATACGAATAAAATTTGGAAACGCGCTTCTGCCCAAAAATAAGCGACAAAGTAAACGTATACGATGATTTTTATTAGCGGCCCCTTAATACAAACCCCACCCACCCCACAACAAACAAAAACAAACAAAAAATTTACAATAACGATGTTGTTTCTTATCGGTGTTATTGTTTACGGTGTCATTTATTTTTGTATGGAAGTGGTGGCTAGGATTTTTTAACGAGGCGATATTGTTCTGTACATTCCAGTTCCGTTGTATATTGTACCATTATGTGTAATTAAAGGAGCGGTCAATGTAATTTTATGGGTTGTTTTATTTATTTCCTTCTTCTACTATCTGTATCTCATACTAGACAACAAAATTATGTAATTTTAGAAACCAAAGTTAATTTTCAAATAGATACAAAAATAATAATACCTTACAACATAATTACAACAACGGCTATAGAAATTATTATTTTTTTTTATATATTATGGTCGGCAAGACATAGACGAAAGATGACTCAAAATTTGGATTTGGACCCCTATTGGTCAGTACCCGCAATTAATTCGCTGTGCGGATTTATAGAGGACAAGTTCACACCGATTATTCTACTTCCATATATAATATTTTATGTTTGTAAATATCAAAAATGTGGCATATTACGTTATCAAATGTATATGTAAAAGTATTCAAATATTTTAAATTTTTCATTATTTTTATAATTTTTCCGCGATTTTTATACAAATTTGTGTGCATAGTATTGCAAATAAATTTTTCAGTATCAGGACAATCAGAGATTTATAGTTGAGCTTTTTAAAAACAAGAAAATGATAGTGGTAATACATTTCTCAACACGAGTGAACGAGTGTGAACTTTTTCATATTGCGATGTAATTAATTATCCAAAATAATCATAATATTTTTGTTATTATTATATTTAATTTATATAGGCTCATACAGGGTGTCGTTTTAAATCAATAAAAAAAACGCAATATTTTTGTGAATACTGGCGATATTTTTATTTTAATTTAAAGCATTCTATTATTACTTGAATCGTTGGTGGAGCCTCGGCGTAGAATTTATCTTTAACATAGCCCAAAATAAAAAAGTCTAATGGTGTTAACAGAGCCGGTACGGGTTATACAGCCGCCCCCGTGCGAACCTACTTTTCGCCACCATATTAAATAAATAAATAACTAAATTTGCATATATATGTTGCTGTAAATAAATAAAGACCTAATTAATTTTCTTTAATTTATTTATTTATTTATTTTCTCAACAGACATTAATCTAGTAACAGAGAAAAGGAAACAGAGAATTGTTACATCATTAATTTAAAGGTTTTAGAACATTGGTAATTCTCTGTTTACATCTGCAGGTTTAATATTAGCTGTTATTCCTGTTGCTCTTGCAAGCCCGAATATAAAATGTAAATAACCTCCCCCAAGGCTCTGGGTAGTTAAATCACACGTCCAGGAAATTTGTCACTTCATTAGCGTTGTGACATGCTGACAAAAAACGACATCCACGTCCATAGCATGAATATTAAAAAAATGTCTAGGTCTATGATTTCTCGAAATGACCGCCGAAATCGTGCAATTTTACACCATTGGACTTTTTTCTTTGATGCTATGTTAAAGATAAACTCTACGCCAATGCTTCTCCAACGATTCAAGCACTAAGAGAACATTTCACAGCTATTATTCACGAAATATCGTAACTAAAATAGCATTAGTAATAGCATAGATAATGATATATTTCATCAAACATTTTGTTCATATAAAAAGATTGTAAGCACTGTAGAGTTAAGTAACTATACAAGATAGAGATAAATAACATAGAGATCCAAACCACCAACCACGACCAACTGCATCTCTCGATACCAGGACCAAGTGGGGCATCCTCCGAGTTCTTGCAGAGAGAATCAATTCTTTTTGTGTTATTATCGATTATATTTAATTATTATTATTATTATATATATATATATATATATATATATATATATATATATATATATATATATATATTAATGTATTATTTTTTTTTTCAATAAATATTTTAAAAAAAAGTTAATTTAGGTATGATGTATGTATGCCTGATGTATGTATGTGCAACGTTAAATTTTCTTCTTATATATGTTGTTCTGAAATGGTTGTAAACCTGTAGATAAATAAATCTATTATTATAAATATAGCGAAAATATGCGAATGCGTGAAGTGAAAATGATGAGGTATAAGTCGGTGTCTAGGGCGCAGGGCTAATTGAATGGCTAGCCAAGTCTCCAGATTTGACACCCTTCGGTATATTTTATTATTATTTTATTTAATTCTATTATTACATATTGCTTATCATTCAGATATTATTATTCATAATATGTTTAAAGAGGAAAGTTTACATAACACGCCCAACGGATTTAGAACACGAAACGCAAAATAATATTTAATTAAACAATAAAAAGCTAAAATATATGCTCAAACTGTGCACCATCTACAGTCTGACAATGAGTTAATCGAAGAACAAATTAATTTTCAATCATATCTGGAGATTTCAAATTGTACTTCAGAACGAATCCTCGCCCTTAAGTTAGGCGAAGACCTAGAGTTACTAATGAAGAGGTACTGCAGGTAATGGGGAAGGAAAGAGAGATATTTCCAAGAATTAAAACCAGAATACTCCAACATCTTGGTCATGTTATGAGAAATGCCCGGTACAAGATTTTGCATCTCATAATCCAGGGGAAAATAAGTGGCTGTGCAACCCCCGAGAGTGATTCGGATGTACCTCGAATCAACCATTTAAAGCAGCAGCCAATAAGGTTTAGATTATTATGATGATCGCCAAGCTTCGTTGAAGACGACACACCAAGAAGAAGAAGACATATACAACAACGAAAACAGGATTTCATATTGAAATTTTAACTCGGCGAAATAAATCAATAAAGGAGATGAATAAAACTACTATGTTTTTTACCACTTATTTAATTGTTTAAAAAAACTAGTTTCGCCTAAGCTCTAGGCATTGTCAAGTTTTACCCGATGACTGACTTGACAATGCCTAGAGCTTAGGCGAAACTAGTTGTTTTAAACAATTAAATAAGTGGTAAAAAACATAGTAGTTTTATTCATCTCCTTTATTGAAAATGAATTTCCACGTAGTAGACGCCAAAACCATTACATTTCTCAGCGAAATAAATTAGTTAGTAGAATTTTTATATCTTTTTTCACATATCCATCAATATTACTTATTATTTTATGCGTTCTATCTATGTACATAGCTGTGGATATAAAGCATTATTATTATTATTACTACAGTGTGCACCCAGCTCAGTGGCCGAGTGGTTACAGGCTTCGTCCGCCACGCCTGGGTTGGAACCTCATCGGGGTGAGTTTTCGCGAAGCATATTTTACATTTTTTTCAGAGGTTTTCTGTGAATTTAAGGGAAATACCGGATAGTTAAACACCTTTGAACTTCTCTCTTTGCCGGCGGAAAAGTCACATGGCTGATTATTTTAAAAATTTGTTATTATAGTAATAGTTTTTGCTTGATAATTGTTACTTGTGAATTATTGTCTTTATTTTTTGGCATATTGTAGGTATTTGTAAAATAATAAAAAAAATTAATATAACTTAGATGATTTTAATATGTAAATGTAAATGTATCATATATGTATTATTCATACCTGCTAAATTAATTATTAAATGTTACTTTGTGACCTATGTAAATATGCTTATGCAGCATATTAATATTAATAAATATCTATCTATCTATCTAAGTTTGTATTTTGGCAAATATATTTTAATACACTCGCTTTCATCAAACCTTTAAAACAACCATTAATGTTAATAAGTAAACTAGTTTTTTAAATTTTAGTAGATTTGTTCTATGATCGATTAAAATAATTTCCCATACTTATTTGAATCTGAAATACTTGGATTTGAACAGATAGTGCCATCTACTGCTTTCCAGAGAACTACATACAAAGGCAGTGATGGCCGCCGCATTTAGTTCAGCTAAATACTATTAGATGGCACTGCCAGTATTAAATTAGGAAAAAAATGTATTTAAATTTATTCTAATCACTAGATTTTTATAATGAATTAATTGTTATCATTTAAACGCCATAGAATAATGTAAGATTATTATTTCGATCAATTCAATCAATTAAATGACGAGAAAGGTGGAATATATCATATGTAATGTAATGTATCAAGGAAATTGTTAAAACTAATATTACCAAATTTATTGCGCGAACGGTTTAAATAGTACTTTTATATATATATATATATATATATATATATATATATATATATATATATATATATATAAATATATATATATATATATAGTGAAGTACTTCTTGCCATTGTCGGAAATTAAATTAGAGAAATTATTATTAAATAGTATTAATACAAAATGTATAACTATATCTTTTTTCTTAAACCAGGTCGATTTTCAGGGATGCGGTGAATAATTTTTAATCTGAAAAGGTATCGCCCACTTTTTAAAATACTTTGGGAACCTATGGTCTATACCAGGTGTGGCCAAAATGTAGACCGGAGTCGACCAGTCGCCCGCCTAACTATTTCTAGTAGCCCGCTGGTCTGATATGTAGATTTATTGTTATTAATTAACTAATTAGTTTGCGGGAAGATATAATTCTCTCTTATTAAAATAATTAGATATTTTGAATATGTATTACGATTATCTAGATTATTTTAAATTTAAACTTACGTTTGGCTTTAACTTACTATTTTTCTTCGGTGTTTCATCACATTACATTGAAAGCCATTTTATATATTTTCGTTTATAATAGGGGTATCCGCTAATAAACATATCGCTATTATTGTTGCTTCGGCGGAAAAGCCTCACGACTGATAGCTCTATAAAAATAGAAGTTTTTTTGTTGCTAGAGTTGTTTATAGGGATATCAATTGATACCTAACTATTCCGAGTCGCCCGCAAGTCTGATATGATACACATAAAATTATATTCAATGTCTTTACATATAATCATAGTTGATAAATACAAAGTTTTAAATTCGTATCGAATTTTTGTGTAGCCTTTTTGGGGTGTTAAACCGGAAAATTCCAAAATCAGGGGTAATCAAACCACGGTGTTCAGGCTATAAGTTAAACACGCTACCCTATAGAACAGAGGTGGCCAAAACTTCGACCGCGGTCAACCAGTCGCCCGCCTAACTATTCCTAGTCGCACGCAAGTCTGATATGATAGACATATTACATATTGTTTTATAATAATTAAATTAATTTCTCTTATTAAAATATTGATATATTGAATATGTATTAGTATAATCTATGTTTATTTTAAATTTAAACTTACGTTTAGCTTGTAATTACTATTTTTCTTCGGTAATTTCATCACTTCACATTGAAAGCACTTTTATACATGTTCGTTTATAATAGGGGTACCCTCTAATGAACATATCGCTATTATTGTGGCTAGAGTTGTTTATAGGAATATCGAATGATATTGCTGTCTTTGTCGTACATTAAGAACACGCTATTTCTGTCTCAAATATTTCATAATGGCCGACGACGATGCGAAAACAAAAAGTTGGTAATGAAGCCTGCGTTTACGGAAAAAGGCCAATTTTTGTTTCAAACGCATTTATTATACAAAATGGCTTTCAATGCATGCATTTACACTTACTTATAACTCAAATGTGTTGTAAATGTATATAAGTAATGAATTGTTTCGGTATAATAGTGCGATATGTGTAGATTGGATTAAAAATAATGGAATATGAAGATATATATAGTGGGGTTTCAGCCTTATATGTAAGTTTTTTTTATAGTATTTTATAATACTATAACCTTCAATGAATTACTTATTTTCTTATCATTACTTAATACATACAATGTTGGTATACTGTTTTGTAAATTATATGTGGCGACATATAATTTACAAAATAGGTCGCCCAAAGGCATCAAAAGTTTAGCCACCACTGGTCTCTACCATAATTAAAGAACTTATATGATTCATGTGTATGGTACAATAGAGATAATTGTGTACATAGCAATACTAATTAACATACTTATCAACATGACATGAATAACTGTCTGTTGCAGTTACTATTGATTTTCATAATTAAAGAAAATAACATGTTTCCCAATGCCCTAAAATAATAATTAAGAAAATATTTTTCATGTACTAAAACAATAACAAACCTATTTAGATTTTGTAATTTTCGCAATTTTTATGATAAGGTTTTAGTATATATATTGCTGTCTATTCCAATTAAAATCATATTGTTCACTACAACAGTAACATAAACAACCAATATGAAGGTAAGTGTGAACACTTTTTATGGGGTTTGATATAATACAATATATATTTGCATAAAAAATAATTTAAGTAATGTGCTGTATTATTTAAATTATTATTCATTTGATTTTCATAGAGGGAAAACGAAATAACAAATGGGAAAGCAACAATTGTTAATTAGTGTGTACTTTTCAATGATATTTTAATATAAATTGGTTACAGTACCAATTGAAATCCTGTACAAGAAAGTGTAATGGATAAGATTGTACAGGATTTAAATTGGTTACAGTACCAATTTAAATGCTGTACAACAAGAAAGTCAGTCCATGCGGGTTGTAATTTTTATATTTTTAATGATAAATAGTTTTAATTTATCATTAAAAATACAACCCTCATAGACTGACTTTCTTGTTGTACAGCATTTAAATTGGTACTGTAACCAATTTAAATCCTGTACAATCTTATCCCTTACAATTTGTGACTGGCTATCGACCTTCGGGTACTTTTTTCGTGTATTAGTGTATGTATACATAAGTATTGCTACTACAAAAAACGTCGTTAACAATATTTATATTTTTTACAAAAATAGTAATATTCTATCATTACTATTTTTGTAAAAATTTAAAATGTCTCTCCCATAGTCAGGATAATTCATGACAATTTCATCTGAATTCTATCATTACTATTTTTGTAAAAATATAAATATTGTTGACGACGTTTTTTTTGTAGTAGCAACACTTACGTATACATACACTAATACACGAAAAGAGTACCCGAAGGTCGATAGAATAAAGATAAAGATAAAGATTCAAATGCATAAAGTGAAGAAAAAATTGTTCGAATCATTGAATTGTTTCAATGATTCTAGCTGTATCTCGAGCTAAACCGAAAAATACTAAGTAATGCAACTTTCTAACTGGGTAGAAATAGAAAATATTACTTTGTATATAAACCACTAGGGATTTTGTGAATTCATTCTCAATAGCTGAGGTATACTGATGAGGTCTAACAAGATCGAAATCTAGATATGTAGATTGGTAAGAGTTGAATTCACACTTATATATTTTGAAAAATACTACTGGATTAGTAGTTAGATAGTTATAATTTATTTAGCTAGAAGTTAGTATAATAAAGAAATCTATTGCACTAACACGCAGGTCCCATGTAAAATCAGTATACAACATACTGGTATCGCTTAGTAGCGTCTTCGTGTTAAAGTAGTCTTATAATTCTAACATTATTATTTTTAATGTTACTATTTTTGTTATGAAGATATTAACTAATACGATTGTTTGTTGTATTTTCAGGTCACCACACTCGCATTTTTAGCATTTGCACTATTCTTAGCGCATTGCACTCTAATAAATTCAGAATCTGCCGATATAGTAATAAAGCATGAAATACCAATTGGAGTAGAAGCCGGTTCAGAAGTAGTTCTATCGCGCAAACGACGGTTTCTAGGTTTTGATATTTTCCCAGACTTTGGCTTTTCGGATATTCTCTTTGGAGGTTTCGGACCTGTATTTGGACCTGGATTTGGGCCCGGATTTGGACCTGGATTCGGCCCACCAGCGTTATTCGGTGGCCCTAGCTTTCTCGAGATTATTTTCTGCACCATATTCTTTTTCGCGTGTTGGTAAAATAATTAAATAATCTCATCAAATGTAGTCAGAATTTTGTAATATATTAGACAAATGTTGTTATTAGCTATAAATAACTATTATCTGGGAAATATAGATTGATATAAGTGAAATTTGATGTTCATTTTACCTTTCCCAGTTTAAATATCAATTAAAAAGAAAGCTCTGAAAAACTAACAGGAGAAATATTCTTCCTAATTTCACAAGTATGGAAAGAAGAAAATCTGGGAAATATAGATTGATATAAGTGAAATTTGATGTTCATTTTACCTTTCCCAGTTTAAACATCAATGAAAAAGAAAGCTCTGACAAACTAACAGGAGAAATATTCTACCTAATTTCACAAGTATGGAAAGAAGAAAAAAAAAAGCCACATAAGGGGTTAGGTGGAGACTTAAAACAGCGTATTTTTACTGATTTGTTTTTAATATATCTAATGAAATATTTTATTCAAACAAATTCAGCATATCAAAGATACATATTTAACAAGTACTTTGTGAAATTTTCATTTAAAACTTCAGCCATTGGCACCTCATTTTCCTTGACCTCTCAAAAAACAGTATAAAAATATATGTTTGCATAAATAATAATTTAAATAATGTGCTATATTATTTAAATTATTTTTCATTTGATTTTCATAGAGGGAAAACGAAATAACAAATGGAAAAGCAACAATTGTTAATTAATGTGTACTTTTCAATGATATATTAATATAAATTGGATACAGTACCAATTTAATTTCTCTCGCCATAGTCAGGATAATTCATGACTATTTCATCTGAAATTAAAAAACGATTTTTTTTTCTGTTAGAAGATGTATAGAGCTCGTGTTTGAACCAAAGAAAAAACAATAAATTGCAAATAAGTTTTTTTAGCGATGTTGTGAACAAAATGTCTAATTTTTTTGTCTAATTTTCACCACGAATTGTCTCATAAAATAAGTTGTCATAGAAAAATAAAAAGTACTTCGTTCAAGCACTTGATATTGTTATTTTGAAGAAATGAGAAAAATTTTAACAAGATCGGTTTATAACTTTTGGAGAAATCATGACTACCGACTTCTAAAATAGAGTTTCAAGAAAAACGCGATTGAAGTTTTATATTGAAATAACATGCAGAAAATATTTTGCAAATAAATGAATAAAAATCTCGGTAAAAATTTACAAACACTCATAACCTTAGAGAAACCTCGTGGCTCAAGTAGCAGCAATCAATTAAAATATTTAAAAATAAATTTTAAAGTGAAAGCAAGCGAGAAATACAGCTAATAACTAAGCAGCTATAATGGGTGGACATTCCGAAGGGTCTATTTCTTAGAATTTTACTCTGATGGATTTAAAACTATCCGAGAATATTCTAGATATATTGTACTAATTAATAAGACAAAAAAAATATATCAATATTTTGAAATTTTTAAACCCACCTAACCCCATAATACAGCCATCATACCCATAAAACGAAGATAGAACGATATGTCAAAACTCCAGCAGAATTTTGCTATTAATAATAAAAATAATAATTAAATTCAACATAATCATTTAAAAAGAGGTCATGTGTTGCGCATCGAGCAATTAATTAGAAATAGCATTGTTTTATTAGAATTTCCCTAAGGACACTTACTCAATGATAAATTATAGTAATAGGCACTATCATATAAAAACTATCGATGTGTCGGGAAATTATTTATGTCAATTTTATATATATAATATATATATAAAGTATATGAATGTATACGAACATATGAAAGTATATAAATACAGTTGTATTTAACATTCTTGATTTATTCAGTGCACTTCCAAAACATATTAAATCTAAAAAGTCTCTATACGGACAATATTACTGACAGTACTAGGACTGACAGTATTATTGACCGTGTATGGTGCCTTTAACTCTCAACTATTTGAAGTTATCTTTATATTGTTTCATATACATATTAAAGGCCCTCGTTGACGAATTGCACATTTTAGTAGAATAATCCTGAATATGTGCAAACTTCACAAGAGAAGAACCTTAATTTTCTATCTGTATCTGAATGTCATTTAATCTGATTGTAGAAATTTATGTTTATCACCCACACCTACCCTCATAACGCTATAATACATACCCCTAAATAGACATTGTTGTGATAACTTCATACTAGCTCCTGTTTATTCGTCAAACGATAACCTTTCACTCTTGCAGGGCGGAGTGGGAATCCGGGCCCGTAACGCGCTGCAATAAATTTCATACGCGATAAAGCGACGAGCCGTGTATTTTACTACAGCCGAAGCAATGGAAATTCCAATTCTCCAGCGAAGTCCCCGTTTACAGTCGGGGGATAAACACAAGCGCCGGGCTGAAATTTGCATTTGTAAAGATGACTAGAGCTCCTGTTGCTCATCATTACAAATAGCCGCCTGTTGTTTGAAATTAAGTGCGAAAAATAATAGACACCATCAAAAATAAATGGTGTTTTACTGACTTGGTTATTTATTGCTATCTTCTTCTTCTTATTGTGCGACCTCATTACTGAAGACTTCACCATATCGCTTCCTATGTCCGGCCATGTGGAACAATTGTCCGTTTCGGTCCAGTTTCGAATATTGCGTAACCAAGATTTATTTCTTTATTAAAATTTAAATCGAAACGCGACAATATGATTAAAGGATATAAATTTATTTTGATAACAGATTATTGTCGATAATAAATAATAGACACCATCAAAAATAAATGGTGTTTTACTGACTGAGTTATTTATTGCTATCTTCTTCTTCTTATTGTGCCACCTCATTACTGAAGGTTGGCGACCACCTCACCATATCACTTCCTATGTCCGGCCATGTGGAACAATTGTCCATTTTGGTCCAGTTTCGAATATTGTGTAACCAAGATTTATTTCTTTATTAAAATTTAAATCGAAACGCGACAATATGATTAAAGGATATAAATTTAATTTGATAACAGATTATTGTCGATAATAATAATAGAGAACCTTCAACACCAGGTAACCACAACCATCTAGAAAATGGTCGCCGAACAAATAGAGAAATCCAAATTGTTTTATTTGTTGTTTTTGTTGTTGTAAAAATAGTAATGTATGTATATGCATAAAAAATATAATAATAAATATATGTTATCTATTTGCCATTTACCTTTCGGTGTAGGCTATTGCATCATAATAATCATTTCTTAAAAAAAAATTAAAACTATTTAAGATGATTTTCAGAAAACATGATACAATAGGCGAACGACCAATGTTCTTCTGCCCTATTGTCGATATTTTATTCAACCTTAACCCCCTTCTGCATATTTATTTACAAACTTTGATAAATATTAACATTGAGAAATATGTTTGAAATAAGGATACATTTATGTATAAAGTGCAGCCCTTGAATTTTACCCTGACCGCGTAGTGAAAAACATAAAAGTCATTATTATATTATAAACAATAAAATATTAAAAAACTTTTCAGTACAATTAGGTAAATTGTAAGTTTAAGAACAATTAAATATTAATAATTATTAGAACAATCAAAAACAATTACAATCGTAAATATAAAAATTAGTATTTTTTACGCGTATTACATTTTTCATATATTTTATTCCTTTTGAAATAATTAGTTAATCTGCAGGAATTAATACTAGTGGCCCATAGCAATAGGGCATGGGTAAAATGCAGTGGCTTATTAGTGGGCCCCATGAAAACTGAAGACGGCTCCGGAGAATGCACCTCCCAGCTGTTTTGCTACCTTTTAACGGCGTTTATGCCCTCTTTTGTAACACATCTTCTTTCATTTATAAATGAATATATTATAGTTTCATATTCATGTAAACAAATGTATTCTGATTAATTCATCTCAAGGTCGATCGTGGCAAATGTACGTCGTTGCACTGACCGATCGATAGCCTATGAAGGATTCCCAAAACACCGCTCAGCTGTTCGGCGCCTATAACGGTTAAGATCAAATGTTCATTTGCGTAATATTTGGGCGCGAGTAAAGTCCCCTATACCAATTCCGGGAAATATGTTTAGCGTATATAATAACTGCGAGCAATCTTCATATAATCATAATTCAACAACCGATTCAAATAGAGAAACGTTACCAACAATAATTCACAGTAAGTAATCTATATTAATTAATTAATTACTATTATATATATATATGTATATATATAATATACAAAAATATATCGACGGTGGAAAGGTAAAACGTTATAACCCTTAATTATGTCTAAAACGGCGTAGGGCATTTTTGAAATGTTTTGTAAAAATACTTGTTTTATCTATTTATTTTCCAGATAATGAAACTAGTGATTGTTTGTACTCTCATGGCACTCGCCTACAGTATTCCCATAGAAGATGATTATTATGCCCAACAGCACGACTACACAGACGTGGAAGATCTTGACGACACATACGAACTAGAAAATATTCCTGTATATAGACCAAAGAGGTTTGTTTCGAAAGTTGCTAATGAAAACAAAGGTTTTAAACCTCCAGGCCAGTACGAGCCTCCAAAACAGCAGACTATCATTACGCCTCATATTTATAAAGATTCAGGGACTACAAACGTTGGTGTGGCTGGTGAACATAATCGGGATAAGTTTGATGTAAATGGGCAGTGGAATAAAAACATTGCTGGGCCTGGTAGAGATAAGGCGAATTGGTATGTTGGAGGGGCTGTTCGTTTTTAGAAATTACTTTATGTATTCGTTATAAATATTAACAGCAATGACAAGGATTTTTTAATGTTATGTATTAATTTAATATTATTTATTGATTTTTATAATAAAAATTTGATAAAGAAAGATATTGAGTTATTATCCTATTAAAAAACGTTATTTAGTGTTAATAATCCTAGTGTTATGCAGACTTACAAATATTGACAGTAATGGCAAGGATTTTTGATCGCTATGTATTAATTTAATATTATTTATTGATTTTTATAATAAAAATTTAATAAAGAAAGATATTGAGTTATTATCCTATTAAAAAACGTTATTTAGTGTTAATAATCCTAGTGTTATGCAGAGTTACAAATATTGACAGCAATGGCAAGGATTTTTGATCGCTATGTATTAATTTAATATTATTTATTGATTTTTATAATAAAAATTTAATAAAGAAAGATGTTGAGTTATTATCTTATTAAAAAAGTTTATTTAGTGTTAATAATCGTAGTGTTATGCAGAAAAACATAGAACGTGCCAAATGCCATATATTTATAGGGAAAAACAATTTAATTGCCAATGAAAGAAATCTAGTTTTTTTTATAATTTTTTAATAATAAATATTGTTTGACATTATTAAAACTTTTACTTTAAAACATCCTCCTTTGTACTCTTACAAAAACACAAAGCCATTTTAATTATTTATAAATTCTTCGTCTCTAGTCTCTATTATCTTCCCTGAAATATGGTAGCATATTCTTCTTCACATCTAATAAGTTGTTTGTATACGGTTTTGATTCATTTTAATGGTAACCCCTTGAGAACTTTACAGGTGCTCGCTCCATGGTTTAGATTCATTACATATTGTTCTTGTATTCCATTATATTGTTCAATATGACAAAATAAATAATGAGAACTAAAACGTAGCGAAATACCAATTATAATAAAATACTGTACAATATTATACAGATAATTGTGTAGATGTGAAATTCTGTCAAATAGAGATATAATTCTTACAAATAAATGATTACTATGATAAATATATTCTCTTTGTATGTAAATTCTACATTAGCGATTCAAGATAACAATTGGTCGCAATGTGAAAGCATTTTATATTTATATTTCATATATAAGCCAACGAAGGATGAAAACGTGCTAAATACGGCCGCTGCAATCACCCCAGCCTTCATTAACATCACATTTATCAGCTTTAAATACTCATTGAGGTATTAGTGGCCCTTTCTTTTGCAAGATCAAGTCGGACCTTAATGGGAACCCTCGCAGGACTGCTTTTATTCCTTTCATTCCAACCTTAATTCCTACAAATGACCTTGTTTCATTCGTGCCCCATTTATATTTCTCAACGCAGCATTTTATGTCTAAATTTGACCTTTTCCTAATTTTTAATTCTATAATTAATTTAGTACTATTAAATTATTCTAATATGCTCCTTTTAACAAACCAAAATATGTATTTTTATAAAAAAAATTAATCACTGTAATCTGTAAATGGTTTGTTAATAAAGTTATTATTATTATTATATAGTTTCTAAATTATTTATTTTTATAGCCTAGTCATATGTACTGTTTCTATGTTAGTGGTTTTGAAACACATTCTTTAATATACTATTTTCGTATTTTATAGACGTGCATGCATTATTTGCATATGATTTACTTTTATGTTCCTCTATAAAACCGAAACTTGATCTCTCTTGGGAAAATAATATCGCGCAGGACTACATTTTCACGTTTATTAAAACTGCAATTATTCTCAGCAGTATATTTATTTACGACTGATAAAAAGCGCGCTCGGCATAATAAATTCGGAGATATTTCTGGAGACGCGTAAAAAAAAAATGCTGCGCAGATAAGCGCCTAGTGGGTGTATGTAGGTCAGCAGGTGTATTAAAAATTCTTGCCGCTTGGCTCGGTGTAATTGTGTCGGCTCTAGGGGTGCGTTTGATGAGGCGATTGTGCCAGCGGTGGTGTTGTGTTCCGTTTGATGGCTTTGCGAGAGGCGCAAACTGAACAGAGAGCAGACACGTTGGCTGAATGTGTTATTGTGCAGCTAATCTGGGCAGGTGGTTTTAATCCTGTTTGCTAAGCATACTAGGTGTTGTGATATATAATATTTGAATATTGTTGGTTTTAAGCCGTAAAAATAACACTGGAGAAAGCTAAAAATGTACACACATTTGGTTTTTCTATAAACCGTTTTTACATATAAATATAATTCTAACTTCTAACATTTAAATAGAAGCATATTTGAAAAAAATCTTTGAAATTACAATAAATCGAAATAGTATAAACAACTTAATTATGTGTCTCTTAATATATATATATATATATATATATATATATATATATATATATATATATATATATATATATATATATATATATATATAATAAAACTTTACTGGCATTAACAATCCCCTACACAGTATGTAATAAACTTAAACACAAACAAAAATTATACATCTTTTAGTATCCTTACAACAATACGATAGCCGTATATATAGATATTATAATCTATATCTATAGACAGTTTTTCTTTTTCAGATGGCGTCACCATTTCTCTCTAGAGATAACGTTGCTTTACATTAGTTTATATAATGTATTCGCTATTTATATATAAATATGTTGAGAATAATAGAATATATAAATGTAATTATATTTTACATTCCTCGTGCAGCGTTCGTGTTCTCGTCGACTGAGTTTCGCGGTGGAAAATTATAAATCACTGCCGGGTACGTGGGGGGCTCTTGAAAACTTCTTGGGGCTCAAGCCCGGGCGTCCGGTCCGGCCATATATAAGCAATAAATTTAGCGGAAAATGAGCTATTATAACTTTATGAGCGGAGGGGAAGTTATATGCACTTAATTTTGGCAATGAAAAAAAACCCCATCGATTTTCAACAAGGCCTGAGGCATTATCTAACACGTTTTATATTCGATACGTTATTTATAGCGTCAGAAAGAAGAGGGTACTATCGATAGTAGTTTTCAAGCTATATAAGTGTTGTTTCCCAAACACCAGTACAGTAGACTTTAGGTTGAATATATTTATTTGTTCCATATGTAACATTTTTAGATTTATTTTAAATTATATATAGTAAATATTTTTAATAAAGGATATGAATAAAATTACTATGTTTTTTACCATTTTGTTAAACAAGTGGTAAAAAACATAATAGTTATTAATCAGTCATCTCCTTTATTGAAAATGAATTACTACGTAGTAGACGCCAACACCATTAATTTCGTAAACATTTTAATTTTAATTTGTAATTATAACCTTAGCTTAAGTTTTAATGTGTCTTTTTCTATTGTAATTTTGAACGATTTAGTCACAAATAAATTATATATTCTATATATCGACATTGAGATGACCTAACTACCAAAATGACAATTTTTTGGTTATAATTTATTCTTATGTATATTTTAACGCTCTTTTAATCCTTTTTTCGTTTAGAATAAACAAAATTATTCTTTTAAATAAATTGATAATATTAGACTCAAGGGTAAAATTTAAAATATTAATGTTTTATTTTTGACTCGGATACAATTATAACATGTTATATCAGCTAAAAATAAAACCAATATATAACTTATATATATACTATACTACTTATATATATATATATATATATATATATATATATATATATATCTATATATATAACATATTTGTGTAAAATCTTAAAATATTTGACAGCACAGTATAAATATTTTTTCATTACATGATTGTAACTGACTGCATCGTCCTGCTGTACACAGTACGAATGCACTTTGTAGTTAGATAATTGTATCATGGTCGATTCGAAGGCGGTTTTCATTACGTCCATGTCGCCGCTATTTGCGCAGCCACCCCCCGCACCGTTTACTCTTTCGCAGCTGTGGCCGGTGTGCACTAAAAGGTCCGTTGCAGTTTATTTAGCAGGACAATGGACAATATTTTATCGCCGTTGTATATTCAACGGTTTCAAAATAACCAGTTAGATAAACAAAATCAATCTATACGTTTGGAGCTCTGGGGATAAACAAATAGCAATAGGAAATTGTGCGTAAATTCAATATATTTTTGTATTTGTTATAAAACGATTTAAAATAATTTTAAAAAAAATTCTATATTTACGGTAATTGAATTTCATACAAACTCTTACCAAATATTAAATAGAAAATATTACAACCTACAAAATAAAATAACTAAGTGTACATATAAAATCAAGTGAAAATTTAAATTTCATTTGTATATATATATATATATATATATATATATATATATATATATATATTTCTTTTTTATTAAGGTATTGCAGTAATTAAAACGCTATTTTTACTAGAAGTACACTTTACTTCCTTTTGCCAATATTTCGTAGCTTAATTAGCTACTTCGTCAGGGCACGGAGTATGTGAAATAGCTATCGATCTAGATGCAGCATACAAAATGTATTGATAGGAAATTATTTATTTCAAAAATGGATTACGTTGAAATAATTTAAATTTGATATTATATATATCAAATTTGCAAAACTCTATAGCGTTTCTTTTATTTCAATGTTTCATTAGAATATAATCGCTCCAATTCAAGATTCTGCTACATTATCAGTCACAATGATAGCTGCAATTAATTACAAACATCATCATATTTAGCTGAGCTAATTTACCGCCTGGACGGGTATACCGATTCCCACTACAAACTCAAACGGGCACTATTGTTTAAACATTAACAGCAGCCCCAACTCACAAGCGCTCCGGCGTAACGTGGTGCGCTCTCTATTATTGTACGATGAGGGGCGGCATGGACAGACATTGTTTTACGGGATATTTGCGCTATGAAGCCTCGTCACTGTGGGCAACCAGCAAGAACGCCCTATATGTTCTGTTCGGCTTTAAACCACACACAATTATCAAATATAAATGTAGATTTTCAATAAGTTTTCAATTAAATTAACTCATCAATAAATCACAATCAATCTATTATGCCTTATAAACTCTTCAATAATGTTAGGATCCTGCTTATATATTTTTTTATTGCGTATGTAATTTAATTTGTTTTTACTACTTTTTACAAAATCCTCAAAGGTCCGAAATATTAGTGAACATCAACATGCCAAATCTTGATATCCTTTAATGGGATATTTCATTCAAAAACTTGCCGTAGTTATCAATGGTCTCCTCGGTTGCGCCTGATCTCATCCTCCACATCAAAACCAGAGAGATGTATGACTCTTTTATAGCGCGAATTGTGAAATTGTAAATTGAGTTTTAGTAAAAATTACTGAAAAATAGTATACAATTCATGCAAGTTTATAAAAAAGTACATATTTTATTCTCTGCTATGTCTTTCTTCTAGGATACATAACAAATAAATATAGTCATCAATTGTTATAAAATAAGTTTCAGTACCAACAGGAAAAATATTTTATTAACGTACCTAATTTGTATCCTATCTTTCACATAAATTATAGTAAAAGTTGTAGTTGTATTGTTATTGTTTTAATAAAATATGTTTGTAAAGTAATGTGATTCAAACTTCAAAGTTACGCCAAAAATACAATTTCTTGTTTAACAATTTCCACTTGTATTTCGTGATTTACTAACTTATTTTCACTACAGCTGCCAAGTTGTAGCAATATGCAATAGCTACAACTCGAGTTATAGCTGTTTTAATAAAATGTGTTTGTAAATTAATATGATTGAAATTTAAAAAAATCGCCAAAAATACAATATTTTGTTTATCATATTGAACTTGTATTTGGTGATTCAATAGCATGTTTTCACTATAGCTGACAAGTGGTAGCAATATTCAATAGCTACAACTCGAGTTATCGCTTTTTTAATAAAATGTGTTTGTAAATTAATGTGATTGAAATTTTAAAAAATCGCCAAAAATACAATTATTTGTTTAACAATTTCAACTTGTACTTGGTGATTCAACAACATGTTTTCACCCTAGCTGTCAATTTGTAGCAATATTCAATAGCTACAACTCAAGTTATAGCTGTTTTAACAAAATGTGTTTGAAAATAAATGTGATTGAAATTTAAAAAATTCTCCAAAAATAAATTTTTTGTTCAACAATTTCAACTTGTAGTTAGTGATTTACTAACATATTTTCACTATAGTTGACAAGTTGTAGCAATATTCAACAGTTACAACTCGAGTTATAGCTGTTTTAATAAAATGTGTTTGTAAATTAATATGATTGAAACTAAAATAAATCACCAAAAATACAATTTTTTGTTTAACATTTTCAACTTGTACTCGGTGATTCAACAATATGTTTTCATCCTAGCTGTCATTTTGTAGCAATATTCAATAGCTACAACTCAAGTTATAGCTGTTTTAATAACATGTGTTTGTAAATTAAGGTGATTAAAATTTTAAAAAATCGCCAAAAATACAAGTTTTTTGTTTAACAATTTAAACTTGTACTTGGTAATTTACTAACATGTTTTCACTATAGTTGACAAGTCGAAGCAATATTCAACGGCTACAACTCGAGTTATAGCTGTTTTAATAAAATGTGTTTGTAAATTAATATAATTGAAATTTAAGAACTTCGCCAAAAATACAAATTTTTGTTTAACAATTTCAACTTGTATTTGGTGATTTACTAACTTGTTTTCACTATAGCTGTCAATTTGTAGCAATATTCAATAGCCTTAACTCGAGTTATAGCTGTTTTAATAAAATGTGTTTGTAAATTAATGTGATTGAAACTTAAAAAAATCGCCAAAAATACAATTTTTTGTTTAACAATTTCAACTTGTATTTGGTGATTTAATAACTTGTTTTCACTATAGCTGTCAATTTGTAGCAATATTCAATAGCCATAACTCGAGTTATAGCTGTTTTAATAAAATGTGTTAATAAATTAATGTGATTGAAACCTAAAGAAATCGCCAAAAATACAATTTTTCGTTTAATAATTTCAACTTGTATTTGGTAATTCAATAACATGTTTTCACTATAGCTGACAAGTTGTAGCAATATTCAGCAGCTGCTGCTCCAGTTATAGCTCTTTTAATAAAATGTATTTGTAAATTAATATGATTGAAACTAAAAAAATCGCCAAAAATACAATTTTTTGTTTAACAATTTCTACTTATATTTGGTGATTTAATAACATAATTTCACTATAGCTGACAAGTTGGAGCAATATTCAGCAGCTGCTACTCGAGTTATAGCTCTTTTAATAAAATGTGTTTGTAAATTAATATGATTGAAACTAAAAAAATCACCAAAAATACAATTTTTTGTTTAACAATTTCAACTTATATTTGGTGATTTACTAACTTATTTTCACTATAGCTGTCAATTTGTAGCAATATTTAATAGCCATAACTCGAGTTATAGCTATTTTAATAAAATGTGTTTGTAAATGAATGTGATTGAAACTTAAAAAAATCGCCAAAAATTCAATTTTTTGTTTAACAATTTCAACTTGTATTTGGTGATTTACTAACTTATTTTCACTATAGCTGTCAATTTGTAGCAATATTTAATAGCCATAACTCGAGTTATAGCTGTTTTAATAAAATGTGTTTGTAAATGAATGTGATTGAAACTTAAAAAAATCGCCAAAAATACAATTTTTTGTTTAATAATTTTAACTTGTATTTGGTGATTCAATAACATATTTTCACTATAGCTGACAAGTTTTAGCAATATTCAGCAGCTGCTGCTCCAGTTATAGCTCTTTTAATAAAATGTATTTGTAAATTAATATGATTGAAACTAAAAAAATCACCAAAACTACAATTTTTTGTTTAACAATTTCAACTTGTATTTGGTGATTCAATAATATGTTTTCACTATAGCTAACAAGTTGGAGCAATATTCAACAGCTGCGACTCGAGTTATAGCTCTTTTAATAAAATGTGTTTGTAAATTGAAACTAAAAAAATCACCAAAAATACAATTTTTTGTTTAACAATTTCAACTTATTCTTGGTGATTTACCAACATGTTTTCACTATCGCTGACAATTTGTAACAATATTCAACGTCAAAAATCGAGTTGCAGCTGTTTTAATAAAATATGTTTATAGATAAATGTAATTAAAATTTGAAAAATTCGCCAAAAAATACAGTATTTTATTTAAAAATTTCAATTTGCATTTGGTGGTTCACCAACATATTTCCACTATTGCTGAAAATTTGTAGCCATATTCAACTGCTACAAATTAAGTTGTAGCATACATCTTCTTTTCATATAATTTTTAATAAAAACTCAATGCAATTTGACAACTCACGCCACTAAAAAGTATAGTAGTATCCTACTTTTACACTTTCAATCCACTGAAATTTGAGTTTGAACGACAATAAGATTATAAGATTATACTTTGTATAAGTGATTTCACCGATAGTGTTGCGGGTTATAAAATTATATTGAGTTTTTTTATTTATTTATTTATTTAGTATTATATATTAGGCTTTTACTGAATACTAGTCAATTGAAAGGCGTAGAATGTATTCATATTAATAATAATACTTTGTTGTTGGCTCTAAAGATTATTTTTTAGAAATTGATGCGCATAATTCATAGTAACTGCCATTTTAAACGTAAAATAGAAAGAAAATATTGATATTTAATATAATTATTTATTTATTTATTTATATACGGAGGCAGAAAGACCCGGGAAGCGTCGATAGCCCAATAAAGATTGTTATATTATTATATAAATATAATACGAAAGTATGATGGCGGCACGAAGAAGAAGCCGCTCCGTATCGACTCGTGATGTGGGTGAATTATCCACATACATACCAATGTGTGCATCGTGTGGAGATGCTATTGAGGATGATGTCACACAATGCAAGTTGTGTGATAAACACTATCACCAGCTATGTTTCAAATCGGAAGACAAGTTTGGAACACCGGCCTGTTTGAGATGCGAAAAAAACGGAATACAAAAGATAAGTCTTCATATTTTGCTATCCTTAAAAAGTGAAATTAAGCAGCTGAAATGTCAGGTAACTTCTCAGAACTATGAGCTAAGTACTAATAAACTGGCTATTAATAATATTACCAACGAAATTGATAAATTAGCAAAAAATGTAAACATCGTTGATTCTGTCATTGCAAATGGCAACACGAAGAAGATTCCTGTAAAATCAGTTGTGATTGAACCGAAGAAAATAAACAATGATAACATCGACAATGTCACAATAGCATCAACTAGCGGCGCACTTCCTAACTTATCTATGCTTCCTAAGACTAAACGCAGCTACGCGCAATCGGTTGCATATAAGGATAAATCCATTACAAATAACGTGCCACTTAAAACTCATGCACGAACAATACACGAAGAGAACAGTGATACAAAAATGGAAAATGACGATATACAAAGCCAGAATAACAATAAGTGGCATGAGGTCTCTAAATCTAGAGCAAGGAAGAATGTAATTGTAGGATCTGCCAAAAGATATAGCGGATTCGAGGCACCCAAGAAGCGAGCTTGGATATATATTGGTAATTGTGCAGAATCGGTAACAACGGACTTAATTATTTTACATTTAAAGATGGAATGCCCCGAATTAGAAGTAGAAGATATTGCTAAGCTTGAAACTAAAGGTAAGAACACTGCGTTTAGACTCTCCACTGATTTCAGAAACCTAGAAACAATTATGCAACAACATATTTGGCCTGAAAGAATTATAGTTCGGCGCTACAATCTTATGAAATCGGATATACCTAGAAAACCTGCCAACAATGCTTCTTCCAAATGACTACATGGCAACGTAATACATCCAGATAGAGTTGATAGTAAGGTACACAGTCTGTCACTATATTATCAAAATGTGAGAGGTTTGCGAACTAAACTAATCGATTTTTACTGTTCTTGTTTATCTGAAAATTACTCTGTACTAGCCCTCACGGAAACCTGGCTTTATGACTCAATCTGTAACAATGAGTTCATTGATGACCGATACATTATATATCGGACAGATAGATCGACAACGACTAGCACAAAAAGTAGAGGTGGTGGAGTACTCCTCGCTATTAAGAAAGATATCATATCAGCTGTCGTACCCTCTAGTGATAAATTCGAATCAGTAATTGTGAAGCTTGACTTGGAACCATCTTCATTCGTTATATGTTGTAGCTACATTCCCCCAAATTCATCGATGGATATCTATATGGACTACTTGAACATGGTTGAGAGTATCTTATCTAAATACTCTTATAGTAAAATTTTAATCATCGGTGACTTCAATCTCCCGAATATTACATGGATCGACGACGATGATTCTTGCGGATTGATACCAACCAATTTAATACATCCTAATGATGTATACTTCTGCGATACCCTTGGAAGCCTGGGATTGATTCAATTCAACTCTATTCCTAATGAGTTTGACGTGATTTTAGATTTATGCTTCTCCAACTGTGATATTTTATCTGTGACTACTTGTGCGCCCATTATTTCACCTGATCGCTACCATCCATCATTATGCATTGATATTCCCACCAAGGAATGTGAAATTGTAAAAACCAGTACCTGTTTTAAGCCTGATTTTAAGCGTGCAGATTACGGGCAGCTAAATAATTTCATCAGTAGCATTGATTGGACATTTGTATATAGCAATATTGATGTTGATAGTGCGACGCAAATATTTTATGACATTATTTACTTTGCAATTGATTTGTATGTGCCTAAAAAACGGGTAAGTTATAGCTGCTACCCACGTTGGTTTTCCAAGGAGTTAATAAACCTTATAAAATCTAAAAAAGTGGCGCATAAAAGGTGGAAATCTACTTTACATAATTTGGATTATCAAGCTTTTACACAATTAAGAGCTCAGTGCAAATCATTAACATTCATATGCTATAGAAAATACTTAGAAGGGATAGAACATCTAATACCCGTGAACTTGAAATCATTTTGGTCTTTTGTTCATAGTAAAACTAAATCTCATGGCATTCCAGTATCGGTTGAGTTGGATACGCTTACTGCGGTAACAGGGGACCACATATCGAATTTATTCGCAAAATACTTTTCCTCGGTTTACAAACCTAACATCGCTATTAATTCATTGTTTATGTCTGATATATCAGTTAACATGAATACAATTGATATTACTCAAGAGGTCGTACAAAATGCACTCTATCGAGTAAAAATTGATTGTGGTCCTGGACCTGATAGTCTGCCTCCTTTATTCATTCGTAATTGTAGTCATACATTGTTTATTCCACTACATAAAATATTCACTTTATCTCTTAGCACTGGTGTATTTCCTTATCAGTGGAAATCTTCTTTCGTAGTTCCTATTCACAAATCAGGTTCAAAATCCAAAGTTAGAAACTATAGGCCAATATCAATCATTTCAGTCATACCAAAACTTTTTGAATCGCTTTTGTATAATCAATTATTTGGAACTTTCAAAAACGTAATTACTGAAAATCAACATGGTTTTTATGCAACTCGGTCAACGCAGTCAAATCTGTTAATATATACTGACTATATAATGAAAACCATTGAAAGTGGCGGTGAGGTGCACTCTATTTATATGGACTTTAGCAAAGCGTTTGATTGTGTCAATCATTCTGTTTTATTACATAAGTTGCATACTTATGGCATAGGTAACCCGTTATTGCAGTGGTTTTCCTCTTATTTGAGTGGTAGGAGGCAGATTGTTAGGATTAATAATTTTGTTTCTGAACCAGTCGAGGTAACTTCCGGTGTACCTCAAGGATCGCACCTAGGCCCATTACTCTTTTCTTTATTTGTTAATGATATATCTGATATTATAAAGTGCCCGCACCTCTTATTTGCAGACGACCTAAAAATCTACAAAGCAGTTAAAAATAGAGATGATTGTGATGTTATTCAAAATGATTTAGTGACGGTACTTAATTGGTGCGTAAGTAATGGAATGGAGCTTAATATTGCTAAGTGTCACTTCATTTCTTTCTCTAGAAGCAAAACTCCCGTACATTACTCGTACTCACTTAATAATGTTCCACTACTCAAGGTAACTCGTATTCGGGATTTAGGCGTTTTACTGGATCCTAAGCTATCATTTAATTATCATATCGATCATATAATTAATAAGGCCAACAAGATGCTTGCATTCGTAAGTAGATGTACAATAGATTTTAGCAATATTCGGGCGCTTGTTGTTTTGTACAATTCATTAGTTAGATCTCATTTAGAATATTGTTGTATAATATGGTCACCAACATATAGGACACAAATAGATAGGCTAGAAGCTGTACAAAACAAATTTTGTAAATTAATTTCATTCAAACTAAGCAACACGGGAATATATTTGTCACCAGCGGAATCCTGTATTTATATGGGCCTAAAACCTTTAGAAGATAGAAGGAAGGCCCTGTCATGTACACTTGTTTTCAAAGTTTTAAACGGTATGGTGAATTCAGGGTGTTTGTTAAACTTAATAAGTATTCGCGTACCTTCTAGAGAATTAAGAAACTCAGAGTTTCTACACATTCCTTACTATAGAACCAATTACGGCCAGCATAGCGCCTTCGGTCGCATTGCACAACACGTCAATGAAATTTCTAACACCGTGGACATGACAGGGATATCCCTTGTGTCTTTTAAGAGTCAATTAAGGCATTACAATGCATAATCTGATTTGTATATATACATGTATGTTGTAAATGCTAATAATAGCGTTAATAAATAAATAAATAAATAAATATATATATATATATATATATATATATAAATATATAATTTGATGTGTCGGTTATTGCCTATATTAGGCTACTAACTTCTAATTAATTGAGATAACTCTAAAAATTTTTAGAGTTATCTCAATTATATATATATATATATATATATATATATATATATATATATATATATATAAATATACGAGAAACCCAATCAATACTTGTATATTAAATTTCAAAAAAATAAGTCTATATAATTACATAAAAATATACAAAACTAGCGCAAACAAAGCACAAACCTCCAAGCAGTGAAAACAAAACTGTATTGTTAAAAAACTATTTGATAGTAATTACTTGAATTAAATGAATTTAAATTCCTGCTAAACTAAATCATTAGTCGAGCTATAGTAGTTAGCGATATTGTTTGAGCGTTGCAAGCATCAAGTTCCGGCACACTTTAGCCTCCACGCAATTTATTATCGTAATGAAGCGGTCATTCCCCATAATTGATGTAAATAATTCACGCAGACGGGCCTAATTACCCGTTACTTATGCCAGAACATCGATTCCCAAGAGCGGTTAGAAGGTTAATCTGCTCCCGTGGCGCTGCTGCAATCTCTTCGACAAACCGCTTAATATTTATTGCAATTGCGCACACATTGTCAGCAACAGAGTTGTTGTAATATCGTGCAATATTCATAAGCTTGAGGAGTAATTAATGTAGTAATTTTGAACCGTATAAGATTTTACAGGGTTATAATGAAGTTTCTTAATGTTATAACGTTGATATCATGTAAGTGTTTTTTTTATTAAATTTATTATACCGTATTTTCATAAATGTTGGGTTTTGGTATTTAATTTACGGCACTAATTTTGGTTGTAACCTGCTTACAAATAACAGATTCAGCCGTAAACGTGCGAATTTTGTTTTAAATATCGTTGCTTATCTCGTAAAAGGATGGCTTTCAATATAATAGTACATCTGGTTTCGTTTGTTTTCAGTCCTCAGTCCTCGATTATCAGTTTTCACAGTCCTCAGTCTTCATAGTCCCCAGTCTTCACAGTTTCCAGTCTTCAGAGTTTCCAGTCTTCACAGTTTCCAGTCTTCACAGTCCCCAGTCTTCACAGTACTCAGTCTTCACAGTCCCCTATATTCACAGTCCGCAGTCTTCACAGTCGCCAGTATTTACAGTACACAGTCCCCAGTCTTCACAGTACCCAGTCTTGACAGTCCTCAGTCTTTGCGGTCCCCAGTCTTCACAGTCTCAATACGAAGAAATTCTAGACATTAAACTTTTCGACAAAAACTTTTTCTTTAAAATATCGTAAAAAATTAATTTTGGAAATTAAAACCAAATGATTATATAATTCTATCTGGCACTTATTTAGTTTCAAAATAAAGTATTATTTGTTGATTTTGGTCAAATAATCACGTCTCAACACAGGAAATTCAATACAATGCGCAGTCCTCAGTCTTCATAGTCCGCAGTCTTCATAGTCCTTAGTCTTCACAGTTCGCAGTCTTCACAGTCCTCAGTTTCCACAGTCCTCAGTTTTCATAGCCCTCAGTCTTCATAGTCTCTAGTCTTCACAGTCCTTAGTCTTTGCAGTCCTTAGTCCTCACAGTCCGTAGTCTTCACAGTCCTCAGTCTTCACAGTTCACAGTTCTCAGTCTTCACAGTTCTCTGTCTTCACAGTCCTCAGTATTCACAGTTCTCAGTCTTCACAGTTCTCAGTCTGCACAGTCTTCAGTCTGCACAGTCCTCAGTTTCCACAGTCTTCAGCCTCTACAGTCCTCAGAATGCACAGGCCGCAGTCTTCACAGTCCTCTGTTTCTACAGTCGTCAGTCTTCAAAGTCCTCAGTCTTCACAGTCCGCAGTGATCACAGTCGTCAGTCCTCACATTCTTCTATCTTCACAGTCCTCTGTCTTCAGAATCCGCAGTCTTCACAGTCTACAGTCTTTACAGTCCTCATTCTTCACAGTCCTCAGTCTTCACAGTCTTCAGTCCTCTAAGTTGTCACTTAGATCTTTCAACATTTTATTTGTAACGTTAAATTTTTAAGTTGATCTCTGTAGAGTAAGTAAGTGATCGCAATCTGGCGGGAACCACAAAATAACGCGCATAAGACCAGATGACATTCTGACCAAATCTCTAGAGGGTACCCTACATTACTGTCTAAATAAACCGCTTAACATCCTGATACTGACGAGATGATAAATTAGATACTACGATTTTATTAGATCTCGTCAATAGATTGTAGATTGATTTTGTAGATTCACCTCTTAAATTCACATTTATTTATCTAATTTATGTCTTCAGTTGTGTGTGCATCTGACTACTATCCGACGATGCATATGTACTCGCCTGAATTAGGCATAACGGAGACGAAACTTATCAAACCGTTAGACCTCAAGAAAATCCCCGTTCCGAAACAAAGGACTTTTAACATTCTTTTAAACGGAAAGACTCCGCTCAAAGTATTCAATTGGATGTCACAACTGACTCTTTGGCTGGTGAAGATTGAAAAGTCCAATGTGGTTACGATGGACTTTAATAACACCCTCACAGCCAAGACTAAGGGCCGACTTTTGACAACGGAATTGAAGAATTTGGACAAGAATCCTTCAAAAGTGGCTGGGGTGCATCTTATTACTTTTGAGGAAGGGTGTGATATTGCTATTGAAGCAGGTAATATTTGTATTAAATTATGCTGGACATTCATACTAGACTAGAAACAAATATGAGGAGCAGGGATGTCGAATCTGTAACTTAAAAACATTCTTACAAAAAGCAGAACAGTTAGAAATGGAGTGTATCCCATGTTTGACTGTTCTGCTTTTTCTGAGAATGTTTTTAAGTTACCTGTTCCTGTTCTGACTGCTCTGTTTTTTGTGAGAATGTTTTTAAGTTACAGATTCGACATTCCTGCTGTTCTGACTGTTCTGCTTTTTGTGAGAATGTTTTTAAGTTACAGATTTGACATTCCTGCTGTTCTGACAGTTCTGCTTTTTGTGAGAATGTTTTTAAATTACAGATTCGACATTCCTGCTGTTCTGACTGTTCAGCTTTTTGTGAGAATGTTTTTAAGTTACAGATTCGACATTCCTGCTGTTCTGACTGTTCTGCTTTTTGTGAGAATGTTTTTAAGTTACAGATTTGACATTCCTGCTATTCTGACTGTTCTGCTTTTTGTGAGAATGTTTTTATGTTACAGATTCGGCATTCCTGCTGTTCTGACAGTTCAGCCTTTTGTGAGAATGTTTTTAAGTTACAGATTCGACATTCCTGCTATTCTGGCTGTTCAGCTTTTTGTGAGAACAACCAAAAGATTAAGATAAGCTTCAATTATAGTCTCAAATAAATTTGAAACAATTTTTTTGTTCTTCATACTGCATTTTTGTTACAGCTACACTCTATAACACTAATGTGACCCAAGTGAGCAGAATAACATGTGTCAATTCTATGAAAGCACCAAAATTATTGAAAATGGCGAAATACTCTGAAATCATTACGGCCCGAAGAATTAAAGCTAAGTCCACTGGAGCTAATGTTATTTATTACGTTACTGACCCTAACGTATACAGATTTTGTCCTGGTAAGAAAAATAACGTAATAGCACATCTATTTAAATCTGACTTAAGGTCGTTTTAGACAAGACAATTTCTTAACTCAAAAGTTGTTCAAGAAATGAATCCATATATCCTGCTCCCATACAATTTGTCCTTGACAAATAGAACGCGTTATATTTTTCCATTCGATCTACCATCCAATTCAATATTTCAAACAATTTGCTGTATGATACGAGACAATTTAAATTGTCTCGCATCTTAACTAACTTTTGAGTCAAGAAATTGTCTTGTCTAAAACGACCTTTACACCACTTTCATTCTCACAGGCTTATATAATAGTAAAATAATAATAAAGTTGGTAGTACGTCAAAAAGTTCTCAAACATATTACTTGTCACACATTTTTGATCATATCTAGTAAACCTCTAGTTGGATTTTCGTAATATAAACTGGATTTGTACCTAAATAGTTGTTCTTTGGAAACTCTATGAAAGAAAATTCTACCTTGATTTGTGTTTCTGCTACTCGTCGACAAAGTTATTTGGTATTAAAAAGGTCCATATAGAAATCATGTAATTATTGTTGGATTTTTATAATATAAACTGAATTTGTACCTACATAGTTCTGCTTTTGGAAACTCTATGAAACAAAATTTTAACTTTATTTGTGTTTTTGCTAGTCGTCGACAAAGTTATTTGGTATTAAATAGGTCCATATAGAAATCATGTAATAATTGTTGGATTTTCATAATATAAACTGAATTTGTACCTACATAGTTGTACTTTTGGAAACTCTATGAAATAAAATTCTGACTTTAATTGTATTTCTGCTACTCGTCGATAAAGTTATTTGGTATTAAATAGATCCATATAGAAATCATGTAATAATTGTTGGATTTTCATAATATAATCTGAATTTGTACTCACATAGGTGTACTTTTGGAAACTCTATGAAATAAAATTCTAACTTTATTTGTGTTTCTGATACTCGTCGACAAAGTTATTTGGTATTAAAAAGGTCCATATAGAAATCATGTAATTATTGTTGGATTTTCATAATATAATCTGAATTTGTACCCACATAAGTGTACTTTTAGAAACTCTATGAAATAAAATTCTAACTTTATTTGTGTTTCTGATACTCGTCGACAAAGTTATTTGGTATTAAAAAGGTCCATATAGAAATCATGTAATAATTGTTGGATTTTCATAATATAAACTGAATTTGTACCCACATAGTTGGGTTTTTGGAAGCTCTATAAAAAAAAATTCTGACTTTAAATGATATTCGTTGACAAAGTTATTTGGCATTAAAAAGGTCCATATAGAAATGATTTCACACATTTTTGGTCATATTCTGCAAACCACTTGCTGGATAAATGTTTAATTATTAAAACCAAAGTTTTAGTGTTAGTATAAAATCAAAATAGCAAATTCCCAGCATAACGAATATTGCCCGGCGCCCACGCTAGAGTGAGTTTATTTTGTTTACAAAGGTCATAATTGTAAGCATTTTTACGGTATAATTTGTATTAGTAATGTATTTGATTTAATTTTATTTATAGGTTGCATTGATGAAGCCCCGATGCTCTACTACATCGAAAGCATTTGGAATAGAAATTTTAAAGCGAGTAAATGCACAGATATTACTTCCTATGCCAAAACTTCTTGTAAAGAATCTGAGTTCATAGCGAATATGGGTGTGCCTCAGACAAAACTGAAAACACTCGATACTACATTCTGTGTGGTCGCTAATATTAAAGCCCCTTATGCTACTGGCAGAACGTATATCAATCCTACTATTTGCGAACAGTTGACCAAGATGCCTGATGAACGGAAACGTACGACAACGACTACTCAAGGGCCCAATAACCCTGCAGAACCGGTCACTGAGAATGCAATTGAGCAAACTAAGAATAAGTTACTGGGTTGGTTATCGGGATAAATGTATTGCCCCCGCCGTCAACAAGGCTCCATATATTATATTTTATAACGTTAAGTAGCTATATTTACATATGGAAATGTTGCGTTATATTCTCTATATAGTTCTTTCATAACTCCGAGTCATGTAGAAGGAAAGTTTGAAGACTTTTATATCACTGGTGTTTGGGCAAAAGGGCTTAAGTCGGGAAATGTAAAGATTACAAGTACCAATGGCAAGAGCAGAATTTTTTTGGTTAAAAAGACTTAAAAGCCTTATTTTTGTTAAAATGATGAAATAAGATTTTAACGAAAATATGTCTTTATAATCAAAAAGTTCTGTTTTTTCCATTGGTACTTGTAAACTTTACATTTCCTGACTTAAGCCCTTTTGCCCAAACACCAGTGATATAAAAGTCGTCAAACTTTCCGTCTACATGACTCGGAGTTATGAAAGAACTATATTTACGGAAAGTTTGACGACTTTTAGTCGTCAAACTTTCCGTCTACATGACTCGGAGTTATGAAAGAACTATATTTACTGGTTAGACAGTATTTTCATAAATTGATAATATTTTAGCCCGCATTTGTGGAATAATTAATATACCAAAGCATTATATCGGTCTATACGATTAGAGTTTACGGTAAAAAAAAACTAGTCTGTTTTAAACCTTATAAGATTATATAGAACAATGTTACTGACTTATGAAATTTATATTCTATTAATAAATTATCAATTAATTAATAATAAAAATGGCGTTCATTATAGTCGAGTTTGAATAAGTCTTTTATTAGCCTAAGAGTATCATGCTGAAAATATATTATAATATCAAATAAATTATGAACAAGCAATTTCATGAATATGTATGAACAGAGTGCTTATAAAGGAAGCTTCTGAATAATGTTATTTTACGTTTTACAGCTTTTACCGGTGATACAGATTGCACTAATTACCAAAATGGAGATTAATGGAGGAAGATAACGCGCATCGCGCTGTTAGTTTCGTCCGTAAATCAGGTGGTGCATTATTATTAAATGAGTGCTGCATTATTGAAACTATTCGGGGGTGGAACGAGACTCTGCTGACGTTATTTATTCACGGGCATGTTTTTGCGCTGCCGCAACTCTTAAAAACTGATGCTGCCGGTACTTTAAAACAACCTTCTAAAAATGGCTGTTAGATAACAGCGCTAATGTGAAATAATTAATAGGGTTGAAACTGAAAGGCATTTTTATGGTGAATATTTTCAGCGTCGAATTTATAATAGCAATGCAACACACAAAATATATAGAGCGTACTTTTTTATTTTAACCTAAATAGTTCACTGCCGTCTTAAATGGGAGGCTACTACGTTTGTGTGTTAAGGTCGTTTTAGACTAGACAATTCCTTAGCTCAAAAGTAGTTCAAGAAATGAATTCATATATCGTCATCCTATACAATTTGTTCTTCACAAATAGTACGCGTTATATTTTTCCATTCGATCTACCATCCAATTCAATATTTCAAATAATTTGCTGTATGATACGAAACAATTTAGAATGTCTGACATCTTGGCTAAATTTTGATTCAAGAAATTGTCTTGTCTAAAACGACTTTCAATGAAGGAACACTAGATATTCACAATCTTTGGGGATGATTTAATCAAGAAAAGATATTTGTTAGGCATTGCAAAACATCAAAAACATGAGCAGATTTTAATAGTCGCGTGGGACGTTATTGTGACAAAATAAGTACTAAGAACTTTGGCTTATATATATATATATATATATATATATATATATATATATATATATATATATATATATTAAATTTCCTCATTACACTTGAATTTGTATATTAATTGTAAGTGAATATTCTAATCAAAATATTCCTTATATTCCCTAATACCTTCTGTTTAGTTTATTATTTTATTTCTTGGTGGAACTTATCCACTCACATTCCCAGTTTGTAGATAAATAAGTTAACGCTGGTTATATAAATGCTACATAATCTATCTTTCTTGTTTCCATATAAATGATAACATAGAAACCTCATCATTTCCCCACACTCCTATTAAAACCAAGATTTGATTGATTCACACGTCTATATCATGACTTTATTAGTGAAAACCTGACACAAATTGAATTAAGCGACAAAATAAAACATGATTAACGAGTGCCCCCACCGTAGTAAATCATTATTTTCTGTAACACGTTTTTAATATGACAGTATACTGTATGGTATCGTGATTGAATTTTATCAATTTAAATTTTTTCGTGTCGTATCGCCATTTGATGTCCTGGAGGGGCTGCTGAACGTATTGAGGCCTTAAACGCCAACGTATACATTCAATGGAGATCAAAAATCACACCCCGAGGGCTGCGAACGCTATCTGACCCAGGCGCCGAAAAACCCCTGTAATATGATTTCACGGCGCATCCTCGCCGCCTAATCGCGCGCCCCCGGGCGTCCCGTAATAGTCACCTTACATATCGACAGATTCAACCTATATATGTACAAATAGTACTCGGCTTATATGTTTTAAAAAGTATAGTATACACATGTGCTGGTATACATTACATTTATTTATTCATTGTATTGAACAAAACTTTAATCCCATAACTTCTATAATCATATAATCTTTATTTCTCCGAAGATAACAAATATTGAGTTGATTATTTGTATAATGTAAATCCTAACAAACTTTAGGACATCATAGGATGAACATTATTGTCATGCATATTTTATATACAACTCAAAAATATGGGCGAGGAAGGTGTAAATTTGTTAAAACAGCTTCTAAATACTATATGGAAAAGTGGAAAAATTCCAAATGACTGGGAGAAAGCAGTAATATTCCCAGTATACAAAAAAGGTGGCAACAAAAACTGCAATAATTACAGGGGAATATCACTAATATGCACAACTGCTAAAATGTATAAGGTTGTACTAGAAAGTAAACTAAGACAACAAACAGAAACAACGATGAAAAATGCACAAAGTGGCTTCAGGAAAGACCACTCAACGCAGGACCATATATCATAGTAGGTTGATTTAAGATTGTATGAGAAACAAATTATGGGTTTATCAATGTGATCAGTTTTAGTGAAAATATGTTTTGTAAGATATATACATGTATTGGGGCATTAAGACTCCTGTCGCTAGCCCATTGTGCTATGTAAATGTTATGTATCACAATAAATATTTTTATTTTTATTACTATTACATGTATTGGTAAAAAAATTCTATAGTAAGTATGTGTATCTGCTTTTGTGTTGTTGTTCTTGTCTCTAATTCTTGTCTTTTAAAAAAAATTCTATAGTGAGTATGCTAAATAAATGTTGTTTTTTTTACTAATATGATGATATAGATATTGATAGTAAGATCAATTAAAAATTTATTAACCTGAATGAGGCATAATTTTGGACAATAGTTTTGTTGGTTGTATTTTAGACCTGGGATATTTGATCTTGTAGTGAGTTTATAAGTCAAGTCTAACTTATAAACTCACTACAAGATCAATTATCCCAGTTCTAATCAAAATACAACCAACAAAACTAATCATAATTCACAATTATCTTTTTCGATTGAATCGCATTTAAAATTGATCGTTGCACGTGCCGCAATTCTATTTGTTTTCACCGGTAATTGCAAAACTCGGGGACGCCCGATGAATAATTTACGCACCGTTAATGAAACACAGGACCGCAAAAGGTTCGTACTTTTAAACAATAATTCCACAAAATGTGTGAGTGGAGTTAACGGGAATTCGTGTTGATTTTTCACAATTACATTACTTTACGCCATATGTGGATAATGGCCGTGTATATACCTAATTGATTTTATAAAATCAAGATCAACTAAACACTAGTTGGATACTAATCGTAACCGTTTAAGGAAGGAGACAAAATCTGTCTGAAAAAGGCGAGGGAAGAAATAAATTATGTTTTTTTTTGTAAATATACTACAAGTAAACTTAATTTTTTCCATTATAATCTTCAAACTTTGGTAGTATAGAGAGAGAAAACAATCTTTATTAGGCTATTGGCCAGTAGCCTTTCCGCCCTTTGGTAGTATATTACTAATATATAGCCCATACCGTTGAGCTTAAGTATTAAATACTTTAATCAACGCCCATGCCTAGGAGATTATAGAACATTCGACATCAGACACCAAGTTTAAAAGCACAATGTGTGGAAACAGTCCGTGAACTACTATCTACAATAAAGAGAAAGCAAGCTGTAGATCTATCATATCAATTTCCTATTTAGCTCTCTCTAAAATCTGCATGTTTCGGTGTTAGGATGTTTGGGTGAGTCAGGACACCTTTTAGTTTTGGCTCAATATCTCACTATTGAGCCAAAACTAAAAGGTGTCCTGACTCACCCAAACATCCTAACACACACACACACACACACACATATATATATATATATATATATATATATATGTATATATATATATATATATATATATATATATATATATATATACATATATTATCTATTTGCGTTTTATCTTTCGGTGCAGGCTATTACATTTACATTACTTAACATAATAATTTACTGTAGTTTATCCATTTGTAAATTCTTTCCACTCCTTTCTGTTCTTCGCCAGTTCTCTTGCTTGCTTGACTGTCTTTCCTTTCTATCTAATATTATTTTCTCTATTCTGTTGTCCCACTCTTTTCTTGGTCTACCTCTTCTTGTTTTATTTCAAGTTCTTGCTTCCCATACCGGTTTTGTTTGATTCTTTTTGTCCATCCTAAATAAATGTCCCCACCAGTTTAGTTGTTTCTTTTCTATATACTTTTCTATAGCTTCAATTCCCAATTCTTCTCTGATGTCATCATTTCTTATTCTGTCTCTTCTCGTAACTTGTTTTACTCCTCTGAGATATTTCATTTCCATTGCCTGTATTCTACTTTTATCCCTATTCGTTAGTTTCCATTTCAGTCTTATTAATATATTATATTTATTATATTACTTTACATATTATATGAAAGTTAAAAAAAGCATATATAGACTTATGCTGACATATGGACACGAGACCCTAATATAATAAATATAATATATTAATAAGACTGATCGCCTACAAACTCTTAATTGTATTTAAATAATTTTCGAAACTTATATAAGCCCCACGTCTTTATAGGCTCTATAATAAAGTAAGTAGTAGAAAAAGGCTTGCCATTAGTTTCACCCGCCAGTGTGAAACTTTTGTACACCTATTATTGGGGCTTAAAAGGTCTTATTTCGTGACCCATTTGTTTTTTCTTTTCGCATTCCCCGCCATTATCTGGGGAATCGTGCGGCAATAAATAATAATCAGCGGCCGCTGATGAGAAACGTGCTGGAAATCGAGCGCGCGCTATCGAATATTGATGTCGGGGGGTGTAACTAACGAGACATCATTTGTCCAACCAGACTCATATAATAACCAAATTATACACGTATGAGCTTAATTATAATCACTATTCATCGATATTATGAAATAATATTCAAAAACTGCATACAAAAACGATAACGTTTTTCACTATTGAAATTTTAGTCAAAATTATTTAATATCATACACATAACAAAAAAATATGATCTAGCATACTTTTTGTTATGTGTATGATATTAAATAATTTTGACTAAAATTTCAATATTGAAAAACGTTATCGTAAGTAATTTAGTCTACTTTAGAAAAACACCGGCAGAACTTAAAATTACTATTTTAGACAAAATCCGAGTTAAATATTTCTAGATCTACACCTAGATTCTGATAATTCAACACTGACATAACTGTTCTCTAGCGACCGAATACGCGAGCTACTTTTATGAAAATCTTACACATAAAAATTGAATACATTTTCGTTCTGATTATGATATAATCAAAAAATCGCAATTATTAAGTAATGAGGGACTTTTTCCAAAATATTGATATTAGCTTTTCAATACAAATAAACGCTTTTTAATGAAAATAATTAATAATAAATTGTCTATTCATTGAAACTATCAAAAAAGTAATAATAGTAGTAGTCAGGGCCTACAGTAGGCAGGGGCAACAGGGGCGCTTACCCAGGGCCCAAACAGAAGGGGGGAGGGAGTGGTTGTTATCTAAAATGTCTTTTTACAGTTATTTTATACTCTAATAACATTTTTTTTTTATTGTATTGCTTGTATTTTATTTAGTTGAACTATATGGAAATAAAAGGTCTACAAAAATGAGACTAAAACACGACTTTCTATCATGTTAATAAAATTCAAAAATTGGCCAAGCTTTGTAGTTTTTCCAGCTCAATTTGAAACAATCTTGTCATTTATCCTGCCAACTAACTATATGTCAAATGAAATGACATTAGTTTCATGCCGGGTGATTTCTAGGACGACCTCTGCTTTGGCGCAACGGAGGATAGTTTTGGCATTTTTACCGATTTTTATCACTTTTATAGTTTATCATGTTACGGGGTTGTCTTTTGTTTTAGGGAAAAAAATACTTTATATTTTTGGTTTATCTTGATTGGACAATTTTTATTTAATTTTTCTTAGCTTCTTCGACTTTACCGCGAAACTTTACACTTTTTATAACAATATGGTTGTAACTTGGTTATTAATTTTCAGAAATGTATGAAATTAATTGCAATTTGTTTATTAATGATCAATCTAATATGTTACTCAATTTCAGAATCCTAGTTGCACTATTACTGGCTTTTCGAAGGGTTAGAATGATGGTATATCTCAAATCAGCTAAGTTACTTCAGAAAAACAGCTGTGACTTTGTCTTTTCAAAATTGTATAAAATGAATTGCAATTTGTTTATTAAAGGTCAATCTAATACGGTACTAAATTTGAGAGGCCTAGTTGCACTATTACTAACTTTTCGAAGCATTAGAATGATGATATATCTCAAATCAGCTAAGTTACTTCAGAAAACAGCTGTAACTTTGCCTTTAATTTTCAAAAATGTATGAAACGAATTGCAATTTATTTATTAATGGTCAATCTAATAAAGTACTAAATTTGAGAATTCTAGTTGCACTATTAATGACTTTTTGAAGGATTAGAATGATGGTATATCTCAAATCAGCTAAATGACTACAGATATATATATATATATATATATATATATATATATATATATATATATATATATATATATATATATAGATGTTTTATGTGTTTAATAGTATGAATATCATTTGAAAATTAAGTAGTGAAATAATCTAATTGAAATAATGAATGACAAAAAATAATTCCCCCATCTATTTCCCAAGCAAGTTGATAATAATCATGCGAAACCTTTCACGGTAAATTTCAAATATGTTCGTCTCTCGGAGAGGTTACGCTCGTTTAGTATTCTAGAAGTAAAATTGAGGGTAACACGCTCCCATCACCCGGTCGACAGCAGCAAGGAAACATTACACCAACAGGAAGGTACAATTTCTCCTATAAGCTATAAAACCGAGAGCGCAAGTTTGTATGAAATATGATGATGGCTGCCAATTTAAACAAGAGTCAGTAAAAAATATTATATTATGAAATAAATTACTGAAAACTCATTTTATTCAGTACTTACAAGAGTGAAAAGGGTGTGTGGGCTGAAGTAACTAAAATATCAGTAACGTGATAAATAAATCACTCATGACGGGTGTTATGCAAAATTTCTTCCCGTGACGAGTGTAGATATTTAGTGTTTACGGTTTTCTCCATTATTATAAAAACTGAAGAACAAATACAGATAATAACAGATAAGAACAAATACAGATAATAACAGATAAGATAGTGTAATGGATGGGTAAATGGAAGGTCTCTCCTAATTCACAAAATAAATGCAATTGCAAACCATAAGCTATTCGAATTGCCTATTCATTGAAACTATCAAAAAAGTAATAATAGTAGTATTCAGGGCCATCACTAGGCAGGGACAACAGTTGCGCGTGCCCAGGGCCCTATGTTTTATGTATTTAGTATGTATATCATTTGAAAATGAATTAGTGAATAAAAATTATCAAAATAAGTGCAATTGCAAACCATAAGCTATTCGACCATCAAAATACTGGGGTCTAACACACAACCTAAAGTAATAAATATTTTGGAATAACAATCGACAATTTATTAAAATTTAATCACCATTCGCCAATCACAAACAAATTACTATAAATTTAATTTAATGAGAATAATGGGTAAATTTAAAAAAAAAGAATAGAATGAGAATAATGGGTAAAATACTTAACAGCCCTATATGAAGAGGACAATGACAATGAAACGATTACACAACGAATAGTAACGCAGGAGAATGCAACAGAAATAATAATAGACGATGTGGAAGGAGTTATCAACAACATAAATAAAACGCGCCAGAAACTAGTTAAATTTCAAATGAGATGTTGAAATATATAAGGGCTGAACTAATCACACAAATGGTACGACTATTCCAAAATATAATGACTATTGAAAGAATATCAAGCAGCTGGAAGTCTAGCCATTGATGCCTGAGTATATCAGTGATTAGCGGTTCCATCCACGCGCCTCAATCTACTGTCCCATCCACAGAATCTGACTTCCAGTCGCTAGATTATAGAAGTGCGCTACGCTCTGAGGAAGACTATCACAACTATACTAATCTTCAAAAAAAGGGGAAAATAAAAACTTGAAATCCACTCGCATCACCACCACCACCACAGCGAGTTGGGAACTAAGTAAGGAAATACCACTGCGGAAAGATTAGCAGGTTTTCCGAAAAAGACACGTCTATAATAGACGCAATTTTTATAACAGCTAACAGAGCAGGCACACGAATTTAACAATACTATCTATATATTAAAGGAAGGTTACACAGCTTCAAGCAGCCATCGCACATCTGATATAGCTCCCTACAAACTCCCTGATTTTTACGATATTTTTTTTGCAAGTAGCAGGATAAGTGTTACGTTACCAGGACCAATGGCTTAGAGTTTTTTTTCTCAAATTCAGTATCATATTAGAATGACCATTAATAAACAAATTGCAATAAATTTCATACATTTTTGAAAATTAAAGACAAAGTTACAGATGTTTTTCTGAAGTAACATAGCTGATTTGAGATATTTCATTATTCTAACCCTTCAAAAAGTCAGAAATAGTTCAACTACGATTCTCAAATTTAGTACCAATTTAGAATTATCATTAATAAACAAATTGCAATTAATTTCATACATTTTTGAAAATTAAAGATAAAGTTACAGTTATTTTTCTGAAATAACTTAGCTTATTTGAGATATACCGTCATTCTAATCCTTCGAAAAGCCAGTAATAGTGCAACTAGGATTCTCAAATATAGTACCATATTAGATTAACCATTAATAAACAAATTTCAATTAACTTCATACATTTTTATAAATTAATAACCAAGTTACAGCTGTTTTCCTGAAGTAACTGACCTGATTTGAGATATACCATCATTATAATCCTTCGAAAATATCAGACTAACTATTAGTAAATAAATTGCAATTTATTTCATACATTTTTGAAAATTGTTAACCAAGTTACAGCTGTTTTTCTAAAGTAACTGACCTGATTTGAGATATACCATCATTCTAATGCGTCGAAAAGTCAGTAATAGTGCAACTAGGATTCTCAAATTTAGTACCATATTAGATTAACCATTAATAAATAAATTGCAATTAATTTCATACATTTTTGAAAATTAATAACCAAGTTACATCTGTTTTTCTGAAGTAACTGATCTGATTTGAGATATACCATCATTATAATCCTTCGAAAAGCCAGTAATAGTGCAACTAGGATTCTCAAATTTAGTACTATATTAGATTGATCATTAGTTAACAAATTTCAATTAATTTCATACATTTTTGAAAATTAAACACTAAGTTACAGCTGTTTTTCTGAAGTAACTGATTTGATTTGAGATATACCATCATTCTAATCTTTCGAAAAGTCAGTAATACTGCAACTAGGATTCTCAAATTTAGTACCATATCAGATTAACTATTAATTAATAAATTGGAATTAATTTCATACATTTTTGAAAATTAAAGACACAGTTACAGCTTTTTTTCTGCAGTAACTTACCTGATTTGAGATATACCATCATTCTAATCCTTCCAAAAGTCAGTAATAGTGCAACTAGGATTCTCAAATTTAGTACTGCATTAGATTGACCATTAATAAATAAATTTCATTTAATTTCATACATTTTTGAAAGTTAAAGACAAAGTTACAGCTGTTTTTCTGAAGTAACTTAGCTGATTTGAGATATCCCATCATGTTAATCCTTCGAAAAATCAGTAATAGTGCAACTAGGATTATCAAATTTAATACCGTATTAGATTGACTATTAATAAACAAATTGAAATTGATTTCATACATTTTTGAAAATTAAAGACAAAGTTACAGCTGTTTTTCTAAAGTAACTTAGCTGATTTGAGATAGAACACCATTCTAACCCTTCAAAAAGTCAGTAATAGTGCAACGAGGATTCTCAAATTTAGTACCGTATTAGATTGGCCAATAATTAATAAATTGCGATTAATTTCATACATTTTTTAAAATGAAAGACAAAGTTACAGCTGTTTTTCTGATGTAACTTAGCAGATTTGAGATATACCATCATTCTAATCCTTCGAAAAGTCAGCAATAGTGCAACTAGGATTCTCAAATTTAGTACCATATTAGATTAACCATTAATAAACCAATTGCAATTAATTTCATACATTTTTGAAAATTAAAGACAAAGTTACAGCTGTTTTTCTGAAATAACTTAGATGATTTGATAATATACCATCATTCTAATCCTTAGAAAAGTCACAAATAATGCAATTAGGATTCTAAAATTTAGTAATTTATTAGATTGGCCATTAATAAACAAATTACAATTAATTTGACACATTTTTGAAAGATAAAGACAAAGTTACATCTGATTTTCTGAAGTAACTTAGATGATTTCAGATAAACCATCATTCTAATGCTTCGAAAAGTAAGTAATAGTGTAACTATGATTTTCAAATTTAGTACCATATTAAATTGACCATTAGTAAACAAATTGCATTTAATGTCATACATTTTTGAAAATTAAAGACAAAGTTACAGCTGTTTTTCTGAAGTAACTTAGCTGATTTGAAATATACCATCATTCTAATCCTTCAAAATGCCAGTAATAGTGCAACTAGGATTCTCAAATTTAGTACTGTATTAGATTGACCATTAATAAAAAAATTGCAATTAATGTCATATAATTTTGAAAATTAAAGACAAAGTTACAGCTGTTTTTCTGAAGTAACTTGACTTGACTTAACTTGAGATATACCCATATATATCATTCTATCCCATCGAAAAGTCATTAATAGTCCAATTAGGATTCTTTATCATTTATTATATGTACGCGATATTTGTGTTAGCGAAGTAGAAACAGTTTTATCAAGTTATTTTTTCTGTTTGTTGGTCGATTTTGCTCACATTTTCACGAGATCACCCCAACTCGGTTTCCCAGCCAATTTTCAAATATGGTCGCAACCCATTCAGCTGTTTCCCGGAATTTTGTTCACAGGCACATTCATACGCACACATACAACACACACACACACACACACACACACACACACACACACACAACACACACACGCATACAACACACACATACAACACACACATACACACACACACACAACACACACACACACACACACAACACACACACACCCACACATACACAACACACACTCACAACACACATACACACACACAACACACACACACACACAACACATACACACACAACACACAGACAAAAGACACACACACAAAACACACACAAGCACACAGGGACATTTTCAAAAAATTGTCTATTTCGACTAGAAAAGTCATGAAACGTGCAGAAACGTCAAAATTAGCAATTCGAGTTTTTTTCGGGAAAACAATACCTTCCTTATGCAGCAGTGAAAGTAATAAAACGTAAGTAAAATCGTTTTCTTTCATTTTATTAATAAATATCATAAATTAAAATGTGCACTATCCTAAGTATATTCTTGTTTACCAGGAAGCTTTCAATTTATTGTTCATAGCTGAAATCTTTATCATATTTAAAAATGTAGAAATAATAGAGTTTAGTAGTAAATTATGTTCCTATTAAATGACCTTCCTGGCGAGTTCTACTAGTTGTGGGCGCTGTTTAATCTTGCGGTGGTCACATATACCGACGAACCACAGTTTGCGGGTTAATTGGCTTAAATTAATTATTCGTGGTGAATAAATAATTGCCACTGAATTAGCGCGCCTAAGATTGCTACCTGGTTTATTAATGACACTCAAAAATTAGACAGCGAAATATGTATGCTGTGTATGGTATGTTATTACTCTCATGATATTAGGTAACTAGCATCAAGTTACATATTATAAATTGATGATATTTATATAACGTTTTTATAGATGAGGCTACCCAAACGTAATGTTACTACTTACTAAAAAAAATCTGAACAAATTTAATATTTAATATATTAATATTCATTTTAAACTAAGAATTTAAAAAAAATACTGAAAAAATTAAATTTCACAAATTGACTAATTTTATATTTAAATTGTATCGATACATTAATTTTTAAAAAAGAATTTAAAAAAAATACTATTCTCAAAATACAAAATACTATATTCACTAAGGTTTTTCGGTTAATTCATTTTTAATTTCCGAAAAACTTTGATATTCATGATCGTCCTTTTTAGGTGATATATCAAAAAAATATAATAATAATAATAATATGTTGGTGGGAAACTCGATCACATTTACGATTGCTTGACGTATTATCAATAGTTCAATCAACGAATCCACTCATTGTTTATCCATACAATAATAGACTAGACAATGAACTAATCTACTCTAGCACTCCGGCTCGTCAGTATTATCAAATCCATAAAAACGTGTTGAAACTATTACAACTATTCTAGTCCCCTTCGCCAAACAATTTCGTCTGGTAGCATCACGTCTGTATAAATTTTACACGCGCGCTTAACATCTTCCCGTTAATTTCCTACTTGCATTAGCCAAACAAATTTCCATCCACGCGAAAATAATACCGAGCTCACGCTGGCTTTAATTAAAACGCAAAACCTCGCCGCTTTGTTGCCGGCGGCGGCGGCGGGGTGTTGATGGATTTCACCGATCGTATCATGCTGGACGGCGGGGCCGGGCGCCTTTTTGCGCGCATCAGGAACGCATTAGGCCGGAATTAACTCGTGCTCTATCATTGTAAAACTACTATACCACTAAAGCGACAGTAGCAACACTGTGCTGTGTCGAGTTGAGTTGTAAATTAATAGTTGTGTGCTAATAATACTGTATGGGGACGGAGGTGGATTCAACATAATTAGCTTTAGAGTGCTGCATAATATTAATGAGCATTCAAAATATACATTTCGTATTTGTTATGTAAACTATTTTGGTTGAGACAGTTAAATATTAGTAGCTAATTATTTTGATTGCTAAAATGATATTTTGATGGAATTAAAACAATATAGCACACATATTGTTTTCATTCTACGAAAATACTTATTTAATAATAATTATAAAACTAATAGGGCTGAAAGACGGGTCGATTAAAGGAAACAAACTAAACCAAATATGACAATGTGAACTTATGTATAAGCAAATGTATTTTATTTTCTTTAAATAAATATGTTATTCGAGCTTTTTTTTATTACCTAGTAATATTTACCTTTCTCAACTAAAGCTCGTTTTAGACAAGACAATTTCTTGACTCAAAAGTTAGTCAAGATGCGAGACAATCTAAATTGTGGGTTAAGCAAATGCGAGAATGGCTTGAGTGATAACGAAGACAAAATAAGTAAAGTGGTTGGATGGTAATTTAGGAATAGCATGTAGCTAGGGTCGAGCTAAATGGCTACTAGCGGGTAACTAATATTGAACGGCCTTCAGATCTGAAGGTTAGCTGCAAATATACTGACTACGCAGTCCCCTACTAAATAACGGCGATGTCGGAGGATGTTGTGGATGAGCTATAGGAAAACTCAGCCAGAACAAAAATTACACATATCTTATGAAAGTATTGTGACGTTAAGTGCCGCAAAAAAAGCAAGTAGGTTTGTGATGTGGAAGGGCAGTGAGGGAAATGCCAATAAAGGTCTTTTTTTTAGTGCCGCAAAAAAAGCAAGTAGACGGCAGCAGCTCTAATAGGACCGGAACGAAGCTACCGAACAACGATTATCTTAAGGTCTCAACCTTAAAAAACTATGGGTGCTGCCGAAATTCGACGAGACTTCAGAATCGGTTTCGGAACAGGAGACAAGATGTACTGAGCATTGGCGGGTCTGAGTTCGATCCCTATCGAGGCGAATTTTCGCAAATCACCATTCACAGTTTTACAAAAGTTGAATATCAATATAAGAGAATATCAATATGATAAATCCAACATATATATTTTTGAAGAAAAATTTTAGATCGTTGAAATAATATTACGAGGAAGTGTTATATAGTGAATGTAAAATTTTAAAGGTACACTCTATTTAAAAAATCTAACCTTTTTTAAAGTTATATTTTTAATTTACGCTATATATGATCTTGAGAACTAATTTTTACATCCGGATTACAGATTTTTTCTATAATAATGTTGTTTGATTTATATATTCGTTGTAGTAAAATATTGTTCACATAGTCACTTCACACCCTACACGTAAGTTCATGTTCGCGCTATTTGTATTTGGATACTGTTCAACAGGAGGCACCTCGTCCTTATATATGCAGATGCCGTCTGTTGTTTATCCACGGAAAGCATCGTAAACGGGACTCTGCCTCGGGGATGCGGGATTTCCCCAAGTCCCGCAGTAAAATACAAATCGCTGCTTTATAGCCGGCAGGTTACACGCGTGGATCAGCTGAGCGTTTGTACAGGAATCCCCATTTCTGATCCGGCGAAAGAGGTTACCGCGAGGTGGTTGCTCGCAAAATTATTATCAACGACCTGAGGTACGATTTTTGAGTGATCGTCATGATCATAAAACGTTTCACGTTTCATATCGTTAATAGTATTAATTCAAAAATGAATGGCATAATATTACTATTGACAAGCTTTTAATTTTGTCAAGGATTAATTTTCATGAAGCGAAGGGCCAAAATTCGACAAAATTTAGAAAAATATAGAATGGATCTATTGCTCAAGAATTCACTTCATTTATATACATATATACATATATACAGAATTCGTGCCGTATACGGCTATCTGACTGAAGAATCACCAGATATATCAATGTTAGATTAATTATTTGTCAAAAATCACTGTAGGACTCGAACCCACGTCTCCGGCTATCGCGGCCGTCGTGCTACCAACTACACCACAGAGAGTTGTAGTCGATAGCAGTAATTTGACATCCAAACGTCTTGAGTGCCATCGACTACATCCCTCCGCGTGGTAGCGCGACGACCGCGGTACCCGGTGACGTAGGTACGAGTCCCCAGAGATTGAATTTTTAAGCAATAATTATAAATATATATATATATATATATATATATATATATATATATATATATATATATAATTATTGCTCAAATATTCACTCTCTTCTATATATATATATATATATATATATATATATATATATATATATATATATATATATATCTTCTATGTATATAATTAGCTAAGCAGAAAAATGGGTTCCATTGCATTGGATTAGTGGGCGGCAGGGGGGTGGTTGGGGGTTGGGAATGGTGTCATTGGAAAGCGTCCTTCTAGACGTTGGGAAATTTAGACTGGGCACTATGGCTCCACTGGCAACAGCTGTGGAAAGATGAAAAGCCGACAAAGCGTGAAACATGAAATTGATTGTAGAGAAAAAATTCAACAGTCAGTTTGTACGCTAAAAAGGCAAACAAAGATCAGGAAAAAGAAATTAGAAAATGTCAGCCAGTAGGCGTATCCTGCCGGAAAAGTGGAAAAATAAAAAACGATTTTTCCCCGGAAAAATCGAATTTAGGCTCATTGGATAGATAATCCAAAACTGACTTATCAAAGTTAAATTATAATTGCTCTAAAGTTACAGATAAAGCTGCAAAAAGTAAAAATGTAAAATTTCAAAAAATGTCCGTTAACGTCACAAAACTATGGTCCGTTGCATCAAAATTGTGGTCGCCCCAGAAGTGGCCTGGCACTGAAACTACTGTCTTTTGATTAGAAATATAGTCTAGATGATGGAAAATTGTCTCAAATTGAACCGGAACAGCTACAGGGCTTGGCAAATTTTTCGAACTTGGAAAATTTTATTTCATTATAGAGAATTATGTCTGATATCATTTTGTAGGTATTTTAATTCCAACGAAAATTCCGAAAACATATTGTTATAGAACGTGCACCGTTATCGTGGTAGAGCCGAAGAAGTGAAGAACATAAAAATAAAAATTATCAAATCAAGATGAACTTTTGGCTACAGGATAGACAATTTTGAACCAAATGAAAAATCTTAATACATTTTTTTCTTAAAACAAAAGACAAACCCGTCACATGATATATTATAAAAGTAATAAAAATCGGTAAAAATGCCAAACCGTCCGTTCATTCAAAATTAGGGCGTTCCCAGAAATGGCATGGCCCTGAAACTTATGCAGTTTGATTGGAAATATAGTCTAGATGGCGGGTATAATTTCGATTACAAATTGAGCCTGAAAAGCTACAGGGCTTGACAAATTTTTGAAACATTGCAAATTTTATTTCATATTAGAAAGTGGTTTTTGGTTTTATTTTGTCGGTATTTCATTTCCAAAGAGGAAAACACAAAAATATTGTTGTAAAATATGTACCGTTTTGGTGGTAAGGCCGAAAAAGTGAAGAAAATAAAAATGAAAATTGTCAAATCGAAATCTACTTCAGTATATTGGATTAACAATTTTGAATTAAATAAAAAATGTTAGTAAAACTTTTTCCTAAAACAAAAGATAAACCCGTCAGAAAATTAATTTGAAAAGTGATAAAAATTGGTAAAATTGCCAAATTGACTGTTCAAAATTGGGGCCGTCCCAGAGGTGGCATGGCCCTGAAACTTATGTCGTATGACTGGAAATATAGTCTAGATGGCGGTTGTAATGTCGAGATTATTGCAACTTGAACCTGAAAAGCTATAGAGCTTAGCAATTTTTTGAAACATTGTAAAATTTATTTCATGGTAGAAAATGGTTTTTAGTCTCATTTTGTCGGTATTTCATTTCCAAAGTGGAAAACACAAAACTATTGTTGTAAAATGTCTACCGTTTTGGTGGTAAGGCCGATAAAGTGAAGAAAATAAAAATGTAAATTGTCAAATTGAAATCGACTTCAGTATATTGGATTAACAATTTTTAATTAAATAAAAAATGTTAGTAAAACTTTTTCCTAAAACAAAAGATAAACCCGTCAGAAAATTAATTTGATAAGTGATAAAAATTGGTAAAATTGCCATAACTAACTTCCATCCGTTCAAAATTTGGGCCGTTCCAGAAGTGGAATGGCCCTGAAACTTATGTCGTTTGATTGGAAATATAGTTCAGATGGCGGGTATAATTTCGAGATTATTACAAATTGAACCTGAAAAGCTACAGGGCTTGGCAAATTGTTGAAACATTGTAAATTTTATTTCATGGTAGAAAGTGGTTTTTGGTCTCATTTTGTCGGTATTTCATTTCCAAAGTGGAAAACACAAAACTATTGTTGTAAAATGTGTACCGTTTTGGTGGTAAGGCCGAAAAAGTGAAGAAAATAAAAATGAAAATTGTCAAATCGATATCTACCTTAGTATATTGGATTAACAATTTTGAATTAAATAAAAAATGTTAGTAAAACTTTTTCCTAAAACAAAAGATAAACCCGTCAGAAAATTAATTTGATAAGTGATAAAAATTGGTAAAATTTCCATAACTAACTTCCATCCGTTCAAAATTTGGGCCGTTCCAGAAGTGGAATGGCCCTGAAACTCATGTCGTTTGATTGGAAATATAGTTCAGATGGCGGGTATAATTTCGAGATTATTACAAATTGAACCTGAAAAGCTACAGAGCTTGGCAAATTTTTGAAACATTGTAAATTTTATTTCATGGTAGAAAGTGGATTTTGGTCTCATTTTGTCGGTATTTCATTTCCAAAGAGGAAAACACAAAAATATTGTTGTAAAATGTGTACCTTTTTGGTGGTAAGGCCGAAAAAGTGAAGAAAATAAAAATGAAAATTGTCAAATCGAAATTGACTTCAGTATATTGGATTAACAATTTTGAATTAAATAAAAAATGTTAGTAAAACTTTTTCCTAAAACAAAAGATAAACCCGTCAGAAAATTAATTTGATAAGTGATAAAAATTGGTAAAATTGCCATAACTAACTTCCATCCGTTCAAAATTTGGGCCGTTCCAGAAGTGGAATGGCCCTCAAACTTATGTCGTATGATTGGAAATATAGTCTAGATGGCGGTTATAATGTCGAGATTATTACAAATCGAACCTGAAAAGCTACAGAGCTTGTCAAATTTTTGAAACATTGTAAATTTTATTTTATGGTAGAAAGTGGTTTTTGGTCTCATTTTGTCGGTATTTCATTTTTAAAGTGGAAAACACAAAAATATTGTTATAAAATATGTACCGTTTTGGTGGTAAGGCCGAAAAAGTGAAGAAAATAAAAATGAAAATTGTCAAATCGAAATTTACTTCAATATATTGGATTAACAATTTTGAATTAAATAAAAAATGTTAGTAAAACTTTTTCCTAAAACAAAAGATAAACCCGTCAGAAAATTAATTTGAAAAGTGATACAAATTGGTAACATTGCCAAAATTACCTTTCGTCTGTTCAAAATTGGGGCCGTTCCAGAAGTGGCATGGCCCTGAAACTTATGTCGTTCGATTGGAAATATAGTCTAGATGGCGGGTATTATGTCGAGATTATTGCAAATTGAACATGAAAAGCTACAGGGCTTGGCAAATTTTTGAAACATTGTAAATTTTATTTCATGTAGAAAATGATTTTTGGTCTCGTTTTGTCGATATTTGATTTCCAAAGTGAAAAACACAAAAATATTGTTATAAAATATGTACCGTTTTGGTGGTAAAACCGAAAAAGTGAAGAAAATAAAAATAAAAATTGTTAAATCGAAATTGACTTCAGCATATTGGATTAACAATTTCGAATCAAATAAAAAATCTTAGTACAATTTTTCCCTAAAACAAAAGATAACCCGGTCACAAAATTAATTTGAAAGGTGATAAAAATTGGTAAAATTTCCAAAACTATCGTTCGTCTGTTAAAAATTGCGGCCGTCCCAGAGATGGCATGGCCCTGAGACTTATGTCGTATGCTTGGAAATATAGTCTAAATGGCGGGTATAATGTCGAGATTATTGCAAATTGAACATGAGAAGCTACAGGGCTTGGCAAATTTTTGAAACATTGTAAATTTTATTTCATGTAGAAAATGATTTTTGGTCTCGTTTTGTCGATATTTGATTTCCAAAGTGAAAAACACAAAAATATTGTTATAAAATATGTACCGTTTTGGTGGTAAAACCGAAAAAGTGAAGAAAATAAAAATAAAAATAGTTAAATCGAAATTGACTTCAGCATATTGGATTGACAATTTTGAATCAAATAAAAAATCTTAGTACAAGTTTTCCCTAAAACAAAAGATAAATCCGTCACAAAACGAATTTGAAAAGTGATTAAAATTAGTAAAATTGCCAAAACTACCTTCGGTCCGTTCAAAATTGGGGCAATCCTAGAAATGGCATGGCTCTGAAACTTATGTCGTTTGATTGGAAATATAGTCTAGATGGCGACAAAAATATCGATATTGTTTCAAATTAAACCTGAAAACCTACAGGGCTTGGGAAATTTTTGAAACTTTGAAAATTTTATTTCGTGATAGAAAGTGGACTTTAGTCTTATATTCTAGGTATTTAATTTCCAAAGAGAAAAACCCAAAAATAGCTTAACAAAAATTGTACCGTTTTGCCAGTAAAGTCGAAGAAGTGAATTAAAATAAAATAAAAATTGTTTAACCAAGTCTGTTGGATAGACAATTTTGAACCAAATGAAAAATCTTAATACATTTTTTCCCTAAAACAACAGACAAACCCGTCACATGATACATTATAAAAGTTATAAAAATGGGTAAAATAGCCTAAACTAGCTTCCATCCGTTTAAAATTGGGGCCGGTAAAAATCCCAAATCTACCGTCCGTTCATTCAAAATTAGGGCGTTCCCAGAAGCGTAATGGTCCTAAAACTTATGTCGTTTGATTGGAAATATAGTCTATACGGCGGAAAAAAAATGTCGAGATTGTTGCAAATGAAACCGGTAAAGCTACGGGGCTTGGCAAATGTTTCGAACTTGGAAATTTTTTCTTCATGATAGAAAATTGTGCTTGATCTCATTTTGTAGGTATTTTATTTCCAACAAAAATTCCGAAATAATTTTGTTATAAAACAAGCACCGTTTCGTGGTAAGGCCAAAGAAGTGAAAAATATAAAAATAAAAATTGTCAAATCAAGCAAAATTTCATCTTGATCATTCTGTTGAATAGACAATTTCGAACCAAATGAAAAATCTTAATAACATTTTTCCTTAAAACAACAGAGATTGATGAGTTTTTTTACGTAGGTAATCGTTTCGCATTCGAAAACTCCGTTTGATTAATAAAGATATTTTTTTAAGGACTTAAGGTCGTTTTAGACAAGACAATTTCTTAGCTGAAAAGTTGTTCAAGAAATTAATTCATATATCTTTCTCCCATACAATTTGTCCTTGGCAAATAGAACGCGTTATATTTTTCCATTCGATCTACCATCCAATTCAATATTTCAAATCATTTGCTGTATGATACGAGACAATTTAGATTGTCTAGCATCTTGACTAACTTTTGAGTCAAGAAATTGTCTTGTTTAATACGACATTAAGTTGGAATTCACATTTAACTTGCGCTTCTCTCTTGACCGACGGATGAGTCCTGCTAGCCCTTTAAAGGCAGAAGGTTTTTTTTAGCCGAGTCATAAACGATAAATATTTTATTTATTTTATTTAATCGAATGCCTATCTATCGCATTATTGGTGTAAGGCTGAACGATAAATATATTTGGAGTAAATTGATTTGAATCATGATTTATATTTTGATAATCACATTTGTGATTTGTGACCTTACACGTTCAATAATACTGTTAATATTTTAGGATAATTACTGTATTACTGTACGATAATATATTTAAAATTTTCATTATTCAAAGATATTGACAGTATTACTAATAGTATAGGGTGTAGTAATGAATGAAGAGAATACTGATGTTTATCCAGATAATTGATTACTTGATAAATATTGAAGGAGGATTCAAGCAAATACTGACAGTACTAGGATTAACAGTATTATTGACCGTGTATTGGCATACACTTGATTTTGAATTGTTATGACCACCACGCCACATTGATCTAGGTGAATAATATCATAATATTATTAGACTGCACCACCGCAAAGAGTTATTAAATGAATTTCCCGCCACCCTACACCTCAAAAACAACAATATTTCCATCACTCGCGCAAACTACACACAATACATCTCAATTAAAAACCCGTTTATCCGGCGCGGTTTTTCCGTACCGCCGCCCGCAGCGATCCATCAAACCCACCGGAGGACTTTGCGCGCGGAAAAAATTTACGACCGCCCCCTCATAAATTACTTAATTCCGCAAGTATATTTTAATCACCGCGACACCCCTAATACGTGCCCGCCACATTTTATCGTGCGTCTTGCATTAATTAAAACGCGGGCAATCACATCACAAAAAAAATAAAAAATACGCTGGAGCCGTCCAAACTTTTTCGGTCCAAACGTGATATTCTAATTGCACTGCTCCGAACTGGTTCAACTTGACGGCCGTTTAATAATTAATAAAAGGACACGGCCGCCGGCAACGTCAGGATTGTAAAACGGCATTAAATATGGATCACGCGCGCCAGCAGTAAACTGTCTGTGGGAAGTTTTGATCAAACTATTTGTGCTGTCGGATTATTTTGGGTGATGATAAAAAGAAATGCCAGAGAAAATAATATGAATTGATTACATTTTTTTTTATTTACTACAGTTTACAGATTCATTATTAGATACAATTTATGGATAACTGCAATAAATATGAATAATCTTCATCTATCAGATTTAAGGCATATCCGCCAGTAATAAATAAAAAGCTAATAGAAACACTGCTATTACACACTAATCATCAAATACTAGTAAAAAACAAAAAAATGATTTTTTGGCGAATTTTTAAATATGCACATTTATTTGTAAACGTATTCTATAGTGAAACCATGTTGGTGAATCATCAAGTACTCGTTAAAATTTGTATACAAAAAATTGATTTTTTTGCGAATTTTTAAAGTTTCAATTACATTTATTTATAAATTTTTTTTATTAAAACAGCTACAACTTTTACTATAATTTATGTAAAAGATAGAATACATAGAATATTCGCCCGCGATGAGATTTGAACCTTCGCTCCCCAATATTCAGACTGCTTTTAACCACCAGGCCACTGAATGTGATTATTATTATGCAAGTTTTAATTTTATATATTATTTTCTTTCTATTAATTTAATATGATTACGTTGGCGACATATTGCCATTTAAGTTTGTTTTCTTTGTGTAAAAAGGTGTATCAGGTGTTAATAATTGTTTTTTGTGTGTAAAAAGGTGTATCAGGTGTTAATAATTAAATAAGAAAATGTTATTAAACAATTAAATTTACGTCTGTAGGCAGCTGTAATAATGTTATATCAATCTAAAGAGTATATTTTAATTTCCCCTGTGGGCTTGTCAGTAATATGTGTGTGGATTTATAATTAAACTAAGTACTCCCGCAGGGTATTTCGAACATAATCCATATAGAAATCGCGATTCAAACAGCGGTAATTCCCGCGACGGGAGATAATTACGTGATTTTTGCATTACGCATCGCTTCCTTTCAAACAACGGACCGCTCATTAGGCGGAAACCCAGGTAATTCTGTCTGTTTCAACACTCAATAGTGAATGGTATATAGCGTGCAAATTGTCACACGGACGTGACATTCCTTGTTAAAACTCGAGATCGCGACGTTTTGCGCTCGCTGCTGTGAAGTGAAAATCAGAGATATTTAAATATTTAGTTTACGAGGATTTTAGTTCGAGCTTGGGCTGAGAAGGTAATTAATTCTCAATGTTTTTATTTAAACAAGTTTTATATAATTTTATGAGCGACCACAAGCTTTCATGATTGTATATTCTCTTTTAAAATCTCTTTATACCCTTTCGGGTGTCTTGTTTGTATAAAACAAATAAAAAACTCAATTAACTATTGTGTAATTTCTTGTATTTATAGAATTTGTACAAGCTTTCAGAGATTACGTGTTTGCGCTTAAAAGATTCTTGTTAGACTGGGCTACGACGGTGATTTCATAACTACACCCTTTGCATGTTTTGTTGACCAACAAATATAAACATTTCCTTTTACATGTTTTTTATCAAAATTTAAATTTACTAATTAAAGAATTTTACTATTTACTCTTAGGGGCGACTTTCATTACATATGATAATTTTTAAATTTGAGTGACTAATATTTAAAAATTTTCATATGTCATAAAGACTGAATAGTGAAATTTTTTAATTAATAAATTTTAATTTTGCTAAAAAAAATGTAAAAGGAAATGTTTATATTTGTTGGTTTTGGTAAGTCATATTAGTAAAATTCATATATATATATATATATATATATATATATATATTGGTGGTTTCCTGTGAGCATCGGACCTCCTCTCAAAAGTTTATATTGTAATTCGCGATTTAGTTCACTACTAAGTTAATTTTGATTTGTTTTGCTTAATCCTAGTTTTTTTTTCTTGCAGATTAAACCTTAATTAAAGAACGTCATACCTCACAATGAATTTTATAGTCGTTCTGATATTAATTACGATAGGATTATGTTACGGATTCGAAACGAGTAACATAAATAAGCCGTCAAAGATATCAAGAGTTCAACTAAAGACTTTCAATCCAAACCCTCACGGTCAGAAGAGGAATGATGTTAAGTTAACGCCTTATTTTCAAAATCATTTGAATTTGAAGAAACCGGATCTGAAAGGTCCTGGGAAGAAAACGCATGTTGATGGATATTGGGATGAGAAGACTGTGAGACCTAAACTGTTTCGTATATAAATATAAAACTATGATTGATGGGGGAAAGTTTGCTACTCGGTAGCGATATAACCCATACAAATGTTTACGAATTTAAGGTCCTGAATGTTGCAGGGAAACAGGATATTACACGTTTGATGTACACATTTAAAAAGTTCAATTATGTTTGTATGCACATACACGCGCTCACATATTAGTTAATTTATTTTTTTCACGATAACAACATTCTATCATTCATTCATTTATTCGTATGATTTTCAGTGATATTTGATTCCATCCAACTATATTGCCTAATGTTTAACTGGCTTTTATGAATATGGGAATTAATATACCGCAGTTCTAAATTCATTACTACAAAAATGTCTATTTAAAATGACTGTCTTGGCGGAAAATCATTTATATACAAATTTTCATACACATTAACATTAACATTAACATATTTGTACGATATTTATCCATGACTTATCATTCAGATTATCACACGATTATTATTGTTCTTTTGCATGTAAAATAATAACTAGTAATATTCTATTATTATTATTATTATTATTATTATTATTATACAAAACGAATTAATAGACTGATTTTGTAATATTTTTACTAATAAACATAGCTATTTATTTATTTGATGTTACTGTCTACCATACAGTGTACCTTTATTTTATATAAAAAAAAATACGTATTTTGCAACGATACATCAAATTTCCACCAATTTTTATTATTATTATTATACAAAACAAATTAATAGTCTGATTTTCTATTATTTTTACTAATAAACATAGCTATTTATTTATTTGCTGTTACTGTCTACCATACAGTGTACCTTTATTTTATATAAAAAAAAATGCGTATTTTGCAACGATACATCAAATTTCCACCAATTTTCCACATCTCAGATTTCCATGAACAATCGATCCCGAAAGTTTCTGGGAGAGTGAACCCTTAAAAACGCCCGTTTTAAGTATACTTATGCAGGGAACCCTAAGAACTAGGATAAATTGAGCTAAATTGTGTTAAAAAAAATGGTATGTAAAAAAAGGGTGTGGATCAAGAAAATTAAATTATTTACAGCCACCTAAATATGAAGTTAAAATAATAATAATAATAAAAAAATTGTTTGTTAAGCCCGTATGACATTATCTAGTTTCCTATATCGTTTTATATATATATATATATATATATATATATATATATATATATATATATATATATATATATATATATATATATATAAGAATTGATATATTAAACTGTATAACTATTTCTAAATGGAAAATTAATATTGTGTATTACGGTGTTGTTATTGTTAAGTAAATTTATTACTATTCCGCCCCTATATCATTTTCTACATGTGTGTATGACACTATGTAGTTTGTGTCTGCATCGAAAATGATATAAGAAACTAGATAATGTCATATGGACTTTAAAAAAAAAATTAAAGATGGTATGTAAAAAACTGTGTGAATTAAGAATTGAAAATTAAATTATTTATAACCACCTAAATATGATGAAATGCAGAAATGTGATTTATAGGGAAATTAAATTTATTATCGTTTATCGTACATTGGTGATTTTTAATCAAAATTATTGTTTAAATACGATAATTATTGTACGTCTAGTAACAATGATCGGGCATCTTAAGTAATAATTTAAAAAATATATATAAGGATACACTATTCTTTTTAGAAATTATTGATTTATAATGTCCTCAAGAACCGGGCCCCTATACATTTGTCTAATTTAATTTGTCATGTTAAGATCCGGGACTGTTTAAATATGATACCAATAATCCTAAATAAATCGCGTTTATTGCAGTTAATATAAAAAATTAAGATATCCGCGCATCATCACATGTTGTTCACTAATATTGATTCTGTAACGATAACAACCGTTGTGTTTAACCCAGTTTACCTCTCCCCTATAATGCACCGATATAATGTATTCCAAAATCTCGTAAGTTAAATTACAGTGCTGTGTCTGTGCAGCAATCAATAGCCGACTAACAATTACACAGTTAGTTTAATTGTGCTCGCGTGTAATTAAGTCCGTAGTTTGCGATTGCGATGCGCAAAGTATGGCCGTACTTCGTAACTTCGTGAGTTCGTAGATAAACTCGAATATTTTAAAGGAGAGGTAAAAATGTAAGATGGAGTGTGAGAAAAAGAGTAGTTATGGGATTAGTTTTAAGTGTTAAGTGTTCACCATCTCATATTTATTTTATCACAAAGAAAATATATAATTAAATGGTATTTTATTAGTTTACTAGGTAAAACTTTGTTAATTTTGTTAATAAAGAATTATTATAAAAAAATGTATAAAAACATTAAAATAAAAGCCTCGATTCGAACTCTGGACCCTAACTTTTGAACTTATAGCACTGATCGCACCAAAAACATTTTTTGCATTTTTGTATTCATGAGATTTTGTATAAAGAAAAATAACTGTGATTTCTATGTAATCAAACGGTGAAAATGCGATTAGTAAGTTTGATTTTATAAAAATCGCTATAAATATCTATATAGATATTGAAAATTAATGAAATTTTCGAAATGTATTCCAAAATGGTTGTTTTTAGCAAGTACCAATTTTGAAAAACGTTGTTTAAAGATAACTGTAATTTCAAGCAGGTCAAACAGTGAAAATTCAATTAATGAGTTTGATTTTATAAAAATCACCATAAATATCTATGTAGATTTTTAAAATTAATGAAATTTTCGAAAAGTATTCCAAAATAGTTGTTTTCAAAATGTACCAAATTTGAAAAATGTTGTTCAAAGATAACTATAATTCCAAGGTGGTAAAACAGTGAAAATGCGATTAGTGAGTTTGATTTTATAAAAATGACTATAAATATCTATATAGATTTTGAAAATTAATGAAATTTTCGAAAAGTATTCCAAAATGGTTGTTTTCAGAATGTGCCAACTTTGAAAAACGTTGTTCAAAGATAACTGTAATTCTAAACTGGTCAAACAGTGAAAATGCGATTAGTGAGTTTGATTTTATAAAAATGACTATAAATATCTATATAGATTTTGAAAATTAATGAAATTTTCGAAAAGTATTCCAAAATGGTTGTTTTCAGAATGTACCAATTTTGAAAAACGTTGTTCAAAGATAACTGTAATTCTAAGGTGGTCAAACAGTGAAAATGCGATTAGTGAATTTGATTTAATAAAAATCGCTATAAATATCTATATAGATTTTGAAAATTAATGAAATTTTCGATAAGTATTCCAAAATGGTTGTTTTCAGAATGTACTAATTTTGAAAAACGTTGTTCAAAGATAACTGTAATTCTAAGGTGGTCTAACAGTGAAAATGCGATTAGTGAGTTTGATTTTATAAAAATCGCTATAAATATCTATATAGATTTTGAAAATTAATGAAATTTTCGAAAAGTATTCCAAAATGGTTGTTTTCAGAATGTACCAATTTTGAAAAACGTTGTTCAAAGATAACTGTAATTCTAAGGTGGTCAAACAGTGAAAATGGGATTAGTGAGTTTGATTTTATAAAAATGACTATAAATATCTATATAGATTTTGAAAATTAATGAAATTTTCGAAAAGTATTCCAAAATGGTTGTTTTCAGAATGTACCAATTTTGAAAACCGTTGTTCAAAGATAACTGTAATTCTAAGGTGGTCAAACAGTGAAAATGCGATTAGTGAATTTGATTTAATAAAAATCGCTATAAATATCTATATAGATTTTGAAAATTAATGAAATTTTCGATAAGTATTCCAAAATGGTTGTTTTCAGAATGTACCAATTTTGAAAAACGTTGTTCAAAGATAACTGTAACTCTAAGGTGGTCTAACAGTGAAAATGCGATTAGTGAGTTTGATTTTATAAAAATCGCTATAAATATCTATATAGATTTTGAAAATTAATGAAATTTTCGAAAAGTATTCCAAAATTATTGTTTTCAGAATGTACCAATTTTGAAAAACATTGTTCAAAGATAACTGTAATTCTAAGGTGGTCAAACAGTGAAAATGCGATGAGTGAGTTTGATTTTATAAAAATCACTATAAATATCTATATAGATTTTGAAAATTAATGAAATTTTCGAAAAGTATTCCAAAATGATTGTTTTCAGAATGTACCAATTTTGAAAAACATTGTTCAAAGATAACTGTAATTCCAAGGTGGTCAAACAGTGAAACTGCGATTAGTGAGTTTGATTTTATAAAAATCGCTATAAATATCTATATAGATATTGAAAATTAATGAAATTTTCGAAAAGTATTCCAAAATGATTGTTTTCAGAATGTACCAAGCACTGCAATTTAATTAAATTTAATTTTAATCACGCAACCTTCTGTTTAATATTCAAACTGGATGCAACTGTAGTATTTTATAAAAAGCAAACCTCGAAATATCGAAATAAATTCATCATTAGGGACGCACCCTATCACCGGAATTCCAGTTTCTTTCGCCGGGCCTGAATTCCGTTTGTTTGAGTTCGGCCGTGTCGCACAACAGATGCGTCATAAATCATGCGAAGGCGGCTGGAGCCGGGGGAGGCGGCGTGGCGCGCGCGAAAACCAGTCACCGTAAATTAATGATCGAGTCGCGAAACGGCGTAATTCGTTACGAGCGCCGGTTGTGTTGTAATGAGTGGGGGCGACAGGGAGAGGGAGAGTGGTGGAGGTGTTTTGTGTTTATGTTGATTTGAACAAGCGTCGGAGTGGAATTAAGTTCTTATTTGACTGGTTTCATTAGAATACTTTCAGGAATAGATAGTGGAAATATTACAAAAATATTAATAATACCCCAGGTTTAGTGACCGAGTGGTTACACTTTCATTAAAAATTGTCAATTTAAAATCAAAAATCGAAGTATCCGAGCAATTTTTGCAAAATTCCTAAATAAAGGTTTTATCGAATTTATTCCTTACTTTAGGGACACCCTGTATACAACGCGTTTTTTTTTCTCCAAATCTGAGCCAACTATCTTGCAAAATGTCTTTGAAAATTTTATCAAAAGGGTTAGGGTATGCCATCACAGCCGAGGTGGCAATACGGCCTAAATCGTATTCCATAATTATGTCTACTTTATAAATCAATTACAATTTACATGAAATATATATATATATATATATATATATATATAGACTCAGGACCGTGGGGACGTCACTCCCCAGAGTAGTACATGGATCTACTACTCCCTTGCGGGATAGTTTTATGTTATTATTATCATCATTATTATTAGTAATAATATAAAAATATATGTTTAATATTTTTTTTATTAGATAAAATTGGCCGCTCAAGACGTTTTGTTTTTTTTTTCAAAAATTTCATAATTATATGTACTACTTTAAACAAATACAAACAAATATTTAGATAATACATTTCTTTTGTATTTTTTTTAAATGTACATTTCATAGCGAACATTTTGATAAAAGAAAACACCTCGATGTGCCAATTTTTGACAAAGCTGGGACAATTTGAAAAAAAGAGCAATGCTTTTGAAAAATTGCCATAGCTTTGTCAACAATTGGCCGAACAAGATGTTTTATTTTTCAAAAATTTCGTAATTACATATACTACTTTAAACAAATACAAACAAATATTTAGATAATAATTTTTTTTTTGTATTTTTTTAAAATGTACATTTAATAGCGAATATTTTGATAAAAGAAAACACCACGATCTGCCATTTTTTTACAAAGCTGTGACAATTTGAAAAAAAAGAGCAATTCTTTTGAAAAATTGCCATAGCTTTGTCAACAATTGGCCGAACAAGACGTTCTTCTTTTCAAAAATTTCGTAATTAAATATACTACTTTAAACAAATAGAAACAAATATTTATATAATAATTTTTTTTGTATTTTTTTAAATGTACATTTAATAGCGAACATTTTGATAAAAGAAAATACCTCGATCTGCCAATTTTTGACAAAGCTATGGCAATTTGAAAAAAGAAGAGCAATTCTTTTGAAAAATTCTTAACTTTTTTTGAGGTGGGTACAAAAAGTTGAATAAATTCTGAGAAGCGTTTATATAGGGTAGAAAATAATATATAACTTTTGTGAATATCTTCAGAGAAATATAATAAAATTTTGAAAACTACAAAGAGAGTTATAGTTTTTTTTGTCACCGAACTAATATAAGATTTCTAATTTTTCAGTTTAACTACCCAAAAAGACCACGAATACAGATACACGTCTCATACTTTGTACGGTCCAACTATGACCATTTGTGCATATTTTCCGAGTAATTTTATCAAATTTTGGAAACTACAAATAATTTTGTGCTACTTTGTATGCCCTGATTAATGTCAGAATAGTATTTTTTAAGTGTAACAGCCCAAAAAGTCTACGAATAGTGGAAACACACATTTCATACTGTGTGGGGCATAAATATAACTATTTTTAAATATATTCAGCATCATTTTATAAAAATTTAAAAACTAAAAATAGAATTATGGTAATTTTTATCACCTAACTAATGTTAAGATTGTAAATTTTGAGTTTAACGACCCAAAAGGTCTACGAAAAGTTAAGTTACATACTTGGTACTTTGTAGGATGTAAATATGACTCATTGTGGATATATTTGGAGAAATTTTATATAATTTTGAAAACAACCAACAGAGTAATGATACTTTTTACCTACTGACTGTCAAATTCGTAATTGTTTAGTTTAACAATGCAAAACGACTACGAACAGTTAATATACATGTTTAATACTTTTTAGAGTCAAAATATGACTGTGAGGTGGGTACAAAAATTTGAAAAAATTCTGAGAACCGTTTTTCTTAGGGTAGAAAAAAATATATAACTCTTTGTAAATATATTCAGAGAAATAAAATAAAATTTTAACAACTATGAATAAAGTTATAGTACTTTTTGTCGCCGACATAATATAAAATTTCTAAATTTTGAGTTTAACTACCCAAAAAGACCACAAATTGTTGAGATATACTTCTCAAACTTTGTACGATCCAACCATTACTATTTGTGCATATTTTCATAGTAATTTTATCAAATTTTGGAAACTACTAATAATTTTATGGAACTTTGTAGCTTCTGACTAATGTCAGAATAGTATTTTTTAAGTTTAACAACCCAAAAAGTCTACGAATTGTGAAAATACACATTTCATACTTTGTAGTGCATAAATATAACTATTTTTAAATATATTCAGCATAATTTTATAAAAATTTGAAAACTACTAATAGAATTATGGTACTTTTATCCCGTAACTAATGTTAAGTTTGTAAATTTTGAGCTTAACAACCCAAAAAGTCTACGAACAGTTATGTTACATACTTGGTACTATGTAGAGTCTAAATATGACTCATTGTGGATATATTTAGAGAAATTTTATATAATTTTGAAAACAACAAACAGAGTAATGATACTTTTTACCTACTGACTAATGTCAGATTCGTAATTTTTTAGTTTAACAATCCACAAAGACTACGAACAGTTAATATACATGTTTAATACTTTGTAGAGTCAAAATATGACTGGAGGTGGGTACAGAAATTTGAAAAAATTCTGAGAACCGTTTTTCTTAGGGTAGAAAAAAATATATAACTCTTTGTAAATATATTCAGAGAAATTTAATTAAATTTTAACAACTATAAATAGAGTTATAGTACTTTTTGTCGCCGACATAATATCAGATTTCTAAATTTTGAGTTTAACTACCCACAACGATCACGAATTGTTGAGATACACGTTTCATACTTTGTACGATCCAACTATTACTATTTGTGCATATTTTCAGAGTAATTTTATCAAATATTGCAAACTACTAATAATTTTATGGTACTTTGTATCCCCTGATTAATATCAGAATAGTATTTTTTAAGTTTAACAGCCCAAAAAGTCTACGAATAGTGGAAATTCACATTTCATACTATGTAGGGCATAAATCTAACAATTTTTAAATATATTCAGCATAATTTTATCAAAATTTGAAAACTACAAATAGAATTATGGTACTTTTTATCACCTAACTAATGTTAAGTTTGTAAACTTTGAGTTTAACAACCCAAAAAGTCTACGAACAGTTAAGTTACATACTTGGTGCTTTGTAGGATGTAAATATGACTCATTGTGGATATATTTAGAGAAATTTTATATAATTTTGAAAACCACAAACAGAGTAATGATACTTTTTACCTACTGACTAATGTCAGATTCGTAATTTTTTAGTTTAACAATTCAAAAAGACTACGAACAGTTAATATACATGTTTAATACTTTGTAGGGTCAAAATATGACTGTGAGGTGGGTATAACAATTTGAAAAAATTCTGAGAACCATTTTTTATAAGGTAGAAAATAATATATAACTCTTTGTAAATTTATTCAGAGAAATTTAATTAAATTTTGACGACTATAAATAGAGTTATAGTACTTTTTGTCGCCGACATAATATCAGATTTCTAAATTTTGGGTTTGACTACCCAAAACGACCACGAATTGTTGAGATACACGTCTCATACTTTGTACGATCCAACTATTACTAGTTGGGCATATTTTCGGAGTAATTTTATCAAATTTTGCAAACTACAAATAATTTATGGTACTTTGTATCCTCTGACTAATATCAGAATAGTATTTTTTAAGTTTAACAGCCCAAAAAGTCTACGAATAGTGGAAATACACATTTCATACTTTGTAGGGCATAAATATAACTATTTTTAAATATATTCAGCATAATTTTATAAACATTTGAAAACTACAAATATAATTATGGTACTTTTTATCCCCTAACTAATGTTAAGTTTGTACATATTTCATACTTTCTACGGGCTAAGTATGACTATTTGTAAATATATTCAACTTTCAGCCAAATCGAAAGGGGTCGGGCTCAAAAGTGGTTGATTTACCATGGAATGCCCCATATAAATCTAATATGAAGTCAATTATTACCACTAGAGGCGGAAGGACCCGTGGAGGATGCTATTGCCATAGCAAATTCATAAATTTCTTTGAAGTGGGTAAAATAAATGGAAAACATTCTGAGAAACGTTCTACATAGGGTAGAAAAAGATAAAAAACTTTCAACCAAATCCGAAGGGGTCGGGGTCAAAAGTGGTCGATATGGCATAGAATGGCCAATATGGGTCTTGGCTTGTCCCTTCTCTCAGTGCTGTCACCAATCCACTGACCTAGACATTTTGATTTTTAATCAGTTCTTGTTGTGGTTGATATTTGTGTTGCTGTTGTTATTTGTGTTGTTGTTGATATTTGTGTTGTTGTTGTTATTGTTATTGTTATTTGTGTTATTGTTGTTGGTGGTGGTTGTATTTTGTTTAGTTTTCTTGATCTTCTTGATTCAGGATTAAGAGGTCTTTTAATTGTTGTTTGTGTTGTTGTTGGTGGTGGTTGTATTTTCTTTAGTTTTCTTGATCTTCTTGATTCAGGATTAAGAGGTCTTTTAATTGTTTGTTTGTGTTGTTGTTGTTGTTGGTGGTGGTGGTTGTATTTTGTTTAGTTTTCTTGATCAAGAATCAGGATTAAGAGGTCTTTTAATTTTTGTTTAAATCTATTTAAGTTGGTATTGTTTTTTATGTCTTTAGGTAAATTATGGAAGTGTTTAATTCCAATATTTATTCCATCAAGTGAGCTGATGTCTGACTTTTTCCCGTTGTATGTCAAGTTATATAGATAGATTACATAAACATAAACGAGTAGTAATATATTAAACGTCTTTCTCTTGTTATATATTAATTTATAATATAATAAAATAAAAAATTAATAATTCTTGTTACTAATTAAAACTAAGGTATTATAATCGAGCAGTGTTTATTTATAATCTCCGGAATAATACGTGAGCATAATAATTATTCAGGTGGTGGACATACAGGCGGTCGTGCCGGCTTGTGTTAATACGACGGATACGTCCGATAACAAGCTTGGGATTAGATGCATCCCGGATGAGGCTACAGGATTGCACACATCAAATATAGATGCGACTGGAGCCCTGCAACGGGAAGTCCATGGACCGCTCAGCGGGAAGTTTTCGGGGGGTATATGTATGTGCATGGGATTGCAGCTGAATTAAGCATTGTGCATCGTAATGAGTTAATTTAAATATTCGAGCACTTCTTCTGCTGAAAATAGCTACTGGAATCAATGTATGGTTACGTTTTATCTATTCCTCATAGATTTTTTCTTTTCTAGGACATTTGAATTGATTTATTACGGATTGTTCCTTATGTGACCAATATCATAAAATACACCGCTGATTGCAGAAAAATAATCCCTTTTAGAATCCGCATTAAAAAATTGGGTTGTCATTTAAGAAACACAAAAAACTGTCGATGACGTTATTGCTCATTCAAAAATGATCGAAAAATATCCACAATTTCATTAAAAATTTATTTGTCCGAGAAAATTTTGGAACAATCACATATAAAGGTGGTTTTATTGAATTTATTCGCTACTTAATTTCCACCCTACCAATATATATATATATAGATATATATATATATATATATATATATATATATATATATATATATATATATATATTTCCGAGAAGACGTGATAAAACGCACAATATAAACCATAATAAAGCGACATTCCAGTAGCAATTTTCTGCAAAAGAACTGCTCGAATATTTAAATTACAAGCTCATTTTGTATCGAAAAGTTGTATGTTATTAATTGGCCAATAAAGAGTTAAAGAGTATCTCAAAATATAGATTTGATAGACCAAATAGCGGTTATGTTATTTTAATCGCAAAATTTATTAAATTTTTTTCACATCCCCGATGGGACTCGAACTAACTCACATCACATAGAAAATCCGTTAAAGGCGGAAAGGAAGATTATACATAAACAAACTTTTATTATCCCTTATTTGTTATTGTTATTTCTGTGTCAATTATAATTATTAGATTTAATTATTTAAATATGCACTAACACAAAACCCTTCAGGATAATTGTAGTACAATTACCATGAAGGGTTTTCTGCTAGTACATATAATAATAATATAACTAAATCACTAATATATATATATATATATATATATATATATATATATAAATATATATATATATATATATATATATATATATATATATATATATAAATATATATATATATATATATATATATATATATAAATATAAAAGCAAGGCAAGAATCGCAATGTAAACTATAAATGATAAATAGTTTCTATAACTCCACACGTTAATGCCCATCGAATTAATTGAAACAATAAAGCCCGAACCACCCTCGCAGAACGCCCCCAAGGAGGCGTAAAATACATTACACAACAATAAACTTTTCTTTTTAAACAATTGTTCTCTTTAATACTCTTTGTTGTGACTTGTTTGTTTATTTTGCAGTTTTATGCGATTACTTATAGTCTCTTGTTGATATGGCATTACAGCACTGTTGTTTTTGAAAACTTGATCAATAACGGTCGCGAACTTTCCCCCCCGTATTCGATTACGGTGCGGTGCGCTTGCCGCCGACGGGGGAGCGGAGGAGTTTGTTTTGCATTCCCTCGGCCCGAAGGAGAAAAAACAACAAAATCGGTAATGGGTTCAGCAAAATACCGAGGGCCAAAGGAAAGTTCTACGGCGAGTTTTCCGTATGGTCCGCAGGGAGGGATGTGCAACGAGACGGAAAAGGACTAGAAAAGACTAGTTTTGGGAATAATATGACACACATTGTCAATTAAAACCTCATAATATTGTATCATCAAATATACAGCACACATTTACGAAATTACAATAAAATCGAAAAAAAAATGTAAAAATTAACCTTCTTAATGATTGATGAAATATTTTATTGCTGCAATTCCCTTATATAGGATAATAGGTGAAATACTGCAGCTATCCCTAATATAAGAGGAATTGCAGCAATAACATATTTATTTAATCAGTCATATACTCAATAATTGTAAATAATAGAGTGCTGCTGTGTCAATACATTATTTCAGATCCCTGATAATAAAAGAGCACGATTCATATTATTTTCTTAATAGTTTGTTTAAAAAGTATAAGAGTACGAATAAATAATTTAAAAAAACGCCGGTCTAGGGAAAACCTCAGAGGAGTTTAATCTTCCGGTATTTACCTTAACTTCACAGAAAATCTCCGAAAACTGTAAAAGGTGATTCGCGAAAAATTGCCTGGATAATAATATTAGAGCATATTTCATATTATTTTCTGAATCGTTTCGAATAAAAGTTTTGTAATAAAGACCCAGACAATTCCCAATATTCAATATTTTGTTCCATATTTTATTTTGAGTAGTTTTCAAAAGATTTCTTATGAATTTAAGATTATTATTTATTGTCCATCTCGTACTGAGCATTAGGGAGTCTGATTTCGATCGCCAACTCAGGCACCCTAAATACTCAGTAAAAGACGAACAATAAATAATAATAATAATCTTAAATTCATAAGAAATCTTTTGAAAACTACTGGAACAAAAATTGAATATTGGGAATTGTCATTATTTTAAAACTTTTATTTGAAACAATTCAGAAAAGAATATAATCTTTTATTATTTTCAGTTGCAGCACACGCGCTTGCCTGAAGAAGCCACTTTTCCAATTAAGACGCTCTAATATCTTTCTCCTCTCGAGGAGATTGCGAGGTTGGTCGCGGGCGGCACCATAAAATAGAGACAGCTCGGGCAGATTAATTACTACGAACTTGACCACTAATTAGAGCTAACTTTGTCGTAATTCACACCAGCGTGTCTTTGCACTGCGAACTCTCTGCGGAATGGATACAAAACATGGTCACATTTCAACCACTATCAATTTTAGTAGTAGTAGCAACACGGAGTGAATTAAAATCAATTTGTTTGTATAATAGAATTCGAATGGATTAATAATAATAATTTTAATTAAATATATATATATATATATATATATATATATATATATATATATATATATATATATATATATATATATTTATAATAATAATAATCTTTATTTTCAATAAATGAATCGTTTATAAGATATTAAATTGGAAAATAGTGTCAGACCTAAAATAATATAAAATTGCATTTTACGTAATCTGATTATTAGTTATAATTATATTAAATACTAGTGACTAGGAATTGTTGTAGATGACGCTAATCGTACATGCAGTGCGCACTGGCAAGCAGAAAATAAATACAATGTTACTCGTTTTTTTGTTGGTCTAATGCATGTCTATTTTGGACGACGCTTATCAGTAATGCGTTCGCTCCGAGCTCGAACAAAGAAATACCTTTGAATAAAAACGATGTTGTTTGTTTCCATGCGGTTTATTCTTGGTAATAAAATATGCAGATTATAAGGAAACGTTTTAATGTTTATTTAGTGTACGTATATACAAATTAATAAAACCTTTGAACATGAATAAATTAAATTTCTGTTGATAAATCAATACAATAGTAATTCGCGATTGTTCCAACTTTGTATAGCTACATTTGCTAATACCACCTATATATTTACGTATAATTTTCTCTCGCCCGAGTGTTTTTTCTAAGCGCAGTATCGGATCCGGGAGGGCTATATTTGCGCACAGCTCTACACATACAATGGGGGAGTATGTAGCCCGGCGAAAACTATGAATTTACAAAAGGTAGCGTAACGTCTACATTTTAGTATGCACCTGTGAACTGTGAACGTCGAGATTGTTCATCTATATGGAAATGATTTTGATTAAACACACGTGCCATGAACGGTGCAATGACGAGAATTATTTACTGTAGATATTAAGGAGAATTGTTATGGTTATAATATATTTTGTCATATTATAAAAAGCAGTTTAAGCATTGCTTTTTATTTTTTTATTGAACAAGACATTACTTTTGTAGTACACTTAAAAAAATTGCAAGTATTTTTTATAAGACTGTTATTGAATAATATTTGTAATAAAATAAATTGCACATTTTAATAAAATACCGCCCACGATTTCTTTTGGAAACCATCAATATATATATATATATATATATATATATATATATATATATATTTATATTTATATATTATATATAGAATTTAACAAAAATCATCAGACTTGTTTTCCTATACTGCGCCGGGCCTTACTTTTTTTTAAATATTTTTTTAAAATAAACATGTCAATATAAATATTAAAAATAAGAAAGTTAACTACCATAGAAAATTTAACGTTCCTATTTTATAAATTAAATTTTTGGCTGATTTTCTAAGGGCGACTAGATTTGATTGTATGAATGAAATGACTAAAATCCTCCTAACTCGAGTTGCAGGGCTTGGATATGAATGAAAATCAGCAAAAATATTAAAAATAAGTAATTTAACCACCATAGAAAATTTAACGTTCCTATTTTATAAATTAAATTTTTGGCGAATTTTCTAAGGGTGACTAGATTTGATTATAGGAATGAATTGCTTAAAATCCTTCTAACTCGAGTTGCAGGCCTTGGATATTTATGGAAATCAGCAAAAATATTAAAAATAAGTAATTTAGCCATCATAGAAAATTTAAAGTGCCTATTTTATAAATTAAATTTTTGGCGGATTTTCTAAGGGCGACTAGATTTGATTTTAGGAATGAATTGATTAAAATCCTTCTAACTCGAGTTGCAGGGCTTGGATATGAATGGAAATCAGTAAAAATATTAAAAATAAGTAATTTAACCACCATAGAAAATTTACCGTTCCTATTTTATAAATTAAATTTTTGGCGGATTTTCTAAGGGCGACTAGATTTGATTGTAGGAATGAATTGACTAAAATCCTCCTAACTCGAGTTGCACGGCTTGGATATGAATGGAAATCAGCAAAAATATTAAAAATAAGGAATTTAATCATCATAGAAAATTTAACGTTCCTATTTTATAAATTAAATTTTTGGCGGATTTTCTAAGGGCGACTAGATTTGATTATAGGAATGAATTGCTTAAAATCCTTCTAACTCGAGTTGCAGGGCTTGGATATGAATGGAAATCAGCAAAAATATTAAAAATAAGTAATTTAACCACCATAGAAAATTTAACGTTCCTATTTTATAAATTAAATTTTTGACGGATTTTCAAAGTGCGACTTGATTTGATTTTAGGAATGAATTGATTAAAATCCCTCTAACTCGAGTTATAGGACTTGCATATGAATGAAAATTAGCACAAATATTAAAAATAAGTAACTTAACCACCATACAAAATTTAACATTTCTATTTTAAAAATTAAATTTTTGACGGATTTTCCAAGTGCGACTTGATTTGATTTTAGGAATGAATTGATTAAAATTCCTCTAACTCGAGTTATAGGGCTTGCATATTAATGAAAATTAGCACAAATATTAAAAATAAGTTAGTTAATCACCAAACAAAATTTCACATTTCTATTATAAAAATTAAATTTTTGACGGATTTTCAAAGTGCGACTTGATTTGATTTTAGGAATGAATTGATTAAAATCCTTCTAACTCAAGTTATAGGGCTTGCATATTAATGAAAATTAGCACAAATATTAAAAATAAGTTAGTTAATCACCAAACAAAATTTCACATTTCTATTATAAAAATTAAATTTTTGACGGATTTTCAAAGTGCGACTTGATTTGATTTTAGGAATGAATTGATTAAAATCCCTCTAACTCGAGTTATAGGGCTTGCATATTAATGAAAATTAGCACAAATATTAAAAATAAGTTAGTTAATCACCAAACAAAATTTCACATTTCTATTATAAAAATTAAATTTTTGACGGATTTTCAAAGTGCGACTTGATTTGATTTTAGGAATGAATTGATTAAAATCTCTCTAACTCGAGTTGTAAGGCTTGCAAATTAATAAAAATCTGCACAAATATTAAAAATAAGTAAATTAACCACCACCCTAAATTTAAAATTTCTATTTTATAAATTAAATTTTTGACGGATTTTCCAAGTGCGACTTGATTTGATTTTAGGAATGAATTGATTAAAATCCCTCTAACTCGAGTTATAGGGCTTGCATATTAATGAAAATTAGCACAAATATTAAAAATAAGTTAGTTAATCACCAAACAAAATTTCACATTTCTATTATAAAAATTAAATTTTTGACGGATTTTCAAAGTGCGACTTGATTTGATTTTAGGAATGAATTGATTAAAATCCCTCTAACTCGAGTTATAGGGTTTGCATATTAATGAAAATTAGCACAAATATTAAAAATAAGTTAGTTAATCACCAAACAAAATTTCACATTTCTATTATAAAAATTAAATTTTTGACGGATTTTCAAAGTGCGACTTGATTTGATTTTAGGAATGAATTGATTAAAATCTCTCTAACTCGAGTTGTAAGGCTTGCAAATTAATAAAAATCTGCACAAATATTAAAAATAAGTAAATTAACCACCACCCTAAATTTAAAATTTCTATTTTATAAATTAAATTTTTGACGGATTTTCCAAGTGCGACTTGATTTGATTTTAGGAATGAATTGATTAAAATCCCTCTAACTCGAGTTATAGGGCTTGCATATTAATGAAAATTAGCACAAATATTAAAAATAAGTTAGTTAATCACCAAACAAAATTTCACATTTCTATTATAAAAATTAAATTTTTGACGGATTTTCAAAGTGCGACTTGATTTGATTTTAGGAATGAATTGATTAAAATCCCTCTAACTCGAGTTATAGGGTTTGCATATTAATGAAAATTAGCACAAATATTAAAAATAAGTTAGTTAATCACCAAACAAAATTTCACATTTCTATTATAAAAATTAAATTTTTGACGGATTTTCAAAGTGCGACTTGATTTGATTTTAGGAATGAATTGATTAAAATCCTTCTAACTCAAGTTATAGGGCTTGCATATTAATGAAAATTAGCACAAATATTAAAAATAAGTTAGTTAATCACCAAACAAAATTTCACATTTCTATTATAAAAATTAAATTTTTGACGGATTTTCAAAGTGCGACTTGATTTGATTTTAGGAATGAATTGATTAAAATCCCTCTAACTCGAGTTATAGGGCTTGCATATTAATGAAAATTAGCACAAATATTAAAAATAAGTTAGTTAATCACCAAACAAAATTTCACATTTCTATTATAAAAATTAAATTTTTGACGGATTTTCAAAGTGCGACTTGATTTGATTTTAGGAATGAATTGATTAAAATCTCTCTAACCCGAGTTGTAAGGCTTGCAAATTAATAAAAATCTGCACAAATATTAAAAATAAGTAAATTAACCACCACCCTAAATTTAAAATTTCTATTTTATAAATTAAATTTTTGACGGATTTTCCAAGTGCGACTTGATTTGATTTTAGGAATGAATTGATTAAAATCCCTCTAACTCGAGTTATAGGGCTTGCATATTAATGAAAATTAGCACAAATATTAAAAATAAGTTAGTTAATCACCAAACAAAATTTCACACATCTATTATAAAAATTAAATTTTTGACGGATTTTCAAAGTGCGACTTGATTTGACTTTAGGAATGAATTGATTAACATCCCTCTAACTCGAGTTATAGGGCTTGCATATGAATGAATATTAAAACAAATATTGAAAATGAGTAAGTTAACCACCATACACAATTTAACATTTCTATTTTAAAAATTAAATTTTTGATGAATTTTTAAAGTGAGACTTGATTTGATTTTAGGAATGAATTAATTAAAATCCCTCGAATTCGAGTTATAGGGCTTGATAATTTTAAAAAAAGTAAGGCCCGACACTGTGTACGAAAATATGTTTGCTGATTGTTGTTAAATTATAAACAATATATTGAAAATTTCAAAAAAATATCGTGGGTGATGCTTTATTAAAAATTGCAATTTGTTTTATTGTATTATTCAATAACAGCTAACAAAATTAACTTAAATTTTTTTTTTCTTATTTTATTGTTACCAAGAGTTATAAGTAATCAATTGTAGAACTTTTTTTGCTCTCTATTTAATAACAATTCACGTAGCGGCCGTAATTGTTTAACTTCAGACAGATCTTAGCGGTGATCCGGTGACCCGCGCAAAAAGTTAGGTAATAATAAAAAAATAACTGACAACATTAAATAATTTTATTATTGCTTATTATTATATTAATATATATTATTTATTTATTGCACTTCATGGCTCATTTGGATAAAAAAAACTATTTTTATAAGGCTATCAGCCGTGAGGCTCATTTAGATAATAATATAAAATTATTTTGTTCACCAAACTTTTTCCGGACGAATACATATGGTATCTATTCGTTCGGTAAAAGTGTTTGTTTCATAATGATCAAGGCGAAAACAAAATATATGTACAATAAACAGTGTGATAGGAATAATTAAATAAATTAGCAATAGCGGATTTCGGGACAGTCACGTCACGCGAGGAAGGCTGATAGGTACCATGAGAATGCTATCGAAAATATTTAGAGCAGTGCCTCAAAAATTGAATTGCGATTTATTATTAGAACGGCCCTACATGAGGCTGATTCGTTACTCAACGCACTGATTAAAAACTGAACGAATTATGTAATGTACTTACGTTTTTACATCTGCCGCACCTTCTATATAGCTTGGAATCACTGGACACTACTCACTAACACTTTAGTTCATCTTAAATAAACAATATTAACCATATTTTCCGGTTTTCTTTGTTCCGCGAGCCAGCGCACGGCTCTCCGCCCGACACACTTCACTCAACTGGTCGAGACCTGTCTTGTGAATCATGTCAGTCGACGTGAAATGATATCTGGCCACAATGACGTGATCTTCCTCCAATCACAGCGGCGGATTTTGTTGTAAACAGGTTAATAATAGATGTTTCTTATCGCGGTACCAGGTCACTTTATATTTAACTATAAAAATATAAAGAATAGTTTTGATACGATGAAAGACGTATAAAATAAGAGCCGGGTTTCGAATTAGAAGTCGTGAGTGCGTAGAGCGATCTAGAAAATAGTTTCGTAGAGTTTCATGATGTTTATGATAGAGTCGTAATTAAGTAAGTAAGTCCTCCTCATCCCATACATCTTGGTAGATTATTATTATTATTATTATCGTTAATATTTGAGAAGGCTGTTGGCGTGTTGGTCATCTTATTCTATTTATTTATATATTTACTTACTTATTTATATTTATTATATTTACATTATCGCATTTAATAATTTGAATTTACAGTAATTAACATTATCCCTGTTTATGCCTAGGCACTTGTATGTTCATGTACATATTTATAAATTAACTATTTCTTAATTTCTATATTTATAATTTTTTTTAAATTTTACATTTAGCCTGTGTAAAGTACCTACTATGAAATATTTAACGATTTCCCATTAATTTTCAATATATGAATAAATTTTGATGAATAAATTTTCTGCATTTTATTTTAAATAATTTTTTATCCTTTGTGTTTTTAATTTCTGGTAAAAAAATTTAGCATTTTGGTGCCATATAGTTGAAAGAAATTAAATTTTCTGCATTTTATTTTAAATAATTTCTTATTCTTTGTGTTTTTAATTTCTGTTTGTAAAAAATTGTAGCATGTTGGTGCCATATAGTTGAAAGAGATACAATTTATGCTGCGTTTGTTAGATGGAATTTTTATATTTCCATTCAATTTACTTTTGGTTTCATATTTATGAGAGATGTGTTCTTGAATGTTTTTGTTTTTTGTATATGTTTGTTACATAGAGCGTTCTAATATTAGGGGTGCTAATCCTATATAAATCTTTTGTCGGGTGGGTTTTAGAGAATTTATAAATTACTTTCAAGATATATTTTTGTGCAATGTTTAAGGGTTGTAAACCTTTATTATGTAAATCACCCCATATTATTATACCATATCTTATTATGGATTCAACTATGCTTTTATAAATTTGTGGTGGGTTTTAGAAAATTTATAAATTGCTTTCAAGATATATTTTTGTGCAATATTTAAGGGTTGTAAACCTTTATTATGTAAACAACCCCATATTATTATATCATATCTTATTATGGATTCAACTATGCTTTTATAAATTTAAATTAATGTTTTTTTTTTGTGAGAAGTAAGTGTTAATTTATTTACGTGTTGTTCCTATTTTAAGTGTTTATCTATCACTATTCCCAGATATTTGATTTGGGGTTCTTCATTTATTTTCGTATCGTTTTCAACCGGTATACTTGAGAAACTTGGTCTAATAGTTTGTAAAATGTAATAAAATAATTACACTTGACATCTACTATATTTTTTAATATGCAACGAAAGCACCTTTAAATTCTTGGTACAATAAAGTTATGTTTATCATGATATTATTTTATTTTCGATTTATTCAATTACAACATCCTCCAAAATAGTTCTATCCTGCTGCACACCCCATACTTCAATGTATAAAACATAAACCCGCTCCATAAAAGAATATTTTAGCATATAAAACTCGGATGAGGCAATTTTAATGTCAAAGTCGCCTACACTTTTAAAACGCGCTCCTTCTTTGAAACGACCGGAAAAATATCGCCTGGATCACGCCCACCCCCCTGGAGGACCATCCGTCGGCTGGTGGAGTGCTCATTAAATCCCCGGTAACGAGCCCCGCGATCCGTCACCCGATAAATCTTTAAGCCGCCCGCCGCCGTTTAGGCCGCCCTTTTTATTTATTTAACAATGATAAACACGCGGGTTCCCCGCTGAAAATCCTTTATTTACGAGCGAGAGCGGCCGGCTGTGAAAAATGCAGCGATATATCGGCCGCTGTCGCGCGTTTTCAATAAAAATGTTTATTGGATTGGATCAAGTAGTCTCTTTCACGCGGACAGTTTAGGATTGGGTTATATTGGAATTTCGATAGACACGTCGTCTTAGTAGTTTTATGATATGTAAATGATGGTGCTTAGCTGGGATGCGCTTGGGGGGTTGGAGATGTAATGCATTTTATAGTAGTTTCGGTCTTGAAGATGTAACGAGGTTACGTTATTCGAATATTGTATGGTGTCATATAATCTTAATGAGTTATTATTTATAATTAATATGTAATAACTTACATGCTTTAATATGTACACTGGTGATTTTTGTAAGAATAATTTGCATATATTTATCCTCAAATAGACAATATGGAGGGTTTTTTAGAGATTATAAATTGTTTATTAAAAAAACTTCTATTTTTATAGGGCTATCAGCTGTGAGACTTTTCCACCGGTCAAGGGAGAAGCTCAGAGGAGTTTAATCACCCGGTATTTACCTTAACTTCACAGGAAACCTCTGAAAAACTGTGAAAGGTGATTGGCGAAAATTCGCTCCCCGTTGGGGATCGCAAAAAAATACTTATAAATCAAAATTTTTCAATTTCCTTCGGGCATCTTGTGCACTGATATGTTTTGCAATAAGATGAGTAAAAAAAATAATATAAAATATGTTGCATACTTTTTTTATCGACCCAGTCTACAAAATTGGCATATCGAGATAGGAGCGTTAAAGTTAAAAAGAAAAAATAAATAGAAGGAACAATTTTACACGATTGAGACTTTACATTTTCTATTGTCATTTTGTAATAAACATTGTGTAATTTTTTTAAATCATATTTATGACGTATTCATGGTCAAAAATTATAAAATAAAATTTGTTCGACTTGGTCGCCGAAAAAAAAATTCTTATAATCAAAATTTTCGAATTTCCTTCGGGCACCTGGTGCACTGATATGTTTTGCACTAAGATTAGTACAAAAATAAAATAAAATATGTTGCATAATTTTTTTATCGTCCCAGCCTCTAAAATCGGCATATCCAGATAGGAGCGTAAGAGTTAAAAATAAAAAATAAATAGAAAGAATAATTTTCCACGATTGAGACTTTTCATTTTCTATAGTAATTTTGTTATAAGCATTGTGTAATTTTTTCAAATCAATTGTATGACGAATTCATGGTCAAAAATAATAATAATGAAATTTGTTCGACTTGGTCGCCGAAAAAAAATATACTTATAATCAAAATTTTCCAATTTCCTTCAGATATCCGGTGTTCAGACATGTTTTGCACTAAGATCAGTAAAAATATTAAACAAAATATGTTGCATATTTTTTTATCGACCCCGCCTCTAAAATTGGCATATCGAGATAGGAGCGTTAAAGTTAAAAATTAAAAATAATTAGAAGGAAAAACTTCTCAAGATAGAAACTTTCCATTTTCTATTTTCATTTTCTTATAAACATTGTGTAATTTTTTTAAATCAATTTTATGACGTATTCATTGTCAAAAATAATAATAATGAAATTTGTTCGACTTGGTCGCCGACAAAAAAATACTTATAATCAAATTTTTCCAATTTCCTTCAGGCATCTGGTGCACTGATATGTTTTGCACTAAAATCAGTAAAAAAAATAAACAAAATATGTTGCATATTTTTTTTATCGACCCAGTCTCTAAAATTGGCATATTGGATTTTGGGAGAAATGAACTATACTGACTGGAATTAAAATTTATACAAATTTCACAACGATTAATTTCACCCATTCACTTAGTAAATGACTAGGTGTTTTATAAAACGACTGATGTTACATTTCGCATACAATATTTAAAAAATAAACAGTTAAAGTTAAAGGCTCAACAATCACATTTTCTATACAGTTTTATGTATTTTGGGAGAAAAAAATAATAGAATAAAACTTTTTTTTATTGCAAATCATCTTGGTTTAATTATTATTAACGTCCCTATGGTGATTTGATTACAAGGTCTGATATATCCCTTCGTCAACCACATGTTTACAAATTCTTGCGGGTAAGTCGGTTGCGAGCCGCCCACCCTCATCACTGCTAATCATATTTCCAGGGGGGGCGGCCCGGTAATAAATTGGATTGCGGAAACGCGTAAAATCGGGCAGACCGCTCTGATCAAAATTTATCGCTCCGATGGCTAAACGCCCGCGCACATTAAACGGTCCTGAAGCGCTGTCAAAAAGGACAATAGCCGTAATTTCACATGCGTGGGTATATGGGGATTGTACAAAAATAGCTGCCCTTTAAAAATGTTAGTCAATTAGCAGATATGATATCGTGGGCTTGATTTGTGGGGAAGCTTTGCAAACTGATCAGTCAAATCAAAATTTGTATATAATCACAAAATATTGTGATGGTGTGTTTTTTTTATCATGTAACACTATCAGGCCCAGAGGAGGACATACATATTAATCGGTGTAAATAAACTGTAACAGTCTACACATAAAAAATGGTGGTGTTTGTTGCATTTGGGGAACGTCACTTGATGAGAGTTATTCATTATTTCTTCTATCAACTGATCTTCCCCTAAATGCAACAAACTACAGATTTGTTTATGTATACACAAACTGTTACACAACTGTTAGTTTTAGATATTTATTTATTTCGCAGGGTGCCTAGTAGTTAATGCATCGGACTGCTGCACTATATATATATATATATATATATATATATATATATATATATATATATATATATAGTTGTTTTTGGTGATATTTATGGCCCAAAATAAAAGTTATTTTTTCTTATATCATATACTGACTCTAAATGTATGCAAAATATTTAATATTATATCTCTATAATTGTGTCCGATTGGCTCTTTAATAACGATAACGTCTCCTCTATAATCCTGAGTAAAAGCAGGAAACAGTTCGTAATATTTTTAGAGGAAAAAAATAAAAATAGTCACACGCGGATTTTGAGGACTTGGCGAGATTAATTAATTCATCCTACGCCACCAAACGACAAGAATTTCACCTAGTTTCTATATAAAATACAACATTGAATATTGATCTTAAATTTGATGTATACAAGCATATATTTTTCTTCATCAATTTTTATATGACTTTCTAACAACTGTGCAGCGCAAGAATTCGAGTTGTATTTTTGGGATTCGCGGCACGTAACGGTGGCGGCGGTGATGGTGGCGAGGTGGTCCCTCTAATTCGCGGCAATTTTAAAAGAATATGCCCGGAGAATATTGAAATCTCCCCGATTTGCATGCAGCCCCGCTGCGATCACGCCGATTAAATTAAAGACGGTAATTAAAAACCGCACGATAAATTGCGCCGGAGGGGCTGATGTAATATATCGTCGAGCCTGCGGGAAATTTTTGTTGGCTCCAACAAGTGCCGTTAATTCCTGCCCTGGGGAGATTAAAAGGAAATGAATGTAGTGAGTGATAATTTGATTGTACACTTAGAAGAACATAAATTATGGGTGGAGGTTACATAATAAAATATCTGGTGGAAAGGCATAGTTTAATTAATTATAATCAAATCAGAATTTCAGGGGTTATATACCTTTTTGTGCGGAAAAACTGAGGATATGTTGAATGTATTTAGCAATAATTTTATTTCATCAAAATTATATTTTATTGATAATACATTTTTCATGGAAAAGATTGTGGTGATCACCACGAAGTCCAGCAGGTCAACTAAAATCATAATACCCAAAAAATGGCACTAGTATAGAGACATTCCTAGTACTTAAACGATTATAAAAAAAAATATTTTAAGCTCTAAAATGTTATTAAAAAACTGTAAACAATATATATATATATATATATATATATATATATATATATACATATATATAGAGTAAATATTTATTTTGCTGTATAAGTATAATATGTTTCTAGTTTATTAGGGTAGTGCAGCAATAAAACTCTATTTTACTTGAACTACATTTTACTTCCTTTTGCCAATATTTCGTAGCTTACATAGCTACTACATCAGGGATCGGAGTATGTGAATTAGCTATAGATGTAGATGCAGCGTACAAATGGTATTTACAGGAAATTATTCTTTAAAAAAAAATGGCTGACGATGAACTAACATTACATTTGATATATAAACAAATAATGTCAAAAGTTAACTACCCTAATAAACTAGACTATATATATATATATATATATATATATATATATATATATATATATATATATATACTGGGTCTGGCAAAAAATGCATAGATTACTATATATAAGTCTTATGAAATGAATATGCATTGTTAATTGATGTGATGCCACCAGATGGCTTTAAAACTTTCTTTCTAGAGGAAAAGTAGTACAATTTCACAATTTAAAATATTATTATGAAAATAATTGATTTTCATTCTTCTAATCTATTCACTGGTCGTAATTTCAACGTCGTGTTATAAAAAAATAAACTTTTATTCTACTCATATAAACGAATTATTTCTAAAGGAATTGGCCATTCCAACAAAACTATTCCAGTTATCGCCCTTCATCGGGGCCTGTAATCTTTTAGGATGCATAAAGGGTCATTCCGTAATCGATGGTCCATTACGTCGTTTTATATCTTTTCGATGACACGTAAAGAGAGAAATAACAGGACTCGTAACCCTGCTGGGATATCAGATTGGGATTGTAAATAAGAGTGGGGCCGCTTTTTCGGGATGAAACGCACATAAAAACGTAACATAAACGTGAAATAAATTGATTACTTACCAGGCATAATAAAAGCATTTCGATTTAAAATCCTACATGAGAAATGAAGTTATTTTTGTAGGAAATGATTTCTTCGTTATTTATTTCAATTCCTCATTTATTCATGGCTTCCTAGATTTATTTTCTTCTTTCGTTATGTGCTAGCTTGTAGTCTTGAGGTTCAATTTAAATGTGACCTAGGTCACTTTCATTCTCACAGACTCTAGGAAGCCAGACTTGAGACATGAGGACACGTCAGGGCTGAGGCTAGAGGCGAAGCCGAGAGGCAGATCCCACTTCTATCCTCGTAAAGCGAGAAAAGGTGGGTTTTAGCAACACCACCGATAGTAAATACAGATGGTGTATGGTATATACAGATGGTTTTAGTCGGTAGGCGACAGGGCCTTCTTCCCTGTCGAGTCCGGCACAATATCTTTTAAAGATTTCCCTTCCTTCACCCGAAAAAGAAGACTCAATTAATGAACGTACAATCTATTCTGTTACAACCTAACTTGTGCAGAAAATATGTATTGGCAGTAATTTAAACTTCATGTTTTGATGAATGTGAAGTTTCTGCCTATTCACGGGGACACAGAATATAATTAGTATACTCACATAAATAACATTCAGATGTTATATGTACGTACATCTATATTAATGAACATTCCAATTCCACTAGAAAACTACAATCCATTCCAATAATAAATATCCTCGTTTACAATAATTATGATTCCAAAAGCGTCGTTGCACGAGAACAATAACTCAGCGCGGCATTTATTCGAAATCCACTCGGCGGTAAATTATTAAATAAAACCGCTCCTCCGCGATACATCGGTAATAACGAGAGCTCCACGGCGGCGGCGGTAATTTATCGGCGGCGTGAAATATTCTTTTCAATTCCGCCGGTAAGGCCGTAGAGCCAATAACATAAATTCCGGATATGGAGTTACGGAAAGTATTTAAGCGGCGCGCGGTCTCTGAAGAATAGCAGGGATTAAAGTGTAGTAAAATGTTGTTTACGAGCCGCCACCGGAGGGGGGTGGCGGCTACAAACGTCACTATTGTGACGTGTGATTTTCTAAAAGAATACCTTTAAGAAATATATTAAACATTTATCGTATGAGTTTGAGAAGAAATTAGAATTAAAAGCGCTTCTCCGCTGGTAAGCCAACCGGGGGTGGTTACAAACGTCACTATTGACGTGTGATTCTCCAATAGAACCCCTTTAAGAAATATATTAAACATTTATCGTTGCGAGTTTGAGAAGAAATTAGAATTAAAAGCGGGGGGCCGGCTGCGATGTCGTGCAAACACGGGCTTTGATCTCGCCGAACTCAATTTCTATAATATGTCACTTGATGAGGAAAAATGGCGAGGGGGGAGCGCGGACCTGAATTTCGTTAACATGTTCTTCGGATATTAAAATTTGAAGCGCCCGCGGATGTTGCCTGCGTTTAGCATACTTTAAGGGTGTACATATTGCTAAACTTGCCGTGCTGCAGAAAATTGCATGCCTGATGCTCACACAGGAATATGGAGAATATTAGAGAGATAGAGAGAAAATTGTATGATGCTAATTTAATAATTTTCATTTTAGCTAAAATGTGTTATAATAATTTACAGAAGATACACAAGAAACAAACAAGACAAACAATATGAAAAGAGCGTAATATATATATATATATATATATATATATATATATATATATATATATATATATATATATATATATATATATATTTCATTCAACCCGAGATGCGAAAGTGTTAGCGAATTTCACGCAAATCGGTCGAAAATTTAAGAATTTTAAAGATTTATGGTAAGAAGGGGGAGTACGGTGACCATAAATCTTAAAAATTCTTAAATTTTAGCCGAAACTACTTGAAATTTTGACCAGAAAGTGAAAATGTTGTAAATATTTCAACTCGAGATGCGAAAGTGTTAGCGAATTTCACGCAAATTGGTCCAATATTTAAGAATTTTTAAGATTCATGGTAAGAAGGGCAGAGTACGGTGACCATAAATTTTAAAAATTCTTAAATTTTAGCTGAATTTACGTGAAATTTCGACCCAGAAAGTCAAAATGTTATAATATTGCAACCCGAGATGAGAAAGTGTGTTAAGCTTTATGGTAAGAAGGGGGAGTACGGTGACTATAAATCTTAAAAATTCTTAAATTTTAGCCGAAATCCCGTGAAATTTCGACCCAGAAAGTAAAAAGGTTATAATATTTCAACCCGAGATGCAAAAGTGTTAGCAAATTTCACGCAAATCGGTCCAAAATTTAAGAATTTTTAAGATTTATGGTAAGAAGGGGGGAGGGAGTATGGTGACCATAAATCTTAAAAATTCTTAAATTTTAGCCGAAATTACGTGAAATTTCGACCATAAAGTGAAAATGTTGTAAATATTTCAACCCGAGATGCGGAAGTGATAACGAATTTCACGCAAATCGGTCCAAAATTTAAGAATTTTTAAGATTTATAGTAAGAAGGGGTGAATACGATGATCATAAATCTTAAAAATTCTTAAATTTTAGCCGAAATCCCGTGAAATTTCGACCAGAAAGTGAAAATGTTGTAAATATTTCAACCCGAGATGCGGAAGTGATAGCGAATTTCACGCAAATCGGTCCAAAATTTAAGAATTTATTATTATCTATAACTAAATAAAATAGCAACGACCCACTTCATGCAAATTTATTACATGAAAAAATCATTTGAATGAAATTGCTATAAAAATACATACATTTTTATTGCAATTTCATTCAAATGATTTTTTTAAATAATTAATATCACTGAATATATTGCTTTAATGTATATTATTTAGTGTTATTAATTAGTTATATAAATTTACCTTTATTTGGCATCAATAAACTTAGATACAAGGGATAGTCTTAGTTTGCACAAATATATGTGCAAACTAAGACTATCCCTATAACCTATAAAATAATATAATATACTATAACTAATAAAATACAAATAAAATACAATACACCAACTTAAATTAAAATACAAGAAATCCAATAAATTGACCATATTCTGCCCTAACTTAAAAGAAAAAATTCTCTCTTGGACCCGCCTGAAACTGATAACATACCCTCATGTTGCTGCCTTATAAAGATAGGAATAGCAAACATATTAATTAGTTATTATTATTATTATTATTATTAATAAATATTTATTATAATTTATTATAATTATTTTATAACATATAAATTATATTATAACATATAAAATTATATTATAAAATATAAAATTAAATTTTTAGTATGTAATATGTAGTGTCTCTGATTTATAGTAGAGTACACTGCGATAGACTAGCTCGTTTCAGAGCAGTTGCAATTACAACTTGGTCAGCGAGATTAATGCTTTGGGCTGTATGTTGGAACGTTAAGGGCACGGGTTATAGACATGGATGTAATTATAATTGTTTGGATTGATTACGTCCTGCTAACGCGATAATTTATATTGCGGATGATCCGGATTATTAAACACATAAATAACGATTAAATTGTTGCAGCTAGAGGTATTAGAATTATTGTTAACATACAGATACAGATAGATGATAAGAAAATATTATATATATATATATATATATATATATATATACTATTATATATATATATATATATATATATATATATATATATATATATACTATTATATATATATATATATATATATATATATATATATATATATATATACATATTTTGTAAGGGCTAAGTATGAGTATTTGTAAATATACTTAGCGAACATTTATAAAATTTTGAAAACAAAAAACTGACTTATTGCACTTTTTACCCCCTGACTAATGTCAGATTTGTATTTTTGAGTTCAACAACCAAAAAAGACTACGAATACTTGAGATACACATTTCATACTTTGTATGGGCTAAGTATAACAATTTTTAAATATATTAAATGACATTTTATAAAATTTTGAATACTACAAACAGAGTTATGGTACTTTATATCCCCTGACTAATAGCCCTATGCTTGTTAATTCATATTTTGTAGGGGCTAAGTATGACTATTTGTAAAGATACTTAGCGAAAATTTATAAAATTTTGAAAACAACAAACTGAGTTATTGCACTTTGTACCCCCTGACTAATATCAGATTTATAATGTTATAGTTTAACAACCCAAAAAGACTATGAATAGTTGACATACATATTTCATTCTTTGTAGGAGGTAAAGTATGATTATTTTTAAATATATTTAGCGAAATTTTATAAAAAATTGAAAACTACAAACAGAGTTATGGTACTTTTTGTCCCTTAACCAATGTCAGAATTGTCATTTTTGAGTTTAACAACCCAGAAGCTCTACAAATAATTGAGATACATATTTCACACTTTGTAGGGGCTAAGTATGCCCATTTGTAAATATATTTAGCGTAACTTTATAAAATTTTGACAATTATAAACAGTAACGGTACTTTTTACCCCCTGAGTAATATCAGATTTGTATTTTTAAGTTCCACAACCAAAAAAGACTACGAATACTTGAGATACACATTTCATACTTTGTATGGGCTAAGAATAACAATTTTTAAATATACTAAAAAAACTTTTATAAAATTTTGAATACTACTAACAGAGTTATGGTACTTTATATCCCCTGACTAAAATCAAGTTTGTAATTTTTTAGTTTAAGAACAGAAAAAGACTACGAATAATTAAGATACACATTTTGTACTTTGTAGGGGCTAAGTATGATTATTTGCAAATATATTCAACGTACTTTTATAAAATTTTGAACACTACAAACAAAGTTATGGTACTTTTTACCCACTGGCTAATGTCAAATTTGTAATTTTTATGTTTAACAAGCCAAAACGATTTCGAATAGTTGAGATACTCATTCATACTTGGTACGGGCTAAACATGACTATTTGTATATATATATATATATATATATATATATATATATATATATATATATATATTTAACGTAATTTTTTAAATGTTGAAAAATTATATTAATTCATTAATTAAACACCTTATTTTCTTTGTTAGTTATTATTATGAGCAAATTACCACAAGCCTGTGCTTGCTAATTCATATTTTGTAGGGGCTAAGTATGACTATTTGTAAATATACTTAGCGAAAATTTATATAATTTTGAAAACAACAAACTAAGTTATTGCTCGTTGTACCCCCTGACTAATATCAGATTTATAATGTTATAGTTTAACAACCCAAAAAGACTATGAATAGTTGATATACATATTTCATTCTTTGTAGGAGTTAAGTATGATTATTTGTAAATATATTTAGCGAAATTTTATAAAAAATTGAAAACTACAAACAGAGTTATGGTACTTTTTGTCCCTTAACCAATGTCAGAATTGTCATTTTTGAGTTTAACAACCCAAAAGCTCTACAAATAGTTGAGATACATATTTCACACTTTGTAGGGGCTACGTATGCCTATTTGTAAATATATTTAGCGTAACTTTATAAAATTTTGACAATTATAAACAGAGTAATGGTACTTTTTACCCCCTGACTAATGTCAGATTTGTATTTTTGAGTTCAACAACCAAAAAAGACTACGAATACTTGAAATACACATTTCATATTTTGTATGGGCTAAGTATAACAATATTTAAATATATTAAATGAAATTTTATAAAATTTTGAATACTACAAACAGAGTTAGGGTACTTTATATCCCCTGACTAAAATCAAGTTTGTAATTTTTTAGTTTAAGAACAGAAAAAGACTACGAATAATTAAGATACACATTTTGTACTTTGTAGGGGCTAAGTATGATTATTTGCAAATATATTCAACGTAATTTTATAAAATTTTGAACACTACAAACAAAGTTATGGTACTTTCTACCCACTGGCTAATGTCAAATTTGTAATTTTTAAGTTTAACAAGCCAAACCGATTACGAATAGTTGAGATACTCATTTCATACGTGGTACGGGCTAAGCATGACTATTTGTATATATATTTAACGTAATTTTTTAAATGTTGAAAATTACAAACACATTTATGGTACTTTTCTCCCCTGACTTATGTCAGATTTGCATTTTTTGAGTTCAACAACCAAAAAATATTACGAATAGTTGAGATACAGATTTCATATTTTGTAGGGCTAAGTATAACAATTTGTAAATATATTCAGTGAAATTTTATAAAATTTTGAAAACTACAAGCAGAGTTATGGTACTTTTTATTCCCTAACTAATGTCAAGTTTGTAACTTTTGAGATTAAGAATACAAAAAGACTACGAATTGTTAAGATAAATAGTTCTTGTTTTGTAGGGGCTTTGTATGACTATTTGTAAATATATTCTGCGTAATTTTATAAAATTTTCAAAATTACGAACCAATTTATGGTACTTTGTACCCGCTGACAAATATTAGATTGGTAATTTTTTAGTTTAACAACCCAAAAACACTACGAACAGTTAAGACATATATGTCATACACTGTAAGATTTAAATATTACTTTTTGTGGATATATTCAGAAAAAAATTGAAAATTTTGAAAAATACAAACAAACTACTACTACGAATAGTTCAAATACACATTTCATAGTTTGTAAAGACTAAGTATGACCATTTGTAAATATATCTAGCATTATTCTATAAAATTTTGTAAACTACGTACAGAGTTATAGTATTTTTTGTCCCTCAACTAATACCTGATTGGTATTTTTTGAATTTAACAAACCAAAAAGACTATAAATAATTGAGATACACATATATATATATATATATATATATATATATATATATATATAAATATATAAGGCATGAAAATCTGCAGGAGGCTGACGTAAGAGAGGAAATTGGTGAGAGCAGAGGGGTCTAGTGTGTTTCCTACGCACAGAAGTTATTATATATTTTATGTTAATTTCTTATCTTTTGTTTCTGTGAAAGTATTGTCTATTTATAATTTTGTGAGGATATGCCAAATAAAAGTATGTATATATGAGAGAAATTATTACCAATACAAAGTTTTCTGTTACTTGCTGGAGTATTTATAAAAAAAATTATTACTATTAACACATGATTGTTAATAGTTTTTACAAAATTAATATAAATAATTACAGTAGCGGAAAAAATCCCAACATAAGTCAACTATTTAATTCTACATCACATTTTTTATACGAATTGTCCTCTAGAAATTAATTCAATGTTTAACTTTAATTAATTTCTTCCTTTGTAATTTGGAAATCTACATTTTCTTTAATATGAATCCATTACAAAATATTCTTCTATATATTTATTTATAGTACAATAAACAATTTAGTGTAGCAGTCATGTGTAAATAAACTGAGTGCACGGTTTAACGACCGTGTTCATGACTTAATAATTTCAGGAGTTTAAAGGGATTAAAGTTATGCAGCCTCCTCTGACACCCATAAAGCATATATAGCCGTAAACTTGGGGGATATATGCGCGAGTTTTATGATGCATTAAAAATTGAGCGATATTTCCAACGGTTATTCGCGCAATTACACATTATTTATGGCGGATTTCAGGCTTATTGGAAATAAATAATTAGTAAAATATCGTAATGGCTATACTAGATATAGTTATGTTCTCTTAATTTTCCTATGAACTGTGCTGCAACAACTATTTAAAACCTAGTATAGCTATAAAGATATTGTTTTTTTAACTAAAAATTCAATAAATCTATGTCGCCATACTAGATATAGTTATGTTCTACTAGATTTCCTATGAACTGTGCTGCAACAACTATTTGAAACCTAGTATAGCTATAAATATATTGTATTTTTAACTAAATATTTAATAAATCTACATCGCCATACTAGATATTTATTTATTTATTTATTTATTTATTTATTTATTTATTTATTTATTTATTTATTTATTTATTTATTTATTTATTTATTTATTTATTTATTTATTTATTTATTTATTTATTTATTTATTTATTTATTTATTTATTTATTTATTTATTTATTTATTTATTTATTTATTTATTTATTTATTTATTTATTTATTTATTTATTTATTTATTTATTTATTTATTTATTTATTTATTTATTTATTTATTTATTTATTTATTTATTTATTTATTTATTTATTTATTTATTTATTTATTTATTTATTTATTTATTTATTTATTTATTTATTTATTTATTTATTTATTTATTTATTTATTTATTTATTTATTTATTTATTTATTTATTTATTTATTTATTTATTTATTTATTTATTTATTTATTTATTTATTTAATATAGACATCTACAGTTTAACAGAAACCAATTACAGATGATATAATAACAACATAACAAATAAAAGAAAGAAAAAACATAACACAAAGATCTATAATGAACATTCAAATTATATATTTTTAATAGCACTAATAATAGATATAGTTATGTTCTACTAGTTTTCCTATGAACTGTGCTGCAACAACTTAATAAAACCTCAATTAATTCAGTAAACGTCTCACTGAATTTATTGAGGTATTAAATAGTCGTTGCAGCATGGTTTATAGGAAACTAGGAGATCATAACTATATCTAGTATAGCGACGTAGATTTATTTAATTTTTAGTTAAAAAAAACAATATCTTAGCTATCAGCCCGAAGGCTCCTCCGCTGGTAAACGGAGAATGGGGTGCCACGATATAGTGAGATAAGTTTTAATAGGCTATAACTTTCTCTCTTGGATGCATCGTTAAAAGGAATAACTTTAGGGTATCGATGTGTTTGTACTATGGAATGTTGTTAGTAGTTATATATGTATATAATAATAATAATCTCAATAACTCAATCAATAGCAAAATATGTTGATCAAAATAAATAATTTTGCAAATATAACGCCAATGGAAATGAAAGCCTAAGAACAACAAACAACTTTAAGGAAACCGTTTAATTACGAATATCAGGGAGCAAAATGAAAACTAGAATCCTGTTACTACTACAAGAATCTAATTTTGTTCCTTTTAACATAACAAAATATGTATTTTTATATATCTTTTCTTTAATTACTGTAATCTGTAAATGTATGTTAATAAAGTTATTATTATTATTATTAACTATGCGTTTTCAGAACGAGTTATTGAGATACTGGGTAAAATGTGTCCTTCAAACCAAGCAAGATCTAGCGGGTTACTCCTCAACTATTTGTCTCCCCGAATATATATATATCCCTAACCACTAAGCTATTGAGCAGGGTTTTTAGTTTAATTATAATAAATTTAATTATTTTTTTTGATAATATATATATTTTTTTTTAAATTAGTATAAAACCATCAATTTTATTTACCAGCTCTCAGTATTTAATATCAATTTCCCCATTTAATAAATATTTAATGAAACTCCAATATTTACCTACCCCTTTTATACTGCGTTAATGTGGAGTTGATGCGCTTATTGTCGACACAACCCCTTTTTATTGTCCTCCCTTGCCGTCTGTATTAATTAATTAAACCAGCACGGGCGTTTGCGGTTTCGTTTAATCAACAAAGTTGCTCGTGTTTAGCAACGAAAGTTACGCGGAGGCGCAATAGCCAAATAAATATATCAGTATTTACACAGTACCATCTTGTTATATAATGTAAGAAACGTGCCACGATATAGTGAGATAAGTTTTAATAGGCTCCAACTTTCTCTCTTGGATGCATCGTTAAAAGGAATAACTTTTTATTATCGATGTTTTTGTACTATGGCACTTGTTAGTAGTTATATTTATGTAATAATCTCAATAACAACTCAATTAATAGCTAAAATTTTCATCAAAATAAATATTTTTATAAATATAACGCCAAAGTAAATGAAAGCCTAAGAACAACGAACAAACCTATACAATGCTCTAGGCCAGGGGTCGGCTCTTTGGCCTATCTTCTCTGGAAAGCATTTTTCAACGAGGATTTTAATTTTAGAACTTTATATTCTTTAATTGATAATCATTTTATTATACAAACAGGGATACTAAGATTGATTTTTTTTGTAACTGGTTTCAAAAATTCAAAAACAGCAAAGCCGGCTTTGATTTAAAAAGAATACATATGTATTCGCCCACAATTTGTAATTCATTTAAACTTTTGCGTTAACAGATGCATGAATTAATTAATGCAATACAAAAGCAATTTAAAACTAAGATTTACAAATAAAACACAAAGCCAACCCCTCATTTCTGTGCCTCTCCCTTTCTCTCATACACTTTCCCTCTAAATGTCGGGGGCTCGTAAGTAATTTCAATTTAAAATTGGTCGCGCAATATCCTCATTTAAATGTCTTTCACGGGGATGGTTTCATCCCCTCGCCGCATTTCATCTACACCACAAGTGGCGGCAATTGCGACGGCGGGGACCGGCGGGGCGGTAAAACTTGCAAATCTTTCGCCGCGCGTATTTCCCTCTTGGTGCAGCCAGAAAATTAAACAACACGCGCACGAGTTGAAAGCACCGTAACTAAGTGTTAGGTTTTTTAGGCTTATTTACTGGAAACGACGCTTATTTGTTCACCTCAACGCAACACAATAAAGTACTAATTCCTTTTGTATTAATACATTCATTATACAGCTAGTAGCGAATTCGTTTAGTAATATCAGGATTTTAAGCGAAATAGTCGAAAAACATTTGTCATTTAAATATAAAATGTGTCTATTTGTATTAGCAAATTAAGTTGAAAATGAAATGACAATTTATAAAAAACTTCTATCTTTTATAGGGCCATCAGCCGTGAGGCTTTTCCACCGGTCAAGGAAGAAGCTCAGCATCCTGTATTTATCTTAACTTCACAGAAAACCTCTGAAAAAACGTGTGAAATGTGATTCGCAAATTTCGAATCTCGACTCCTCAATGCTAGTAAAAAATATTCATCTAGTTTACTTTGAAATGCCCGAAAAAACTAGATGAATGTATGTTCTGAAAGTCTCAAATTATATTAATTTGGATATATAGAATAAAAATCTAAAATTTTAAGGTAAATGAAAAAATTTCAGTAAAAATCAACATTTTCAGGATTTTTTAATGAGCTGTAACTTTTGTTTAAACGCAGATTTAAGCAAATTCTAAACGGATGTGGCTTCCTTAATGAATGTATTTTCAAATAATCGTAGAAAATATTTATGTCATTTATATATTTTTCGAAATATTGACTAAAACATAACACCATATTTTCAGTAGATTTTCAGTTATGATTGAAAAACTATTAAAAATATGGTGTTATGTTTCAATCAATATCTCGAAATATCTCGATTTGATGAATATGATTTTAAGTAACCTGCATTTTCTTCATGCAGTTTCAGGATATTTCTACTGAATATTCTGTTAAATATGTGTCAATATTTTCAAGATTTTTCAGTGAACTGTAACTTTTGTTTAAACGCAGATATAAACCAATTCTAAACGGACTACTGAAAATATGGTGTTATGTTTCAATATCTCGAAATATATCGATTTGATGAATGTGATTTTAAATCACCTACATTTTCTTCATGCAGTTTGAGGAAATTTCTCCCGAATATTCTGTTAAATATACGTCAACATTTTCAGAATTTTTCAGTGAGCTGTAACTTTGGTTTAAACGCAGATATAAACAAATTCTAAACGGATTTGGCTTCCCTACTCAATGTATTTTCAAATAATCATAGACAATATTTATGTCATTTATATATTTTTCGAGATATTGACTGAAACATAACACCATATTTTTTTTACTTTTTCAGTTATGATTGAAAAACTACTGAACATATGGTGTTATGTTTCAATCAATATCTCGTAATATCTCGATTTGATGAATGTGATTTTAAATCACCTGCATTTTCATCATGCAGTTTGAGGAAATTTCTTCCGAATATTCTGTTAAATATGCGTCATCATTTTCAGAATTTTTCAGTGAGCTGTAACTTTTGTTTAAACGCAGATATAAACAAATTCTAAACGGATTTTGCTTCCCTAATTAATGTATTTTCAAATAATCGTGGAAAAATGTATGTCATTTAAATATTTTTCGAGATATTGACTGAAACATAACACCATATTTTCAGTAGTTTTTCAGTTATGATTGCAAAACTACTGAACATATGGTGTTATGTTTCAATCAATATCTCGAAATATCTCGATTTGATGAATGTGATTTTAAATAACCTGAAATTTTTTTAATGCAGTTTGAGAAAAATTTCCCCTAATATTCTGTTATATATGTGTCATTAACGTATGAAAATGAGAAAAAAAGAACAATGTGAGGTGCATACAGGTAAATCCTAAATGTGATTTTAATCACCTGCATTTTCTTCATGCAGTTTGAGGACATTACTCCAGAATCTTCTCTTAAATATGTCATTAACGTATGAACATGAGATAAAAAGAACTATGTGAGGTGCATACAGGTAAATCCTAAATGTGATTTTAAATTACCTGCATTTTCTTCATGCAGTTTGAGGACATTACTCAGAATAATATTCTGTTAAATATGTGTTATTAACGTATGAAAATGAGATAAAAAGAACTATATGACGTGCACACAGGTAAATCCTATGTGTAACAGACCGCTGCGGAATCGGAGCAGGCGCTCTGACGGCGGCGGCGGCGACGTGCGTGTGCAGAGCGTCGCGGTGCCTGAAATCCCAGGCAGTCCTGGACCGACGCTCGTGAGCATCCGACGTGCATCGAACCACCAACAATCTCGCGTGTTGCCGGCGTTTTTAAAACACACACCGTTATAAACAATTTCCAAAGAACATTAAAAGGTAGTAGTTACTAGACGTTTTTGCAAGACAGTGGTGCTGATAGTACTCTTCAGTTCACACGTGTAAACCTGTTTGTGTCCAGCTGAATATTTAGTAGGTTCGTATTGTTTTATTTATATATAAATTATTAATTAAAAGTTTAATTGAAATTTTTGAATGTAAGTTCTATCTGAAATATCGATTTAATTGAATTAAGTCTTTCCGAATACGCCACTGTTGTATTATTTTAGAAAAAACGTCGTCACGTTTTCTAACTAAACGCCGTTTTAGACAAGACAATTTCTTAGCTCAGAAGTTGTTCAAGAAATGAATTCATCTTTCCTCCTCCGATATAATTTGTCTTTGACAAATAGAACGCGTTATATTTTTCCCTTCGATCTACCATCCAATTCAATATTACCAATAATTTGCTGTATGATACGAAACAATTTAGAATGTCTCGCATTTTGATTAGAAATTGTCTTTTCTAAAACAACCTTAAAATTATAAAAAAAATATTTTCATTTATGTATGAATAGTAGTAATTTATTTTATAAAATGCAATACATTTAATACATATTATACAATACAGGTTCATTTCACATAATGTGTGTGTTCATTCCTCGTCATCGTCTTAAGATTTGAAGGTTACTAGTATTCGGGGTTTAAGGTAGTTTGTTAAGTTTGTGTATGCCAATGACTTTAGATATCATCAGATTTTTAAATGTTTTACATTCTATCACTAGTTGTGACTAAATCAATACACCTGTATTACTGTATTAATGTAATATGGCAGAATTATTGACAAACCTGATAGTTACTGTGCTATAGAATGTAAAGTTAATCATCATAATTTTTATTTATTATTATTATTGTATTTTTATTAAAGCAAAATTATTGACAAACCTGATAGTTATTTACAGTGCTATAGACTGTAAAGTAAAGATCATCATAATTTTTCCTTGTATTTGAATGTTATTTTGTCTGTTGGGAAATAAAGCTTTATTATTATTAGTATCTCAAACATCGATTGACCGAGTTGTTAACTATTGTTATAGTTTTAATGTAGTTAGTTTTGTTGAAGGTATTTCATTAATTGAGGTTGCTTCACTGCCTTGAGGACAAAAGTGCACTAATCCAAAAATTAAAAAATAATATATTATAATAAATTTGTATAACTAACCCCCTAGGAGGAAAGTTAAACGCTAACTGGCTGCACCACAATTAGCAATTTTGTATATATTTTGTATATTGTGTGAATTTATTCTCAATAGCTGAGCTACACTGATGAGATCTAATAAGATCGAAATCTAGATATGTAGATTGCGAAGACGTGGATTCACACTTATATATGTTTTAAAAGTAAAACTCGTTTTAATTATTCTTAAAAATAAATGTTCACAAAAGACGCTTAACAATCCAAAATTTAAAGCATTAGTAGGTTAAATTTGTATTTAGCAAAACAGTCATGAAGGTAATCATTTGTTATCGAGATTAAATACTAAAAGCATGACTACTTAGCTATATCTAATACATTTTATTTTTATTAGCTATTACAGCAATACAATGAAACACATCGATTAAACAGCATAAATAAGTATAATACAGAAATACATAATATACAGCTTCTTTGCCACCAACTAGTGTATCCACTGGCTTAAATCTGATGCAATTTAAAGTCTACTTATGGGCAGACTTTAAATTGCAGTTATCACACAAACGCCCGCCCTATATTCGCGTCTTCAGTGTGTGTTGAGCAAGCGAGCGTTGGCGGTAATTTGTATTTTCAAAACCTCATCAAAAATAATTGCACCGGGATTACAATTCTCCGGCATAATTCCTCCGGCTGCAAAAAAGTTCATTATTGTCACCGCCGCAAAGCGAGCAGAAATAGCACGGCAGTCGGGTGTAAATTTATTAAAATTGTGATGGGAAAAGTTGACATCGGTGCTACGTTTACGGGTCGCTGCTGCACTCGAGAATTGCGCACTTAATTATTAACGCGCGGAATAATACTGGACAATTTTAACGGATGCCAGTTTTTTTTATTACAAAAAACAAAAAATAATTCGTATATTAAAGTGAGTATATTATTTTGTGGCATATGGAAATATTTATGTTTGATGCAATTTTTTTTGGAGACTAAATTTATATTTATCTCAACTTAGATTATATCTTTACAATTCATTATATATATATATATATATATATATATATATATATATATATATATATATATATATATATATATATATATATATTTATATTATGAATTGTAAATATATAATATATATTTTTTTTTTCTCGTAACTCTTTTGTTCACAACTCCGACAAAAATTCTTATTTAAATTTATTTCTTTTTGCTTCGTTCAAACACAAGCATACATATACTAACAGAAAAAATTACATAAAAGTTACATAAAAGTCACATAAAAGTTACATAAAAGTTACATAAAAGTTACATAAAAGTTACATAAAAGTTACATAAAAGTTACATAAAAGTTACATAAAAGTTGCATAAAATTTACATAAAATTTACATAAAAGTTAAAATTATTAATTAAATACTTTTAAATTAAAATAATCACTTATGGAGTATGGTTCAAGTTGACAAAGATATACATGTACCTACATTAAAAAAAAACCGTATAATAACGCAATTAATTGCAGTCTTCACATAAAATACAAAGAATTTTATTATTGCTATTAAAAAAGTCTCCCAGACTATTTCATGTGCGACCAGGCGTTGGACTGTGCGAGCTAAAAGACGCAATCAAAAGGACGCTTTTTAATAGAAAGAATTTAATTAGCTATTGGATTGTTACAAAATTGCGTGCCGTCGAGCGAGTTTTAATTATAACTCCCGGCTTTGAACGAGAAATGCTTTCAATTATACGAAACATGTCGACTTGAAACATTGAAAGGAGGCGTGAGTGCATTCATATCGCAATTGGAGATGTTGATAACAATAGAATCCGTAAAGTTTTACTTTATTTTGTCACTATTTTTATTATATAGAGTAAGATGCTGAAAATTATAGCATATTCATTATGGGCAATTATTCATATCCAATTTTTCATAATGCGCCTTCATGTTTGTCTTAGGCTGAAAGATTACGGTCGATGGCCTCTTGTACAAGCAATGTATGACCATAAAATAAAATTAAAACAAAAAAAGATATACATATATGTATACCTTTTTTTAAAATTTTTTTTTGATCATACATAAAGACTGTTAAGGATATAATGTGGATTACGGGTAGAAGTCCAAACGGGGAATACTGGAAACCAAGGGCCAGAAGAAATAATTAAAGCCAAGATCTTGTGTGGTTCTGGTGTATTATGTTACGTGCCAACGTTTCGCCAGCCAGTGCCAGCATCATCAAGGCATGTACATAAAGTTAATAAAAATACTGTACGACGTTACACATCAAAACACACTTCACGCTACACATTTTTTTTAAATGTGTAGCGTGAAGTGTATATATATATATATATATATATATATATATATATATATATATATATATATATATATATATATTGTATTTATTCGCCGAAAGTTAATTATGTGCAAGTTATTATTGGGAAACAGCGAGGGCAGTAAAATATATTGATATATTAAAAAAGGAGTTTTTTACTGCCCTCGCTGTTTCCCAATAATAACTTGCATATATATATATATATATATATATATATATATATATATATATATATATATATATATATATATATATGTATATATATATATATATATATATATGTATATATATATATATATATCGCTATATTCATAGCGATCGCTCAAAAATTCAGCCCCAGATCATTTACGATATGAGCACGTATATATTTCAAAGTCGAGAGAGTTTAAATAAATATTACAACTACTACTATTCGAAACTAAAACAAATGTAGCTGTAATCCATCTTAGGTATTCCCACACTGTTCTCTGTTGTTCTGTCAGTCATGTCGGTTACTGTTCACTTTATATATTTTAATCAACATCCTAACATCTAAATTCCCGCTACGTTTCTTTCGGTGCGCGACAGCTACATAAGGCAACTTTCAAAAAACAACCAACTCCACCAGTTTGCGCAAAACTTATGTTTTCGTGGAACCCAGCGACTGGCGATTAAATTAGTTTCTGCTGTTTGGCTAGGGAGTTTATCTTTAATTATACAAAAGTTTCCGCCGCTTACTTTAACTAGACATATTTAATGTGAATTTCCATTCGGATAAAATCATTATGCGAGCGCAAACGTTTGGAATTAATTAAATTATTTCACCTGTAAGATGCATCCGCAGCATCATAAAGGTAAACATGAAGATATATATATATATATATATATATATATATATATATATATATATATATATACAGCTTTTATTATATTACAATATAATTCTTAATTGTTCATACTCCTAAGTATTCATAGCTATATACATACAAATATCTGTTTACTTTAACGTTAACTTCAATCCCGAATAACATTAATAATAATTTAGATTTTTTTTGAAAATATAATGGTTAATGTATAACTTTTATAAATTTAATTTCTGTAGAACTATTTTGTACTGAATCCACTTAGAAATTAACGCTTTGTAATTACAAAACTACCTGAGAACATATTATAGTATTTTAGTAATTGTTGTTTTATATATGTTGTATTTATAATTATGTTTCTGTTATGATCATGTATGATATACTGACACTAAATGTAAGCTGAGTATTAAATAAATCTATCATCTTTCTATATAAGTGTGAAACCACCTCTTAGCAATCTACATATCTAGATTTCGATCTTATTAGATCTCATCAGTGTAGCTCAGCTAGTGAGGATGAATTCACACAATATCTCGAGTGGTTATATAATAAATATAGTACAACTTACCCCCTAGAAGGAAAGTCTCTATCCTCACTAGCTGAGCTACACTGACGAGATCTAATAAGATCGAAATCTAGATATGTAGATTGCTAAGATGTGGGTTCACACTATGTTTTATACGATTGGCCTTGTGCTGATATCTCAAGCATTCTGTTGGAATATTATTCCCTAGAGGGCACTACCCGGTGATCCTGATGGTATAAGCATGTTGACGGCTACCATATGGGTGTGCATTGCTAATGGATGTGGTGCCGCCAGATGGCATTTAACTTTCCTCCTAGGGGGTAAGTTGTACTATACCTGAAAATATGTTTCTAGAACGTTATATATTTTCCTGTGATTCTATAATAAATTCACTAACGATAATTATATATTCTGGTTGGGAGAATATGTTTTTAAAAACTTTATTCGTTAACATACAAGTTAATCTTTAATTTGTGTGAATCTACTACTGATATATACAATGTTGTAATGAACTTGGTATCGTTTACAAAGAATAACTTATATACTAAAATTATGTAGCGTGTAGAGTGTACTTAGATAACGCTTGTTGGTTGTTCTCGAATCTAACCTTGCACAACTATTTGTGAAGGCGTTCTCTGGTTGGATTATATTACTCGAGCATACGTTATTTATATTGTATCTATAAAAATACTTCATCACATGATGCTTTAAACCTACAACGACTTTTTCATCCTTCAATATGTCCCCCTTATTATTCCACCAATTAATCTACTAAAAAAAGAAAATATTCGGGGAACAGTCTGTTGTTATTTCCACTCCTGGGGATAATGAACCGATAACATTGCCCGTGACAGTTTCCCCATCGTTGAAAAATTCACGATCCACCTGTTCCGGTATTATTTTTAGCCACCCGCACTACTCAGTGTTGCTCCCCTGTATTTATAATATGCGAGAACGTTCCCCGCTTCATTGTGAACGCCTGTTTTTTTTTTTTGGCAGCCTGCAACTGCAGTCCGAAAACGGCTTCATTAATAACGCGCGCCTCGTGTAATTGATAAGTCGCCGCGACGACCGTACACGTTTTGCGGCCGTGCCAAAACTACACGATTTGAATCGGCCGAGATTTGTCAAGCGGATAGTACAGGTGTACAATAATAACATGATGGTTTAATTTTTTCTAGTTGTAACATCACACATTTTATGTTACTAGTGATGTATGTTTATGTTTGGCATAACTTTTGGTAAAGACTTAGATGGGCATGACATGTAATAAGAATGGCTCGAATTACCGAATAACGGTGAACAGAAGCTTTGAAACAACACGTACTAGAGGAAAACCATGAAAAAAATTGCGAGATTTCGCAAAGGAAAACCTAAAGGTCGTTTTAGACAAGACAATTTCTATACTCAAAAGTTAATCAAGATGCGAGACAATCTAAATTGTCTCGTATCATACAGCAAATTATTTGAAATATTCAATTGGATGGTAGATCGAATGGAAAATTATAACGTGTTCTATTTGTCAAGGACAAATTGTATGGGAGGAGGATATATGAATTCATATCTTGAACAATTTTTGAGCTAATAAATTGTCTTGTCTAAAACGACCTTCAGAGAAATGTATAACTGTAATTTCGTATACATATAAAAAATAATTATTTTTATATTTATTTATTTAATCGAATGCCTATGGTAGCATTTAATTGGTTCATATACAAATTGTGTTTGATTAAATTTTTGTGATAGTTTCAATTTTATTTAGGTATGTGTTATATAAAACTTGTTAACAGAAGAATTACGTACAAGCGTAATAAGCTTTATATAATTTGTAGAAATTAAAACGAATATAAACAAAATGAGTGTAGTTACATTCTAAACAGTAATGTTAAAGTTTATAGCTGTATTCTTTTAACCTACAATAGTAAAAACTAAATCACCTTCTGTTGATCGCCATCGCGAAAAGTAGTTAGTAGTGTTAGCAAGGAAAAATAAAACAAAAAGCACTAAAACCAGACACACATTAAAGACCGTTCTAAATTTTTCAAGCGCCCTGTTTTGTGGCATACAAAGTACCATAGCAAATGGCGCGTGCTTTATAGCCCGTTGGGTTTTAATTTTGTTATTAACTTTTATTCGGGTAGAAATTAATCCCGCAGTAATGTCTCTAAATTGCTTATCCGTAAAATGTTAGTTTGTTCTCGACTGAACAAAAATGTTTATTTATTTCCCTACTCTGAGGGTTGGAGACTAACCCTAAATATAGTTGACAGGGCACGTTGGGGATGATATAAAACGATATTAAAGTACGGTTAATTAAAATTCTGTATTTAAGGCAGTTTTAATAACGAAGTACTTGCCCTGCTATTTACAAACATACGACATAAAAGTCTAACCCGTTACTGGGATCTACCACGTAAAGATCAGAGTAGCGTTGGAATTCCTTCGATTCCTTCGAACCTCGCGAGTTTAGTAAACGAAATCTTATTAATTGAACTTGGTTACTTTCCATTTTTTTAAATTCTAGTATAGAATTTAATAATTGTTCACTAAAAACTGCTGTATTTATTTATTATCGAATTCTAAACTAGAATTTAAAAGAATTCAAAGTTAAACCAAGTTCAATGTATAAGATTTCGTTTACTATACTCGCGGGGTTCGAAGGAATCGAAGGAATTCCAACACTACTCTGATCTTTACGTGGTAGATCCCAGTAACGGGTTAGACTTTTATGTCGTATGTTTGTAAATAGCAGGGCAAGTACTTCGTTATTAAAACTGCCTTAAATACAGAATTTTAATTAACCGTACTTTAATATCGAAGGAATCATAGGAATTCCAACGCAACTGTCGTAATTATAATAATTATTTAGTAGTTACTAATCATAATGACCCCACGTTTTTGTTCTCCCCACTTGTGTAAAATATGTCCTCTTTGTTTAATATAATATAAACTTTATTTCTCATATATTGTAGCACAATAATAAAATACATTTAATACAGATACAATAAAGGAAATGTTAAATGTTACATGTTTGTTAAACGCATAGTTATAGGGCCGTTAGTATAAAACCAATTGAAAGTTAGTAAAGACTAAAGAAACCTCCAACAAAACATTTTAAAACATCAAAGACAAAACAATTACAACCAAAAACTCAGTTTCTACCATTGTTTTCATTCCTGATTGTGCGGTATTGTACTAAATCTCAATCAATTCAACGTCGAGATCGTTACCCGAATCAAGTCTTTAATTAATATGATTAAGGCGATGGGGAGAAATTCACCAAATTTCATTCGCATTTAAAAAAGTCACAGTGGCCCTCATTGTGCTGCGCCCAATGTCTCCCTCAGCACCCCCCGAACAAAGGAACACCGTTTCTGCATATAATAAAGCATTTAATATTCCGGACCATTGTTCCAAAACATATCCAATAAGGCTTTTACCCCCGGCATTCGTCATTAGGAATATGGAAAAGAAATCAATTTCTATAAAACTGCGCCGGCACAATTCTCTTTGTTATAATATTCAGAAATAAAAATCGTCATGAATTATTCATGAGATCAACACAGGCTAACTGCAGGAATTGATTTGTAATTATTTATTAAGTTGAGCCTGTAATTTGATTCGAATTACAGGAAGAATTTTGTCACATACAATTACTGACTTAAAATATTGAAATTTATAAAACAATCACATTCAAATAAGTATAATATTGTTTATCAACACAGGGTAACTGCAGGAATTGATTTGTAATTATTTATTAAGTTGAGCCTGTAATTTGATTGGAATTACATGAAGAATTTTGTCACATACAATTACTGATTTAAAATATTGAAATTTATAAAACAATCACATTCAAATATGTATAATATTGTTTATTTTTACCAATATGATATAAAGATAGACATAATAGATAAAAACAAGAAATGGGCGAGTATCTACTACAAGGATATCCGCATGCACTTTCCAGTCCGTGGCATGAAGGGATCGCACTCTTTTCGACCGCCGCCTCTATCCATATTCACACGGATAAACAAGCGCTCGTCTAATTTCAGCCACACTCGTTTTGCTGCAGTTTTTGTACAGCAAATTTTTTTTAGATGATTCTCTTAGTTTTTAGATTCGTCAGCCTGGTATACGTAGCACATCCAGATTTGCTGGTCACTTTATTTTGCTTTTTTTCGATTAATTAACAATTATAGTCTATAGCTACAACTTTCTGGTACATCTAATTGTTGTGACATGTATACTTTTTTCACAAAACAGATTTTATCTAAACGACGATTTTGGAGTTATATGGTTTTTCTACCAACCGATTCAATTATAAATTAAAATAAATTGTAATTTTAAATATGAAACATGAACGCAATGTATATATAACCCGAATATGATTTAAGATGAAGCAATAAGTATAGTGCAATTCTGCGATCTTTAAATGAGTTGGATCGACAATTTATTTCTCAAGACCGTTTCCTCGGCGAACGTTTGCTGCTTTACATGCAGTTCACCGGCTGCAAGCGGATTTCCATAAATTATTTACTGGAAAACGCGGAAGAATTCCGGAAAAGTAGCGCGTAAATTAAATATTTTCCTGTACATTATCCCTCGGCTTCCAGTGATTATTTTAAGTGCCAACGTTTATCTGATATGCAATATTTAAAAGACGTGAAGGAATATTACTTATTACAGTTACTAATGACTCTCATGATTATATAAGAGCTATATTATGTTTTCCCTAATTATTAAATTTTTTTCCGTTTACCAATATTATATATGATGCTATTTTGAACTATTGGCAACCAACTGCAGTAATATTTCACTGACACGCTCCACACACCGACAAAAAACGTGTAAAGAATTAACAAAGCTAGTGCCGGCCGCGGCATTTTTCAAACGTCCTGCCATGCTGACGTTTACGACAACATAAAATCTCATAATGTGGCCTAATATATTGCCGAATGTTATTACAACGATAAATTTCAGCGTGTTTCCGTCCACTTTGGAAATCAAATAAGGAAGTACTTAGAGAAAGTTATTTTAATACGCTCTTATATGAATTATTAACAAAAAGTGAACTTTTATTAAAATTATATATATATATATATATATATATATATATATATATATATAATTCAAAATAGAAAACTATGTTTCTAGCTTATATATTAGAGTAGTGCAGCAATAAAACGTTATTTTACTTGAAGTACACTTTACTTCCTTCTTGCCAATATTTCGTAGCTAACATAGCTACTACATCAGGGCTCGGAGTATGTGAAATTAGCTGTAGATGTAGATGCAACCCACAAATGGTAGTTACAGGAAAGTATTCTTTATAAAAATGGCTGACGATGACTAATTTAGATTTGATAAACAAAAAAGAAAGAAACATAGTTTTCTATTTTGACATTAGAGACATTAGAAAATGTGTAGTCTAATTAAAATTAAAAAAATGCGCTCAATTCGGATCGCATTAGGAGCGTGAGTTCAAACCTAATGGTGACAATTTTTCAGAGGTGCACTATGTTAGTTGAAAGTTATGGTAAATACTGAGTGTTTAAACTCTTCTGAGCTATCCCTTTACCGGTGAAAAAATCTCACGGCTATAAAGATAAATGTGTTTTTTTTTGTTTAACCCTTTCAGTCCTGGATTTTTAAACTTGAAATTTTGTTTTCTTTGTTAATTACTATTACACTTATTCACACACATCAAAATCCATAAGTTTCTAAAACACCGCATGAATTTTCTTTCTTTAAAATAGCTTGTTCGTATGAAGTCTTGTGATTAATTATCTCTTCTCTTGATTAATAATAATATTTATTGTCTTGTGATTGATTATCTGTCTTCTCTTGATTAATAATAATATTTATTGCATAAAGCATTTAAAATATAAATTTCGTTCAATTGGTCATGCAAATTCTATATTAAGCTGTTCCAAGCGCCAGTGGGCGCGCTAATAAAACCATCCCCAAAATTTGCCTATCTCCACGTGATTTACGCGGCCAAGGAGCCGACAACATAGAGCTTTATTGCGCGGCAGATGGCGAGCGATAAGGACTGATTTATGTCACCCGCAACGGTGGCCATTAATTTTCGCGGCGGAAAATATGGAAATGCGCTGTGCGGCCCCTTTTTAATAAAGCCAAAGATGGTGAGTTGTCGCGATGAGATATTAATAGTTTGTGTGTGTGTGCGGACGCATAAAGTTTGTATTTGCATGCTGGACAATTGGAAAAGTCGGGGCTCTTGAGCAGCTCAAGATGGAACAGTTGATTCCCAGTTAGAGTTGAAGAGGGCGACAGTTTTTAATATATGAACGAACTGGATTAGAATTTTTATGATTTGCCATCTACTTCTGTATTATTATTAAATATATATATATATATATATATATATATATATATATATATATATATATATAATAAAAGCATGTTAATAAGGTAACAAATAATAAGATGTAACTCTTTCTGTCCTGCCGGTGGAATTTGCCACCATAACATTTACAGATCTCTATTTCTCGTAATTACTAGCTTTGTATGTACAAAACTATTATTTTAATCCAATAAATGTAAGTTTTCATTATTAGTATTTTTTTTATATCTAATACCTACTGGCGGCATTTGCACACAAAATTCAATTTAATATCCAAGACTGAAAGGGTTAAACAAAAAAATACATTTTTCTTTATCGGAGTATTAGCCGTGAGGCTTTTCTCAGAGTTCAGAGGAGTTTAATCACTCAAAATTTACCTTAACTTAGAACTAACATAGAGCACCACTGAAAAAATTTAACCACTATAAGGTCGTTTTAGGCAAGACAATTTCTTAGCTCAAAAGTTATTCAAGAAATTCATTCATATATCCTTCTCACATATAATTTGTCCTTGACAAATAGAACGCGTTATATATTTTCATTCAATCTACCATCCAATACAATATTTCAAATAATTTGCTGTATGATACGAGACAATTTAGATTGTCTTGCATCTTGACTAACTTTTGAGTCAAAAAATTGTCTTGTCTAAAACAACCTTAACGGCCAATCACAATATTCTAACACACCATAACACGATCTTACATGTGGAAATCGTGTGGAGATAGGCACAGAAACTAAATTATCGAAATTAAACATATATTGCAACATTTTATGACATACTTTTATAATCCTACAAACAATTCCCACATTGCAAGTATGTATCAAAATTCTTTAAATTCATCGTAAATACTCGGGTTCAGCATACACTCATCCCGCTTTTATTACACATAATATTTCATGCATTGTGAAGCAGGAAATTTTCTTGTACCCAACTATGTATATTGAATGCTATATTCAGTCGCACAGTAATAGTGCCTTATTTATGTCAGCAAAATTGGGGGGGAATTTATTCGCAATGATTTTCATATAAAATGCATTTTTATGCTGTAATAAATATTGTGATGCTGCTGCTGCTTGAAAGCAAAACCGCGCCCCCTTGAATACAATGTTCTATTATTTAAAATGCCGTCCATCAAAGACTAAGGCAGCGCGCAGTATGTTATGCGAGCAATTGTAATCCATCAAAATCGGACTGTGCCTTAGAATAAAAATAACTCGGGGGATTGCTTTAGAAAAGCAAGTGTAATGCAGAATAGAATACTGTTGTTAGGGAATAATGGGTGAGTTTGTGATGAATTGACGCGATTTGCATGGGTTATGAAATCAGTATAGAAAGTAACTATTTCAGATATTGGGAGATATATACATATATACGTATGTATGTATGTAGATTCACACTATTTAACTGTTTGCAAACAATTTATCTTTATAGGGCTATCAGACGTGTGGTTTTCCGACCGGATAGGAAGAAGCTCAGAGGAGTTTAATCACCCAGTGTTTTCCTTAACTTTACAGAAAACCTCTGAAAACCTGTGAAAGCTGATTCGAACTAAAACTCCCCAATGCTCATTACGAAATGGAAGACGCATCTATCCACTCTGCCACTGAGTTGGGTGTTAGCACACATTTGTCATAATAAGAGAGTATTTGTTGGTGTTTGCCTATCTAAAGATATAATTACAGTAAACGTACTCAAATTGCGAGTTTTTAATATAATGTATTACTTTTTATTATTATTATCTTTGTGTGACACGAAAACATAATTAGCCTGGCATCGATTCTCGTTTTCAGTAAAATGTATTTTCCCCTGCATTATTCACGAGTCCGAGCGAAAGTTTCTGCCGGTTACATTTCTCGCACGACATAAAAATGTAAATTCATCGGAATTACATTCGCAGTTTTCGCGTTGTCTAACGTCCCGGAGTGCCCGAGAGTTGGTCCCAAAGTTTTCAATGAAAGCACAACGTCGGCCGTATAAGTTGCGGGTAATTCATTCGGGCAGTAGTTTTTCCGCCTTTTCCGCACGATAAAAAACACCCCGGGGCGACAATGTGTCCGATCGTATTAGCCCCAAAAGTTGCGGGGCATCCTCACTGAATAATAATTCTTATAAATTATGTATTACAGCGAAACCCGTTAAGAATTTCCTGTATAAATCATATTAGTTTGTGAGTTATTAATGTTATTCGGGATTGAAGTTGTAAACAGATATTTGTATGCATATAGCAATGCATACTTAGAGTATGAACAATTATGAATTATATCTGAAATCTGTAAAATATATAATTACTCTCTAACTTCGATCCATTGAAAATTTATTTGAAATTATAAGTGTGGTCGGCGGCAAAGCCACTGGTCAATAGGCTAATAAAGATCTTTTTTCTCTATATAAGTGTGGTGAATTACAGGTATTATTCAGAGCAAAAGTGGACTAACCCTTAAATTTATAAGTTTTATATTATGGTGACCAAGACATGAGTAAACAATTGTACAAAAAATCAAATTGTTTTGATTCTCCACTAGTGGAAAAATTGAAATTGGATAAATTGATGTTATTAAATTTACCACACATAAACAGTATAACTATTTACGAAGCATATATCAACTGTGTAGCGCAATAACAAAAAGACAAAACTTATTTCAAGGACTTAATACTAATAGATAACTTATATTGTGAAATGAGATTTAAGAGGGAGCCGCAGATTGGCCCTTGTAGATTAGCCTTTTTAGTTTTGTTTATAAAATCCTTTAAATCAGTTTAAACATTTTATTAAAAAAGTAGATTGGCTTTTATTGCGCTACACAGTCGATATGCCGCCTTGTGGTATGAAAAGCATAAGAGACGTTTACACCAATGTATTTAACTGCTATTACCGATGGTCGTAGTCCTCCTGACCACCAGTAAGATAATGCGTTTTTGCATCGTAACAACATAAGATTTCCAGCACGTCAAACAACTTCGTATATTATTTAGCCCTAGTTGACTACAACAGTTTCAGGTGATCCATATATATATATATATATATATATATATATATATATTTTATATATTCGATAGTTCCTAGTGGGATTGGGGCTATGCAAATCCAGAGAATACTCAGAGCCTCGCCTTGAAAGATTCCACGCCTTAAGGTCGTTTTAGACAAGACAATTTATTAATTTAAAAGAGGTTCAAAAAATGAATTCATATATCCTTCCCCCATAAAATTTGTCCTTGACAAATAGAACGCGTTATATCTTTCCATTCGATCTACCATCCAATTCAATATTTCAAATAATTTGCTGTATGATACGAGACAATTTAGATGTCTCGCATCTTGACTAACTTTTGGGTCAAGAAATTGTCTTGTCTAAAACGACCTTTACATGTATGATTGTTTGGATTGTTCCCATTAGTTTAGTCAGAAATTATGGGAAATCTTCAGGATTTATTAGAGCAATTGTAACGAGCATTGCAAGGTGTTGATGCGATTACAATTTTCATTATTATTATTATTAGTAATAAAAAATATATAAAATAAGATTGGATTGTTAAGGCGTCTACTTTGTGATAACTCATTTTAAAGGATAAATAAAACGATTTTTTACTTTGTTTTTTTTATCACACTTCAGTTACACTTTGCAACTAGTTTCGGCTAAACTCTAGCCATTTTCATGTCATCGGAGGAGCTCGAAAATGGCTAGTAAAAAATCGTTTTAGTTATCCTATAAAATAAGATTTTAAAAATGTGTGGGTTAGTCCACTCTTGCGCTCAATACCTCCTTGTAGAACTACTGAAATGTTGGAGAAAGAATTCTTGAGGCTGTAAAAAACAACTGGTGATCGATATGGATATATATTAAAGAGATAATCCTTAAAACAGGACTACTCTTCTGAATTCGTTGAGACTATATTCAGGGTAATAAATCTCGAGTCATTATCATGTTGACTCCCGCGGAGGTCTGATTTAATTGATCGGACAAAACGGTCGCGCCTCTTAAGCTAATTGCTTGATAAATTTAGAGCCGCCGCCACCGCTGCGACCATTAATTTTTCTCGAAAGAAAACACGCCGCGATCAAGCTGCCAACTGTTAATGTTGTTGCTACAGCCGAAACGCTTCCACTCAATCAAAGTGTTACGGCAGGACTAATTACGAATATTCTAACGTGATCTTATCGCATGTTCTATTATAATGAATAAAATAAACAGCAGCGTGAGTGTTGTTTATTTTAGGTTTAAGTGGCGACTGAATTGTATAAAATAAATAATCACTCTTAGGGCCGGTTCTACAAATCATATGTAACCAGAGAATAAGGCTATACCAGCTATACTTGGAATATGTTTGATATATTGGCATCAATATCTCAAACTTATTCCACGAATAGCCTTATTCTCCGATTAATGTTACTTGTAGAATCGGTCTCTAATGGAACGGATTATTTAAATCATATTCAAAAGAAAAGAATTTAGTTGTTGTTAGAAATATATATATGGAGTGAGATATGTTGGTATTTAATAATGTATTCATATTTCGTTGATATATTTCAACCCTTAAATGCTTATTGTTATAATATTGTTATTATTAATATATATTATATTATAAGTGTGGTCGGCGGCAAAGCCACTGTCCAATAGCCTAATAAAGATCTTTTTTCTCTATATAAGTGTGGTGAATTACAAGTATTATTCAGAGCAAAAGTGGACTAATCCTTAAATTTATAAGTTTTATATTATGGTGACCAAGAGATGAGTAAACAATTGTACTAAAAAATCAAATTGTTTTGATTCTCCACTAGTGGAAAAATCGAAATTGGATAAATTGATGTTATTACATTTACCACACATAAACAGGATAACTATTTACGAAGCATATATCAACTGTGTAGCGCAATAAGGGCCAATCTGCTTTTGTAACGAAAGGACAAAACTGATTACAAGGAATTAATACTAATAGATAACTTATATTGTAAAATGAGATTTAAGAGGGAGCCGCAGATTGGCCTTTGTTGGAATTTAATTTATTCATATTTCCTTGATATATTTCAACCCTTAAATGCATATTGTTGCAGAACTGCAACATTACCTTTTCAAATTTTCACTGCCTAATTAAAAAGGTTTTTTAATAGGCACCTTACACGGTCAATAATACTGTCAGACCTAGTACTATCAATATTTGCTTTAATTCTCCTTTTATATTTGTTAAGTAATCAATTATCCGGATAAACATCTGTATTGTCTTGATTCCATCATTACTATACCTTACACGATCAGTAACACTGGCAATATTTTAGAATAATGAATATTTTAAACATATTATCCTACAGTAATATAGTCATTATTCTAAAATATTGACAGTAATATTCATCGTGTAAGGTGCCTTTAAGGTCGTTTTAGACAAGACAATATTTTGACTCAAAAGTTAAGATGGTTTTAAACAAGACAATTTCTTAGCTCAAAAGTTGTTCAAGAAATGAATTCATATATCTTCCTCCCATACAATTTATCTTTGACAAATACAACGCGTTAAGGTAATTTTAGACAAGACAATTTCTTGACTCAAAAGTTAGTCAAGATGCGAGACAATATAAATTGTCTCGTATAATACAGAAAATTATTTGAATGAACAACTTTTGAATCAAGAAAAATTTCTTGTCTAAAACTTCCTTTATATTTTTCCATTCGATCTACCATCCAATTCAATATTTCAAATAATTTGCTGTATGATACGAGACAATTTAGATTGCCTCGCATCTTGACTAACTTTTGAGTCAAGAAATTGTCTTGTCTAAAACGACCTTTAGGCAAGCTGCGAGACAATCTAAATTGTCTCGTATCGATAGCAAATTATTTGAAATATTGAATTGGATGGTAGATCGAATGGAAAAATATAATGTGTTCTATTTGTCAAGGACAAATTGTATGGGAGGAGGATTATGAATTCTTTTCTTGAACAACTTTTGAGCTAAGAAATTATCTTGTCTAAAACGCCCTTTACTATAATTCTGTATAGATATCTGCATATACAGGATGTCCCTAAAGTTGGAATAAATTCAATAAAACCTTTATTTATATATTTTTTCAAATGCTCAGACACGTCGATTTTTAAATTTAAATTACCATTTTTTAATGATTAGGTGAATTTTTTTCGACCATTTTTGAATGTGCAATGATGTCGAGGACAATTATTTCAAATGACAACCGATTTTTTTATTGCAGATTCTGAAAGGGATTATAATTCTGCTATCACAAATGTATATTTTAATATTGGTTACATAAGGAAATGTCTGAGAAAAACCATATCAAAAGTCAGAGATGTATATATATATATATATATATATATATATATATATATATATATATATTATATATATATATAATATATATATATATATATATATATATATATATATATATATATATATATATATATATATATATATATATATATATATATGAAATAATATTTATTAATTAAATAATATAAAGGCCAAACTATATACCATTTACAGTCTGACAATAAAGAACAAATTCGTTTTCAACAAATTAATTAATTTAATTAAATATTATTTCGCGTTTCATGTTTTTTTCACTCTGACTTTTGATATGATTTTTCTCGGAAATTTCATTATGTAAGCTATATCATAATAGAGAGCCCTTTGGGAAACACACAAAATTTTTATAAGCCTATCTTTTGTGTAATTGCAGTATTCAAATAAATAATATACAATATTACAGTAACCATTCATGTATCGGAATTGTAAATGTCGATTTATTCGATACAAAAGTAATTAGCAATTTAGCAATGCCGGCGCTGTAAATCTAAAGTGAAAAAACATTAAAACAGAAACGCGACACGCAAATATATTTCCGCCGTCGGCCCCGAACAGAAATAATGTGCAGCTTTCAAACGACATCATTATTTCGCCAGTCCGCGAGCACCAATTTGCATTAATGAAACGACCGTGTGCCGCCGCCCCTCTTTGTTTGTGAGCCTGTGTTTTTTTTGTTGGTCGACTGCTCCAGGCATGAATTAATCCATGTGTTTGTTGTAACTTTTGAAAAACGCTGTCCACCGAATGCTTTTTAGCTGAAAATCAATTCACTGTGCGGGTGTTTATCGAAAACTACTACTAAATCTATCATGCTTCAAACATTAAAAAAAATATATATAGTAAAATGTTCTCGTTCTTTATATAATTATGATAAACATTATTCATTTCTACTTAAGGATGGGATATAATTATAGGTATACATGTAATGATTGCTAATAAAAACGTGGTTTAGATGTCAGGAATTCATATAGTGATGCAGCAGGAAGGCTACAAATTACAGACATTACACAAACGAAACATCAACAGGACGAAATGAAAAATGTACAGCGCGCGTTCTGGCAGACGTAACGTGTTCATAACGTGAGCTGAGCGTTTCACTGGTAAAAATAATGTTAGCGTGTAATAACCGTATCATTTAATTATAAGCTTATTTAATTACTTCATCTTGATATTAATTTTAATGCAGTATAATTGGATTTTGAATATTTCTTATTCTAATTATGATTTTTGCGCGCGATGTCATTACCGATTATCTACTCGGACAATCGGATGCTAATAAATTAACTACACAATTTATAAACATTTTTTTTTTAATATTTTATTTATTTATGCCTAACCGTATTGTACCCTACATGAAGCCAGCAGCATGGCAGCATGGGGAAGTCCTGGGACTAGCTAAAACGAGACTCCCAAAATCGTATCCGGTGGCGAGTTATTGTAGAGGCCTAAGGACCTAAGAGAGATAGATAGAACCGTTTTCTACTATTGGGTGTAAGTTTTTGAAAATATACCAGTATAAATTCACTCCATGCATGAGCAGCATGCATAAAAACCCTCTCCTGCAAATGAAAAACGATCTATATACGTACGCCACACCGATTTCCATTCGGGAAATCGCGCAAATTGCTCGACCATTCTATTAAATTCTGCAGGTATTTTTATCGCGTGCATTTCCCACAATCACGCTCGTTTGTCTCCCGATCGCAGCCATTATTCGGGACGGCAAAAAAAAATCCGTGCTCGCACAAAAGGGCCCCGTGGAAAAGTTGCGAACAGGACGAATTTACGGTGGCCACAGTCATTGTCAGCGTCTTGGCGCTGGCCGGCTCTATAAATTTAATCCAAGCCCAACAAAAGAGACATCAATACGCTTTTGTTTCACCGCCCGCCCCAGTCCAGATTCGCTCACCGGACGGACGCCCTAGAGCGTGCAAGCAACACGCGAGATTGGAATTACAATCAATTTCGATTATAGGAATTGTGAAGGACAATGCTGAGGCTGTCATCTAGGTGGGTGGGTTGGTTAGGAACGTTTCAGGGATCGAAGCGTTTGTGATGTTTGTGATACTAATATATTATTAATTAACCTACTTGCTTTGTAGTTTCAAAAGCAATTAAAGAATTGCCAAAAAGTAAAATGTTCACTGATATTGAGATCAATAAAGCTTATTGATTATAACAACTGGGATCAGGATAATATCTCGATATATAGGAGGCCCGTCCAGAAAGTAGTTGCCCTCTCGCGCTATGAGAATTTATTCCACAAGGTTTGGCAACACTTAGTGGACGTGGGGGTTCTCATAAACACACCGGCAACCCTAGAGTACGAAAACTGTTAAGTTTGTGTGAAATATGTTCATAAGAAACTGGAACATTTCTTATCGCCACTTATCTATATGCGTATCTGTTTTTTATAACAATTATTTCCTGGAAAAATAATTTCTCGACAGGCATTTTAATTCTATAGATTGAACTCCCTGTGATTTCTGTATATAGGGATATTTGTTTGTGATTATATAACACTACCAAATTCCATGTGCTACAACTAGTATTAGAGCTATATGCGATACAACTATTAAAGATCAAAAATAATCCGTATCAGACTTAGTGTCGCTGTTAATTTCAGCTCAATAAATCCCCTCAGAACTCAACAAGTAAGTTAAATCTGCTATCGGTCGAAATTGGAGCGCGCGTTCGCGTTTTGCTCGGGCCGCTTTGATGTTATCCAATTATTCTCGGTCATCTTGAGCCGCATTAAGCGTTTAAAAAATAATAAATTCTACAGAGTTTATCATGGATTTGGCAGCGGGGCAGCTTGTTAATCCTGAATGGTACCACAGCGGCGTTTCGCAACCGCACTTGGCCGATCCGCAAACGCATTTCGCAATTCGAATTTTCGCGCGTTGATAATTTGATAATGAGCTCTCAATTGAGATTCATGTCAGTACGAGGTTTATACACAATATTGGTTTTACTACCTTTCAGGGTAGTATGGGACTTGTTTATTGCAATTATATGATTTGTACTGTACTGTCGTTGTACTGTAAATCGCCAATTTATCATCATTGCAATGCAAAATAATTAATAAGAACTAAATAATAGATATGTATTCATATTTTGTGAGTGCAATAAAATGTTGCTTAATTCCTTTTTAAAATTTTGTATTGTCCTCCATCGCTGGTTACTGTACTGCGGTGTAACCTTTTATAAATAATTTTGGGAGATTTCTTGCTTTCTCAAAATACTTCAAATGGTTTCGAAACTAATAGAAATTCATTACTGTTTATAGTGAACTAATATATAAAATATGAATATATGAAATATAGGTATGTTGAGAATACAACAATTTATACTTTATAAAAATATAGTATACTTAGTGAGTTTATTTTTATATCACACCACCTGTTCGTTTGAAATTGAATGCAGAACACTGTTTTAGACCTTCAGAAAGATTATTATAAACTGATGAAATTTGGTAGTATGTAAACGATGCACAGTAAGCCGCAGATCTATGAACAGGTGGTGTGATATAAAAATATACTCACTATATATATATTATAGATCTGCGGGTCACTGTGCATCGTTTACGTACCAAATTTAATCAGTTTATAAAAATCTTCGTCTTATCGGATATTGACCATCGATTTTATATGCCATATTAAAAAATAAGGAGAGGCTCAGAGGATTTTATCACCTTAACTTTGAAGAAAACCTCTGAACAACTGTGAAAGGTGATTCGCCTCGGTAGGGATGGAACTCAGGCTCCCCAATACTCAGTACGAGACGGACGACGCCTCTAATCAGTTGGCCGCTGAGCTGGGTTCTCCATATCATTATTGCAATTATTATGAAATAAATTTATTAATATTATTATTATAATTATATAGACTTTATATTTTGACTTATGAAGTTTTTATTGTTGTAACATACTGTGTTGTTGAAACTTTTTTATGGTTGTACGTACAATGAATAACAACTCAATAAAAGCTTACGAAAAATTACTTCATGACCTCAGTAAATTTTATGCTGGTGAAAATGGTTCCTCTATATGACATGTTTTTTTTAAATAATCGGGTTTTAATATGACAAGACAATTAAGTTTATGCCTCCGTTATAAGAAACACCTAAATTTATTAAATTTTAATTCAATTTAGTTCAATCTAATTATAAAATTATATTCTGTAATGTGTACGCTGTAGCCCTCTGTTTCGCACCTGTTCTTGTTATTGTAAGGTCAACTTTTATCTTCCGTATGGCACTTTCTTTCCATCTTTTTTATCTCAGCATGTTACACGCCTGCCACGTCCCTTTTGGCTAGCTATTTTTCCATTAAAAACATCTCAATCGGCGCATTATCCCACTTAAGGGATCCACACCGCCGGAAGATATGGAGTGTCGACATTGGCCATAGAGTTTTACAACTGGCGAAGTGGCCGGGCAATGTGCTGGGGCTCTTGCATGACACATCAACACTTTTACGACACTGTTATTTTACTATGCTGACGTTAAGCTGATTGTTAGTTTCTATTTATACTCGGCTTTTTACGTAAGTACAGCAAACTAATGTAGGTACATAAAATATAATTCTGGTATTAGATAGTCAATCAATATTGAATTCTGATAATGTTAATTATATAAAATTATTTAAGTCATTTTTTTGCACTTGTTACGAGTGTTTTTGAATAATATCTGTCCGATTATAGTCGATAAGTGGCCCAAAATCATAATATATTAATTTTCAAAACATATTGTACAAAACAAATATACACACATATACACAAACAAATGAAAAAATATAAAAACTACTTCCTTGATTGAAGTATATATTTTCTATGTATCTAACATTTATTAGCATTTGATGATGCCAATGATACTATTCGATTTCCATATAGCTCCCGAGTACGCTATTGCAGCATATTTAGCGCAATTTTTACGTCGTTTGTGTCTAATTAGTAGGGCAAGTGTCATTAGATATAATGGGTGTAGCAGTATAATACAATGTATATTTGTTAAATACCTAAAATATATTAAACCCCTTTCATCAAATAAAGCGAGTAACTTATATCCCTCGTTACTCGTTTAATAATCTAATATTGTGTGTTCATGAAACTATTGTGCACTCTAGCGATTGCCAGCGTTGACATAATCGTGCGTGCATTACTCACCAGTGAAATAATATTGTGCATTTTGTTGTTTATGACAGGTGCGATTTGCAATGTTGCGGCTGAAATAAATTCCCCGTCGTGCCGTAATGCGGCCTTAAACGCGCGATCTATTTATTCATTGAGGCGGCACCGAAAACACCTGCCGCCCCCGCCTAATATATCATGTTTGCCTGTCGGACCGCCGCTCATAATCGTCAACGTGTCAACGCAGTAACGTATATCGTACTCCTTCACTCAGCCATAGTGAAATTGTTTTTTTTTATGCGCGAAAAATAGTGTGAGTGTGTGCGTCAGACAGGCGCAAAATAGATGTATACCGGAAGCGATAAAGTGAACTATAATAGAGATTTTTAAGTGGCTTGAGAACGAGTTATTTATATAGCTTTCTGACAATAAGTCGGACATAAATTAAGACTGGGTTATATAAAATCACATTACATTCATAAAACAGCCTCGAAATAACTTAATTATCATAGCGACAGCAAAATAATTTAAAACTGATGAAGAGGACAATATTAAAAAAAAACAAAAAACAAAGAAAAATTATACAAGTTTGAGATGTTAAATATATATATATATATATATATATATATATATATATATATATAATCTTTTAAAATCTCTTTATACCCTTTCGGGTGTCGAAATTATTTAAGCGTATTTTATTGTATTTTCTGTAGAAATTTGGCTGCTCCTCCCTATTATATAAATAAGTTAAATAAAATGTAATTTGATTATGCAAAAAAAGATATTTGGCACGTTAAATAGTTCTAAATAATTTTGTCGGCACCCAAGATTAAAAGGTTCGCCATCCTTGCACTAGGCCACTGAGTTGGGTTGATTTAAATATTTGTAGGGAAAATAAATATTTTGCATATAGCTCATACCTCAATTACTATGAACTTAGAACTAAATTCAAATTTAAAACTCGCTATTACAGCAGGAAAACGTAACAACTATAATAGTTTGATGCAAGATATTTATTTTTCCCGCAGAATTTTTGTATAATCAATGAAAACTTGCTGGTATACCTCCCAGCAAGTTTTCATTGATTATAAAAAAATTCTGGGGGAAAAATAAATATCTTGCTGGTATACCTCTCAGTAAGTTTTCATTGATTATAAAAAAATTCGTTGGGAAACATAAATATCTTGCTGGTATACCTCCCAGTAAGTTTTCATTGATTATAATAAAATTCTGAGGGAAAAATAAATATCTTGCTGGTATACCTCTCAGTAAGTTTTCATTGATTATAAACAAATTTTGCGGGAAACATAAATATCTTGCTGGTATACCTCCCAGTAAGTTTTCATTGATTATAAAAAAAATCGTTGGGAAACATAAATATCTTGCTGGTATAACTCCCAGTAAGTTTTCATTGATTATAATAAAATTCTGAGGGAAAAATAAATATCTTGCTGGTATACCTCTCAGTAAGTTTTCATTGATTATAAAAAAATTCTGCGGGAAAAATAAATATCTTGCTGGTATACCTCCCAGTAAGTTTTCATTGATTATAAAAAAAATCGTTGGGAAACATAAATATCTTGCTGGTATACCCCCCAGTAAGTTTTCATTGATTATAATAAAATTCTGTGGGAAAAATAAATATCTTGCTGGTATACCTCTCAGTAATTTTTCATTGATTATAAAAAAATTCTGCGGGAAAAATAAATATCTTGCTGGTATACCTCTCAGTAAGTTTTCATTGATTATAAAAAAATTCTGCGGGAAAAATAAATATCTTGCTGGTATACCTCCCAGTAAGTTTTCATTGATTATAAAAAAAATCGTTGGGAAACATAAATATCTTGCTGGTATACCCCCCAGTAAGTTTTCATTGATTATAATAAAATTCTGTGGGAAAAATAAATATCTTGCATCAAACTATTATAGCCAACACCTGTCTGAATCTAATGCCAAAAAACAAAAAGTTATATCTCTTATCATTTTTGAGATACATCATGTAATACATGTTTCTGAGACGTTCGTATGGAGACAATTTGTTAGCTGCAGGAATGTTTGTGATGTTAAAACTATTATAACGTTGACATATTATAAAATTTCGATGTTTGTAACAGTTTGTCACTGTGTCTACTTCTGAAACATGTTAAAAATCTTAAATAGCCCCTCAAAACTTTTGAGACTATACTTGGTATGCAATAACCGCGGAAACTTCTTTCATTACTTCCTGCTAAAATAGTTATGCCTTCTTTTATGTAGCGCAATGGATTACCTAGTAACAGGTGCGTTTGTCGTGTGGTTTAAAATACGTGAGCAATTCCTCAGGCCATAAGGTTGCTTGCCATCACGATCAAACTCAGCCGATGACGGCACGTTCGCGGGAAATTCACGCCCGTTTCACGTGCACGAGACCGCCTCGTTTATGTTTTTCCTGTGCCATGCAGCTGGTGGCAATTAATCGCAACTAGTTGCTAAAATAAGTAGTTTTTGTTGGTAGCATTAATTTTAATTAAAATAGTACTTGTAGTAGTATAGTTTTATTACTTTTTTTTTGTAACTAAACTGATCATTTCTATACTTTTATAGAATAAATGTATTCATATGTATAAGTTATTTTCACATAATTTATTATTACAATATTGATTAACAACATGATACAATTATTAACTATAAGTTTTTAATCACTCAATGTTATTTCAGGGAATTTTATGTAGCTCAGGTTTTATACAAGCCATTATTGTATATAACAGAAGACACATATGAGGCTAAAGATAGAAAATTTAAGAATTTAATGAATCGAAATCTATTTCTGATTAGCTTTCTTCTTCTTCGCTTAATGATTTTGGATAGAAACAATAATTATAATAATATTAATAATTACGCCAATAATATTATTAGTTTTTGTAATTTTGGAAGGAAAAAAATCGAAAAAATCGTAGGTGCCCGGTCGCTTATTCGTCGATTGCGTTTTAGTCAAAGGTTTTAGTCAAAGTTCATTTTCCAGAACAATTAATTTGTCAGCTATCGTATATTCAGTACTTTTCTTAATTATTTGATAAAAATCTCATCTGGTAAACTCTAAAAAACAAATATAATTTAATACAAAAAAACTGTATTATTTTTAAATAATTTTTTAAAACATTTTTGAGGACATATTGGAAAGATTTTTTGCTTTTAATAGGTTCTTAAAAGGTTAAATTTTAATTATTTCTAAAGATTAGTACACGACAACTCCTGACACATTACCTAAAATATTCATTTATGAACTTAAAAATGAAGGAAGATGTATTACGAACTGAGAGTGCATGATAATATATTTTACTGCGAATACATACCTTTAGACTAAAGGTATGTATTCTCATTAAAACTACAAAAAATTGATTTTTTTCAACTATTATTTACTCATGTCTTGGTAACCATAAAATTAAAATAAAACTAAACTAAGTTAATTGTGTTAGCTGCTATAGAATAATGTTTGCAATCAAACAAATTACATTTTTCATATATTACCGCCCATGATTTTTTTTTAAACTTTCAATACATTATTTAGAATTTAACAACAATCATCAGACATATATTGGTGTATAGTTATGGGCCTTAGTTTTTTTTTAAATAATTTTTAAACACAAACGTGTAAGTGAAATATTTGTAAAATCATTTTTTATTTATAACATATGTATGTGTACATACACCAATTGTGACTTAGTTTTAAATGAATAAATTGTATTTTAGAAATATTTTCAACTTCCCATTGGCGTATTTTTGAAGATAATTAAGATATCTGCTCGTGCTTTATAAAATTATATTCATCATACATTTTTATATTATAGTCATTCATATTTTAGAAAATAAAAAAATGGTGACTTAGTTTTAAATGAATTAATTGTGTTTTAGAAATATTTTCAACTTCCCATTGGCGTATTTTTGAAGATAATTAAGATATCTGCTCGTGCTTTATAAAATTATATTCATCATACATTTTTATATTATAGTCATTCATATTTTAGAAAATAAAAAAATGGTGACTTAGGTTTAAATGAATTAATTGTGTTTTAGAAATATTTTCAACTTTCCATTGGCGTATTTTTGAAGATAATTAATATATCTGCTCGTGCTTTATCAAATTAAATTCGTCATACATTTTTATATTATAGCCATTCATATTTTAGAAAATTAAAAAATGGTGACTTAGTTTTAAATGAATTAATTGTATTTTAGAAATATTTTCAACTTCCCATTGGCGTATTTTTGAAGATAATTAAGATATCTGCTCGTGCTTTATCAAATTAAATTCGTCATACATTTTTATATTATAGTCATTCATATTTTAGAAAATAAAAAAATGGTGACTTAGTTTTAAATGAATTAATTGTGTTTTAGAAATATTTTCAACTTCCCATTGACGTATTTTTGAAGATAATTAAGATATCTGCTCGTGCTTTATAAAATTAAATTCGTCATACATTTTTATATTATAGCTATTCATATTTTAGAAAATTAAAAAATGGTGACTTAGTTTTAAATGAATTAATTGTATTTTAGAAATATTTTCAACTTCCCATTGGCGTATTTTTGAAGATAATTAAGATATCTGCTCGTGCTTAACCATTTTATTTATAAGACATTACTCTAGTGGTTTTAAGAAAGTACAGCTAAAAAAGTTGATTGCAAGTATTTTTTATAAGCCTGTTATTGAATAATATTTGCAACTTTTTTCTGAGAGTTTATATACTGTGTTTCAGTAAGAATTATGGCTAGATAAGAAAAATATATGTTCCAACACATCTTCTTGAAGTAGTTAAGAAATCGCGAACGATAAAATTGGTTTTGCTATCAACCGATCGATCCTGATGAACTAATTGGGCACTCATGGTATATACAATAACAGAAGCACGGAAAGGCTATATATATATATATATATATATATATCCATATATATATATATATATATATATATATATATATATATATATATATATATATATATTCATATATATTTGTTCACACACCTGTGCAACAACAAACGAAACTAATGATAATATAAATACAATAAAAATGTGTACAATTATGCATACACATCCTCTAAACCCAACATTTGCAACATTTAATTATCAACATTATTCATGCAGCGCTCCATAAACGGACAATATAAATATTTAGCATGTTCAGCCAGTGTGTTTCGTGAGTGATGAGCCTACACATACATCACCCACACTGTTTTATATACAGTTTGGGGCCTTTAATAAGCGTCCCCCCGTTGACCCGATTTAATAACCGTGCTCAACTAGCCGATTGTGCCCCCGCCCAAACAAAAAAAAAACCGTCGTCGCCTGTCAACTAATGCACCGTGTGTATGATTTATGGGGAGCGAAGAAATGGGCGCGATGTAAACACCGTGGCGTATCAATTATCCACCTGTCACCTCGCCGAAGAAAAAAGTTGTCCGAGAAAACAATCTATTTATGCGCGAGAGTGGAACCCGAGCGGCGGAAACTAATAATAAATACGGTTTGGATTTTCTGTGTTTTTCCATCAGCTCACGTCTATCCACCTGTGACGGAAGACGGGGTGATGGTTGACATGGGGGAAACAGTTTTGTATTTATATAATCCGTCTTGTTTGTATTTTTCTTAATCCATGCATGTTCGAATATGTTTTTTATAGATTCAGCTCAGTCTTGTAGTGAGCATTGCCCACAGAGTTTTTTTTTTCAAATTTTCACCATTTGTTGCTAACCCAAATAGTGGTTACAAAACGTATTTTTTTAGATTGGCACGGATACATTTTTGTTTATATTGGTGAGGTCGAAAATTGTTCAGACCACTCTCGTATATCAGTTATGGCAGTTAGATAGTAATATGTTTACATGCAATAAATGATACATTTTATTTTATTTTGAATCTGCTATATAGTCCTAGTTAACATTTAATTTAATTTCTAATGTTATTTTATATGTTGAATCCTCTGAGCTTATCCCTTTACCAACGGAAAAGAATAGAAGTTTTTTTAAATTTTGATTGTTTTAAATTTGTATTGAGATGAAATAATACGCTTCCAATACAATTTCATGAAAATCATTTCAGAAAACTCCCTCGCCCGAACATCCCAAACAGACCTGCATAACACTGATAACAACCGTCAAACCTATCAATTATCTCCGATTACTGCCCTCCTCATGTAGCCCTCAGTAGAGAGTGACATTATCCTGCACCGATATTGATTCATACGGGCAAAATATTCGCGGAATTAAAACATTTTTCGTCACCCCGCTGCGAATCGACCGCCGCCGCCAGCGTCACTCAAGTGCGCTCCAGATCTTCCAATTTAGCCGTGTTTAACGGCCACTTTGACGCCCCGACCAGCCGCCGCATCCTCCCCCGTGCAACCACTCGGCGTGATATTCAAATGAAGGCTGCGATCCATGGCCGAATGTGTGTGTACTTTAAAGCGAGGCTGTTGCGGGTGGAAATTGTAATTAAAAAATAACTACTGGGTAGTTTCGTCTGTTGCGCAAATAGATGTAAATACTATATAAATCTACCCGTGTTGGTTTTAGAGGAGAATAGTTAATTACGAAATGCAGTATTTTCTTTAGTAATATATGAGCCTGTGAGAATGAAAGTGGTGTAAGTCACATTTGACTTGTTTTGAAAAGGAGAAGATTTTGCGTTTGGTATTTATGTAAATCGACGTACGTAGCTACATTGTTATTTATGAGTAAACAGGGTATTAAAATAATAAAAACTTCTATCTTTTATAACGGTATCAGTCATGAGGCTTTTTCGCCAGTCAAGGGAGAAGCTCAGAGGAGTTTAATCACCCGGTATTTACCTTAACTTCACAGAAAACCTCTGAAAAACTGTGAAGGGTGATTCGCGAAAATTCTCTCCCCGCTGGGGATCTAACTCAGGCTCCCCAATGCTCACTACGAGGCGGACGACGCCTCTTAATCACTCGGCCACTGCTGGATACATAGTAATGTTTAGTTATTATTTATTTTTTAATTTTAGTAAATCGACAAAATGAATATGTATAATAACATTTAGTTATTATTTATTTTTATTTTTATTTATTTTAAGTTCGTTTTAGACAAGACAATTTTTTGACTCAAAAGTTAGTCAAGATGCGAGACAATCTAAATTGTCTCGTATCATACAGCAAATTATTTAAAATATTGAATTGGATGGTAGATCGATCGGAAAAATATAACGCATTCTATTAGTCAAGGACAAATTGTATGGGAGGAGGATATATTCATTTCTTGAACAACTTTTGAGCTAAGCAATTGTCTTGTATAAAACGACCTTTAGTAAATGGACAAAATTAACATGTCTAATGAATTTCTAACAGAGTTAATTGAATTGTACCAAGGTTTTCCGTGTTTATAGAAAGTTAAAAGCAAAGACAGTGGCCAGTCTTTTGAAAATTTACTGATCTCTCTTTTCTTTTTTATCATTCCTCTTTTGAACTGTATAAAATGTCTGCACGATGGCCTGAGCATGTGTGGGGCCACAAATAAACGCAAATCGGCCTGTACAGCCTGGCCTGCGCAAAAAACTGAGCGTCTGTTCTCAGGCTTTATAGTTTGTCTATATAATCAGTACAAAAATATAACTAACATTTCCACTTTGTGGTTGATACTGATGTTGTTTACTCAGTATCAACCACAAAGTGGCAATGTTAGTTATATTTTTTCTATAAAGTATATTAAGTACTCATTATATAAACAAACTATAAAATTGAATAAATTGATATATTGATTAGTAGCTTTCAAGAATTAAACCTCCCATGAATATAAATTATTAGGGCGTTATAATTTAGCTACATAATTAATTAAAATACATTGAAACCGTAACAAAATTAGTATAGATAGATATAATAACCAATTAATTTAAAAAAAAATGATTGATATGAATTACATCTCTAACTAATTACAGTAATTTCTTAAATCATCGTTTTTATCTCCATAATGACCTAGTTAAATTGCGCTTCCTCTCGTTGGCGAACCACGCTGCACGCTACCCTCTAATATCTTTTCCCCGCACAAGAAATAAGACGAGCGAGAGAGCACGGTAATCCTGCTTTGTTCCACCCCATTCTCGTTAGTTAGTAAACAATAATTCACGCGACTTATAATTAACGGGGTTCATATTGTAGCACGCCGGGAAGTACTCGAGGTGCGCACGGGATCTCCACCGCGCCCTCCCCCATGCACGCCGTCGACCTTGCCACAATGGAATCTCGCTTAATAACTCTAATTAGAGTATTGCGAGATATATTTCACAAGCGTTTTATATGTGTGTCGGAAATGTAGGGAAATAAAACATTTTCAAATTCAAGTCTTTGTTAATTATTCTAAGGTGGGAGAGATGTGTCTATTAAGCATTATAAATAAATAAATAAATATATATATATATATATATATATATATATATATATATATAGGTCGCATTCTGCTCTTTTATTATATTTTTATATTCATTTAAATAAAAATTAATAATAAATTAATGTCATTTATTAATTGAAGACTAATTTAAAAAATATATGTGAAAAATAATGTAATGTATAGTTCAAGTCGTTTGAAATAGTGCACGGGTATAGTTTGGTTGGTAGGGGCCTCCCGCCCACCCCACCTTTGTTCGCATAGCTTCTCCATAGGATACCACTCTTCTTGAAATAGTTTGAACAATATAAAACGTCTGTATCCATTGAAACAAGTATGCGAGCGAAGGTGGGGTGGGTGGGCGTCCCCTACCAACCAAACTATGCCCGTCCACTATTTCAAACGACTTGAACTATGCACTACACTATTTATCCATAATTTTCTATGATTAAATTAATGTCATTTATTAATTGAAGACTAATTAAAAAAATATATGTGAAAAATAATGTAATGTATAGTTCAAGTCGTTTTAAATAGTGGACGGGTATAGTTTGGTTGGTAGAGGCCGCCCGCCCACCCCACCTTCGCTCGCATACTTTTTACAATGGATAGAGACGTTTTATATTGTTTAAACTATTTCAAGAAGAGTGGTATCCTATGGAGAAACTATGCGAACAAAGGTGGGGTGGGCGGGCGGCCCCTACCAACCAAACTATACCCGTCCACTATTTAAAACGACTTGAACTATACATTACATTATTTTTCACATATATTTTTTTAATTGGTCTTCAATTAATAAATGACATTAATTTAATCATAGAAAATATTGGATAAATAGTGTAGTGCATAGTTCAAGTCGTTTGAAATAGTGGACGGGCATAGTTTGGTTGGTAGGGGCCGCCCACCCACCCCACCTTTGTTCGCATAGTTTCTCCATAGGATACCACTCTTCTTGAAATAGTTTAAACAATATAAAACGTCTGTATCCATTGAAACAAGTATGCGAGCGAAGGTGGGGTGGGTGGGCGTCCCCTACCAACCAAACTATGCCCGTCCACTATTTCAAATGACTTGAACTATGCACTACACTATTTATCCATAATTTTCTATGATTAAATTAATGTCATTTATTAATTGAAGACTAATTAAAAAAATATATGTGAAAAATAATTTAAATTTATTAAAAAAAAAGAGCTTCCATCATCGTTCCTGACTCTTCTCAAACTCCCTTCTTACTGTGCCTGGAGTGGCTTACTTGGAGCCCCAGCCGCTCTAACCCTTTGTACTCGTCTTCTGGCCCTGACTCTCCGTAACTTCCTGGCACTACTACTATACCCTTTTCCGTCTTCCTGCTGTCGTTCTTTTGGTTTTCTCAATCGCTTTCTTGAACTACTCCCTCCTTACTCTGACTGTGCCTGGAGTGGCTTAGTGCCTTCGTGCTCTATTGGTCTCCGTGCGACTTTCCGTACATTTGTGGCACTACCAGTATACGCTTTTCCATTTTACTGATGTCGTTGTTTTGGTCGGGACCGTCTCGCAACACGCCTGTTGTAGCGTTCGGTTTAATTCTTCAGCCATATGGTCTGGGCTTGCTAGATGTATGCCCCCCCATGTCTTCCAGGGTCTTTTGTAGTAGCTGATGGTCTTACAGCATGGGACTGTAACTTTTCCACATTACATCAAATATTCTAGATGCAATTTCAGTAACACAATTTTGTGGCGATGATAATAATCATTATAAACTCACTAAATGATCAATAAAACACACAACCCACATACACAAAACAGTGCAAAGCATTAAAATATAATAACAATCCATCACACTTCACTTTTTCTTCGTTGTAATCGTATATGAGATTACGCCGGGCGTCTATTTTTAAAGCAAGCGCACGTGCGCCGCCGCCGCCGCTCGCGCTTCTGCCAAGTTTCCAATTATACTTAATATGATTTGTGCGGCCCGTCGGAATTAATTCGGCATTATCTGCGATCTGTTTCGTTTCCCGATCGCCGTCACCCCCGATACACAGCCATCGTCCAGATTCGATTCAGCCCATCCGCCTTAATTGTGACCGGCGGCCCTTACGGCCCCATGCGGCATACTTTAATTGAGTTGGCTGCAGGAGAAGGAGGAAAAGAGAAATTTTCCCGGGGGAGCGGCTTATACCTTACAAATATAGGGGGATAATAAAAACGGATGCTGGACGAGTTTGATTATTATTTCTATTTAATTCACAGGTGTTTTTTGTTCAATTGATGACATATTTTTTGGTTTATAACTAAATATATACGTAGTAAATAACATGTACTATATAATGCATACAACTCTTCTAATTAATATATATTTTGTAAACGTATGCAGAAGAAATTATGAAGAAAGAATTTGAAGACAAATCAATAGATACACCGACTATACGGCTCTAATTGCAACCAACTTCAATGTACAATAAAAATAAAAGCACAAACGGAGGTAGAACCAAAAAAAAAAAACCGGAAAACAGCAGGAATTAAATGAACTAATGGACAAAAACAAGAATAGTGAACCATTTACTGTGCAAAGGAGGGAGACCTCAACACCTGTCAATAAGGACATCTCTGTGGGTGCCCGTGACCGTCATCCAACTGCCATCTGGTAGAAGAAACAAACACGGAACCAGTTCCCATAGAAGATACGAACTTATTTAAAGGAAGCGGCGTAACACCCAGGACCAGAGGACAAAGGGAGGTAGCACCAAGAAAAAATCCCCGGAAAACCGAAGGAAATCACTAGTTGAGTCACTCAACTCAGTCAGCCAAGAGAAAAAGCCACCTCGCCTCCAGAAAGACGAGATGGGAAAGCGGAACCAACAGAAACAAAGAAGCTGCCGAAACACCTACGGACTTCCAGGCAAGACAGTGCAAGAGGGAGGCAACCTGTCCTTCTCCCTCGCAGAGGCCGCAGCTTTTCCAGGCAGAAGGACATGCCGCAGTAGGTCTCCGATGCCTAATTAAAAGGAAGACTCGGGACGAGGCGAAGGACAAAACCAACGGGAACGGCACATGGGGCTAACCCAACGCACAATGACCAAGACAAAGACCTATAGATGAAGGCCGACCAGGGCAAAATGACACCCAAACTGCTACCCTCCATCCAAGACTTAACTAGAAAGGCCATAGACGAGACACTGTTAAAACAACAGTTTACAATCCCTTGTAAATGTAATTCTTTAAAAATATTTCATTTTTACTCAGCTCAGTGGCCGAGTGGTTAGAGGCGACGTCCATTTCGTACTGAGCACTGGGGAGCTAGAACCGTATCAGGGCCAATTTTTGCGAATCATCTTTCACAGTTATTCAGAGATTTTCTATAAATTCAAGGTAAATGCCAGGTGATTAAATTCCGCTGAGCTTCTCCCCTGACCGACGGAAAAGACTAACTAAAAGAAGTTTTTTTTTAAATTTAATTTTTTAGTTTTTATTTTTTCGTGCGTGCCCCTATAGTTTCCTCAAGTCATATAAACATATACAGGATGTTAGTTAATTCGAGGTAAATCTCTTAAGTGGTGGTAGAGGCAAGGATTCAATTTTTTTTTTGGTAAATTCGTCTTCGTTTGGTAACTGGAGGACTTTTAAGTTAACCAATGAGAACGTTCTTCATATTTTCGACGAAAAAAATAATCACATTGCCATGATGGAAAAAGTCAACTGGAGGACGAAACGAAGATGAATTTACAAATGAAAAAATCGAATCCTTGCTAGATCAACTCGCCTCTACCACCACTTAAGAGATTGCCCTCGAATTAACTAACATCATGTACAATGTTGTGCTATCAAGCATTTGAGAATATGCTAAAATATAAAATTTTCTGCAATACCGGACTCCCGAACTACTTTTTATTTACATCCTCACGACTTGGCAGGGTGTACGAATTTTGAAAGGTTACATCGTAAATAACAGACGTGCATATGTTACAAGAAGCTGCGAAACTTGAGCGCGAGTTTCCCGTGCCACTTGAGACCTGCATTTTCCGGCCGACTTGCCCACCCTATCTAATTACCATAAATTGAAAGCAAACAATAATTCGCATCTAACAATATCGGGTGATAACGACACGCTTCGTTTCCACAGGTGCCCGAAATGGGCGCACAAAAGTATTAATTTTCTCGCCTTTGTGTGCGCCGGCTGTCTGCTAATGGCGCCGGAAATAAACCGTAAATATTTTGCGCTGCATCAAAGGGGCGGGCGTGGAACATGTGGCCGTGCGGCCTAAAAATATGGTCGTGTTAATTTACGCGGGCGGGTGAAAATCCGCAATTGCAGGAGCGGCAAAGAAAGAAACTTTAGTACGGCCGCGCCGTTTGTTATTTCGGGCGCCGTATTGCAATTAAATTCGGTTCAGAAGGCTGGAAGCTTTTGTGGAGCGGCGTAATGTTTGTGCGAGTTCTAAGCCCAGATTTATTGATGGAAGGGTAATAAGTCCGCCTTTGTCGGCCGGCAAGCATTTTTGTGTGTTATGCTTAAGCCTATTCATACAACTATTTTAAAAGTTATGAACGGTGAAGAGTTTGCGAAAAAAAGCTCTACTACTGTGATGAGGACTACATAATGGTACTTTGTGCATTAAGGGAGTAAAGTGCTAGCTAATTTACTGAGCTGTGAAAATCGCGGAGAATACAACTTTTTTATTTGACTTTTTTTATCGTAAAATAATTCGTATATTCAGAAACTACAAAAATCCCAAAATTAGACAAAACATAAACCTTTCTACCAGGCAATATTGGATTGATTTCTATGAATATGGTGGCTTATATGCAAATATATAATAAAAGGTTTGTTTTAGTAAAAAAAAAGTTTAATCACCCGGTATTTACCTTAACTTCACAGAAAACCCCTGAAAAACTGTGAAAGGTGATTCGCGAAAATTCGGCCCTGATGCGATTCTAGGTCCCCAATACTCAGAACGAAATGAACGTCACCTCTAACCACTCAGTGGCCGAGTAAAGCTGGATAAAAACGAAATATTTTTAAAGAACATTACATTTACAAGAGATTGTAAACAGTTGTTTCATTCAGGTCTTGTTTCTAAGGCCTGTCCAGTTGGGTTTAGATGGCGGGTAGCAGTTTGGGCGTAAATTGTAATAAATGCAGTAACTATTATTTCTATCAATTATATTTGAAAATCAAGTGAAAACATCTATTGTAACTATTTTTGATGAAACACTGATTGCATTTAAAGATCTATTCAAGACAACCATAATGTATCTTTTGTTATAATCACACACTAATCAATTAGGGCCTCACGTTGTACTAAATCCTCCTTTCCTCTCTTGTTACAGGATATCAGCAGCAAACAAAGACCCTTAAAGAAACTCGCCCCGAATACGGAATCGGTTCGTAACCCAGACATTTGTGTGTGTCTGTGCGTGCGTGTGTTCTCCTGCTTTCCTTCTTTTTTTCGTCTTCATTTGTGCGCGCGAGAGGCTCGGTGGAAAGACCCCCCATTTCCCGGCCGGGACCATTTAATTAAGTGCTTTCATAGTGGAGTGGCCACGGGCGGAACCCATGGACCTGGATTGTGAATCGGAGGTTATAATGAAATCCGACGAGGAGATGATGACGCGCGAGAAGCCCGCGGGAGCCGCCGCCGCCAACCACAATCACTATACAAGTGAGTATTTTTTTTCGAACACTTTTTTTGTTGCTTTGGTCGCTTTTATCGCCACCCCTTTGTGCCTTTGAGAGGACCGCGGCGTCACCGACACCCGCCGCCGCGGGCTGAAATAGTAATAAAAAAAAATATCGGAACGCCCCAGACGTGTTCCGCTTATCCAGCTGGATTTCGAACAGCGAAAACAAAAAACGAATGGGGGGCGGTTTAATTCCCGAAATTCGGGTGAGATTTATTGTTAGGAACTGCAGAAAAGGTATTGCATATATAAGTAAGAAAATACTTTATTTTTATTCTTTTTACGCAATAATATTAAGTATTTTTGGTTATTATCTATGAAATAATTAAAAAATTACGAGTATTTTTTACCACGTATTAAAAGTATTAGAATTCAATTGTGCATTCAAGGATCGATAAATAAAATTGATAAATGACAATATTGATTATTAGTAGCATGGTTAGAGATAAGGGATTAAAATTGTGTCTGATGGCTGTAATTTTAAAACTACCTTAAATTGCTTTTTATTACTATAATCTACTTTAATTAAGCTTTGTAATGACATATAGCTTACTTTACTAAGTGCTTAATTAACGTGAGAAATGAGTTTTTGGAAAAAGTTGCCTTACCAAATTTAGTTTTCGGTTAGGCTACAATAAAATTGTGCCGGATGGCTGTAATTTAAAAACGACCTCAAATTTCTTCTTATTGCTATAATTTGCTATAATTAAGCTTTGTAATGATATATTGCTTACTTAGCTAAGTTTCGGATTAACGTAGGAAATCAGTTTTTGGCAAAATATTGCTTTATCAAATCTAGTTTTCGGTTAGGCTGCAATACAATTGTGTCTGATGGTTGTAATTTTAAAACTGCCTCATATTTCTTCTTATCACTACAATCTCCTTTAATTAACTTTTGTAACCACATATTGCTTACTTAGTTAAGTTTTGGATTAACGTGGGAAATCAGTTTTTGTCAAAATATTGCTTTATCAAATCTAGTTTTCGGTTAGGCTGCAATACAATTGTGTCTGATGGCTGTAATTTTATAATTACCTCATATTTCTTCTTATCACTATAATCTGCTTTAATTAGGCTTTGTAACGACATATTTCTTACTTACCTAAGTTTTTGATTAACATGGGAAATGAGGTTTTGGCAAAATGTTGTTTCACCAGATTTAGTTTTCGGTTGGGATGCAATAAAATTGTGTCTGATGGTTGTAATTTTAAAACTACCTCAAATTTCATCTTACCACTATAATCTGCTTTAATTAATCTTTGTAACGACATATTGCTTACTTAGCTAAGTTCTGGATTAACGTGGGAAAATATTGATTTATCAAATATAGTTTTCGGTTAGGCTGCAATACAATTGTTCCTGATGGCTGTAATTTTAAAATTAGCTAATATTTCTTCTTAACACTATAATCTGCTTTAATAAGCTTTGTAACGACATGTTATTTACTTAGCTAAGTTTTGGATTAACGTGGGAAATCAGTTTTTTGCAAAAATATTGCTTTATCAAATCTAGTTTTCGGTTAGGCTGCAATACAATTGTGTCTGATGGCTGTAATTTTATAATTACCTCATATTACTTCTTATCACTATAATCTGTTTTAATTAAGCTTTGTAACGATATGTAGTTTACTTAGCTAAGTTTTGGATTAACGTGGGAAATCAGTTTTTGGCAAAATATTACTTTATCAAATATAGTTTTCGGTTAGGCTGCAGTACAATTGTGCCTGATGGCTGTAATTTTAAAATTACCTCATATTTCTTCTAATCACTATAATCTGCTTTAATTAAGCTTTGTAACGACATGTTGCTTACTTAGCTACGTTTTGGATTAACGTGGGAAATCAGTTTTTGGAAAAATATTGCTTTATCAAATTTAGTTTTCGGTTAGGCTGCAATACAATTGTGGCTGATGGCTGTAATTTTAAAATTACCTCATATTTCCTCTAATCACTATAATCTGCTTTAATTAAGCTTTGTAACGACACGTTGCTTACTTAGCTACGTTTTGGATTAACGTGGGAAATCAGTTTTTGGCAAAATATTGATTTATCAAATATAGTTTTCGGTTAGGCTGCAATACAATTGTTCCTGATGGCTATAATTTTAAAATTACCTCATATTTCTTCTTATCACTATAATCTGCTTTAATTAAGCTTTTTACTACATGTTGCTTACTTAGCTAAGTTTTGAATTAACGTGGGAAATCAGTTTTTGTCAAAATATTGCTTTATCAAGTCTAGTTTTCGGTTAGGCTGCAATACAATTGTGCATGATGGCTGTAATTTTAAAATTACCTCATATTTCTTCTAATCACTATAATCTGCTTTAATTAAGCTTTGTAACGACATGTTGCTTACTTAGCTACGTTTTGGATTAACGTGGGAAATCAGTTTTTGGAAAAATATTGCTTTATCAAATTTAGTTTTCGGTTAGGCTGCAATACAATTGTGGCTGATGGCTGTAATTTTAAAATTACCTCATATTTCCTCTAATCACTATAATCTGCGTTAATTAAGCTTTGTAACGACACGTTGCTTACTTAGCTACGTTTTGGATTAACGTGGGAAATCAGTTTTTGGCAAAATATTGATTTATCAAATATAGTTTTCGGTTAGGCTGCAATACAATTGTTCCTGATGGCTATAATTTTAAAATTACCTCATATTTCTTCTTATCACTATAATCTGCTTTAATTAAGCTTTTTACTACATGTTGCTTACTTAGCTAAGTTTTGAATTAACGTGGGAAATCAGTTTTTGTCAAAATATTGCTTTATCAAGTCTAGTTTTCGGTTAGGCTGCAATACAATTGTGCATGATGGCTGTAATTTTAAAATTACCTCATATTTCTTCTAATCACTATAATCTGCTTTAATTAAGCTTTTTAACAACATATTGCTTACTTAGCTACGTTTTGGATTAACGTGGGAAATCAGTTTTTGGCAAAATATTGATTTATCAAATCTAGTTTTCGGTTAGGCTGCAATACAATTGTGCCTGATGGCTGTAGTTTTAAAATTACCTCATATTTCTTCTTATCACTATAATATGCTTTAATTAAGCTTTGTAATACGACATATTTCTTACTTAGCTAAGTTTTTGGTTAACGTGAGAAATGAGGTTTGGGTAAATGATGCTTTTCAAAATTTAGTTTTCGGTTAGGCTGCAATAAAAATGTATCTGATGGCTGCAATTTTAAAACTACCTCAAATTTCTTCTTATCACTATAATCTGCTTTAATTAAGCTTTGTAACGACATATTGCTTACTTAGCTGAGTTTTGGATTAACGTGGGAAATGACGTTTTGGCAAAATGTTGCTTTGCCAAATTGAAGAATTTTCAGTTAGGCTGCAATAAAACTATGTCTGATGGCGGTAATTTTAAAATCACCTAAAATTTCTTCTTATTACAATAATTTGTTTTAATTAAGCTTTAAAACGACATATAGCTTACTTAGCTAAGTTTTCGATTAACGTGGGAAATGAGGTTTTTACAAAATGTTACTTTAACAAATTTAGTTTTCTTTTAGGCTGCAATAAAATTGTGTCTCATGGTTGTAATGTTAAAACTACCTCAAATTTCTTCTTATTACTATAATCTGCTTTAATTAAGCTTTGTAATGACATATCGCTTACTAAGCTAAGTCTCGGATTACCGTGGAAAATGAGGTTTTAGCAAAATGTTGCTTTAACAAATTTAGTTTTCGTATAGGCTGCAATTCAATTGTGCCTAATGGCTGTAATTTTAAAATTACCTAATATAATATATTATCACAATAATCTACTTTAATTAAGCTTTGTAACGACATATTGCTTACTTAGCTGAGTTTTGGATTAACGTGGGAAATGACGTTTTGGCAAAATGTTGCTTTGCCAAATTGAATTTTCAATTAGGCTGCAATAAAACTGTGTCTGATGGCTGTAATTTTTAAATTACCTAAAATTTCTTCATATCAAATTAATCTGTTTTAATTAAGCTTTAAAACGACATATAGCTTACTTAGCTAAGTTTTCGATTAACGTGGGAAATGAGGTTTTTACAAAATGTTACTTTAACAAATTTAGTTTTCGTGTAGGCTGCAATATAATTGTGTCGGATTTAATTTTAAAACTGCCTCAAATTTCTTCTTATAAGACTCCCGAGGTAGTAGTTTTCAATGAACTATCTTGAAACTATAGCACAATAAATAATACATGTGCTCTTAATAAGTTACCCCAATTTCATCATTCTTGAGCTGCAATAACTTGAGGTTATATATTATTTTACTCTCCAGTTTCTTCCAAATAATTTGCATCTTGAAATTTAAACGCTTCTAGAGGTAGTACTTTTCAAGGAATAATCTTGAAACTATATCATAATAAATAATATATGTGCTTTTAATAAGCTACCCTAATTGCATCATTGTTGAGCTACCATAACTTGAGCTATTTAATATTTTACACTCCAATTCCTTGCAAATAATTTCTATCTTGAAATTCAAGAGTTTCCCAGGGTAGTAGTTTTCAAAGAACGATCTTGAAACAATAGCTTATTAAATAATATATGTGCTCTTAATAAGTTACCCTAATTTCTTCATTTTAGAGCTACCATAACTTGAGGTATATAGTATTTTACACTCCAGTTCTTTCCAAATATCTTTCATCTTGGAATTGAAGAGCTTCCAGAGGTAGTAGTTTTCAACAAACTATCTTGAAACTAAAGCACAATGAATAATACATGTGCTCTCAATAAGTTACCTTAATTTCATATTTTTAAAGCTATCATAACTTGAGGTATATAGAATTTTACACTCCAGTTCCTTTCAAATAACTTTCATCTTGAACTTCCAAAGCTTCTCAAGGTAGTAGTTTTCAAGGAACAATCTTGAAACTATAGCGTAATAAATAATAATATATGTGCTCTTAATTAGTTACCCTAATTTCATCATTTTAGAGCTGCCATAGCTATATAGTATTTTACACTACAGTTTTTTGCCAATTATCTTGCATCTTGGAATTGAAAAGCTTCCAGAGGTGGTCGTTTTCAACAAAACTATCTTGAAACTAAAGCACAATAAATAATACATGTGCTCTTAGTAAGCTACCCTAATTTCACATTTTTAAAGCTACCATATCTTGAGGTATATAGTATTTTACACTGCAGTTCCTTCCAAATAACATTCATCTTGAAATTCAAAAGCTTCCCAAGGTAGTAGTTTTCAAGGAACTACCTTGAAACTATAGCGTAATAAATAATATATGTGCTGTTAATAAGTTACCCTAATTTCTTCATTTTAGAGCTAACATAACTTGAGGTATATAGTATTTTACACTCCAGTTCTTTCCAATTATCTTGCATCTTGGAATTGAAAAGCTTCCAGAGGTGGTAGTTTTCAACAAAACTTTCTTGAAACTAAAGCACAATAAATAATACATGTGCTCTCAATAAGCTACCTTAATTTCATATTTTTAAAGCTATCATAACTTGAGGTATATAGTATTTTACACACCAGTTCCTTTCAAATAACTTTCATCTTGAAATTTCAAAGCTTCTCAAGTTAGTAGTTTTCAAGGAACTATCTTGAAACTATAGCGCAATAAATAATATATGTGCTCTTAATAAGTTAGCCTAATTTCTTCATTTTAGAGTTACCATAACTTGAGGTATATAGTATTTTATATTCCAGTTACTTCCAAATAACTTGTATCTTGAAATTCAAAAGCTTCCCAGGGTAGTATTTTTTATTTCAACTATCTTGATATTATAGTACTATAAATAATACGTTTGCGGTTAATAAGCTACCCCAATTTCAGCATTCCTGAGCTGCAATAACTTGAGGTATATATCATTTTATTCTCCAGTTTCTTCCAAATAACTTGCATCTTGGAATTCAAAAGTTTCTCAAGGTAGTATTTTTCAACAATTTATTTTGAAACTATAGCACAATGAATAATACATGTCTTCTTCATAAGCTACTCTAATTTCTTCATTCTAGAATTGCTATGACTTAAGGTATATAGTATTTTACATTCCAGTTCAGTTGAAATAATTTGTATTTGGGAATTCAAAAGCTTTTCCGGGTCGTATTTTTCAACCAACTATCTTGAAACTATTTCAAAATGAATAATAGAAGTGCTTCTCATAAACTACTCCATTTTCACACCTGTAGTGCCAGCACTATAGGTAGAGAAAGAGAACCATACGCCAGGAGTGACGTAAAAGTGGTCGAAAACGTATGATGATTAAGTCACCTAGAGAATGAGGTTCAATTTCTCAGTGGGAACTAAAATTTGACTTAAAATTTCTTTAGATTGAAAGTATATCACACGTGTTAAGAAGAGTTGTCGAGATAATTAATTCATCATACCCCATACGGGTAATTCTATAATATATAAATATCCATACATCATATAAGTATCACCAATTAATCCACATGAAACTGGTTGCGTTTTGTTTGTTTTCTCACTACAAATAACATAAACTTACATCCTACTACATAAATTTAAAACTAAACTCTATTTTATTCCATCATGTTCACTCGTTTGTGGTAATTTATTTCCACCTAATTCCGCACCGTTTACGCAGTGTCTTCTTTAACGACGCTCCCCCTAACCCCGGTGAGCCTATCCGCATTGCATTTTCATTCGGTGCGCATAAATTATCCTGGTGGTGGCGGCGTTTAATAAATTAAGCATGGACCATGCCGTATTTTTCCCAGGATGGTTCTTTAAACATTTATGCATCGCACCCCGCACCAATAAATACATACATATTCAAAGAGGGGCCGCGTTTATCCTTTCCTCTCGCCTAATCCTGCGACTCGGGTGTATAAAGGCTTTGTTTAGACAAAAAGAGCGGATTGAAAGTAAATTCGCTTTTTATGGTAATTTACACGCATGGGTGATGTGGGGGCGTGCGTAGAATGACGGAAGGAGCGAGTTTAAGGTTTCGAACTGCTGGAGAATTATTGTAACAGCAACGTATCTGAATCGGCAAATTTGTTATAGTAGAACAAAGGGATGTAAATTTATTTCTTACGATGGTATTTTTTCTTAAACTGTCAAAATTTTCTTAGGATGTTATTTTTTCTTGAACTATCAAAATTGATTTTTCGAGAGAATACTAAAACTTAAACTGTTTTAAATAGATACATTCATATATTTATTAAAAAGAAGAAAAATTCCATGTCTTTAATGGATCTATCTGAATCGGCAAATTTGTTATAGCAGAGCAAAGGGATGTAAATTTATTTCTTAGGATGTGAATTTTTCTTAAACTATCAAAATTGTCTTAGGATGTTATTTTTTCTTGAACTATCAAAATTGATTTGAAAAAATTACACAATGTTTATAACAAAATGACAATGGAAAATGGAAAGTCTCAATCTGAGCACCTTGTTCCTTCTATTTATTTTCTATTTTTAACTTTTCCGCTCCTATCTGGACATGCCGATTTTAAAGGTCGATAAAAAAATTATGCAACATATTTTGTTTAATTTTTTTTTGGATCTTGATTCAGAACATATCAGTGCACCAGATACCCGAAGGAAATTGGAAAATTTTGATTATAAGTATTTTTTTTCGGGCGATAAAAAAAGTATGCAATCTGTTTTGTTTCATGTTCTTACTGATCCTTATTCATAACATATTCGAGTATCAGGTACCGAAAGGAAATTGTAAAATTTTAATTGTAACATTTTTGGTTTGTGCAACAAAATTGAAACTATTGTTTAATGTAATAGTAGGTACCTACCCAAACTATAAAAAATTGATGCGGCGCACGATCGCAAGACCTGAGCGATACTGCACGGGGGCGATGATGTTATTTTTTCTTAAACTATCAATATTGGATGTCATTACTGTACTTTTAGAAATATCGGATGAAAACCAGGGCCGTAATTGATGTAGTTTTTCAGTTATAACTAAAAAAATAAAAGCCTGAATCCATTGCAACTCTATTTCTCTTCATAAAATATGTTGTGGCGCATTAAAACTATGCGCTACAACTACACGAATACAGCTCTGATCCCTACAATTTTTATGTTCGCAAAAATTCTTTGGCTAACCCGCTCGTCCGCAGTTTATGAATTCGGCAACAGTTGCGCCGCGACAACTCGCGCATTATTTTCAGCGCCATTTATTATTAATGCTGCAGATGTTGTAGGGATTAAAGGATTTCTGTTTCGCAAGCCCGCTTTGTTACCGAACATCCTGGCGTTGCGCACATGCGCCCAACGTGTACACATGTGACCTGCGTTTGTAATAAACGTATCAAAACAAACACACAAATCATTTGCAACGATAAAATGCAAAAATAAACTTCAATTTTTATAGACGCCTATCAACCTTATGCACCAGCAAATGGGGACGATTAGAGGAATCTAATTTATATATATATATATATATATATATATATATATATATATATATATATCTTATACACACAGTCAAGCCAAAGAAATACAAAATATTCTACTTTTATAGCTATTATTATAAATTACTTTAAATAGTAAACAGATCTACTATCTCCACAACAGCAGAATAATAGGAAATAAGTTATTAGTTTGAGGATACTAGAGTTTAAATGAAGCTGAAATTTCAAAAGAATAACATGATTAAATTTGAATTTATATATCAGATTTGCATACTGATCTCATAACTAACTTTAGTAAAAATTATGGAGCCTGAAATCTATGATTCATTAAAGCCCTGGTTTCATAGGAAGCAACAACAACAAAAATGTTCAGGTAGGTACTTAAAACGTTTCCTGTATGTATAAATGACTTCAAAAACTTTTATCGACACCGCTTCCTAGGAAACCAGGGTTTTACTAGGAAACCTCAGCTTAACTGTTTCAATCATGTTTATTATTATTATTGAGTTTCCATTATATTTGGCACAAACAAAGCCCTCGCATCGCAACAACCTTCATCCCTCACACAATTCAATCATATTTATTAGAAGACAATGGGGTCGCAAAATTTATTCGCTGATATTGAAAATACGCGATCGATATGCCAATCGGAAGCTGATCGGGGCTTGGAAAAAAAAACTTGTACACGGTCGTAGGAAATTGCAAAAAATTGCACGCGTGCCCGGCTCGTTATTAGCCCCAGGAGTCCGGTCCGAGGACAAAAAGTAGGACGGATTGGCAGCGAATTGGTAATCGGCGGACGAGGAGTGCACGGAATGGATTAATCAGACTGTTTCCGTTTAATTAGAGACGAATATTGTTGTATGAATGTTTGTAGCGAACACTGATGCGCATTCAATCTATTTTCGAATGGTGCTGCACGGTTATTAGGGTCCTTTTCGTAATTTTAACTGAAATTGGTTTTGCATGAATGTTGCTAGCTAAAACTGGTCTGTATTCTATTTATTTTCGATTGATATTACCAATAAGAAATTTGATTTCATGTACGCATTCACAATTTATGGTATTTTTTATATGTTTATAGTTTTATTTTAGTTTGCAATTCTTGTACAGCTGTAGTTAATCTTAACATTAATTCCATAACAGCTCCTGTCGTAATAGTGCACTCTCGCGTTTTCTCTATAAAAATTGACGCAGTAGCATGCTGCTCACAGAGCTCCAGGGAAAAAGTTAGTAATTGCTTTGTGTTTCCATTAAAAGTAATTCGTGGTGACGACTTCAAAGGGGTTGCGTTCGCAGGATCCGCGCCCGCGCTAATATCCAGAAACTAACTTCACCTTCCTCAAGTCCTTTGTCACAGAAACTTATTCCGGGCCGATAAATCGGCCTCCGGGCAAACGAACCGCGATCGTTATGCGGCCCGAAAAGGAAGGACGGTGGAGATTGGGAGGATTCTGTTTATTTCCGGAGTTTGAAAGAGTAGATATGCAGAGTAAAATTGTTCTAGTAGAAAACTTCAATACGCTAACATGCAAACATTTCGCTCTTTTGATTTTAAATGCATCAGGCTTGACCAACCCCATTCGTCACTCCGAGTTACTCTATGAATAGTTTGCAATGTCCTGCTTTACAGTCCTGTATATGAATATTATCGTTTAGTTTCTATTAAAAAAGTCTTGTAACTCTCATGTTCTTATTATAATAATTTAAAAAATGACCCGTGAAGGGTCAATAGTCTAATAAAGATGGTTATATATATATATATATATATATATATATATATATATATATATATATATATAATTTAATAAAATTTATAAAGAATACTTATATGTTTTGTGTGTTTAAGGGGTTATATACCTTTATTTTCTTTAAAAAACTCGAATTTTTTTTATTGCTTTATCTGAAAGTAAAACTCTTTGAGAACATTTTACGAAATTTTCATGGAGATCCGAGCAATAGATCGAAAGTTACAGCGTTTCGAAGCGGGTATGGCAGTATGAGTTCCCTAAACAAAATTACACGCTAACTCGATTATCTCGAAATGGTGTTTTCCAAAAAGTGCCTTTGACGTGATCACGATTGCCGAAAAACTGTTTGATCGATCTTCTTCAATTTTTTTAAAAATTGTTTGTAATTAATGTTGTCAGTCCGTGAACGATTCCTTTTTTATGCATACATTTTTATTTTGCAAATAAGAATTTTTTAATAAAATTTTTAGAGCTCAAAACATTGAGATTTTGGGGAAAACGTTCCCGTGTGCTGAAAAAACAAAATTTTTATTTAAATAATCGTTCAAGTACTAGGAAGGTCCCTATACTAGTGAAATTTATTGGGTTTTATGATTTCAGTAGACCTGCTGGACTTACATGATGATCACCGCAAGCGTCATCAAGAAAAGAGGGTTTCGGGGAAAGGGCTATAACTCCGCCAATTATGAAATTTTTTAAATAAACTAATACTTATTTTTTTCACTAAAAAACGTACTATTAATAAATTATTTTTTTGATGTAAAAAAATTATTGCTACATACCTTTACAAAAATTCAAATATTCCTCAATTTTACCGCACATAAAGGTATATAACCCCTTAAATACGACGGGAATGAAACTTTTGTTTACTCGAAAATAATAATAAATTTTAAATATATTAAATCTTCAATTAGCGGAATAGCCTAGTTGTTAGTGTCTCCTACTAACATTGGTGAGCGAAAGTTTTTTGATGAAATTTCGCGAATCATCTTTCATTGTTTCGTTGAGGTTTTTTTTGTGAAGTTAAGTTAACTACACGGTGATTAATCCACTTTACCATTTGAAAATCCTTTGGACTGATAGAAATAATGATAGAAGGTTTTTTTTAAATCTTCTAATTCAAATTTTCAGCAAATTATTATCAAATACCATATGACTATCAACTTTCATATGGTATTTGATAATCATTTGCCGAAAATTCGAATTAGAAGATTAAAAAAAACTTCTATCTTTATTGCTATCAGTCCAAGAGTATTTAAATGGTAAAGTGGATTAATTTTCTTAATCGGATTAATCCACTTTACCATTCGAAAATCCCTTGGACCGATAGCAATAAAGATAGAAGTTTAAAGTTTTTTTTTGCGAAATTAAGGTAAATATCGGGTGATTAATCCTCTTTACCATTCGAAAATCCTTTGGACTGATAGCCATTAAGATAGAAGTTTTTTTTTAATCTTCAAATTCGAATTTTGAACAAAAATTTATCAAATACCATCAACTTTCATATAGTATTTGATAATAATTTACCGAAAATTCCAATTAGAAGATTAAAAAAAACTTCTATCTTTATTGCTATCAGTCCAAGAGTATTTGAATGGTAAAGTGGATTAATTTTCTTAATCGGATTAATTCACTTTACCATTCGAAAATCCCTTGGACTGATAGGAATAAAGATAGAAGTTTAAAGTTGTTTTTTTTTTTGCAAAATTAAGGTAAATATCGGGTGATTAATCCTGTTTACCAATCGAAAATCCTTTGGACTGATAGCAATAAAGATAGAAGTTTTTTTTATTAATCTTCATATTCGAATTTTGAACAAAAATTTATCAAATACCATCAACTTTCATATGGTATTTGATAATAATTTGCCGAAAATTAGAATTAGAAGATTTAAAAAAAACTTCTATCTTTATTCCTATCAGTCCAAGGGTTTTTGAATGGTAAAGTGGATTAATTTTCATAATCGCATTAATCGACTTTACCATCATATGTTGTAAAAGGCCATCAAGCATTTGAAAAGTGGACAAATAAATATTGTAAATAATTGTGTGAAATCTGCAAGCACACAATTTCTATTTTTATAGTTATATAACTCCGTAATTCCTAAACTCTAAGATATATGTCTCAAAGAACAACATGCAGCTTTCTCTGCAGAAACATTTAAAGTTTTGCGCGACGTGGGATGCTCCACGTTGGCGCACTCGCGACTAATAAATCTTAATCAAAGGCTTAATTAGTTTGAAATCTGTTGGGTAGATCGCTCCCGTATGCAAGCGATGGTTCAATTACTGTAAAATCTAATCGCTGCAGCTTTATATTCCCAAAGGAAGAGCGTGGAGAATATTAGTAGATTCTCAATATATAATTTGTACAGTATCAGTGGAAAGGCAGTTAATTCTTTTTGATTAAAGATTTTAAATCATCAAGTGCACATTATAATTGAATCGGTAGTTTGAAGAAGAGAATAAATGCCAAAATAATTAAATATAAAAAATATATAAAATATTACTTTTATTTCGATTTGTATTTTTATTTTTATGTATTTTTGTTGTGGTTGGTGATACTGAAGAGCAGCTTTTTGTGAGGAAAATGCCAATAAAGGTCTTTTTTATATATAAAATATTATTATTTAATATAATAAAATTATATTAAATAATAATAATGAATTCTTAACAACATTAATTTCTTTTAATATAGTTGAGAATTAATTATTATTATTTAATATAATTTTATTATATTAAATAATAATAATTAATTCCCTACAACATGTAATATTTTTAGCCAATACAACAATATGTAGATACTCTAGTTTCCTTCAATTTCTCAGAAATTAGATTTGATTTCGATTCGTTCTCTTCTTTAAACCACGGATTCAAATATATCTGTATTCTGTAAATTACTGACTTAAATTTAACACAATAAATTTATTATTACCAAATATAACCATCAGATTATAACAGTATATTAGTTCAGCCACCCCATAAGAGGTAAATGAACCCACATGAAACAAAAAATACCTACATAATTTATTATTTAAATTCCATAATGTTTATTTGCTGCATTTAACTTTAATTTAGTTTGGCGAACTAAAAAAGCACATATAAAAAAACCCTACATGTGTCCGTTTAAATAATGAAGTGGTGTTTTGTACGCTGTTCGTTGCGCGCTGCAGAGTGGTGTAATATCAATTTAACATGACGTTGCGGTCGTTGGCTGTCCGAGACGGACGCCCTCGCACGCAAAAAACGGCGTCGCGGCGTCCCAGGAGCGCGGTCGAACATACCGAACGCCTCGACGTGAACTACGCGAAAACTTTTATAGCGCCTCCAACTCTATTATCTCAGAATGACGCTGAGTGACAATGGCAAACACGAAGATACAACAGGTTATAACAATTTTATCACACATTGTTTTGTTTTTATAAAAAATAAAGTGTGAAATGCGAATTTCTTAGATATAGAGGGTGCGGCCGAAATAACTCCCAGATTTAAAAGGCGAATTTAAATATAATTGTAGAATGTATCACCAAACACTTTTTATTTCTTAAATGTAAATATATGAACGTTTTTTACACTAAGATTTAAAGATAATTCCGTCCAAATGGTTGCCTTCAAGTGTCGAGACGTGTTTTGAAGTTGCTCATTACTTTCATTAACATATCGGGCGAAAATTCTTAATTGAATATTGCCATCCTTTTGCTAGTAAATGAGCAAACAGGATTTAATTCTGTTCCTACAGCCCTACACGTGTGCTTCTCCTTTTTGCATTTACCTTAGGCGCTGATTAACGCCGACAAGTTGCAAACTTTTCCAATAATCCCCGCCGCCAATGCTCATAATGAAAAGCCCGCTTAACCGCCATCGCCGCCCCCCGTGCGCGGATGAAATATCGCCTCCGTATGAGCAGCGGGGGGAAAAGTTTATTTGTCACGCACCGTTTTTTTTTTCACTGCGCACCACCCTCACACTCGCTATTATTCAAAAAATAATTACGGAGATTTATAGCGTTATACACGCCATAACACAAAAAAATATAAACGCTACACATTTATTCGCGAACCAACACAAAAAAAGACATCCCGAAATGTAACGTTGTTAGTGGAAATAAATGGATTATAAATTGGTAGTGACATTTATTTGCATTACAAACATTAGTATTGGTATTGTATTTATGTTCGGGGTTATATCACTGGTGTTTGGGCTAAAGGACTAAGTCATAATTTTTACGAAAATAAGGTTTTTATGCCTTTTTAACCAACAAGTCAATTGTAGAACCGGCCCTTTGTTTTTTTTACTCGTTCCCGCAATGAGAATTTCAGCCCATTTCATACAAAATAAATAACCGGACAATATCCGATAGCAGGGGCGGCCAAACTTTGGACGAAATGTTTAAAATTATATACGGCGGGCTACCGTCATCGTATGTATAAGCGTTGATTAAAGTATATAAATACTTCAATCAACGGTATAAGTGATCATAAGAAAAGAAGTAATGCTATTGAAGGTACTATAATAGAAATATAAAAAAACTTACATATATGACAGAAACTCCGCTAAATATATTAATTTTCCATTATTTCTAATCTGCTATACACATTACACCGCAACAATTCATTACTTATATACATTTACAACACATTTGTGTTAAAAGTGTAAATGCATGCATCGAAAGCCATTTTGTATAATAAATGTGTTTGAAACAAAAATTGGCCTTTTTCCGCAAACGTACGCTTCATTACCGACTTTTTGTTTTCGCATCGTCGTCGGCCATTATGAAATATTTGAGACAGAAATAGCGTGTTCTTAATGTACGACAAAGACAGCAATATCATTCGATATTCCTATAAACAACTCTAGCCACAATAATAGCGATATGTTCATTAGAGGGTACCCCTAGTATAAACGAACATGTATAAAAGTGCTTTCAATGTGAAGTGATGAAATTACCGAAGAAAAATAGTAATTGCAAGCCAAACGTAAGTTTAAATTTAAAATAAACATAGATTATACTAATATATATTCAATATATCAATATTTTAATAAGAGACATTAATTTAATTATTATAAAACAATATGTAATATGTCTATCATATCAGACTTGCGTGCGACTAGGAATAGTTAAGCGGGCGACTGGTCGACCGCGGTCGACGTTTTGGCCACCTCTGTTCTATAGGGTAGCGTGTTTAACTTATAACCTAAACACCGTGGTTTGATTACCCCTGATTTTGGAATTTTCCGGTTTAACACCCCAAAAAGGCTACACAAAAATTCGATACGAATTTAAAACTTTGTATTGACCAACTATGATTAGTTGTAAAGACATTGAATATAATTTTAAAACATTCCAAAAAGTTAATGATGATTAATTCCTAACGTTTTAGGGTAATGCAGCGATATATCGTTTTTTTAAAATTTAGTTTGATCAATTATTCATAAGGACAATCTCCTATAGGACTTTGTCCTTCTGATTTTTTTTATAAATATAAATAAGTAGTATATTTTATAAAAATGTTTTTAATAAATTCAGAAATAATCGTAGTTATTAATCGTTTTTTTAAAATTTAGTTTGATCAATTATTCATAAGGACAATGCCCTATAGGACTTTGTCCTTCTGATTATTTTTTATAAATATATATAAGTAGTATATTTTATAAAAATTTCTTTAATAAATTCAGAAATAATCGTAGTTATTAATCATTTTTTTTAAATTTAGTTTGATCAATTATTCATAAGGACAATCTCCTATAGGACTTTGTCCTTCTGATATTTTTTATAAATATAATAAGTGGAATATTTTATAAAAATGTCTTTAATAAATTCAGAAATAATCGTAGTTATTAATCGTTTTTTTTTTAAAATTTAGTTTGATCAATTATTCATAAGGACAATCTCCTATAGGACTTTGTCCTTCTGATTTTTTTTATAAATATAAATAAGTAGTATATTTTATAAAAATGTCTTTAATAAATTCAGAAATAATCGTAGTAATTAATCGTTTTTTTTTTAAATTTAGTTTGATCAATTATTCAAAAGGACAATGCCCTATAGGACGTTGTCCTTCTGATTTTTTTTATAAATATAAATAAGTAGTATATTTTATAAAAATATCTTTAATAAATTCAGAAATAATCGTAGTTACTAAACATTTTTTAAAAATTTAGTTTGATCAATTATTCATAAGGACAATCTGCTATAGAACTTTGTCCTTATGATTTTTTTTATAAATATAAATAAGTAGTATATTTTATAAAACTGTCTTTAATAAATTCAGAAATAATCGTAGTTATTAATCGTTTTTTTTAAATTTAGTTTGATCAATTATTCATAAGGACAATCTCCTATAGGACTTTGTCCTTCTGATTTTTTTTATAAATATTAATAAGTAGTATATTTTATAAAAATGTTTTTAATAAATTCAGAAATAATCGTAGTTATTAATCGTTTTTTTAAAATTTAGTTTGATCAATTATTCATAAGGACAATGCCCTATAGGACTTTGTCCTTCTAATTATTTTTTATAAATATATATAAGTAGTATATTTTATAAAAATTTCTTTAATAAATTCAGAAATAATCGTAGTTATTAATCATTTTTTAAAAATTTAGTTTGATCAATTATTCATAAGGACAATCTCCTATAGGACTTTGTCCTTCTGATATTTTTTATAAATATAATAAGTGGAATATTTGATAAAAATGTCTTTAATAAATTCAGAAATAATCGTAGTTATTAATCGTTTTTTTTTTTTAATTTAGTTTGATCAATTATTCATAAGGACAATCTCCTATAGGACTTTGTCCTTATTTTTTTTTATAAATATAAATAAGTAGTATATTTTATAAAAATGTCTTTAATAAATTCAGAAATAATCGTAGTTATACTTACGTTTAAATTCCCTTGATAATTTCCAATATTTAAAAAAAATTTCTTCATTAAATTCAGTAATAATCATATTTATTTAATACTTACTTTTCATAACTACTTATTTATATTAAAAAAAACAGAAGGACAATGTCCTATAGGACTTTCTCCTTGTGATATTTTTAAAATAAAATTAAGTAGTTCAATTCCCTTGATAATTTTCAATATTTTATAAAATTTTCTTCAATTCAATAAATTCAGAAATAATCGTAGTTATTTAATACTTACATTTCATAACTACTTATTTATATAAAAAAAAATATATCAGAGTCCTATAGCACTTTCTCCTTCTGATTTTTTAAAAATATAATTAAGTAGTTCAATTACCTTGATAACTTTCAATATTTTATAAAATTTTCTTCAATTCAATAAATTACAAGAAATAATCGTAGTTATTTAATACGTTTAAATTCGCAACTCATTTGTATGTAGACTTTTTGGGGTATTCAACTCGAGGTTTGAAAAATCTAATATTAGTAAGGTTACAAAAACTGGTGTAATTCTAATCATCTTTGAATTTTCGAAATTTCATAAAATTATCATCAATAAGGGCTGAAAGATCACGGTCGATGGCCTCTTGTACATGTATGTATATCTTGTATGTATGTATGTTACAATAAATATATCTTCTTCTCTTCTATCTTCAATAACTTTACAAATAATTATAGTTGGTAAATACAAAGCTTTAAATTCAAAATGTTTTGGCTTAAGACCGCGGTTTGATTGCACATGAATTTGGAATTTTCGAGTTTAACACCCCAAAAAGGCTACACAAAATTTCGATACGAATTTAAAACTTTGTATTTACCAACTATGATTATCTGTAAAATTATTGTAGTTAATTTTATGAAATTCCAAAAATTTAAAGACGAATTAGAGCAGTTTTTGTAACCTTCTAATGTTACATTTTTCAAACTTCGAGTTAAACACCCCAAAAAGTCTACATATAAATGAAATGCGAAAAAAGTAAGTATTATATAACTACGATTATTTTTGAATTTATTGAAGAAAATTCTATAAAATATTGGAAATTATCAAGGGAAGTGAGATATTTATTTATATTTAAAAAAATAATCAGAAGGACATTGTCCTATAGTAGCGTGTTTGGCTTAATACCTGAAAATCGCAGTTCGATTGCTCTTGATTTTGGAATTTTCGAGTTTAACACCCCAAATAGGCTACACAAAAATTCGATACGAATTTAAAACTTTATATTCACCAACTATATTTATTTGTAAAGACATTGAAGATAATTTTATGAAATTTCAAAAATTCAAACATGAATCAGAGCAGGTTTTGTAACCCTACTAATGTTAGATGTTTCAACCTTCGAATTGAACACCCCAAAAAGTCTACATACAAATGAGTTGCGAATTTAAAAGTAAGTATTAAATAACTATGATTATTTCTGAATTTATTGAAGAAAATTTGATTAAATATTGAAAATTATCAAGGGAACTGAGATACTTATAAAATTTTAAAAAATCGGAAGGATAATGTCCTATAGGGTAGCGTGTTTGACTTAAAACGTGAAGACCGCGGTTCGATTGCCCATAATTTTGAATATTTCTAGTTTAACAACCCAAAAAGGCTACACAAAAATTCGTTACGAATTTAAAACTTTGTATTCACCAACTATGATTATTTGTAAAGACATTGAAGATAACTTTATGAACTTACGAAAATTCAAAGATGAATTAGAGCAGTTTTTGTAACCTTACTAATCTTAGATTTTTCAAACCTCGAGTTGAACACAAATGAGTTGCGAATTTAAACGTAAGTATTAAATAACTACGTTTTTTTCCGAATTTATTGAAGAAAATTTTATCAAATAATGAAAATTATCAAGGAAATTCAGTTACTTATTTATACTAAAAAATCCTCCTATAGGACATTGTCCTTGAACACCCCAAACAGTCTACATACAAATGGGATGCGAATTTAAAAGTAAGTATTATATAACTACGACTATTTCTGAATTTATTGAAGAAAATTTTATTAAATATTGTAAATTATCAAGGGAATTGAGATACTTAATTGTATTTTTAAAAAATCAGAAGGATAATATCCTATAGAGTAACATGGTTGGCTTAAGACCGCGGTTCGATTGCCCCTGATTTTGGAATTGCCCTGTTTAACACCCCAAAAAGGCTACACAAAAATTCGATACGAATTTAAAACTTTGTATTCACCAACTATGATTATTTGTAAAGATATTGAAGATAATTTTATGAAATTCCAAAAATTCAAAGATGAATTAGAGCAGTTTTTGTAACCCTACTCTTGTAGGATTTTTTCAACCTCGAGTTGAACACCCCAAAAAGTCTACATACAAATGAGATGCGAATTTAAAAGTAAGTATTATATAACTACGATTATTTCTGAATTTATTGAAGAAATTTTTATAAAATATTGGAAATTATCAAGGGAATTGAGATACTTATTTTTATTTAAAAAAATCAGAAGGATAATGTCCTATAGGGTAGCGTGTTTGACTTTAAACGTGAAGACCGCGGTTCGATTGATTCTAATTTTGGATATTTCCAGTTTAACACCCCAAAAAGACTACACAAAAATTCGATACGAATTTAAAACTTTGTATTCACCAACTATGATTATTTGTAAAGACATTGAAGATAATTTTATGAAATTCCAAAAATTCTAAGATGAATTAGAGCAGTTTTTGTAATCCTACCCTTGTAGGATTTTTCAAACTGAAGTTGAACACCCCAAAAAGTCTACATACAAATGACATGCGAATTTAAAAGTAAGTTTTATAACTACGATTATTTCTGAATTTATTGAAGAAAATTTTATAAAATATTGGAAATTATCAAGGGAATTGAGCTACTTATTAATATTAAAAACAAATCAGAAGAACAATGTCCTTTAGGGTAGCGTGTTTGCATTAAAACCTGAAGACCGCGGTTCGATTGCCCCTGATTTTGGAATTTTCGAGTTTAACACCCCAAAAAGGCTACACAAAAATTCCATCCGAATTTAAAACATTGTATTCACCAACTATAATTATTTGTAAAGACTTTAAAGATAATTTTATGAAATTCCAAAAATTTAAACATGAATTAGAGCAGTTTTTGTAACCTTACTAATATCAGATTTTTCAAACTTCGAGTTAAAAACCCCAAAAAGTCCACATACAAATGAAATGCGAATTTAAAAGTATTAAGTAACTACTATTATTTATGAATTTATTGAACAACATTTTATAAAATATTGGAAAGTGTAGGGTAAGTATAAGTAAGGGAATTACAACATTTTTTTATTTAACACCTCAAACAGTCTACAAACAATAGAGATATGAATTTCAAAATATCATGTTCTAATCATTAAATACGATTGTTTATGAAAACATTTAACATTGTTTACAAAATTTATAAATTGAATTACTGCAGTACAAAAACTGCAGTAATTCAATTTATAACACCCCAAAAAGGCTACACAAAAATTCTATACGAATTTAAAACTTTGTATTTACTAACTATGATTATTATTTTATAAAATATTGGGAATTACTAAGGGAATTATTGCATTTTTTGTTTAACACATCAAATAGTCTACAAACAGTAGAGATATGAATTTCAAAATTTCATGTTCTAATCATTAAATATGATTGTTTGTGAATACATTTAACATTGTTTACAAAATTTATAAACTGAATTACTGCAGTACAAAAACTGCAGTAATTCAATTTATAACACCCCAAAAAGGCTACACAAAAATTCTATACGAATTTAAAACTTTGTATTTACCAACTATGATTATTATTTTATAAAATATTGGGAATTACTAAGGGAATTATTGCATTTTTTGTTTAACACATCAAACAGTCTACAAACAATAGAGATATGAATTTCAAAATTTCATGTTCTAATCATTAAATATGATTGTTTATGAATACATTTAAAACTGTTTTCAAAATTTATAAATTGAATTACTGTAGTACAAAAACTGCTGTAATTCACTTTATAAATTTTGAAAACAATTTTAAATATTATACAACTAACCCCCTGGGAGGAACGTTAAACGCCATCTGGCAGCATATGTTTTACAATATTAAATGTATTCAAAATCATGTATGGTTTAGGCATGGTTGTATAAAGCACATAACTCTCGAGTTAATTTAACATCCGTGATTCTAACCTCACGTCTTCCAACTTTGAAATATAATGCGACGTTGTGATATATAAACAGAGGTACATAACGCTATGAAATGAAAAGTTAAAAACAATATATACAACATCTAACACTATAATCACGGGTTATAGTTACCTAGCCTTTATAAAACCTAGCCTTAAATTTATATTTTGGAATTTTTGACTGTAACACCTCTAAAAGTTTACAAACAAATGGGATACGAATTTAAAACTTTGTATACACCAACTATTTCTATCCAACTATGTGTGTAGATATTGAAACTAATTTTATAAACTTCTTGCAATTATGAAAGGATCGACAACATTTTTGTAACCCTACTAACGTAGAATTTTATAATTTTCAAAAAGTCAACAAATAGCTGTGATACGAATTTCAAATATTATTAAATATGATTATTTATTAATTAATTCAGGTTAATATTATAAAATAATGAAGATCAAAATAAAAATTACAGCATTTTTTGTATTACTACTATTGTTGTCTACATACAACCTACCGGTGACTTTTTTTTAGCCCGGTACCTCTCGCACCAAGAGTGATACAGTCAATTTCAAATGTTAGAATTATTAAATATGATTATTTATGAATGAATTAATGTTAATATTATAAAATACTGCAGATCGAAATAATAATTACAGCACTTTTTGTATCCCTACTATTGCTGTACCCGTACCAGCGACCTTTTTGGTGGATGCGCCGGGTACCGCCCGGTACGTTTCGCACCCAAGTAATACAATCACACACGACAAATATGTATATTTTGGACAATACATACTTTAATCACGCTTCAAACGGTACCTGTATGCACTAGCTTAAAATTGTTTAATATATTACCAAACCACATGATAATAATAACGAATTTAAAGCGATTAAAAAATGAATTTTTCACAATACGGTGAATCTAAGACATTTTACATTAGAGGAATATTTTAATCATGATTCAAATATAATAGATTAAAATAACCCAGTTTAGTGGAAAAGGAGTTAAGGACCTCATGAACAGCGGGAAGTGAGTTTTATCCATCTCGGGGCGAATTTTCGCGAATCACAGCTTTTTAGAGGTTTTATTGTACAAAAAACAACTCAGTGGCTTAGTGCTTAGAGGAACTGTCCATCTTGTATTGAGCATTAAGGAGCGAGATATCAAACCCCACTGTTTGACGAAATTTCGCGAATCACCCGTCACAGTCTTTCAGAGGTTTTCTGCGAAGAATTAATTAAAAGGTAAGTAACAGGTGATAACTCCTTTTATCAACCGAGAAGCCCTGCACCTGATAGCCATAAAGAGTTTTTTATACATAATTAAAATATACCACTAAAAATAAAAACAAAATATACTGTCGCGGATAGGGGGTGTAGATTTTAAGAGCTATGAGGTATCGGGTTTATTCATATAAAATGTAAAAAAAAAATTACCCGCAACAAGTGACTTAATTACTAATATAAGTACAATATCTTTGATTAATTAGGATTTGACTGCAGAATATCTTAGCATACAGAATAGAAGGTACAACAATGTAAAATTAAAATTTATATATAGATTTAAATAAAGTATCTGTTCTAGTAAATTATACATATATATATATATATATATATATATATATATATATATATATGTATAAGTTATTTTTGGGAAACAGCGAGGGCAACTCCTTTTATAATATATCAATATTTCGCTCGTTTAATTTCGAACATCACTAGGATAATTATGCAGAGTTAATGAACATGGAAATTGGCAATTAACATAATTTACAAAATTTTCAATTCAGATTTGGCGCTTCGTTATATATATATATATGGTCTTTTCTACTACGGTGTAGTGTAAAGTAAATAAAATTGGCAATATAATAATAACAATTAATTTTTTTGTAATTTTTTTATATGCATCTGTAATAAATGTCTATTCTTGCATGGTAATATTGAACTTTCCCATGGTCTGATTTTTTAAGTAGACTGAAATAATTGATTAAAAGAGTGCAATTGCATATTTTAAAATACTGTTTATATAAAGAGTAGATCTATTTTAATAATCATTTGGTTGGAAAGTATATATTATATGTATCTGGTACTATTAGAATGTGAGGGGATATACACCTCCTTCCTAGACTACACTCTAGCAGCTAGTAGGGTGCTTTACGCTCGCGTTATCTGATAAAATGCGGGAAACTGTGGCGATAAACAGGTGCGAATGTAAGGCGAGTAGCTCCGGTATAGATTGCGATTTGTTGCCGCCGCCGGGGCTTAAAGTGGGGTTCGAGTTTCGCCCAGGCGCGCCGGAAGAGGATTAGATTGCTGCGAATCTAATTGACGCGAGGGTAAAAAAAACGAGAAACAGAAGAGGAATGGATGATACAAATAAAAGCTTTATGTTATGTATCGCGGAGGGTCTTGGATTTTCGATAAGATTAGGGGTGTTAAATTTATTACGGGAAGTGTTTAGCACTGAGTGGACAAAAACAGAGAATTTTAGAAGTTTCTTTTTTGGTCTTGATTAGTCAAGATGAATGGGCAGGATGAAAATTCAAGCTCCGCATACTTTTGAGGCTGAATAGCCAAATGTATTTGTTACAAAAATTTCATGTATTAGAGAGTCATATAAATGTTTATGATATAGAATACATACATTATAGTTACTTTGTTGGTTACAATTTGTAATCGCCTATCATCCTTCGGGTCCTTCTGCCGTAAATTCTCAAAAATTTCAAAATATTTGAGAATTATTAATTAACATTGATATATCTGGTGATTCTTCTTCATTCAGTTAGCCGAAGATGGCAAGAAGTAATATATATATATATATATATATATATATATATATATATATATATATATATATATATATATAAGGCATCTTACACAGTCTATAAGGCACCTTACACTATCAATAATACTGTCAATATTTTAGAATAATGGCAGTATTACTGTACGAAAACATGATTAAAATGTTTGTTATTCTAATATATTCACAGTATTACTTATGATGTAAGGTATAGTAATGGTGGAATGAAGAGAATACTGAAGATTTGCCGGATAATTGATTACTTGATAAATATAAAAGGAGAATTCAAGTAAATACTGACAGTACTAGGACTGATAGTATTATTGACCGTGTAAGGTGCCTTAATAATACTGTCAATCCTAGTAATGTCAATATTTGCTTCAATCCACCTTCAATATTTATCAAGTAATCAATTATGCAGATAAACATAAGTATGCTCTTCATTCCATCATTACCATATCTTACTCGATAAGTAATACTGTCAATATTTTAGAATAAGGAACATTTTAAACATATTATCGTACAGTAATACTGTCATTATTCTAAAATATTGACAGTATTATTGATCGTGTAAGGTGCCTTTTAGGCAGAAGGACTCGAATACACATCGTCATGGTAATGAAAGTGCTTTTTTTAAGCCACAAAATTAACAAAGCACATTCATTACCAATACGGTGTGCATTGTTAACTTTGTCAACGCCAGATGGTGTTAAACGTTCTCTATATAGAGAAGTTTACATTATTTTGTATATAAACCACTTAATATTTTGTAGATTCATGCTCAGTCATTACAATGAGGAGATCTAACAAGATTGAAGAAGTGAATTCATCTCTTAGAAATCCACATATCTAGATTTCGAATCTAGATATGTAGATCTAGATTTCAAATTTAGATATGTAGATCTAGATTTCGTCTCTAAATATGTAGATTGCTAAAGATGAATTCACACTTATAAAATATAGTCCAATTTTAATCTATTTTATACGAAACACTATATAAAATTTCGGTCAATATGTTTCATGAAATTAAATTACCTTATTTTTTACTTTGAAGTGCATTGTGCGATGGGACGATACATATGATGCAGAGAATTCAGCTTTGAAAACTGCACGATATATAGAAATTAAATCACCGTTACAAATTTCCATGAGCTGTAAAAATAAAATAATCGTCAACTAGTGTAATTCATCCCGCCCATACAAAAATAATAAAGTTATACTAAAAGCAATTGAATTTTTCAATTTCATAAATTCCACATTGTGCACTGTGCGCCCCACTAAGCATCGATTTCACAATTTCACATTTAACCCTCCCTCCCGCGTCCGTTGTTGGACAATGCCGAAAAATCTGAATTGCAAATCAAAATTATTTCGCAACTCCACCCCGCGCGGAATTAAACATCCTTTCAGGCCAATCTGCAATCATTAAAATATTTAATGAGAGCTAGTGTTTTATTTTTATAATCCAGCCTCTGCACGCGTCTCTAATAAAAATTACCACACGCCACAGACGCGGCTTATTAAAAGTGCGCCGTGTTTATTAAGTCGGCGTGAGGTGGGGGTGTGGAAAAAGCGTGGGTGGAAAACAAAATCCGGAGACCCCTTTAACGTTCGCCTCCTGATTGGATTTGCCGGCGAGGCGCCCGGGGTCGCCCGAGTCGATGTTAACCCAATAATGTCACACATTGGGAGGCTGGAACTTCATTTCAACTTCGGCTAAATGAGTTCGGGCAAGTTGGGGACGGTCTGGAGGGCGCGAAGGCGCGACAAAAAAAAATTATGAAATGAAATAGAGAGGATTGTGTGCTGCGAGTATGAGGGGTATTGAAAAATAACTAGCTGCCCGGGAGCACAATGCTGTTGTTTACTTTATTTTTGTATTGAGGATTTTCGAGGATCAATCGAGTTTTTAATTTAAAATCTATGAGTGTTATATTTATGTATTGAGAATTCATAACAAAAATAATGATTGGGGTGTAGAAACTGTATTTTTTTTAAATACTGCTTTAGCCCAAATAGACCTACTGTTCCGTATAAGGAACACTTGGGGAAAAGTAATCTTTAGAAGATACTTAAATCTATATACTGACTGTTTAACCCTACCATTTCTTTAAAAGAACATCATGAAAATAATTTTTATGAAAAAAGTAGGGTAAGTATAACACTTTTATTATGATTAATATAACTTAGAGCAATAATGTAAAACACATTTACTTTGAAAATTTGAATAAAAAAAGTTTCAGGCTCATTTGGGTTAATATCTACATATCAAATATGTGTAGATATTAAAGGAGAGTATTTTGAAAAGCCTACACCGAAAGGTAAAAGGCAATTGATAATATATATATATATATATATATATATATATATATATATATATATATATATATATATATATATATATATATATTGAAAAACAATTCAGTTTCTACACTCCAATCATTGTTTTTGTTATGAATTCTCAATACATATTTAAGATATACTGTTAAGAGCCAGAAACTAAACAGAATACCCTAAAAAAAGCTGTTAATGCATTTAAAAACCATGTTTTGTAGATCCCTACTTCGGAATAGAAAAACTGCTATACCAATTGGTTCAATCAAATTGTTAATTTAAAATCTACGAGTGTTATATTTTTATGAATTCTCAATACGTATATATGTATGTGTTAGTATATTGCAGGATATTAAAAACGTGGTCATATATTTATCTTTAATTCATTAGGAATTTTCTTTGGCGCTATATTAAGCACAGACTGGCGGGGTGATATGCAAAACGAGGCGAGAGCCTGAGATCGTCGTCGGGGGTATACATTATTCATGAACTCTTCGTATTCAACTAGAGATATTTCAATAATGCGCCGAACGAATGGATAATTGTGTCAGACGGAAATTTTAATGGACATCGTGATTAGATATGTTTGGACATTTCACACACTGAGATGACAAATATACAAATATAACTTCCAAAAGTAAATAGAGATAAATGCATTGTAAAGATTGATTAATTCCAGTAGTTTTACCATTGAGAATGTTATTTAATATTTTTTTAAATAATAATTTGGTTTATTCTAAACGTAAAAAGGGATTAAAGGAGCGTTAAAATATACACAATAATCATCAAAACATAAATTACCCTTGATTGTCTTTCCAAACATTGTTTGTTCCAGTATATGTTTTAGCTAATCAATTTTTCTCAGTAGCCATGTCTTTACCTCTTGCCAGTTTCTGCTAATTCCGTCCTTTTAGTATACTTCTTGTGAATCATATCATATATTGGATTTTCTCAACAAATCTAACACTTGATTCTCAATCCAAACAGTATTTGATCTCGTAGATCTTGTGGATAATATATTTTGCTTAGTAACTAGGTTTTCTTACAGTTTCTCATAATTCCATCCCTATTATTCGTCTTCAGGTGACCGATTCCCCCAGTTCATTCTTGTGACGTGCAGGAATCGTGCACCTGAAGACGAATAATAAGGATGGAATTAGGAGAAAATGTAAAAATATATTATACATACATATATATATATATATATATATATATATATATATATATATATATATATATTGCAACGGGTACATGCATTTAAAACGAATTTTCAGAATGACATCGATGATGTTTTCGGTGGTAAAGCCGCCGGTCGGTCGGGCTCGTCGTCGGGGCGCTATAGATTATGAGCGGCTGTAAATCTCGAAAGTTTTCCCCCAGCGCCAGTTTCGCGATATCCTCGGCCTAGGATAAATGTTTATATGTAAAGTTCCGCCTTCATAAATCGAGCCGTAAACGCGCCGTAAAAGCCGATGAGGTCCCCGTGCTAATAAATAAAGGTTTTGCTTTCTATGAACGAAACAAACTCAAATTCAATAAATACATAGTGTAAATTATATCAATACATATTTTCAATAAAACAATTTTCAGCATTTTTTTTAGAAATATGACTCGAGTTGACATAGATGTATCAAACGATTAATATTTAGGTTATAACATTCTTCATTTAATTTGAATGCAAAAAAGTATTAGTTAATTTACATTATTTTTATTAAAAGGGGGGAGGCATTCAGGACCTACATCATTGCGCCCTATGTAGAGCTTTTCCTGTCCATTAGCTCTGCCCTGGCTAACAGACTGCAACGCATCGATGTCGGTGTTTTCAGATATAGGGATGGCCGTGGTTATCCATTCCCGAATCATTGGACCGCACTGTCCATAAAGACACCTTACACGGTCAATAATACTGTCTATCCTAACACTATCAGTATTTGCTTGAATCCTCTTCCATAATTTATCAAGTAATCAATTATAAAGGCACCTTACACGGTCAATAATACTGCCAGTTCTAGTACTGTCAGTATTTACTTCAATCTTCCTTGTATATTTATCAAGTAAATAATTATCCGGACAAACATTAGTATTCTCTTAATTTCATCATTACTATACCTTATACAATAAGTAATACTGTCAATATTTTAGAATAAAGAACATTTTAAACATGTTATCGTACAGTAATAATGTCATAATTCTAAGATATTGACAGTATTATTGACCGTGTAAGGTGTCTTATACGGATAAACATCAGTATTCTCTTCATTCCATCATTAGTATATTTTACACGATCAATAATACAGTCAATATTTTAAAATAATGAAAATTTTAAATATGTTATCATAGAGTAATACTGTCATTATTCTAAAATATTGACAGTATTATTGACCGTGTAAGGTGCCTTATTAGGGTGGAACGGAATAGAGGCCAATACAATTTTTCCCATTATTTCCCATGAAAAGTTATCTTTTTCAGTGATTATTAACGTGTAGAAACCCCAGCCCCGAAAAAAATTCTTGAGGGTCCCTAAACACCTTAAATTTTTTCATTTCACTCAATTACTAACCATTTTTTTTTCATTTTTTAAAGCAGAGTGCTTAAAAGTTGCCTTTTGTAGTTCTTCGTAGCACGAAGGTTCTGTAGGGCGAACCTACTCTAAAAATTTCACCTTTAAATTTTTTATATATATAAAAAAAAATGTAAGGTAAAATTTTTAGAGTATTCACATTTACCTATTTACAGCCTCACCACATTGGCAATAATTTATTATACACGCCAAAATTTATATATATAATATATATATATGCTTTCTTAAAACTCTATTGTAAGTATTACTTTACTTTAATTACTCTGTAATTTTATAAATTTTGGTTCATTGTAGTATAATCCTGATGAAGCTTTAAATAAAAGCGAAATATCGATACATAAAAGAAGGAGTTTCTTATTTTTTTTTTTTTGCCTTACGCCGCATACCCAAAAGTTAATCTACATTATATATATATATATATATATATATATATATATATATATAAAATGCCTAATGTAATTTTTTCAATATATAACAATTATTTTAGTAATTATAGATAAATATTTATTAATCTTTATGATACTTATTCATGGGATTGAAATTTATTATGAGAGAAGTAACTCTGGGGAACTTATACTGATCTATCTTGCCCTGAGTTAAAGTGACCTAAAAACAAGTGGGGGATTTCGAGATCCGAGAACAGCTGTTCTCAATTCTTATCAAGAGTGGATATTCTCGAGAACTTGAACGAGAACCTAGAACAGAAAATCGGAAACAGAGAACTGAGATCGAATCTAATATAATTATAAAATAAAAATATAAAACTTTTTTACATGCCAGTTTCGTGTGTTGTTACACTTACAGTTAAATAAAAGACTTTTCGCCGGACTGCTGTATTTTCAAGCTACATACGTAAATGATTTACATGTGATTTTTCAAGCAAATTTCTTATTTAAGTCATCTGTGAGTATAAAAGTGATAACGATTCAATAAAAACATTGTGCTATAAACTAATTGATGGCCTTTATTCGTTTACCTGCATAAACCATTAATTATTTTATGTTCCCTTTTTGATCGCGGAAGTGAAATAATGCATATTTCATTTAAAATTACTGAACGTACACATTACAGTATTATAAATTGGACTATAATAACGTTATTACATCATGAAACTTTTCATCTACAAAATGCAATGAACTAGCAAAAATGTTATAATCCCATTGTTTATTATCCTGCACTCTGTCTGTTATACTAATTACAATAACAAAGAACCCCTCGCCCCTACGCGCGCGGATTGCATTAACAAAGCCGCAAGCCCGCGGGGGCGGCAAACTTACTCTCTTTTTTTTCCACGGCCGCGTTTTGCCAAACAACGAAATGCTAAAAGAGAACGCCCGCCACGCCGGGAGGTTAATTAATTAGCGCTCCAAATGCGACGTGCTTGCGTTGTCTTCTTAATTACAGAACAATTTTTGTATGGCATATTTTTTAATGTACCGCTTCTACGAGCGGTCTCATTAATGAGAAGGCGGGAAGACTTTAGATACGGAAGGAAAGAATGAATATGTTTAGCAATTACAAACGAACGACAGCAATAAATTATTCAATATTTTAATAATTTCACCTTTAATGTATGGCAGCCAGTTATTATGTTAATTATTAATGTTAATGTTATTATGTGAATTCATAATATTTACTAAATAATTAGTAATATTAAATGAATAGATCTCAATTACAATGACACATGTATATCTTATAATTAATAATAAAAATAATAATAAATTCTTTATTCCTGTTAATAGTACATGTATATAAATAGTAAAATATTATTATTATATCTAATAATAACAACATTATTATTATTAGATATAATAATAATAATATTTTACTATTTATATACATTTACTGTTAACAGGAATAAAGAATTTATTATTAATTATGAAATTAAAATAATATTTTTATTTATTAACCTCTTTACTAAAACAAAACCGATTAAAGCGTTAATTACATTGTACAATACAATTATTATATAGATTCGTCAAGAAAATTGCAAATATTTCTAGTTTCAATTGTTCATCTTCATGATCAATCGTCTTGAATAAAAAGACATCCCCAATACGTGATTGATCATAGTACAAGCTGTACATAGCACATGAATAATTGGAAATGGAATGTTTCTTGACGAATCTAGTACAATATAAGTGAACCCTTAACGAACAATTTATCTAGTATTTTAAATTCTAAACTTAGTTCTAAACTTGTTTATAAGGGTTTCCATCGATTGTTTTCTTGTTGCCAGACATTCTTGATCTCTGATTGCTGTGAGTAGTTCTATACCTTTTGTGTTGGTTTTTTGCTTTATAGTCTTCACACCTTCTATTTCTTTTTCTCGTAGGGTATACATAAGGATTACGTAGTCATCTTTTATATATGTATATATATATATATATATATATATATATATATAATGACTGTTATTATTGTATATGTAAATGCAAATTCTCTAAAAATTTCACCCTCCGGTAGGAATCGAACCCACGTATCTGGCTATCGCGGCCAACATGCATATTCTTTCATATATATAATTATCTTTATTGACAACAACATTACATATAATTCAGTACATTTGTTTTACTTTACTAGTTGGGATTGTTACGTGTTGTAATAGGCTAACGACCCGCCCTATTCTATTCTTTCATATTATTCCCACTACCACAAATATGTGTGACATCAATAATATTTTATATATTCAATAGCTAAATTTTTTAAATTTATACCTCTTTTTCCGAGCCCCAAGGTGGTGTAATTCCATTTTTAAACTGTAATATTTGGGTACAGAATCCAAAATAATAGTATGATTTTGTTTAGAAATACACCATATTGTTCAATTATTGACTTCTCAGTGGACTAGTTAGAAGTCAATAATTGGACAATATGGCGTATTTCTAAAAACAAATCTTACTATTATTTTGGATTCTGTATCCAAATATTACAGTTTAAAAATGGAATTACACCACCTTGGCGATCGGAAAAAGAGGTATAAATTTAAAAAATGTAGCTATTGAATATATAAAATATTTTTGATACCACCAAAATGTCCGTTGAGTAGTGTATACTATTTAAAATACAACTGAAGTGTTAAAATTACTATAAATAGAAAGACATCAAATTATAACAGCCTGAAAGACTATTAAGCTCAAACTTCATAAATTCATAAACTTTGTGCCCGCAAAACAAACAACATTTACCGCGCGCCGCCCGCAATGATTAATCACGACTTTCACCAAGAAATTATGATTATGGGAAAACGAAAACATTCCGGCGCGCCGTGCCCCCTAAACAAATTGCCGCCGCTCGGGCGCATTTATTAATAGACAATTTAGCCGCGCCAATTAATAAATTCAGCACCGGAACAACTCGCCGGTGAATATTTCATACGAAAATATCCCGCAGCACTGTGAAATATTAAAACCGCGCCGGGGCGATATTATAATGCCATTTTCGACGTTTCCGGGCCGCTCCGGACGAATGTTAACACGAACGCATATATCTCCTTCGCGTGCAGTCCGCGAAATAATAAATGGGAGTTTTGGTACGCGAAAGATTTGCCATTGTTGCCATATCGGTGCGGGGGCGGCGCGATTTATCTTGCTGCACTCTAGCCACGATTTATAATTCATTTCGCAGGCGAAAAAATATGAAAACGCTTCGAGTTTATAACGGCGGTTTTGATGATGAATTGGACGATTATGCGACGGAGAGGTCCATCCAGAAATTGTCATTTGATAAATTGTGTAATTATACAACTTTTCATGAAGAATTTGCTTGACAAATGCCTTATAAAAAACTCTCTTATTTAAAACTAAATGTAAAATTGTTATAAAGAAAAAAACTTTTATATTTATAGCTATCAGCAAGAGGGCTGTTTCGTTAGTAAAGGGAGAAGGCCAGAGATCTTTAATTATCCAGTATTTAGCTAAACATGATAGAAATCCTTTGAAAATCCGTGAAAGATGAAATTTCGACCTCATCGGGGTTTGAACTCTTATTCTCCAATGTTCAGTATGAGACGGACTAACCATTAGGAGCATGTAATATGTCTCTGTCCAGCTCTAGTAAACACTAGGCATCTAATACTACGGGAGTGCTGGCCTAGTATGACCAGTAAAGGCAACTCCTCACCCGCCAGAGTTTTGCAGCTCGCACGCAAAATTGACTGGTGGGAGTAGCCTTAAAGGAAGTTTTCACAATGGGCCCATTTTGAGACCTAAGTGTCTGTAGCTGTGCTACCCTCCAGCTAACGACCCAGAACTATCCAGAACCATTAGGATACTAGCTGGGTAAATTGTTATACTTTCTAATACAGATTTTTTTTTCAAAAACTGAGATAAATGTTGTGGAAACATTCTTATTACTAATTTTGACTTCTTCTTTCCTTTTCTAGTCGAAATATATTATTTTTTGAAAATGTTTGTCTGTATTTGTATGTGTACATAATGATAATAAAGATAATAAAAGCGAGCGTGGGGTGATTTTGTGAAAATTTTAAGAAAATGGTACCACTAACAGATACAACAACTTGAAAAGAATAATTTGCTATTGATATGGCTCAAAACATCCAACGCGTGCAGTTTAAAATTGCGTCATCAGTGGTGACTGTACCATTCAGAAATCACGCGGGGAATTAGGGAAAATTGTCACATGTTAAATGTATATAAAAATGAAGGATGTGAAGAATGAGAATTAGCAGTTATTTCTGAAATACGACCAGAAATACTGCGAATAATGATAGCAAATTGGACTTCCAGATTATGCGCCTGCTGCGGCGGCCACATGTTCGAAATCATATTTAAACATTAATGGCATAAAATTATCTTTCAAAAAAATCATATTCGTGGCCATTAAAAAAAAAACTTCTCTCTTTATTGGGCTATCAGCCGTGAGGCTTTTCCGCCGGTCAAAGGAGAAGCTCAGAGGAGTTTAATCACCCGGTATTTACTTTAACTTCACAGAAAACCACTGAAAAACTGTGAAAGGTGATTCGCGAAAATTCACTCCCCGAACTCGAACTCAGGCTCCCCAATGCTCAGTACGAGACGGACGACGCCTCGAATCACTCGGGCACTGTGCTGGATCCTTGAAATTATATATATATATATATATATATATATATATATACTTTTGGGTATGCGGCGTAAGGCAAAAAATAAGAAATAAGGAGTTTCTTATTTTTTGCCTTACGCCGCATACCCAAAAATATATATATATATATATATATATATATATATATAAAATTTCAAGGATCCAGCACAGTGCCCGAGTGGATAGAGGCGTCGTCCGTCTCGTACTGAGCATTGGGGAGCAATAAATTATTTTTCCGTATTTTATTTGAATTCAAAGTTCGATACCTCGAATGAAATACCCTTTATAAGCGTTTTCGAAGTAATATTTGCTATAGAAAATATTTGGGTGATAATTATTATATTACCTTAATTTCATAGAAAGATGATGTATCACTATTATAAAACGGTTGTAAATATCTAGAGAGTATATTATAAGACATTAAGCTCAAAATTGAACATATGCCAAGTTTGTAAATTAATAAAAAGCCTTTTAAAACTTGCATCACCCCCCTAATAGTATTTGCTCGCATAATATATACCTAGTCTGCGAATTATTAAAACGCTACCAAACTTTTTAAAACTTGTATCACTCCTCCCCAAATTCTTTTTGCCCCCGCACCCGGAAGGCAAATAATCGCCCCGCTCGCCGATTTCAACTCTGAAAACTTTTCCAACCCCCCCACCGGTCGCGACGAATTGACAAATGCAGACCGATATATCACACGGCCAAGAGCAGCTTCGCAAAAAGATCCCAGAACTTCTTCGCAAATAATAAAAGCGCACAACAGACGTACAACGAAATGCCATCATCGTCGATACGTTTTAAATTCGATTATGTACTCGGGGGGGCCGGCGAGCAATTAATTAATTAAGACTGCAGCGGGGCGGCTGGCACGCGACTTGGAAGTTCTAAAAACGCAGCCGTTCCCATTATCGCGCCTTAAATTAATGAGACTCGACTAACGAGGCGCCGTAATCGTTTAATTACAATTGAGAAAAATAATCACCCGACGTTTTACAGCGCGCGGCGTTTTTAAACTGAAATCACTGGGCATTGTTTTAGCACGCTATTGTTAGATTAGAACAATTGCGTGTTATTATATACTGTTATCACTTTTTGAAGATTGTGGCAGTTTTGAATGGACTATTTAAATATGCCATCCCTACTATCAGTACAACCCTATTCTACTACCAAGTATTCGCGCTCCGAAAACTCATTGTGTCCGTTTATTTCTTATAGTACCGGCTTCGATCTAAAGACCATATCGCACTGCTAGATGACAAATGTTGTAACTCCCAAAAACATTATTTGAGATAAATGCATTTTAAGACTACAGTAGTTTTACCATTGAGTATAATGTTATTTAATTTTTTTTAAATAATAATTTGGTTTATACTAAACGCAATAAAATCATAAATAAATAAAACGAATTTTTCTTTGTTTTTTTATCACTTGTGATAAAAAACAAAGAAAAATTCGTTTTATTTATTTATTATAATGAATTATCATAAAGTAGATGCCGATTCAATTCAATATTTGCAATAAAATCATTAAAGGAGCATAAAATATACATAAGAATAATCAAAATCAAAATCAAAACCTAAAAATTAATTTTAGAAATTTCGACACTTGATCTTGATCTTGTTTACTGCGATTCCGAATGGTTTACTAGATGCGCAGTTAAACCATTCTCTTAAGTTATGTAAGCACGAAATTCGACGACGTCCTATGGTACGTTACAGGTGTGAAGTTAAACAATTCCGATAATTCCGAAAAGTCTCAAACTTTTTAAAAAACTTCTATCTTTATAAGGCTATCAGCCATGAGGCTTTTCCGCCGGTCAAAAGAGAAGCTCAGAGAAGTTTAATCACCTGGTATTTGCCTTAACAGAAAACCTCTGAAAAACTGTGAAAGGTGATTCGGGAAATTGTAGAACCGGCCCTTAGTAAAATAGACATATTTTACTAAGGGCCGGTTCTACAATTGACGTTTAACTGGAGAATAAGGCTATTCGTGGAATAAGTTTGAGATATTGGCTTTAAAATCTGAAATTTATTCAACGGTTAAATGTCAATTGTAGAACCGGCCCTAACCACATTAAAATAATATATAATAATTTACAATAATTATAATATACAATAATTATAGTCTTGGTAATAATATAAAAGATATTATTACCAAGACTATAATTATGAATTAACTACAGAACAATATTTGTAGTTATGATGATTCATAACAGCACATTCTATAATATTAACATGCGGTTGCATACAAGAGTATGTGTTATAATTAGTAAGTATTTAGTTCATTCATGTATATATTCGAAAGTCATTAGTAACATATATAATGTTGTATGAATAAAGTTCTCTCTTGATGTATAAATCCACTGTTCAGCAAACACACATATTCCACATAAATCCGCCTTTGTAGATATTTAGCGATTCGATCTCGCACATGCCGCGATCGCATTCTATAATTCACATGGGCGAACAAAATGCGACCAACGAACAGGGCGGAGATGCATGAATATACATCAAATCTGTTTACAAAAGTCTGTCCGTTCGAGTGCGACGAAGTGCTGGGATCATTGTTCGCCAACTGTATTAACCTGAATCGATTCGTGGGGGGTGCTATTTGTGTTTGCTCTCGCTTGGTCCCCTTTCCGATATTGCGAGTAAATATCGTATTATTTCCAATTTCAAATTGCAACAGGATACGGTGCATTTGGAACAGGCTATCTACAATGAATTATGATTGGAAAAGTTAAAATGAATCGTATAACTAACACGACTGAACTAATGTTGTTGTGTTGGATAATACAACTCGTGGTTTTCTGTGAATACTGTGTGATTAAACTCTTCAGAGGTTCTATTTTTAATAGCTGAAAAGTTCTTGAGTTAATAGATATAAAGAAAGATGTAAAGAATAAATAAAACGATTTTTACTTAATTCAAACAACAATAACATAAAAAAATCTTAAATTTGCTGATGATGAATAGGTATTGTGTGATAATACAAATTTTAAATTTTACAAGCCATATCTTTAAAGATAATGAAGGTAACACATTGGAGTATTTATAAATGAGTTTTTCATACATTTCTAGACAAGAATAACATACAAAATCTTAAAATTGCATCATGATGAATAGGTATTTTTGCAGGAATGTGTGATAATACAATTTCAACTTTTACAAGCCATATCTTTGAAGATAATGAAGATAACTCATTGGAGTCTCTATAATTGAGTTTTTCATACATTTTTCGACAAGAATAACACAAAAAATCTTAAAATTGTATCATGATGAATTGGTATTTTTGCAGGAATGTGTGATAATACAAATTTCAACTTTTACAAGCCATATCTTTAAAGATAATGAAGGTAACACATTGAAGTGTTTATAATTGAGTTTTTCATACATTTTTAGATAAGAATAACACAGAAAATCTTAAAATTGCATCATGATGAATAGATATTTTTGCAGGAATGTGTGATAATACAAATTACAAATTTTACAAGCCATATCTGTAAAGATATAGAAGATAACTCATTGGAGTCTTTATAATAGAGTGTTTCATACATTTTTAGATAAGAATAACAGAAAAAATCTTAAAATTGCATCATGAGGAATTGGCATTTTTGCAGAAATGTGTGATAATACAAATTTCAACTTTTACAAGCCATATCTTTAAAAATAATGAAGATAACTGATTGAAGTTTTTATAATTCAGTTTTTCATACATTTTTAGATAAGAATAACAGAAAAAATCTTAAAATTGCATCATGATGAATTGGTATTTTTGCAGGAATATGTAATAATACAAATTTCAACTTTTACAAGCCATATCTTTAAAGATATAGAAGATAACTCATTGGACTCTTTATAATTCAGTTTTTCATACATTTTTATACAAGAATGACACAAAAAATCTTAAAATTGCATCATGATGAATAGGTATTTTTGCAGGAATGTGTGATAACTCAAATTTCAAATTTTACAAGCCATATCTTTAAAGATAATGATGCTAACTCATAGTAGTCTTTATAAATGAGTTTTTCATACATTTTTAGATAAGAATAACATAAAAAATCCTAAAATTGCATAATGATGAATAGGAATTTTTGCAGGAATGTGTGATAATACAAATTTCAAATTTTACAAGCCATATCTTTACAGATATAGAAGATAACTCATGGGAGTGTTTATAATTGAGTTTTTCATATATTTTTAGATAGGAATAACACAAAAAATCTTAAAATTGCATCATGATGAATTGGTATATTTGCAGGAATGTGTGATAATACAAATTTCAACTTTTTTAAGTCATATCTTTAAAAATAATGAAGATGACTGATTGAAGTCTTTATAATTCAGTTCCTCATACATTTTTAGATAAGAATAACAGAAAAAAATTTAAAATTGCATCATGATGAATTGGTATTTTTGCAGGAATGTGTGATCATACAAATTTCAACTTTAACAAGCCATATCTTTACAGATATAGAAGATAACTTATTGGAATCTTTTTAATTGAGTTTTTCATACATTTATAGATGAGAATAACACAGAAAATCTTAAAATTGCATCATGATGAATAGATATTTTTGCAGGAATGTGTGATAATACAAATTTCAAATTTTACAAGCCATATCTTTAAAGATATAGAAGATAACTCATGGCAGGCTTTATAATTGAGTTTTTCATATATTTCTAGATAAGAATAACACAAAAAATCTTAAAATTGTATCATGATGAATTAGTATTTTTGCAGGAATGTGTGATAATACAAATTTCAACTTTTGCAAGTCATATCTTTAAAAATAATGAAGATAATTGATTGAAGTCTTTATAATTCAGTTTCTCATACATTTTTAGATAAGAATAACAGAAAAAAAATTAAAATTTCATCATGATGAGTTGTAATTTTTGCAGGAATGTGTGATCATACAAATTTCAAATTTAACAAGCCATATCTTTACAGATGTAGAAGATAACTCATTGGAATCTTTATAATTAAGTTTTTCATACATTTTTAGATAAGATTAACACAAAAAATCTTAAAATTGCATCATGATGACAAGATATTTTTGCAGGAATGTGTGATAATACAAATTTCAACTTATACAAGCCATATCTTTAACGATATAGAAGATAAGAAGCCATATCTGTAAAGATATAGAAGATAACTCATTGAGGAGTCTTTATAATAGAGTTTTTCATACATTTTTAGACAAGAATAACACAAAAAAATCTTAAAATTGCATCATCATGAATAAGTATTTTTGCAGGAATGGGTGATAATACAAATTTCAACTTTTACAAGCCATATCTTTAAAGATATAGAAGATAACTCATGGCAGTCTTTATAATTGAGTTTTTCATATATTTTTAGATAAGAATAACACAAAAAATCTTAAAATTGTATCATGATGAATTGGTATTTTTGCAGGAATGTGTGATAATACAAATTTCAACTTTTGTAAGCCATATCTTTAAAAATAATTAAGATAACTGATTGAAGTCTTTATAATTCAGTTTCTCATACATTTTTAGATAAGAATGACAGAAAAAAATTTAAAATTGCATCATGATGAATTGGTATTTTTGCAGGAATGTGTGATCATAGAAATCTCAATTTTAACAAGCCATATCTTTACAGATGTAGAAGATAACTCATTGGAATCTTTATAATTAAGTTATTCATAAAATTTTTAGATAAGATTAACACAAAAAATCTTAAAATTGCATCATGATGAATAGATATTTTTGCAGGAATGTGTGATAATACAAATTTCAACTTTTGCAAGCCATATCTTTAAAGATATAGAAGATAAATCATGGCAGGCTTTATAATTGAGTTTTTCATATATTTCTAGATAAGAATAACACAAAAAATCTTAAAATTGTATCATGATGAATTGGTATTTTTGCAGGAATGTGTGATAACTCAAATTTCAAGTTTTACAAGCCATATCTTTAAAGATAATGATGATAACGCATTGTAGTCTTTATAATTGAGTTTTTCATACATTTCTAGATAAGAAGAACATAAAAAATCCTAAAATTGCATAATGATGAATAGGTAATGTTTGCAGGAATATGTGATAATACAAATTTCAACTTTTACAGGCCATATATTTGAAGATAATGAAGATAACTCATTGTAGTCTTTATAATTGAGTTTCTCACATACTTTTAGACAAGAATAACATAAAAAATCTTAAAATTGCATCATGATGAATAGGTATTTTTGCAGGAATGTATGATAATACAAATTTCAACTTTTACGAGCCATATCTTTGAAGATCTCATTGGAGTCTTTATAATTGAGTTTTTCATATATTTTTAGTTAAGAATAACACACAAATACATACAGTATGAGAACAACGAAACAACAGAAAGAGTATACTAGAGATACTCATAGGAATTATCTTTTAAAAACAAGGGGAAATACGCTGAAAAAATAATTTCACGAATTACCGAGGCAAAGAGAGTAATTGGATGCCTAATATGCCATCATATTTTTATTCACACTCACATAAAATCAAAAAAACTGTCAAAAACGACTATAATTATTAAATATTCAATTCAAGATCTATTTGTTTCCCTTATTATTAGCAGAATTACATAATGTAGTCATACAGTTATAAAATATTTTCGACATAAAACCTCACGACTTATTTTCCGCCGGAAGCGAAACAAGTTAAAAAGTACATATAATATCACCTCCACATTTTATATAATGCATGCGGATGCAGGCAGATGCGGAATCATCCTGCTGCAAATTTAATTCCGCCCGCTTTATTGCACGTGCCCGTGCTCCAATGTTAATTCTCCGAAAACCCGACAACACGCGACATCCTTTTAAATATTGCACGCCGCGCCACCGCCGAAATGCAGCAGAATAAAAATACTCCGACCTGGTCTGCAACTGCGCTGAATAAACCAGAAGGGTTTCCGGTCTGCGTTTAATCCGCGACGGCGAATGTTTTCGGCCGGCGCGCTCTTTTAAATACCTCAAAGGGGGATGAGCGGATGAATACGCTTTGTGGACATCAAAGGATGTATAATTCGATTTTTTTTAATATTTCACTGGTGCAGCAGGTCTGCAGGAAGTTTGCGTTGGGCGAGCATAAGGATGATCCTCTTAAGTTGATGTTTTTATATTCGGTTCAGATGTTTGATATTAAATCTTGTCGTAGAGAGGATTTGTGCATGTAAATGGACACAGAAAAATGGACGAGAGATTAAAAGAAACTAGTTTTTATCTTCTTAATTGTGATTAGGATTCTTCCGAACAACACTGTTGAATGTGTTGGTCGAGCCAGTAACGCAATATAACACATAAAGGGCAATACCAAATTTGATTTACTGCATTATTGATATATTGGCATGTATATACAGGGGTGCGCTCCGATTCGTCGTCCGATCAAGTCCGACTGATCCAAATCCGTTCAGTTATATCGGACGAATCGCCTAGACATGGTCTAAAAGCGTTCTATCTACGACGTAACACCTCGTCGGATCATATTTATCCAAAACTGAACGCACCCCAGTGTATGTATATTTGGATGGATAAATAGAATATTCTGAACTGAGGAAATAGGTAAAAATTAAGTAGTTAGTTTTATTACTGTTGTTCAAGGAAGTATTTCTTTCAAAAGGCAAAAACACTTCCAAATTGTTTAAACAGTAATAAAGCTAATTACTTCCCTTTTTACCTATTTCCTCAGTTCAGAATATTCTATCTAGCTATCCAAAGACTTTCTTTGTCTAGGCAATTCATGAAGTTATTTCTTCATCGTCTTTCGCCTTGTTGTTAGTGATTTGTTTGTATAATACCCCCTGAGATTAAGAATATTTCTTTCAAAACGTATTTCTCAATAAATTAATTTAATTAATAAAATACAATAAAACTAAAAAGAAGGTCAATTATTAACCTGGTTGTCCCACATTACCAATTTATAAATATATGCACTTCTAAATCAGATGTTCGAAATTTTGACGACTCGCAACATTAATATTCATGAACGTTCGTCCGTTTAATTATCCCATATTTATTTACGGTCCGGAAAGAGTGTGTACACCTAATATATTTTTGGATGTCCATTATTTTAGTAATGTAGGTCACACCTAATGCTCGCTAAAATACTGCTCTGCTTGACTTGCAATCTTTGCGAATAATAACCTGTGTTTACCAACAACAACAACATTTATGCTGATACTCGTTTTTTTTCTGTTCCAGGTAAGTTTCCGCAGCGCCCTGCCGCCGGGAATGCCAAGTTTCGGTGAGCTGTGTATATTATTCATAATGGGGTGCGCTCGTGCTGTACGGGAAGGCAAAAACAAAACGATAAAATAAAACTTGTGTGCGTTCCAAAACAAATCGAGCGATTGCGAGAATTTGGATGGGTTTGAATTTCTATTTTTATTGGGATGAAATTAATTCTGAAGTTGAAATGAATGAAACTATATATATTATCTATTATTAATCCCGTATGACATTATCTATATCTATTATTAGTTTCTAATTATTAATGTGATGGGATTCAACTGAAAATATAAATGAGAATTTCCTATTCGATTAAAAAATTGTAACTCTGAAATTAATTGTGTTTAATAAAAGTATTATTTAAACCCTTTTTGGCTAAAATGTTGATAATTATATACCAAAATCTACCGAAATCCAATTTTATTTTCATTTAGCTTCATTCAACGTGTTGTAGCTGAAAACCTAAATAAGAATTTTAAATTAAAAAAAAAATAAGAAAAAAGAATAATGTTATGTAAATCATTAGATTATTTTTTTAAAATTTTTACGTGCTAATAATTTTCAACGTAATAAAAATAAATTTAAGATTCTATTATGTTTGCACATCACCCATTTGAGGTCCCCCAATTAGGGAAAATAACCCCAGTTAACTGACACAATCACACATTACAAAAACTGTAACAAATTTACTAATGAGAAAATTTGATGATACAGACGAGGCCAAATATAAAATTTTATGTATAACATAAATTGCGAAACACAAGCCGAGTACATTTCCTTTGTCACTGCAGCCAATTGAGCGATTGCCAAGGTATATCAGCTCCGGCAAATATGTCTTTTAGGAGTCTTTTGACGGAATCGATAGCGGCGCGAGAGCAAATCGCCTGTAAATAATGCCGTACGTGTTATCTGGGGGCTCATTTAACTTGTCAAAACCATACAAGCCGAATCCACCATGCACGTATTGATTCCTTTATTCCCCTCGATGTCGCGGGGCGCAAGCTTTATGCACCTAACGGTGCTCGACTTTTCACCCGGCCGCGACTATTTCCGATTTGGTTACCATGAGACTCTGATTAATCACCCTAAACTGATACAAAATTATGTGTATAACACATGAGAGTATCCCTTTGCCCTTTATTTACTTACTCACATACTTTATGTTCGCTCTAACATTCCGAATCAATTCGATCAAGATTTACATAAAATAATATACAAATTTCGGACGAAAATGACAGACAAACTACTATAGAAATACTTGTAATTGTCGTTTGAACTTGTTTTTTCTATTTCTTCCAGTAACTGTTTCTTGTATTTCTATCCAAATAATTTTTTAGACCGCAAGTAACTGATGAGGCAAAGACAGACAAACAAAATATTTGTTTTATGTGTCTATCTCTGCCTCCTCAGTTTCTTTCGTTAACATCTTCAGTCGTAATTTGTCTCGTTTCATAATCTCTGTCTCGCATTCGTTGTCGAACCAATATTGTTCTTATTCGTGTCCACGTTTCTTCTGTGATTATATTTTTCGAAGTATTTTCTAAGACCTTTCTGTTTGCCTATTCGCTTCGCTTCGGCTAAATCTCAATAATAATAAACCTATTAAATACTACACGGATCACAGTACATTTATAATAATCAACGAGGGTGATAAATTAACTATTTCAATATTTTACGGACATAAAAAAAAAATCACTGGACTCTTTTAATAGACAGAATTTTACGACTATTCATAAAGAAGAGCTCGGATTAACGCGTATTTCGCAATATCGATAATAAAGCTACAGTAAATGCGAAATTATTGGCGTGGAGATATTGCGGGCAGGATTTAACGAGGGCGGGAGTAATAAAATTAAATTCGATGCGAAAGGACCCAGAATTTTAATAACTCTGCATAAAAATTATATGAGATTCCTTCATTTATATGACGATAATTAAATTTTATTAAACATTCATCTTGTATGATTAGATATTGCACGAGTGAAAATTATTGATGTATGTCGCAGCAAAATATGTATTTAATTATTATATCTGAAAAGTATGGGTATGTATGGGTTAATATAAATGAATGTAGAATAAAAATTTAAAGGTTTATACGAATCAAGTTTAGTTTACTTCTTCTACATATTTGTTCATTTGAATTATCAATATCACAATTTTTGTTTGATTCTTTTTCTATATGGCTTATATATATATATATATATATATATATATATATATATATATATATATATATATATATATATATATATATTTCTATTATAGAATTTCTAGGTGTTAAATTAAATATTATAGTTAGTTATGTTAATAATATATTATTACTGCTATAAACATATTAAATTAATTATATATACTAGTTACACGACACTACTAAGCTCCTACACTACAAGGACCTCTAACCCTCATGCATATTTCAGCACTAACCGCATCGATATTCGTCGAAATTTAATATGTAAATGGAGCATTTGATCAGCTCTAGAAATAGCTATTCAACTAATGTGGGGTAATAAGGGATACTGTGCCCAAGATGTAACAATAGGAAACTCTACATCGCAGTGTACTTATCCCACGAGCGGCAGTAAACCGCAAGGCTGGGGACGCGAAGTGCTAGCCTGTGTGTGTGAGAGCACGGAAACGGCGAATCAATTGGGGGGTAAGTTAACCCAGAAGGCGTTCGGTAAGTGAATGAGCCCGCTGCCCTCGCAATAACGCCGTCCATTAAGAGGGTCCTTCTAGATTTCACGTTGCATTACATTGCAAGCGGTAAGGATCATTATAGAATATACAGGAATGTTCACGTTCCTTCATTATAAACAGTTATTTACACCGCATTTTTTTTATTTCGAGCTAACTTAAGATACACTAAGAATTTCGTATTAGATTTTTAAAACGTACGTTTATTTATTAGAGAGAATTGATTAATTTCTTTGCGTCTGGCGTATTAGATTTTGAAAACGTACCTTTATTTATTAGATAGAATTGATTAATAGCTTTGCGCCTGGTTTAGATTTATTCTGTATTTAACTACAGAATAAATCTGAACCCGACGCAAAGAAATTAATCAACTCTCTCTAATAAATAAAAGTACATTTTCAAAATCTAATACGAAATTGTTAGTGTAGTTTAAGTTAGCTCCACGGGAAATTTCACCTAGTTCTTATAATAAAATAAAATAAATGTATAGTTTATTATCTACTACTAGAAGGCAATTCAGCAGTTTTTCAGAAACAGACAAATATTAATTTGTCCATTGAATGTTATGTCCGTCCCCTTCCAAGCTTGTATTTAAAATCAAATCCTATTTCAATCAAATTTGAAATCCAACATAAAACAATCATAATCCCTTGTAGGTAGCTATGATTTCGAGCAGCAAATGGGTGGAAGAACAGGCCCCCCATTTACCCTCAAATTCACAACTAACTGTTCAATCCGGCGAGATAATCCCCGCCGCCATCGGTGCACTTCCGTAAACACAGTCTCGCGCCCCGCCGCCGACGTAATTAAATCGCATTGAAATCGGTCAAACTGTTTTCACGTGCCACTTAACCCACTACCCGGCGCCTTCACCTCACATGAAACAACCTTGCGCCACTCCGACATTTGAACTCGCCGATTAGGCATAACTATACGTATTCAGCATAACGGAATCGATGCCCGGGGATTAAAAAGTGCGCCGGCCCCCCGTTTGTGCGTTTGGCAGCGACAAATCGGCGGAATCAAAACTGTCACGGGAGGCTGAAATAAGCAATATTTTTGTCGGAGGGGCGACAGCAGCTTGAGGTCCTGAGTTTTGAAGGAAAATTCAGGTTTTTGTTGTTGTTGTATTGTGTCGACTGCAAACACGTTTCAATAATAACTTTGATTTGAAAGTTGTTGAAAATGTTTTAACAGCGTGCGCGAGTTGTTGCCTGTGCAAAGTTTTGATTTGACGTAAGTAAACTATTCGGTACAAGTGGTGTTACTTACACAAATAATCACCTGCACGACGGCTGCTCGAACACACCTTTTTGTGGAAATAAACACGAAGTTTGTTCAGTAATTTGCTATGAATTTATGGAAAAAATATATTAAGTGTGTAAAGAGGTTTTAGGCAGAAGTTTTTGGACAAGGTTTTAAATGAAATGTACAAATATGAAATGATTTTAGTCGATCATATAAAATTGTCACACGTGTGCGTGTTGTGGGCGACTACTAACTTTCATGTTCGGACCGAACAAATAAAAACTCATATTGTGTACATATATAATTATTCGATTATCCCTGCCGATAATCATCGTTAAGTAACAAGCCGACTTAAGCTTAAGTTTAAAATCACTTACAATAGAGTTTTGAAGAGAAACAAGCACACAAAACAAAGTTTACGTTGAGCATACGTTAACGCCGTTAACGCCTACACCTTACTGTAGAAGGCAAATGATTAAATAAAAATAATAATAACCCGTTAGTGTGAATTTCTATAAGAACAGGAAAACAAATTCTAAAGAAAGATAAATCACAGAAAAAATTAATAAAATAATGGAATTTGTCACAATTATCACATAAAATTCTACCCAAAAAAATAGACCCATGTAACTTTGACAACCTAATACATATAATTGAAATATGTTTTACAAGACGAACCAAATTTATTTTTTTTAAATAATCCCTTAAAATTTTTATAGTCATCCCACTCAATTATTATCAACGTCATATATCTCTAAATAAATCGGTATTATTCTGGATATACGAGATTTTCAATAAAAATAAATTGAAAATTGACATGAAAACGGATACCTTTACTTCCGGTCGTTTTATCAATGCGCCGGTGCCATGCCGGAGCAGTGAGCGAACGGATTGATCTCTCAAACTCCCCCATACCCCACCGTGTTTCTGTGTTGACTTCTAATCTCCTTAACTTTAATGGAAGCTGTACGAGGGCGGCGGGCTTTTTAAGAAAATTGAACCGCCCGCCCTTCTGGCTCTTTATTAAAAGTGCGATTGACGAAATCATAAGCCGGATCTCGACATTAAGCTGATTCGGTTGGCGGCTTCGGGAAATTTTATAATTTCTAAAAATTAGGGAAACTAGATTAATATCTAACCATTCCATTAAATTAGCACGTTACACACTGCTCTCCCTCTCACAGTCCATCAATTTATTGTTTTTTATATTTACTAGTATTCAAAATAAATTATAAATTCAGATATACAGGGCGAGTCTTAATTAATATGTTTACAGTTTACAAATTGTTTTATGGGTGCTGTTGAAGATGTAAATAATGTATTTATTTGAATCTGATAGATATTTTGTCATTATTTTCTTCATTTTAGTGATATCTACAAATATTTCACAAGAAAGATTAATAATTCAAGGATCAACATTTATGAATAATGAAACTGTGTCATTAATAAATGGCGATCGTTGAATCGTGATTTTTCTTGTGAAATATTTGTATCCCCAATAATTTTACAGACATTTCATATTTAAGTTAAGAACTAAATGCTGTAAATGGCATTTTTAATGTCCTCCACTTATGAATCAATCAGTATATGCAAATTACGTTTTCTTCTTAGAGTGCCCTCTTCATTATTGAAGGTCCGCAACAATTCTGGCAAACTTTTCTCATTTGTTTGTTCTTGTAGTGAGCATGTGTGTCCAGTCGGGGTCAGTCCCGGATGTTTGTCAACCACGAGCATGTTCTACTTCCTGGCCCTCTCTTGCCGGACATCTTTTCTTCTATGATAATTTGTGCCATTTCATACTTTCCAATTCACCGTTTATAATACAAATAGGGTATGTATTGTGATAGCGCAGTCGTTTGATTCTGATCGTTTTATTTTATACGAGGGTTACTATTTATTTATTGAGGCGTACCTAGCAACGCCAATGTTGCCAATTCTCAATAAATAAATAGTAACCGTCGTATAAAATAAAACGATTAGAGATTTAAAAAATGCACACTGGATATTCTTTTTATAATGAGGACTCGCAAACATAAAATTAAAATTAATATCGTTGGCTACCGTCTACCGCCCACGGCCGCGGAAATCGTGGCGCATTGTTTACTGCCCCCCATGCTATCGAACAACGCACCCAAACGCGATAACAAAATTAATGCGATCCCGTTTCGTCTGTCCGGAGAAAATTTATCGCAGACTTCCTGCTGGGATAAATCATCCCCGCGGCGGATTTCTAGGGACCGCACTGAAATTACACGCGTTAATTAACGGCGAGGGAATCTCTAACGCACCTGAGGTTGAAAGGGTGAATGTGGTGGCGTAAGAAACAACCAGGGATTTGAAAGAGTAAACATAGTAGGGATGTTTATTTTCATGCAGATTAGTAGCAGAGCAAATATACGCACGTTAAATTTAGCACACAAATAAGAGAGACGTTAAACTTTCTAATATTTAATTAGGTCTAAATTATTAATTGCTTTTGTAAAACAAAGACTGTCTAAATGAAGTAACTGGAAAATCTTATCTTGAGAGTTACCGTGGATGCGATATCATAAAAAGATACAAACCAATCAATATATCAACTAATAGTTGATAAAAACATCGTCGCAATGAGATTGCAACCGCAACTTTACCTATACAAGTCAAATTTACACAGAAACAGCAAGACCGTATTGTAAATTAATGAAAATGATTATTTTTTGTGTTTAACGGATATATTTTGAAAACTAATGTTATACATTTATAATCTATAACTAATTCTATATAAGAAAACTACAGATATATTTTAGTAATTGATTTTGTAAAATATACCCGAAAAAGTCGATAAAACTACTGAAAGATGTAATGAAAATTACTGTTTGAAATTTGATGGGGTAAATGTTAATGGATTTTTAATATTTTTATAGTTATAATTTTAAATTAATTCTCTATAAGAAAAATACCTACATATTTTTCTTGGCAATCAAATTTGTAAACTATACCCGAAAAAATCGACAAATCCATTAAAAAATATTGTTTAGTGTTTAATATTTTGAAAACGCGTTAAGTGATATTTTATATTTTGATATAGTTATAATCTGAGATGAATTCTCTAGAGGAGAAATATAAAAATATCTTTTTGGTAATAAAATTTGTAAAATATAGCTGAAAAATGCGAGACACTCGTAAAAATCGACAAATCCATTGAAAGAATTAATGAAAAATACTGTTTAGTGTTGAGGGGTATATTTTGAAAACGCGTTGGGTGATATTTTATATTTTGATATAGTTATAATCCGAGATTATTTCTCTAGACGAAAAATATAAAAATATCTTTTTTGCTAATAAAATTTGTAAAATATAGCTGAGAAATGACACTAAATTGATCAATATTACTGTTTTGAGTTTGATCGAGAATATTTTGAAAACGCGTGGATGGATATATAATATTTATGTAAATATATATATATATATATATATATATATATATATATATATATATAATCAGTATCTAATCATATATAAAAGAAGAAAAACATAATCGCTGGTAATCGATTTGTGTGCACAGTTAAGATATTAATGCAATAATCTAGTGAATAAATATATTGTAGAGTGCATCAAACATGCGAGAGTTTTTTACACCATGGTTTCGTTAGGAGTAGTTAGTAGGTAAACATACTATAACTAAGTGAGCATAAGATGGAAGGGGTTGAGATCCCATTTTTGAGTTTTTCGATTATATCTCTGAAACGGTGGAAAATATATATAGATATTGTATGAATTCACACTTGAATAAACCAAAAGTGTGATTTTTTCAAAAGGATCTTTTTTGAGTTGTTCCGTTACTGTTGCCATCCGGCGATATGTTCTCCATATTGATGGATAGATCAGGTACAACGATAATCATTATTTGCAGAGTGTTACGGTTTATAGTGGCAGCTATTTAACACCCCTGACGTTCCCCTTTCTAAGCAGCTGCTTAGGACGTTATCCCTGCCCAAAGCACCCAACGTATCGCCGATTTTGCTTACTATCAAGTGCACACTTACAGCGTACGTGTTACATCTAACAAGCATTAATTATAAACAAGGCGGTCGCTCCCTAAAGGTTTGAGTGTGCGCTTGACTCGTATTACTAGCAACTAATACTAATACTCTGTTAAGTTTACATGGAGTTTACAATTGTAAACTTCAAGAAGTATTTTTTTAATGATATTAATCTTTCATAATATGCACGTTCCAAAATATCTATAGTTACATAGTATAATGTACAGTATATAATTTGTTTTTTCTCCTGTTGTAAATTGAAAAAATGAGTAAAGTGTAATCTTAATTTCTTCCCAAAAAAAAACTCCAATTAAACCCAGAAAATTACTAATTAACCCCTGAAAATCCTTAATTAACCCCATAAAACCCCAATTAACTCCAGAAAAATATTTAAATAAAAACATCGACAAAGGACTTTTTTGTTTCTTGGTGTTTTTTATATTTCTTGGTATTATATTATATGTTTTCTGGGGTAATATGATTTATTTTTGGTTAATTGATGTTTTCTGGGTTTCATTGTGGATTAAATGTGGTTAAATTATTTTTTTCTGGGGCTAATTTGAGGTTTTCTAAGGAGATAAATATACCTTTACTGATGAAGTCTTTTCTCACGAAAACCTCCAAACAGCCCCAGGAAAACGCCATTAAACCCCAGAAAAACACACCATTAACCCCAAAAAAACGCCATTTGACCCCAGAAATACACCCCATTAATCCCAAAAAACGCCAATTAACCCCAGAAAAATATTTTGTTTATACATCAAGATACATCAAAGGCTTTTTTATGTTTCTTGGTGGTTTTTATGTTTCTTGGTGGTTTTTATGTTTCTTGGTGTTTCTTTATATTTTCTGAGGTTCATTCTAGGGTTAGTTGGCGTTTTTTGGAGTTGAATGTGGTTAAATAGAGTTTTGCTGGGGTTATTTGTGGGTTTGTGGGGAGATAATTAAGATTACACCTTTACTGATAAGAATTTTCTCCCGGTCACGATTTAGTTCCTACGCCAAAGTATCTCCCCAGAAAAAATCCAATTAATTCCAGAAAAAAACCATTTAACCCCAGAAAACGTATTGGAATTACTTTGCATGGAGTCTTGACAGTGAGACAACTCTTAGCAGTAAAGGTGTAATCTTAATTATTTCCTTTTCTGGGGTTATTTGGAGGTTTTCTGTGGATATAATTTAGATTACACCTTTACTGATAAGAATTTTCTCACGTTCCCACGTCAAAATATCTCCCCACAAAACTCTAATTAACCCCATTTAACCCCCAATGAATCCCAGAAAACACCATTTAACCTCCAATGAATCCCAGAAAAATATGATTTAAACATTAAAAAACATCAAAGGCTATGGGGGTTTTTTTTCTAGGGAGATAATTAAGACTGTACTTTTACTAATAAGAATTCGTCTTCATTTCAGTTGTCCTCAATGTTTATTTCGTCCTGCTTGTATCTGCCCTCGTATGCCGTACGTCGGTATTGGTCTTGCACAGACTTTATTTATTTGTATGTTACTACTGATTTGCATATGTTTGTTGCACCACATTACGTATTCCTACTACATTCCCAGGAGTTTTAAGTCCTTATCTATCCCATAGAAATTCCTACATTCAAACAAATAACAAGATAATTCTTTATAAACAGACGCTGCTTTGATAAATAATTCTAAATCGGCTTCACAACAAACCCCGCTAAGATTATAAACATTTATTAGTCTGAAGCCGATTTCACCAACGCTCCTGAAATCAAGGCGTTACCAGGCAAATTAGTATGGTTGCCAACATATATATTCGTCCATGCGAAATATCCCCCTGATGGCAACCATAGTAACTTGCAAAGTAACACCTAGATATTGGTGGAAACGAGCATGAGATTAGTTGTATAGAATGAGGATCAAAATCGCATAGTATATATCACGTGACCCAGAATATATAATAATAATTAAAAATTGTAATTTTAGTTGTAATATTCCACCAAACTCTGTTAGATCCGCCCCAGTGCGTAACAAGGTCATCGAGATTCCGGCCACGCTTCCGAGGGTGATAATCCCTTTGATCACTCGCGGACACATACGCGCGTGCCCTCTCGCTTAGCAACCCCTCTAATTCATCCCTCTAACGAAATTAGAGACAGCCCGGGAAATTTAATGACCACACCAAATATGGCAGACACATTCTTTCCGTTGGGATTTGTTTTAATCGTCGCGGTTTGCACGAAATTAATGCGAACAAGTTGCGAGTGATTAAAAGGAAATACTACTTGATAATCTCGACGGCATTAGGGACGACAAATCCCGGGACTTAGGGAACACGGCGCGCCTCTAATGATAACCGGTTAAACTTATTTTAATTAATACCGGCACACAACTATTAAGCTCATTACGTTTACGCCATCGAGTGGGCTGTGTGGCTCAGAACTTTATATCGCAGCCAGTTTATCCCTAAGGAAACTCGGGCTGTTGCTCAGACAGCGACACTTTAATTAACTCGTATTGACTGATTCATACTATATATACTAAAAATATAGTAAATTTAGGTATGTTATACACTTAGCATATAAATATTTTAAATTGCTACTTAGCATATAAATATTTCTAACACAAACCAGGTGGCGAGGACCGAGAAACCACCATTCATCATTTTTTTTTTGTAGATATACAATTAATTTTAATTTTACTTTACTTACAATGCTTTTTTTCTTAAATTTTTAATTCTCCTTTTCTCCATATGTACACAACATAATCATAATTATATATATATATATATATATATATATATATATATATATATATATATATATATGATATTAAATCAACCGGCTACACATTCTATGAGTATTCTTTAAATTAAATACATTATCATTACTACTTTGTTACATCGAAATTGCAATTTGCATATAAATGATGGTGCGAACAACTCACATCCTGCAAATAGGAAAATGATGGTAATCCCCCCAACACCATTACATTTATTAGCATCTATCACGGCGCCCAAAACCACGCTGATGCAATTAAATAAATTCCTCCATCGTTTCTTATTAAAATTAGCGCGGCACACAAAGGGAATCCACCGCGGCACTCGTCGCGACGGCATAAACCGTAATTTGATTACCTTATCATCGCACAAAAGTGGCTGCCTTGCCGTATAACTCGCTAGTAGGTACGCGGGGGTGGTGGTGGCGTACTTTATTTAAAAACGCGCACGGGCGGAATTTAGATGGGCTTCCGCCTTCCGCGGGGGGCTAATCAAGCGCTGTTTGCGGCGGGAAGCGCAATTTTTTCTCCGGCATGTGCAGGAAGAAGACCGCTTAGCGTATATTACGTTCTGCTAGGGGAAATGATGCCTTTGAAGAAGTAGCACATAAAGAACATTACTGTTTCTTTTTGCAGAGCGAGAATACTGTACTACATGAAGTGAATAAGATAAACTAAAAATACTCTAAATGTTATTGCTTTATTTATTAATATAGTCACGTCTGAAAATGTATTAAGGTTGGGATCACGTATATATATATTTCGTGCGTATTGTGAAATTGTATTTAGCTTTTAGCAAAATTTATTAGAGTGGTATGGCATGATATTTTACAAAATAATAATAATGCTATATTATTGGTTCTGAAACATATTTTATAGTATTTGATGACTTTCTACACTCTATAATAACGGGTGGTTTTGCCTTTATCTAATTTTGAAATAAATATTTTCTTCTTATTAACACCATTAATCGACATGAATTGGTAAATGCATGTTTATCAATAAAGAGTATGTCTCTCTCTAAACTGCATGTAAATTTTAATATTTATTTAATAACCAATACATTATACTATAATATTGATTCATGTAGACATACAATTTTAATACCAACAACAATATACTTTCATATTTATTATTATGTTGAATAATATAAACGCAGTACATTTTACCATTTACATTACAACTATGTACCGTCTCCCTGGAGAGAGGTAGAACAAGCTGCCACTCACACCAGTAACGACCTAATTTATTCAGTGCACCAAAACACACACTCAGGAATGTCCGTTTGCCTGCAAAGTACGTCCGCGCCCCCGTTTATCGCCGCGAATTTGTTCCTGCAACTTAATGAGACCGTAAAATCTTTACGGGCCCCGCTTCATCGTGCCACATAAAATCAAATCACGCAGCCCATCTGATACAATTTATAAACAACTTCTGGAAGTATAAACGGACGCGTATGTTTTCGCAGGCCGTGGATGATGATAAATAAATCAGGTTATTGATGTGATGTTTTTTTTTATGAATTTTATTTGGTAAAGTTCTGCAAATAGCGCTGGATTGCTGTAGTATTGATGGCCCTCATTGCGAAATGCGGGTGTAAAAAATTACGGGGAATTTATCACGCGTTTTGTTTGTTTTCGCTGCGGTTGTACAGCAATAAATGCGATTATTTAATACTGGATATTGAATTTTGACCTAGTTTAATATTCGGAAATATGTAGTATATTACAAAAGTAAATCTGAGGAGATTCAGAAGTAAATATTCGTTTATTTGTCGCTTCCGATGCGCACAATTCTACCTCGGCCCTTAAGGTAAAGAAATTTTCTTGTCTAAAACGACCTTTACAGCCGGCGGCGCAAGACATGTGCGATACAGCACGCTACGGGGATCTTAAAAAGCGTCTCAAATAACACTGCAGGTAGCTGCGCCTATTGTTGTATTCCCAAACTTAATATATTACATATATCCGTATTTGATTATAAACAGCAAAAGTACGAGCAATTAGTACAATTCTCATTAGTCGCGAAAACATTTAAAGTATTTTGAGAACGCAAGAAATCTCCCAAAAGCATTAACAAAAATAACTGTAGGTGTAAGATTAAATATAAGTAGGTACTAACATAATTAACTCGTCTAGATATGTAGAAATAAAACCATTAGGATAAGTGATTAGCATAAGAAAGTATCGAGCACTTGACCGGCCAAGAAATTAACCCAATTTCAATTCAACCCAAAGAATGAAGGTTGCGCACAGCCAGAGAAGAGTTACAGAGAAGAGTTCAGTAGAGTTACAGTTCAAAGACAGAGTTCAGTTACAGTTAGAGTACAGCCAGCACAGAAGAACAGGCCTGTGAATGCGCCTAGGAGAAGATACTTATAGTAATTAAATCAATATAAATATAATAAACCCTGGTTTTCCCGCCAGAGATTTTAACATACCATCGAGGTTACCACTATATATTTGGTACCACCGATGAAGGCCACTAGACTATTATGAAACAATAACTGTTGCAGATAGAGGATATACGAAATTCCTGTCCAAATTCCTGACAAGTTAACTTTCTGGCGCTCGTTTTAAAACGCCTCGGGTATCACATACCCCACCACACCGTCGACGAGTTAAAACGTGTGTTGTAATGTACAAATGATGTTAGTAACGTTATATATTTGTGCAATGATGTTTTTATTTTTGTTGCAACTGAAATATGAGACTGAATTTAATTACAAAATTAAAACAATTTTATTCGCAAATAACATTCATTACGAAATATAGCAGCGTTCCACTCATTTCGATGTTTAAAATCGATGCGCTGTGCGGTGTATCAATTTCAATTAAAATTAAGGGGTGATTACAATAGGACAGGCGCGCGCCGGTGTACTCGGTGTAATTAAATGCGACCCGCATAAAACACCCACCGGCCAATTTCCTGTCCCGTTCTATATTTTACGCTCACGTAAGCAACAATTCGCTAGGGAGACGCAACGCAATTACTACTACCGAATGGGCCCGTGCCAGTCAATTGAAATTCAAAGGTATTATAACTCTAAAACCGCAGTCGGGCGATTAAATTCGTCCTTATATATATATATATATATATATATATATATATATATATATATATATATATATATATAAAGTAACACACGTATAGGAGTCATTTATATCTATGTAAAACTGCTACTCAAAATAATCGCACAACTATTTAAACATAAGGTATTTGCAGAGCAAATGTAAACCGTTATTTCTTCACAGCTAAATTTAAAAAAGAAATGTCCTTTCTGCTATATCACCACTCGTTTGCAATTTTCATATTCTAGTAGACTACCCTTAATTTCACCCAATTGATATTCCTCTGGACATCCGTCTCCTCTATAGCCAGGTCGTCAACAATGTACATGTTCGGACCCTTGTTGCCCTTCGGACGCAACAAGCTGCTTCTTTCATCCGAGCCAACTCCAACAGGATGTAATCACCACGTTTCCCCCGCTCGACTTCCCTTCGCAATTGGATCTTAAATTTTCTTTATCTCTTCAAAATATCAATTTATTATTTTCAAACATTTTTTATGAAACACCATCATAACTCGATTAATAATAAAGAGAATGCGATGAAAATAGACAAAATTATACAAGTAAACACATACATTTATTCACTAACCAAATTTGAAAAAATTGACAGCAAAAATTGTAAGTGTTTTAAATTTCAGATTACAAAATTCAAACATTTGTTGTATAATGTCGCTATAACTCGAGTTATAATAAAGTGAATGCGATGTAAATTCCCAAAACAGTTTCAAAGACATAAGTGTTATAGTGAGTGATAGTGAGATAGTGATGTGTGAGTGATAATCACTCTTTATCAACTAGAAGCCTTTCTGTCAGTTAAATTAATATTGAAGGTATGATATAGTAAAATGTTAATATAATAATAAACTATATATAATATAGATTAATCCGAAAAGGGCTGAAACTTTTTTAACGCCAACAAAAAACCGCCCTCTATATGTGCACCGTTTAAATATGAATGCAAAGTCCTTGCAGCAACGTGTCACGGTGCATTTTTTGTTTAAACATTTTTTGCGAATCGCGCTCTTACGGTTCAAATAGGGGTTTATTGGTGCAACACCCTCTCCTCCAATCACAGACACCATTACATTATTCCTTCTTTCGGCCCTCTGCCTGTCCTATCGGGCTCTTCCTGTTGGTCTAGCCTGCCCATCAACTCATTTACCCTCTTTACGTTTATATACCAAAAACGGGCGTTTTTTGGTGTATAAACGTAGATTTCGCACCTGGATCTTAAATTTTCTTTATCTCTTCAAGGTTGGTGCCACACCCTCTCCTCCAATCCCAGACACCATTACATTGTTCCTATTTTCGGCCCTCTGCTTGACCACTCGGGCTCTTCCTGTTGGTGTAGCCTGCCCATCAATTCATTTTCCCTCTTTACGTTTATATACCAAAAACGGGCCTTTTTTCGGTATATAAACGTAAATTCACCTCGCAGTGTACGTGTCGTTCGTATATCCTCTATCCGCAACAGTTATTGTTTAATAATAGGCGCAGTTACCTGCAGTGTTATTTGAGGCACTTTCGTTTAACATCCCCGTGGCGTGCTGTATCGCCCAAGTCTTGCGCTCCTCCAATTCCAGACACTATTACATTATTCCTTCTTTCGGCCCTCTGCCTGATTCATTTTAATTAATCCTGACGAATGCAATAAAGGCATTGGTTCAGCGAGTTATGTACACTATTTTATAGTGTAAGTTTATAAATATAAACATCAATTTATTTAATCCTGCTCCTTTGGTATCGTTGGTTGTAAAAGAATTATATACAAATCATAAATGGGGGTTGCTATTGAAAAAATACATATGTTTTCAATTAAAAGGTTACCACGAAAAATTTTCTGGTCATGGGTGATAAATGTATAAACCCTACTATATCAACTGATTATCATAACTAGAATTGGCTCGTAGCAAAGAAAGCAAAACCGTGTCCAGGTCATTACGACACGAGCTCGCCATAAAATAATTATATCCAGCCAGGATTAGCGAACCGAATTTATTGTCACGCCCAATCTACGTGCCCCATTATCGATATTAATATATATGCTGGGATGATAATCACGTGCCAGCTCCCGATACGGGCTCTCGCGTGCTAATTAAATAATTACGGCTTTTATCCGCGATTTACCACCCAACTGTGTGTTTATATTAATTTGCTAAAATCCCTGCTGGTCACTCGAGTGCATCCAGAAGGGACACGAAAGCACGGTCATAAGCAATTCAATTAGCTACAATAATATGTAGTTGTGGACGCTGGCAGCAATAGGGGCAACTGCTGTTCTCTTGCCATGCAATTTTCTTCAAATAATAAACGATTTATAGAATATTAACACAGACGTTCATCGCTAATTACCATCAAGTTGGATATTTATATGAGCTTAAAACTAAGGTGAGGAAATCATATTGTTTATAGAAACTGTTTTACTATGTGTATTTGATACATATTTGGATAGCCTGATTAGTGTATTTGGGATAATAGTGAAAAATATTTATGTGCATTATTTTTCATAAGAATCAGTCAGCTGTCTATAATACATTATTCAGTAGAACTCACCATTGTGACCGCACAAACTAGAAATCTTACAATTAAAATATTCCAATTTTCTTTTGGTGTAATCAAAATTATCCAATGTTAATTTTAAAATATAATGACATGAAACTGTTTTAAATTCATAAACAGCACTGTACACTTGTGCACTTCTCACTATTATTACTATTATTATATATATATATATATATATATATATATATATATATATATATATATACACTATTATTCCTGTGATGTATGTTAAAATTGGTTTTAAATTAAAATCACTGGATTATCACAACACGCAATTGCTCTCAATATTTGCATTGTGTGTGGTAATTTCACCACAATCGCCCTAATTCGATGCATTTATACATTTCGGTGTATGATTTTTCTGTTTATTCCGCCCATTGATTGCGCGTTAATGCGCAGCACAGCGCTGTGCACACGCTGTCAATTTTAATGGCTCATTCGGTAATTCGAATGATTCGCCATTTGTCACGTACATTGTTCACGGGTGTTAAAAATGAGAGTGGTATTATCATGTCCGCACCAAACCCTAGCATTATTAACGCTCTGATCGCCATTTTAGTTAATTGCACCAATAAATGAAAGGAACATTAGCATTGGGATAGTAATTTAGAGCAGTTTTGTACAAACTTATTGCTGAGCGACGCTCTTACGTATTTTTATTTTTTAAAACCCCTGAAGAAGATTATGTATAGAAAAATATACTGAATTATCATCTGTAGTAATTTTTTTCGCGAACAAACAATTATTTTTCGCGACCACCACTTTAGTAGTCGCTTATTTAGAGAATGTTGTTACAGTTTACTTGCTGTAGCAATGATTTGTGCTAAATAATATCGTAATATTCAGTACTTTTCTTAATTATTTGATAAAGATCTCATCTGGTAAACTTTAAAACACAAATATAATTTGATACAAAAAAAACAGTATTATTTTTAAATAAATTTTTTATATTTATATTTATTTTTCGGGGAAATATAGGGAAGATTTTTTTCTTTTAATAGGTTCTTAAAAGGTTGAATTTTAATTATTTCCAAAGATTAGTACCCGACAATGCCTGATACATCACATAAAATATTGATTTATAAACTAAAAAATGAAGGAAGATATATTACGAACACATTATGTATAATATTATCTAAGTAATAAGCAATGTGTAAAAATAGAATAAACTAAATAATAAATAATAATAACTAAGAGTGCATGATAGTTCTAATGAGAATACATACTTTTAGTCTAAACCTTTTATTAATCATCATTTATTGTTTAAAACTTAATTTTATGTAAATAAAATTATTAAAATAATTTTTATCGTAAAATACTCCACTGTGTAGCGACGAAGAACGTTAGTTAGGAGGAGATGAGATGATCAGTCATATATATTACTGAAGTTTAACATTTATTATAGTTTTTGTAAGCACTTTACAACGAATGTATTAAAATATATTGTTTAAAACTTAATTTTATGTAAATAAAATTATTGAAATAATTTTTATCGTTAAATACTCCACTGTGCGTCGGTTGAAAAAAAAATGCACATTACCAGTGTCAATTTTAGAAAAAATAAATAAATAAATAAATAAAATGTGTCAGTGATGAATGTGCTACACCGAATGTTATTACAATTTATCACAATCACAATAGAATTTATCATGATCACAATCCGAAAATACAATAATTAAACTGAAATTAACGTTCCCATATACTTTGTGCAAATTTAAGTGATCGTAATTCCGAAGAAATATGTTTACGTAAGAAATGACTTATAGGAAACAGACTGTAAGTTATTAACCGGCATAAATTACAACCATTTCGCGTGCTCGAAATTACGACCCGGCCATCTGCCAACAGACAATTCATCTCATATTTAACTCCGCGCGCATGCACGCTTGCTCGCCTTCTTAGTGATAAATATGCACGCCTCATCATAAAAATTATCAGACACATCCGTGGACAGATTTCAAAATGGGCAGCGACGAAAAACGTTATTTAGGAGGATCAGTCATATATATTACTGAACATTTATTATACTTTTTGTAAGCACTTTGCAACGAATGTATTTAAATATCAAATCGTTCTCACGAATGTTGAGTTTAAAAAGACTATATAATATAATAGTAAACAAATTTAGTTAAGGTGGGTTTATGCTGAAATAAAACAATAAATAATAAATAAAAATTCAAAAGGCTATTTTCTATGAAGGTGTTTATGGTAACAAAATAATAAATAATAATTAATAAATAAAATCATGTTGGACGAACTTTATTTAATAAATAACTTTTGCAAGGTCGTTGCCTGCTTGTTTTGATGTCAAATGATTTGATATTTTATTTTGTCGATAGCTGTATTTGCGGTGCCTGAATCTTCTAAATATTTTGTATTTAAGCCATTTATGGCCGAGGTGTAATAAATACAAATTTGGCACAATGAGTGGTAGGCGGAAAAATCTGTAAAATCTGCATGACTGCAATACGGCAGATGTTAATATATACCACGAGTTCATCCCTGTTGGTCGACATCGACATCCTTCCTCTATTATAATAAAATCACAACCAAGTTTATTTTTCGTAGTTGTTAGTATGCATTATTATTTGTGACCATGAATGGTCTTAAATAATCCTTATTTATTAATTATTATTTTATTTATTAATTATTATTATATTTCAGTATAAACCCACCTTTGTACGCTTTAAATATAGAGCCCTTACTAGGCGTTGTATTAATATTTCACTCAAATCTCAATCTCAAAATGAAAATATTTTTTTTAGGAAAACAACATCAATGCAGTAACTAATACAATTACATATTTAGATTATGTTTAGTATTATACATGGATTTCGTTCAAATAGTTGGTAGTATGCATTATTATTCGTGACCATGAATGGTCTTAAATAATCCTTATTTATTAATTATATTATTTTATTTATTAATTATTATTTTATTTTAGTATAAACCCATCTTTATACGCTTTAAATATAGAGCCCTTACTAGGCGTTGTATTAATATTTCACTCAAATCTCAATCTCAAAATGAAAATATTTTTTTTAGGAAAATAACACCAATTCCGTAACTAATACAATTACATATTTAGATTATGTTTAGTATTATACATGGATTTCGTTCAAATTGAGCTAAAACCTATATTTTAACATCAGAAACAGGATAGAAAATACATGAAAATATTTTTATAGGAAAATATTTGCAAATTTATCATTCTTGTAAATGCTGCAATAACATATTTAAGATTTTCTTGATTATTTAAGCAAATTGAGTGCTATAAAAAGCCAGGTAGTGAGTTTAGATGTTGTATTAATGATTTATTAAAGAAAAAGTATATGTTTATTTGGAACAATACCGGAGAAAAAAATGTTTTAAGCTTAGGGAATAATTATTATTTTATTTCAGTATAAACCCACCTTTGTACGCTTTAAATATAGAGCCCTTACTAGGCGTTGTATTAATATTTCACTCAAATCTCAATATCAAAATGAAAATATTTGTTTTAGGAAAATAACACCAATTCCGTAACTAATACAATTACATATTTATTATGTTTAGTATTATACATGGATTTCATTCAAATTGAGCTAAAAGCTGTATTTTAACAACAGAAACAGAATGGAAAATACATGAAAATATTTTTATAGGGAAATATTTGCAAATTTATCATGCTTGTAAATACTGCAATAACATATTTAAGATTTTCTTGATTATTTAAGCAAATTGGGTGCTATAAAAAGCCAGGTAGTGAGTTTAGATGTTATTTTAATGATTTATTAAAGAAAATGTATATGTTTATTTGGGACAATACTGAAGAAAATAATGTTTTAAGCTTAGGGAATACTTGCTAGAATTGTTTGATGATTCCTTTGCTTTTTATAGATGGATTTCGTTTAAATTGGGATAAAAGATAAAAGTCATGGTCATACATGAAAATATTTTCAAATTTATCATTCTTCTAAATACTGCAATCACATATTTAAGATTTGTTTGAGTATTTAAGCAAATTGAGTGCTATAAAAAGTCAGGTAGTGAGTTTAGATGTTGTTATAATAATTTATTAAAGAAAATTTATATGTTTATTTCGGAAAATATCGGAGAAAATAATGTTTTAAGTCTCAGGGAATACTTGCTAGAATTGTTTGATGATTGCTTTGCTTTTTATAAATGGATTTCGTTCCAATTGAGCTAAAAGATACAGTTTAACAGCACAAACGGAATGGAAATAAAAGCAATCATGGTTATACATAAAAATATTTCTTTAAGGAAATTTTAAATATATTCTTGTAAATACTGTAATCACATATTTAAGATTTTCTTGAGTATTTAATCAAATTGAATACTATAAAAAGCCAGGTAGTGAGTTTAGATGTTGTTATAATGATTTATTAAAGTAAATTTATATGTTTATTTCGGAAAATATCGGAGAAAATAATGTTTTAAGTCTCAGGGAATACTTGCTAGAATTGTTCGATGATTCCTTTATTTTTATAGATAGATTTTGTTCAAATTGGGCTAGAAGATATATTTTAACATAACAAACAGAAAAGAATTAAAACCAAAGTCATGGTCATACATGAACATATTTTTTAGGGAAATATTTGCAAATTTATCATTCTTGCAAATATTGCAATCAGTAATTTAAAATTAACTTCAGCATTAAAGCTAATTCAGTGCTATAAAAATCCAGTTAGATTAGATATTGTTATATATATATATATATATATATATATATATATATTTATATTTATTTATTTATTTATTAGGGAAAATATTGAAAAAAATACTGTTTAAGTCTCAGGTAATAGTTGCTAGAATTTTTTGATGATTCATTTGCTTTTTACAGATGAATTTCGTTCAATTTGAGCAAAAAGATGTATTTTAACATTACAAACAGAATAAAATTAAAACCAAACTCTTGTTCATACAGGAAAATATATTTTTTGGGCAATATTTGCAAATTTATTATGTTTGTAAATACTACAATCACTAATTGAAGATTTACTTCAGTATTTCAGCTAATTGAGTACTATAAAAATCCAAGTAGTTAGATTAGATGTTGTTATAATGATTTATTAAAGAAAATATATACAGCAATTAGGGAAAATATTGAAAAAAATACTGTTTAAATTTCAGGTAACAGTTGCTAGAATTTTTTGATGATTCCTTTGCTTTTTACACATGGATTTTGTTCAAAATGAGCTAAAATCTGAATTTTAACATCACAAACAGAGCAGAATTTAAAAAAAGTCATGGTTATACATGAAAATATTTTTTTAGGGAAATATTAGCATATTTATTATTCTTGTAAATATTGCAATGACATATTTAAGATTTTCTTGAACATCTCTTGTATTTAAGCAAATTGAGTGCTATAAAAAGCTAGTTAGTGAGTTTAGATGTTGCTATAATGATTTATCAAAGAAAATATATATGTTGCTTTGGGAAAATATTGGAGAAAATACTGTTTTCAGTCTCAGGTAATAGTTGCTAGAATTTGTTGATGATTTCTTTGTCTTTTATGGATGGATTTCGATCAAATTCCGCTAAAAGATGTATCATAACATTACAAAACAAATAAAATTAAAATCAAAGTCATGCTCTTACAGGAAATTATTTTTTATTGTGTTATTTGCAAAATTATTATTTTTGTAAATACTGTAGTCACATATTTAAGATTTTCTTGAGTATTTAAGCTAATTGAGTGCTATAAAAAGCCAGGTTATTAGTATAAAAGTTGTTATAATGATTTATTAAAGAAAATTTATATGTTGTCTTGGGAAAATATTGGAGAAAATATTGATTTATATCTCAAGTAATAGTTGCTAGAATTTTTTCATGATTCCTTTGCTTTTTGTTGATGAATTTCGTTCAAATTAGGCTAAAAATTGTATTTGAACATCACAAACAGAATAGAATTCAAACCAAAGTCATGGTCATATATGAAAAATATTGTATAGGGAAATATTTGCAAATTTATTATTTTAACATCATAAACCGAATAGAATTCAAACCAAAATCATGGTCATACATGAAAAAAATTGTATGGGGAAATGTTTGCAAATTTATTATTCTTGTAAATACTTCAATCACTAATTGAAGATTTACTTCACTATTTAAGCTTTTTGAGTGCTATAATAATCCAGGTAGTTAGATTGGATGTTGTTATAATGATTTATTAAAGAAAATTTATATGTTGTCTTGGGAAAATATTTGAGAAAATATTGATTTATGTCTCAAGTAATAGTTGCTAGAATTTTTTGATGATTTCTTTGCTCTTTGTTTATGAATTTCGTTCAAATTAGGCTAAAAACTGTATTTTAACATCACAAACCGAATAGAATTCAAACCAAAATCATGGTGAAACATGAAAAACATTGTATGGGAAAATGTTTGCAAATTTATTATTCTTGTAAATACTTCAATCACTTATTGAAGATTTACTTCACTATTTAAGCTTTTTGAGTGCAATAAAAATCCAGGTATTTAGATTGGATGTTGTTATAATGATTTATTAAAGAAAATTTATATATTGTCTTGGGAAAATATTGGAGAAAATATTGATTTATGTCTCAAGTAATAGTTGCTAGAATTTTTTTATGATTCCTTTGCTCTTTGTTGATGAATTTCGTTCAAATTAGGCTAAAAACTGTATTTTAACATCACAACCAGAATAGAATTCAAACCAAAATCATGGTCATACATGAAAAAAATTGTATAGGGAAATATTGGATTGTTAAGGCGTCTACTTTGTGATAATTCATTTTAAAGGATAAATAAAACGATTTATAGATGGCTAGAGCTTAGCCGAAACTAGTTGCAAAGTCTAACTGAAGTGTGGTATAGGGAAATGTTTGCAAATTTATCATTCTTGTAAATACTTCAATCACTAATTGAAGATTTACTTCAATATTTTAAGCTTTTTGAGTGCTATAAAAATCTAGGTAGTTAGATTGAATGTTGTTATAATGATTTATTAAAGAAAATATATATAGTGATTAGGGAAAATATTGAAAAAAATACTGTTAGTAATAGTTAGAATTTTTTAATGATTTCTTTGCTTTTTACAGATGGATTTCGTTCAACATGGGCTAAAAACTGAATTTTAACAACACAAACAGAGCTAAATTTAAAAAAAAGTCATGCTTATACATGGAAATATTTCTTTTAGGAAAATATTAACATATTTTTCATTCTTGTAAATACTGCAATCTCATATTTAAGATTTTCTTGAAAATCTCTTGTATTTAAGCAAATTGAGTACTTTGTATTTTAACATTACAAAAAGAATCATATTAAAACCAAAGTCAATACAGAAAAATATTTTTAAGGGTGTTATTTGCAAAATTATCATTCTTGTAAATACTACAATCACTTATTTAAGATTTACTTAAGTATTTCAGCGAATTGGGTGCTATACAAATCCATGTAGTTAGTTTAGAAGTTGTTATAATGATTTATTAAAGAAAATGTATGAAAATTTATATGTTGACTTGGGAAAATATTCGAGAAAATATTGATTTAAGTTTCAAGTAATAGTTGCTAGAATTGTCTGATGCAACAATTGGTATATGAATTAATTTCTTGAACAACTTTTGAGCTAAGAAATTGTCTTGTCTAAAACGACCTTAAATCCCAAAATAATAATAAATAATAAATAATAAATATAAAACAGACATAACTCTTTAGTAGTGTGTATTATTACTACTAAAGGTCTTTTTAGACAAGACAATTTCTTAGCTCAAAAGTTGTTCAAGAAATGAATTCATATATCCTCCTCCCATACAATTTGTCCTTAACAAATAGAATGCGTTATATTTTTCCATTCGATCTACCATCCAATTCAATATTTCAAATAATTTGCTGTATGATGCGAGAAAATTTAGATTGTCTCGCATCTTGACTAACTTTTGAGTCAAGAAATTGTCTTGTCTAAAACGACCTTAATAATAAAATTGGTACAATGAATGTAATTATGTATCCTTTATTTCTATAGTTACTTCCATGTCAATAATATTGAGGAGAAATCGTTTCAAAGCGAACACCCAATAAAACATTTCCGTGTGTCAATTCTATGATTCGCCCCGTTATTATTTTATGTAAAACTGTCCCATTATCGAAACGAGCCCTGTCTGTGTTCACGAATACTAGAAAAGCGAAACGTAAATCACCTGCAACCCTGTCAATACGTGAAATAATAATCGCTGGCAGCGGGCGATAGCATTGTACGGCCCCGCATTAGAAATGTGAAATTCAATTTCCTATCCCGCCGCCATGTGTCCGTTCCAAGTGCGACAGCCTCGCGCCATAAATTACCACTTCAATGAGCACTTAACAAATTCATTTTTCATCTCGTAAAGTGAGTCAGTGGCAAGGAAATTCTCACGCAAGTAGACGGTATTAAATTTTATTTTCTGGCATTCATATACCCGGGTGTGATTTGGACGACATCCTATAGAGATTTCAATGTATTTATACAAATACTTAATATAAAATAAAATAAATAAATAATAAATTTTGATAATTCCATTGATTTTTATAAAATATATTTCGTTTAAATTGCGCTAAAGAATGTATTTTAACATCACAAACAGATTAGAATTAAAATCAATGTCATGGTCATAAAAGAACATATTTTTTTAGGGTCTTATTTGCAATTTTATTATTTTCGTAAATACTGCAGTCACACATTTAAGATTTTCTTGAGTATTTAAGATAATTGGGTGCTATAAAAATCTAGGTAGTTAGATTAGATATCGTTATAATCATTTACTAAAGAAATTTTATATATTGGATTGTTAAGGCGTCTACTTTGTGATAATTCATTTTAAAGGATAAATAAAACGATTTTTTACTTTGTTTTTTATCACACTTCAGTTACACTTTGCAACTAGTTTCGGCTAAGCTCTAGACATTTTCGAGCTCCTCCGATGACGATAGTCATCAAGTAAAAAATCGTTTTATTTATCGTTTGAAATTTTATATGTCTACTTGGGAAAATATTGTAGAAAATATTGATTTAAGTCTGAAGTAATAGTTGCTAGAATTTCTTTATGAATCCTTTCCTTTTTATAGATGGATTTCGATCAAAGATGTGAACGTCCAATTTATGGATTATATATGGGTGAAGAACTGCTGGATGTTGACCTATTTATCAACATATATTCAGCGGTGATTCGTTAATGTTTAAGTAGAAAGGCAGGAAGTAAAGGAGAATTAGAAGCTAATATAGAAAACTTTTCGAAGAAGTCGGACAGGAAATTCAATGAAATAGTGAAGAAAATGAAAAACGTTTGTATGATTTATTTATTATTGGACTCAGCTCAGTGATTTCAGTGAGGAGTTCAAAACCCGTTGTGGGCGAAATTTATTGAATAACTTTTCACCGTTTTTCACAGGATTTCTGCGAAGTTAAAGTAAATACGGAGTGATTACACTACGCTCTGCCTACTGTTTGATTATTTTATTTTATGATCATATATTGCTTGTCTCAATTACATTACATTAACAAATTAATAGGACATACTGCTGATATCTCAAGCACTCTGTTGGAATATAATTCTCTAGAGGGCACTACCGTGTGATCCTGAAGACATGAGCATGTTGACGGTTATTACCATATGGGTGTGCATTGCTAATTGATGTGGTGCCGCCAGATGGCTTCGAGAGTAAGTTGTACTATTTTTAAATTAATAGGAGTTTCCCTCGCAGTGCTTTCACTAATCGTTGAGTTGATCTGGAAAACCTGGTGTGAACCTTTACTAGAGCAAAAGTCGTCCAGCCAATAGCTATAAAAATAGAGTTTTTGTTATACTCAATAATTGCTATTTATGTTTCTCATTCTTTTCTACTTTTAAAATTAATTTGGTATTGCTATTTGATATTAAATTGATTATAAGCCGAATTTTAAATTATTTTATGAATATTTGATATAAAACTATCAATGATTAACACAATTATTTATGATTAACATGAATAAAACCAACAATAACTAACTAGCATCACACAAATTAATATAATTAGCATAAACGTGTTTAAAAATAATTTTATATACAGCACTAAATGACACAAAATACTCAACTACAACCACTCACAGCAATAAATAGAAATTTATAATAATGAGCTATGTTTTAATTAAATTATTATTTATCCAACGAACGGCAAATGTGCTCGTTAACTATTTTATTAATGGCGAGTTCTATGTTAATCAAATAAATGCGAGCGGCGTGAACATATGCATTTATTTGTTAAATTATTTGAAGGGGGCGGATAAAAGGCACATTATATAAATGCGTGCCCATTTCGCAATTAAATGTAATGCTAGTATGAATAATTAAATTAAAAAGTTCATGATAAATACAATATTTGTATTTTTTTTATTATTTACCTAGGAGCTGTTCTACAATTGACAAATAACTGGAGAAGAAAGGCTATTCGTGGAATAAGTTTGAGATATTGGCGTCAATAACTCAATCTTATTCCACATATAGTTTTATTCTCCGGTTAAATACCAATTGTAGAACCGGCCCTTGATCAGTTTAGTGAATAAGTAAATAATAATAAAAATCTGACTTGACTTACGTACAGAATTCTTCAATGTTAAATTAAGAAATTCATAATAAATATCACTGGTGTTTGGGCAAAAGGGTTTAAGTCAGGAAATGTAAAGTTTTCAAGCCAAAGAGCTGATTTTTTGGGTTAAAAACACATAAAAACTTTATTTTCGTAAAATTTATGACTTAAGCCCTTTTACCTAAACACTAGTGATATTTATTATGAATTTCTTAATTCGACATTGAAGAATTCTGTATGTAAGTTAGGTCAGATTCTGTAAAATCGTCAAAATTCATATATTATCATAGCATTTTTAAATTGTACAGATTTTATCGTAAATGTAATACAATGAATTCACGTTAAACTGCTACAAAATTATATCACACGCTGTAAACTTGTGTTTTCTCTTTCCACTTTTTTCAGTAAGCTATACAACTGGTTCCCACTGTACACTTATATTTTTCTCTTTAAACAGTTTTCGTCTTGTGTCACCATATGAGTTTAATGGGATTTTTCTCAGCTTAAATCAGTGTCATAGACTGAAGGGAGCATTTAGGTTGGTAGATCGCAGGGGTGGCCAACAAGTCGCTGGCGGTCGATTGCGTAGCCAAATTTGGTCGATTGCTCGCGATGTTTTAAATTCGAAACCTATTAGAAGACTACTTGATAAATAGAGCACTCATGACAACATTCGATCACGACACAGTTTGAGGATAAAAAGATCTTAGATCTTATGTACACAAAAGTTGGCCACCCCTGGTATATGGATATCCAGGTCCTATCTCCCTAAATAAGGGAGATAGGACACTGGATTGATAGCTAAGGTACGCGGGATCGCTACTTCCCGATAGTGTTGGATTGACACTACCCTGCGGTTAACTAATGAAGATGATTTTTACACCTGTGCTAAGTTTTATGATGATTCAAATGCTACAACTTGAAAAAAAACTTCTATATTTATAGGGCTATCTGCCGTGAGGTTCTTCCGTCAGTCAAGGAAACTCAAAAGAGTTATTACACTCGGTATTTACCTTAACTTCACAGAAAACCACTGAAAAAAACTGTGAAAGGGGATTCACGAAAATTCTCCCCGATATTTCATAATATTATTCTTTAAAAAGAAATCAGATTATATAAATTACATACCACAAATATAACTATATAATATAACTATTAACCAGTGATTTTTTCTATAAAAAAAAGTTTTTTTTATAGAAAAAATCACTGTAATATGAAAATTAATAATAGTTATATTTATGGTATATAATTTATATAATCTGATTTCTTTTTAAAGAATAATATTATGAAAATGATAATAAACCTGTACATTTACTTTTAAATTTTCATCCACATCAAACAATAATGATTTAAGAATCTATAACTACTTTCTTTCAATCCGCCTCTTGAAATTAAACCTGACACCAGCCATTAATAGTCGCCCTCATTAAAACAAAGAACGGCCGGGCGAGGCAAAAAGAATATAAAAAAAAACAACTACAACTCCGAGTTTGTATTTAATTTAAGTGAAGGTTGAGTGGCAGGCGGCAGTCGGAGTCCGCTACAATTTTCCTTAACAAAAAAAAAAAGAAATGAATTAATCCCGCTACAGCGTTTCCACTTTTCAGATAAATAATTCCATAATTCGTTCCGCCCCCCCACTTTGTGCCATGCACTTCTTTTGTAATGCGAATTTAAATCGGCATTCGGGATTTTGATAATGTTTTTCCGGCAGCTGCTTTTTAATGCACTCGCGCTGAGATTGTTGCGTCGAAATGTTCAATTAAATAAAAGCGCGACACGGAAATTTCAACGGTTGGCTGACGGTTTTTTAATTAAAAAGTCCTGCCCCGGGCTGGTGGTTCAAAGTATAAACTTGTGATTATTATTCGGTTTCACTGACTGGAGTTTTAGTAAAAAAAAACAACAACGTGTATATGGCTAAAAAAAAACAGAAATTATCAAAACAATATAATATCTAATACAACTAGAAATATAATAATTGTCGCTTATATTATTCAACCCTCGCCCATTATTATAATGCCCTTCCTCACGCTATTCCTTCACACTATTAGCTACTTCCTCTCCCACGCCAGCCTTTTAAAAATTTTCATGCCTTTCCTGTCCTTTCTTAACTTATTCTGCAATCCCCAAGCCACTCACCGGTGTGAAGTTAAACAATTCTAATAATTCCAGGATTTTTACTAAACTGAGTGTGCAAAAAAATATTTTTTTCTACAATTGTTTACTTATGTCTTGGTAACCATAGAATAAGAAAAAAATAAATTTAAGTTAATTTTGTTAGATGTTATTGAATAATATTTGCAACAAAACAAATTGCAATTTTTATTAAAGTTCCGTGCACGATTTTTTTTTGAGACTTTCAAAATATTGTTTAGAATTTAACAATAATCATCATTATTACATATTACATATTTTCGAATACACCGCCGGGCCTTAGTATTTTTATAAATATTTTTGAAAATAAACATGTATGTAAAGGGTGCAGCCTTTTTACATATTGTAAATACTATTGGTATAATAAGTATTTTGAATGAATTGTAATCCTGAGAGTAGGGAGTTGTTTTATAAGTAATAATAATCCCAATCGAACATAGTTTCGTATACCCCGCCGGCCCTTACTTTTCCGATAATTCCGGCACCCCCGTGGGCTCGCGCGGCCAGGTAATTTTTCTCGGTGCATTGTTTCTAACCGTACTGTGCAAAACAATTTATTTTTTTTATAATTGTTTACTCATGTCTTGGTAACAATAAAATAAGAAAAAAACAAATTTAAGTTAATTTTGTTAGCTGTTTTTGAATAATATTTGCGACAAAACAAATTGCAATTTTTATTAAAGTTCCGAGCACGATTTTTTTTTGTACTTTCAAAATATTGTTTAGAATTTAACAATAATCATCACACATAGTTTCGTATACCCCGCCGGCCCTTACTTTTCCGATAATTCCGGCATCCCTGTGGGTTCGCGCGACTCGGTATATTTTCTCGGTGCATTGTTTCTAACCGGACTGTGCAAAACAATTGATATTTTTATATAATTGTTTACTCATGTCGTGGTAACAATAAAATAAGAAAAAAAACAAATTTAAGTTAATTTAGTTAGATGTTATTGAATAATATTTGCAACAAAACAAATTGCAATTTTTATTAAAGTTCCGCGCACGATTTTTGTTGAGACTTTCAAAATATTGTTTAGAATTTAACAATAATCATCACACATAGTTTCGTATACCCCGCCGGCCCTTAGTTTTCCGATAATTCCGGCACCCCCGTGGGTTCGCGCACCTGGGTATATTTTCTCGGTGCATCGTTTCTAACCGGACTGTGCAAAACAATTGATTTTTTTTTATAATTCTTTACTCATGTCTTGGTAACAATAAAATAAGGAAAAAACAAATTTAAGTTAATTTTGTTAGCTGTTATTGAATAATATTTGCAACAAAACAAATTGCAAGTTCCGCGTACGATTTTTTTTGAGACTTTCAAAATATTGTTTAGAATTTAACAATAATCATCAGACATATTTTCGAATACCCCGCCGGGCCTTAGTATTTTTATAAATATTTCTGAAAATAAACATGTATGTAAAGGGTGTAACCTTTTTACATATTGTAACCCATAATACTATTGGTATAATAAGTATTTTGTATGAATTGTAATCCTGAGAGTAGGGAGGTGTTTTATAAGTAATAATAATCCCAATCGGACATGGAAATTCGGGTAGTCATATAAATTATCAAACTACTTAAAAGGCCTGTAAAATTATACGAAAATATGTCTGATGATTGTTGTTAAATTCTAAACAATATTTTGAAATTCTGAAAAAAAATCGTACGCGGAAATTTAATAAAAATTGCAATTTGTTTTGTTGCAAATATTCTCCTTGTTTCCATTGCTTCATTAATGTCATCTCTAAAACTTCTTCTCGGTCTTTATGATACGAACATACAAAACGTATGAATAAAAGAAAGATAACAACGTAGAATATTGAAGTGAATATCACCTGAGAGAACAAGATATAAATTACAAGTTACAGTTACAGTAGTTCTTTAATTCTTGAAATTTTTATTAAATAAAAAAAACAATCGACAATCTTGTTATAAACTGTATAGATCTTTTAATTATAAAAAATGTAGGCTTGGAATTTATACAGAAAGAACGAACAAAATGTGGATTACACATGATCAATTTATGTGACTTTTTTAGGTGTAGGATTATTGTATTATTTAAAAAGCCCAGTAGAGATCTATGAGTTAGAACCTAATTGCAGACTCTACTGTACTCAAATAATACAATAAATCCTAGACCTAAAAAAGTCACATGAATTGATAATGTGTATCCACATTTTTTTCGTTATTTTAGGAAAAAATTCAAGCTAAACGTTATATATTTTATAAATTACCATAGAACTCACTGAACATATTTTTTGATGCGCTCTAATTTAATCGGTAATCGCATTATAAGGGCCCGCCGGCTCATTTTTTAAATATCCACACGGGAACGGACAGCTGACTGCATCATCCACAATCTCATCAACTAATGCATTTTAAAAATGGAGGGGGGCGAACGCGCGTCCCGGTTATTATGAACTTTTTCATCGGACGGCGGGAATTAAATCAGCGCTAATGGATTTAAATTAGGGATGAGCGCAAGCGGCCGGAATTCGATTGGAAATGTGGAATGCGCGCCAGCGTCTGCCAGCTGCTCAGAGTATTTCTAATATTATAGCAATCTTGAGATATTAAAATTTTTGGAAGCAAGTACCAATAATTAAATGATCGTAAATTCTAGCGCAATTGTATTTTATGATAGAGATGTAGGATAGTTCTGGATAGTTGGCTGGAGGGTAGTATAGCTACAGACACTTAGGACTCAAAATGGGCCCATTGTGAAAAATAGAGATGTAGGAGTAGCGGTTAAACCGTATCGATAAGCTATACCTTTTTTGACCACATTCACTCCGCTTCTAGCGTATGGGTCTTTGCCTATAGGTGCTTTCGCTTTATCGGATATCGCTTACAAGTTTTGCGGTCGTACACCGGTTGTAGAGGACGAAGTATACTTGTGCACATCGAGAGCACAGCTTACATTGCTGGCAACTCTGGCAGTATAGAAGGATCTACAGTTTAACGTATGGAGTCATGTTTACATGAGGATATCATTTACTCCAGACTTTGGTCTGGAGTAAATGATATAAAGGTGTTTAGCTACGGCTAAACACCTATATATCATTGGGGATTGGTTGAGTTGAGGGTGCCTGTAAGCTGAAAAGTATTTTACTTTGTGAGATTTGAACTCACAAACATTAACGCATCAGTTCGATGCTTTACCACTGCCCTATTTCAGATTTGTACGAGAATTAATTTGTTTAAAAGAAGTTTATTTTGTTGTTAAATTTAACTACTGTTGATGATTTTATTTAATTTTGTGCTTTTGATAATGGTGATAATAATAACAAATATTTATTTGTTAGGAATGTATTTTAAATTTCTGCATGTACAAAAGAAAGTAATGTATTTATATATATATATATATATATATATATATATATATATAGCAAGTAGATTGACGGACTGTTAAGGATATAGAGTGGATGACGGGTATGAGTCCAAACGGGGAATACTGGAAACCAAGGGCCAGGTGAACAAAATTAAAGCCAAGATCTTGTGTGGTTCTGGTGTATTATGTTACGTGCCAACGTTTCGCTAGCCAGTGCCATATATATATATATATATATATATATATATATATATATATATATATATATATATATATATATACATTACTTTCTTTTGTACATGCAGCAGTTAAAAGTATATTCCTAAGAAATAAATATTTGTTATTATTATCACCATTATCAAATGCACAAATTTAATTAATATATGTATATATAATTATTCTAGCTAAAAAAAATAACAGAAAAAATCATTTAATAAATATGGTTGCATGTTAATTAAGAGAGCTTTCATTATTTTTTAAAGTTTAATAACAATTTTACGAGTCTATATAGAAGCAGGAGGGAATTAGGAAGTGATTTAAGCAATATATATATATATATATATATATATAAAAAAAATATATATAGCATGTAAGTAACATTATATATTTTAACTTAAATGGTGTGATCACCATTCCTCGTTAAGTCAATATGTTCCCAAATTACCCTACAATTATTAACATCTTAATGAACCTGATACTGCTGCAATCCTTTGTATAGTTACTCTATAACCTTCAAAAGAAATGACCCAACTGGAGCCTCCCACCGCCGCATCAACTACTCCATCCTGAAATTACTTTTCAAGTATTCTAATTTGGAAGCTGCAGCCCCGCGCTTGTTGGGAAACTTGGGGGGGGCGCTAAACGAAGCCGTCGGATTTATTAAAGCGGTCCCCGGCCTCCAGCAGCCGTGGCTTATTAAAAAGGTAAATAATAACCTAATAAAGTGCGGCTTTATTGCCCACGGTGCTCTCGAATTGGACTTTACGACGAAGCCTATTTTGTTTCCAGTGAAATTTAGTTATTGGTATTTGATTAAGCGCGGGCAATTTCGTTACTTTGCTATGTTGTCGGGTGACTTACAGGCTCGTACCGGTTGGGAATTGCTAGATTGGGCTGTAAATTTTATTTAACAACAATTTAATGGGATAATATCTACTGATTCCTGATGTAGTATAGTTAAAAGTTAATAAATGTAGATTGGACAAATTTTAAGCAACATTAAATGATACATTATGTAGGTTATCATATATAAAACACTTACTTAAATTATATTATATAGCAGAATATAAGGGGAAATTTGGGGCAATGACCCTAAAGTCTATTTATAAAAAAAATCAACGCATCCGAATATATAAATAACTAAATTAGAGTTATAGTACTAGTCAGTACCAGTACTATAAATGGGACAATACAAGACACAGTACCAGCTACTGTATCTAGAATTTTCCCACTGTGAGACTTTAAGAGAGATCAAATAAACCTATATTAGGCATAAGCATACAACAAATTATGTACAAATGTATAAAATTGTCCTAATAAACAATGCTCATAAATAACAGCAAAAAAAGACAAAATACAAATAATATACATATTCGTATATGATGACATTGTATGTCTTCTTCCTTCACACTAAACCCTGCTCTCGCCAATTTCCTTTCCTACGTCCGCCATCAGATTTTCACGCCTTTCCCATCCTCTCCTAACTATTCATTCACTTTTCTGTAACCTTCAATCCACTCTGCTTATACTTCCTCACATCATTTGCTAAGGTGCTTGTTCTATTTGCCGCTTCCGATGTGCATAATTCTACCTCGGCCTTTACAGCCGGCGGCGCACGACCGCAAGACCTGAGCGATACTGCACGCCATGGGGTCGACTAGCAATGGTAAACCATACTAAACGAAAGCGCCTGTTTCTCGTAAATATATATATATATAACCATCTTTATTAGACTATTGACCCTTCACGGGTCTTTCCGTCTTCTCGTAAATATTTCACCACATATGTTTTTTTTTGACCTCTATAAATACACACATATATATAAACAGCAATAAATTATTATTATTATTATAAAGCTTTGTCAAAAAAATTAGTCTAATTTCCCTAAAATCCGCGAACTCATAATTTATTTTTGTATAATCTCCCCTGTTGCTTTTTAAGCCTGTTCCCCTCTAAAAACCGCCATTCCAAATCTATTCAAATCCAGTCGTTCACGAAGAGATAGCCGTGTGAAAAGGAACGCAATTTCCACACCGGAAAAGTTTCCGGCCGCTTTTTGTTTGATCGGTGGGGCGCGGGGATGGGGGCGAAGTTAAGAAATTTTCAAATGGCAATAACTTGCCGGAGAAAGTGGGTCTCCTCGCAGAGACAAAGCCGCGATCCAAATCGTGCCATGAAATTGGGTTTCGGACGCTGTGGATCAGAGGGAGAGGGTGGTTTCATATTTTGCGCGCTGCAAAATTGATGCGAGATGGGGATGTGAAAGCTGCTGACAGTTTATGCGAATTAGATTCAGATACGTGTTTATGGGGGTGGAAATGAAATATCTACTAAAAGCTTTATATAAATACAATGTTATTGATATACATATTGTTGTGAATATTTCCTCTTAATACTGTACACAAAATGTCAAATAAAATTAAAAGTTATTTTTTTTAATAATAATAATATTTATATAATAATTTTAAAAAAAAAAATATTATTAAATAATTTGTAATAATTAGTTGATAATATCTCTCTTCTATCCATATAATTAGGTAGGGAAAAAACGAGGTTCATTGCATTCGATTAACGGAAGCCAGGGGGTCGTAAAACATTAGGATATTTATATAATAATTTAAAAAAATTAAAAATTAATAATAATAATAAATAATAATTTTAGATAATATCTATCTTCTATCCATATAATTATATTTAGTAATTACGTAGAAGTGACCTAACACTAGAAATAATGTCATTTGATTGGAAATATAGTCTAGATGGCGGGAAATATGTCAAGATTGTTTAAAATTGAACCAAAAAAACTATAGAGTTTGGCAAATTTTTGAAACTTGGAAAATTGTATTACATGATACAAAGTTATGGTTGATCTCGTTCTGTAGGTCTTTGAATTATATGGTTATAAAAAGTGTGCTGTTGTGGTGGTATAGCCGAAGAAGTCAAGAAAAATAAAATGAAAATTTTCCAATCAAAATTAACATCAAGCTGTTGGATAGACAATTTTCAACCAAATAAAAAATCTTTGTAGAATTGTTTCCTAAAGCAAAAAACAAACCCGTCACAGACTAAATTATATATAAAAGTGATAAAAATCAGTAGAAATTCTAAAACTATCCTTCGTTGCGTCGAAGCAGGGGTTGTCCTAAAAATGATCTGAAACTGAAACTAATGTCAATTAATTTAAAATATAGTCTAGATGCCGGGAAAAAATTTGATATTGTTACAAATTAAACCGTAAAAGCTTCAGGGCTTGGCAAATTTTTGAAACTTGAAAAAAACTGAAAATCATGTTTAGCCTCATTTTGTAGATCCTTTAATTCCAAAGAAAAAATACAAAAACATTTTTAAAAAATGTGTACCGTTGTGGCGGTAAAGGCGATGAAGTGAAGACAAATAAAATAAAAAAATTCCAAAATAGAGTATGAAATTTTTTTTTTAATTTTAAATTTTAAATTTATTGAATTATTCATTTATTTATTTTTTATTTACTGATATATTTATGAATTTATTTATTATACGCTATCTACTAAGATATAATAAATAACTAATTATTTATAAATAATTAGTAATTAACATTCATACATTATTATATAACCCGGCGCATTCACCATAAATAGATTGAAAATAATTTATTTCAATTTATTTATTTATTATACGCTATCAACTGAGGTATAATAAATAACTAATTTACAAATAATTAATTAAGATTCATGCACTATTATATAACCCGGCGCCTTCACCATAAATAGAGTATGGAAAATATTTTTTATTTATTGATCTATTTGTTTAAAATACTGAGGTATAGTAAATAAGTAATCTATAAATAATTAATAATTAACATTTTTGCATTATTATAACCCGGCGCTTGCCCATAAATATAGTATTGAAAATTATTTTATTTTTATTTATTTATCTATTTAACTATATATTTATTATACGCTATTAAATGAGGTATAATAAATAAATAATTAATAATTCACATTCAAGCCCCATTAGAAACCCCTTTCACGCGCCCATCAAAAATGTCTGCGACGAGCTCCAGTTGCTTTTCGTTATGACGGGCGGGCAATTTGATACGGGAGCGACGTTGCGTGTAAAGAGCCGGTCCATAAAAACCGGGCTAATTGGCAGAAAATATTAAAGGTTGTCTTGCGGGGGCGGCAGAGATCCGTATCTCGGCACTCTGTCTCCCCGGGGAGAGCAGCCTTTTCGCCCGTCGCGCTCCCCCCAAATGCACTCGTTTCATTGCCGCGCGCATTACGCCGGCTGGAACGGCACGGCCCGAATAGGTTTATTACCGTCTGCCCCTCGCAGCCGCCACCCCACGACGTAGACACAGTAGAGCGCACTCCTTTAGGGTACTATTTATGAGCGCGAGCGCGAGAGGTGAGATACAAAATTACAAAATGTTCAGTTTGTTTTAGAAGTGATAATATTTTTAGCTATTTTGTTGCAAACTTACAGTCACTTTTATGTGATGAAATATATTTTGACTATTTATTTATAAAATTATATTAAATTTGCGCGGTTTATTATACATATATATATATATATATATATATATATATATATATATATATATATATAAAACAAAATTTTATACATTAAAATTTTTGAATTTGAGATACAAAATTACAAAATGAACATTTTGTGTTGTTAGTTATTTTGTGGCAATGTATAGAAAGTCGTCCTCTACATCTCTCTTGTACATCTAATTATTGTGACATGTATACTTTTTCCACAAAACAGATTTGATCTAAACTAGGATTTTGGAATTATATGGCTTTTCCACTCACCGATTCAATTATATGTATCATATTGATGATCATGATCACTCCCTTTAGATTTTTTTTTACAGATTTGGTTTTAGTTAAATCTAATTCACTTATTAAACAATTTATAAACATCAAATAAAAATTATATATTTATATAATATTCAATAAATACGGCATCCGAGATATTTATATATATATATATATATATATATATATATATATATATATATATATATATATATTATCTATTTGCCTTTTACCTTTCGGTGTAGGCTAATACATTTACATTGCTTTACATTATACTTTACAATTATTGTTGTTGTTTATGCATTTGTAAAGTTTTTCCACTCTTTTCTGTTCTTCGCCAGTTCTCTTGCTTGTTTAACTGTCTTTCCTTTCTTGATTATTATTTCCTCTATTCTATTGTCCTTTCTTCTTTTATTTCCAGTTCTTGCTTCCCATAGCTGTTTTGTTTGTTCTTTTTTTCCATCCTAATTAAATATCTTCACCAGTTTAGTTGTTTCTTTTCTATATACTTTTTATAGCTTCAATTCCCAATTCATCTCTGATGTCATCATTTCTTATTTTGTGTCTTCTCGTAACTTGTTTTCTCCTATGAGATATTTCATTTCCATTGACTGTATTCTACTTGTGTCCCTCTTCGTTAGTTTCCACGTCTTGCTCCCATATGTCAGTATAGGTTTCATTTTGTATATATTTATTTTTGTCCTTCTGCTGATCTCTTTTTTGTTAATCAGTATATTGCTCAATGCGTGGTATATTTTAACTGTGTTTATTCTGTTACTAAGTTCAAATTCCATTTTCCGTCTTCTATCAGTGCTACTCCTAGTTATTTGAATTGTTCTACTTGCTCTATTTTGTGTTGTTCTATCTTTATATTTATTTGATCTTTCCGATTTCTCATTATCATCACTTTTGTTTTGTTATAATTCATTTTCATATTATACTTTTCTAGATGCCTATTCCATACACTGAGGTTGTGCTGAAGATTAACTTCATTTTCTGCTACCACTACGACATCATCAGCGAATGCTCCTTCCAATATTTTTACCACTTATATGTTTTTGTAACCTATATTTGCTTTTTTGATTTCTGGTTTCATGCTCTTCATTATTTCATACATGTATATGATATGACTGAGCCCGCCTCCTTGTCATAGTCCAGTGGTTGTTTTAAATATTCTTGATATTTGTCCCTTGTGAATTATTGCATGGGTGTTGTTGTTATTTATGTTTTGTATTAATTCGACTGTCTTTCTTTCTACACCTCTCTCTTCCAGGATTTTCCATCAGAGATATCTTTTGAAATTACCAAAAATTAAGACATGTTACAGGGTATAAATATATAATTTTTTTATTCTTGAATAGGGGCAAGTGGAGAATATTTTTCTCTTCATAATTTTAAAGAAAACATATCAAATAAACAAACAAATAATATTCAACTAGAAATTACTAGAAAATTTAGACAAAAAAGCATCAAAATCTTTTTTGTTTTTTATTAATTAATAAATTTATATAAAATTGCACTATAATTATGTTAAAAGGTTTATTTAAATTAGTAAAATATAAATAATTTATTAATAGTTATAATTATAAACAAATCAAAACATTTATATTATAGGCATGCATATACGCAGCTACGGAGCTTAATATACAAGCTTTATTAATACCATTTGATTGTGCTTATATACCTACTATAAGAGATCTTTATTAACATTTTCATATACAACCAACACTATCCTTTGTGATGTATTATTAAATCCAGCTGGCTGTATACCGTACATCTCATCATCGAACTATTTTCCATCATCAAACACATCCCACTCGCTCTCAAACCAAATACAACTTTAATTATTCCCGATACTGCCGCGTCGGACTGTCGACGGCGCGCAATTCTGTATTGACGATATTTACAGTAATACGAGATTGCGAACTAATTTAATATGCATGAAATTAAAAGCGGGAGCCCGCCCGTCCGTATAATAGGGCCGTATGCACGAGTTCTGGGGGGGTGCACGAAAATAACCCCTGCAATTCCTCGCGTAATACATACAAATTTTAATCAGCGATGGAAATGAAATCGGGGGGCGCGCTCTCGTTGCGAATGCATGCCGGGTCTAATTTGAGATGCGGTTTGCGCCCTTTTCGCACGGCGCGCTGCCGGCTCGCGGCATAATTCCGGATTAATTAAAAATGCCAAAGGTTTGCATTACACACTACTACAAATATTACGACGATGGGATGTAAATTATAACGGCTTGATTGCAATAAGTTAGAGATGAAATATGTGGATGTTAATAAAGGTTTTGTTGGTTTGGTAGTGTAATGTTAATTACAGGATATAAAACCCCACGGTATTTAGTCTCCAATACCGTATGGTTTTGTATCATTACACGTGTTTTCATTCGTTTTTCTAACTCCATGATTATATTATATCTCTATTTATGCCATTGTCTAAAACGACCTTAACAGAGGCGTATGTATTCATATTATTATTAACATGCAGATCACATTGAAGAATGTAGAGAGATTCTTGAATGCGATATCTTATAGTAGGTATATAAGCACAATCAAAAGGTAATAATAAAGCCTGTATATGAAGCTCCGTAGCTGCATATATGCATGCCTATAATATAAATGTATTGATTTGTTTATAATTATAATAATTAATAAATTATTTATATTTTACTAATTCAAATAAACCTTTTAACATAATTATAGTGCAATTTTTTATAAATTTATTAATTAATATAAAACAAAAAAGATTTTAATGCTTTTTTGTCTATATTTTCTAGTAATTTCTAGTTTAATATTATTTGAAATATTGAATTGGATGGTAGATCGAATGGAAAAATATAACGCATTCTATTTGTCAAGCTCAAATTGTATGGGAGGAGGATATATGTATTCATTTCTTGTAAAACTTTTGAGCTAAGAAATTGTCTTGTCTAAAACGACCTTAAGACATTCACACAATAGCAGTAGTAGCCATCTCTTGTATAATGATTTTAAGTGGCTCACAAGAAGTCAAACTGCTACAGGCTACTTATGCACTAGTTTTGGATTCACTACCATGTAATATAACAGCCCTGAACGGCAAAGCATTCAAAATGGCTATCATGGAATTTCTAGCCGACCAAGCATACTACTCTACCGATGAATTGCTGTTTTTTATTTATTTTAAACATAAATTTTAATTGCTTCAAATGTTTTGAAGATGCAATTGTTTATAAACGTTACCACGTTACGGTTAAAAATAAATTATTACAATATTTAAATAGTCATTAAACAGGGCAATTTTGTTTCTACTAAATCCTATAAAAACAACTCTATTCTAGAAACATATATTTATCTGTGAAGGATTTCTAGGTCTTTCCCCATTCTTGGGGACCTCGGCATTCGAGGTTTTGTCCGTCCGTGAGATCTTCAGGATTCTCCGATACGTCCACATCTCACCGTTTCAAAAAAGATTTGCAAAAGAATTATCTTATTTGGGGCGAAATTTTAGCAGACATCACACCGCATTCGTAGTTATAGTTTGAAATGCATTTATATGTATTATAAACACATTCCTCTAGCATTAGTCAATTAAACAAATGCATTGTTCATAATTCTGTACCAAGAAATAATCCCTACTATTTGCAAACACTGTGTAAACTCAGAAAATCCCGCTAAAACCATTTACTTCATCTCACACATCCTTCACAGCAAACAACAAAGCAACTCGTATCTAATTCAGTAACCTCCCCCCCGTCGTACTCTGCGCGCATAATTTTTCCCATAATGAAATCCTCGCTCGCGCCTTTCATGAAGTCAGCCCCCCAGGAAATACTCTATTTTCCCTGCGTACACGGAAACGTTTTTAGTCTCTTTGCCGTGTCGCGCTCCCCCCTAAAACCCTTTATGCAAAATTAATCTACCCTGTGCGTGTGTTCGCGTGCTACTACAACGTACGCCGCCGCACACGATGTACCGTCGTCGCATTATTATGCAGACATCAGAAACGGACCATTGTGTCTCTGGGGCGGCGTTCGAACAATTCCAATACGGCCCCCGCATTGTGCGAGCGGCGGCATCAAAATGTGCCGCGGCGTTATGCGACATATGCGAGCGGGCCTGATGTTATTTATGGGGGAGAGAGACGGTGGCGACGCGAATGGTCTCAAGAGTGAGTCGTCAAGGGCACGGAAAGAAAACAAGTAGAGATGATAAGATAATATCTGCGAGACAAATTGATGGTTTTGTAAGAAATCAAATGTTTTCCTTACTATATCTTTAGAAAAGATTTATTTTGACCGTGTTAGCGGATAAACAAAAATGTTTTACAACTCACATATATGAAAGATTCAATTATTTCGGATTTTACCCTGCAGAAAATTTATATTTTCAACGGAAAATCAGATTAATACTTATGATAATAATAGTGATGATAAGATTATATAATTTAAAAAAATAATGGTTTTGTAAGAAATCAAATTTGTTTCTTATTAAATCTTTAGAAAAAGAAAATTTGACCGTTAGATGATATGTAAATATGTTTTTCTACTAATACATACGAAATTGCAATTATTTCAGTCTTAATCTTGCATAAATAAATAATATTTTCATTACATATATGAAAGATTTAATTATCTCGGATTTTACCCTGCAGAAAATTTATATTTTCAACGGAAAATCAGATTAATACTTATGATAATAATAGTGATGATAAGATTATATAATTTAAAAAAATAATGGTTTTGTAAGAAATCAAATTTGTTTCTTATTAAATCTTTAGAAAAAGAAAATTTGACTGTTAGATGATATGTAAATATGTTTTTCTACTAATACATATGAAAGTTGCAATTATTTCAGTCTTAACCTTGCATAAATAAATAATTTTCATTACATATATGAAAGATTTAATTATCTCGGATTTTATCCTGCAGAAAATTTATATTTTCAACGGAAAATCAGATTAATACTTATCATAATAATAGTGATGATAACATTATATAATTTAAAAAAATAATGGTTTTGTAAGAAATCAAATTTGTTTCTTATTAAATCTTTAGAAAAAGAAAATTTGAACGTTAGATGATATGTAAATATGTTTTTCTACTAATACATACGAAAGTTGCAATTATTTCAGTCTTAACCTTGCATAAATAAATAATTTTCATTACATATATGAAAGATTTAATTATCTCGGATTTTACCCTGCAGAAAATTTATATTTTCAATGGAAAATCAGATTAATACATATGATAATAATAGTGATGATAAGATTATATAATAAAAAAAATAATAGGGTTGTAAGAAATCAAATTTGTTTCTTATTAAATCTTTAGAAAAAGAAAATTTGACTGTTAGATGATATGTAAATATGTTTTTCTACTAATACATATGAAAGTTGCAATTATTTCAGTCTTAACCTTGCATAAATAAATAATTTTCATTACATATATGAAAGATTTAATTATCTCGGATTTTATCCTGCAGAAAATTTATATTTTCAACGGAAAATCAGATTAATACTTATCATAATAATAGTGATGATAACATTATATAATTTAAAAAAATAATGGTTTTGTAAGAAATCAAATTTGTTTCTTACTAAATCTTTAGAAAAAGAAAATTTGACCGTTGGATGATATGTAAATATGTTTTTCTACTAATACATACGAAAGTTGCAATTATTTCAGTCTTAACCTATTATAGTATTTAAATGATAATTAAAACAGTGCAAAAATTTAATTTAATTTATTTATTTAATCCATAAACCTTCTACCGTGAGGTGTAGGCGTAAACAGTGCAAAAATATTTCTACTAAATCCTGAAAACAAGTCTATTCTAGAAACATACAGATTCCCACTTCTAATCTTATTTTCTTGTTTTGCTTTCAGGTAAGTTTATCAATCAACATCCTCGACCGATTCAATAGCCGTGAGGGAAGTGGAAGCCTTCAAGTGGTGAGTTATCAACGGTCGAGTGGCTTCTGTAAAGAACCGTTCACAATTCCGCCCTCGCCAGCCGCTTATGCTATTAGCGTGCAATTATCAAACTTACATCCTCGAACCCAAGGAGGGTGCTTCAATATTGTTCCGGTTACGGCGTAATGGCGTTGTAAACGGCCCTGTAGCATAATGCGCTTTGTGTAATTGCCAATTGGTGAAAATAACAGTTTGCATTTTTGGTTGTGTTTGCACATGCAAATAGGCATTTGCTGCGCTACGGCACAAGATTATAATCTACATTGTGTGGAATTGGATATTTGCATAAATGTATTATGGGGTGTTTGCTGTAACGATATATTCAGGAAGATTATTAGTTTTTGTTATATTTTTATATCGTTTGGGGATGAATTATGGTGTAGGACAGATTTCAATTTCTGATTCTAGTATATTTTTTTAATATAAAATTTATTTAACAAAAAAAAACAACAACAAAAAACATGTCCATTATTCAATATGATTCAATCTAAATTATTGTATATCTGTTTTAATGTTGTTATTTAAATAGAAACTGTTGGTAAATATTTTGCAGTTTTTAAAGTGAAATATGATGAGAGAATTCAAATTTATAAAATCGTTTAATATTTTGGATCTAATTTTTTAATTATATAACAATAAAAGTAACTTTTAGTATTCGATTAATAACAAATCCTGTATTTAGCATATGCATCACAAATGGTCACTATAAGGCACTTTACACGCTCAATAATACTGTCAATCTTATTACTGTCAGTATTTGCTTGAATCCTCCTTCAATATTTATCAAGTAATCAATTATCCAGATAAATATAAGTATTCTTTACATTCCATCATTACTATCAATCTTAGTTCTGTCAGTATTTGCTTGAATCCTTCTTCAATATTTATCAAGTAATCCAGATAAATATTAGTATTCTCTTCATTACATCATTACTGCACCTTACACGTTTAGTAATACTATCAATATCTTAGAATAATGAACATTTTAAACATCTTATCATACAGCAAAACTGGCACTATTCTAAAATATTGACAGTATTATTGACCGTTTAAGATGCTTTTATGGCCCAATACAAATTATTGCATATTTGTTTTATGTTGTTACTTAAAAAGAAATGTATATGTGAAATTTAAGTGTGAATCCACCCCTTAGCAATCTACATATCTAGATTTCGATCTTATTAGATCGCATTAGTGTAGCTAGTGAGGGTGAATTCACACAATATCTCGAGTGATTATATACAAAAATGATACAACTAACCCCCTAGGAGGAAAGTTAAACGCCATTTAGCGGCACCACATCAATTAGCAATACACACCCATATGGTAATAACCGTCAACATGCTCATGCCATCAGGATCACCGGGTAGTGCCCTCTATGGAATAATATTCCAACAGAGATTGCTAAGAGGTAGGTTCACATTTATATATATATATATATATATATATATATATATATATATATATATATATATATATCTATATATATATATATATATATATATATATATATATATATATATATATTTTATACGATTGCCTTTGTGCTGATATCTCAAGCACTCTGTTGGAATATTATTCCATAGAGGGCACTACCCGGTGATCCAGATGGCATGAGCATGTTGACGGTTATTACCATATGGGTGTGCATTGCTAATTGATGTGGTGCCGCCAGATGGTGTTTAACTTTCCTCCTAGGGGGTTAGTTGTATCATTTTTTTAAATAGAAACTCTTGGTATATTTTCTCAGCCTGATGGCGTTTCCGTTGGCAAAGATAGCAACTCAAAGAGGAAACTGAAGAATTGTGAAAGGCGAAATCTAGCCAACAACGGGGTTTGAACTTTCGTTCCCAATACCAGCCAATACTAAGCACGAGACAGGCGTCGCTTATAATCACTAGACTACTGAATTGAGTTGTTGGGAAATACATTTCTTTATTTATTTGCTAATGATATATTTTGCAAGAAATGAATGTCAAACTGATTTGATTATAACGAATGTGTCGGGAAAATAACCCTCTAATCTAATTCAACATTGTCAGCAAGCGATTAATCCCCCAGCACAACAATCACTTCACAAACGCTATCGATCCATCTCCGTTTGCAATAGTTCGCTTTATAATCTGCGGCACGACTTTACACGCTGTAACAAAGTTGCTAACAGCAACGAAGTTTGATATAACATGACGCCCCGCTTTGAGCGGCCGCACCGCCGGCCGCGCTCTGCATATAATTCAACCACCAATGCAAATACTCGCAAAATCTTGTTAGAAAATAATTTTAGCCACGCGCGTTTATAGATTTCAATTCAATGCGCTACGAATTAGTTTTGTGTGAATAATATGAACGGTTTGTAGACAGTTGCGTGGTGTGGGGAGGGGTAAAGGCGTCGCTACTGGATTCTATGCTAATGAATTTATGAGTCTGGATCGTGAAGACGTTCAACAGGCATCCTGTAAAAGTGTCGGCGCTGCATTTGTGCCCTATATTTGGAATAATAAAGAACGTGCTTTGTAGGAAATCGTCGGACGATTCTAATGAGATGTCCTGAAAAGGAACCGGGGCGTGACAGAGGGTTTTGTAAAAAGTGTCCCAAAATATATAGGGGATGCTTTATAGTAACTAGGGGTTTAAAATATAAATTTTCCTTGTTTAACACTTTTGAAAGTAAATTCTAAAAATTACTAACTAATTAATATTCATTGAACCGACGCGTGACAGAGGGTTTTGTAAAAAGTACATTATATGAGACCTCGGGCACATAAAGGTATCCGGATCAGATGGATGTAAGGTAACTAGGGGTTTAAAATATAAATTTTGTTGTTAACACTTTTGAAAGTGAATTCTAAAAACTAAAAACTAATTAATATTGATTGAACCGAAGCGTGATAGAGGGTTTTGTAAAAAGTGTCCCAAAATATATAGCGGATGCTTTATAGTAACTAGGGGTTTAACATATTTTTTTTTGTTAACACTTTTGAAACTAAATTATAAAAACTAATTAATATTGATTGAAACGAGGCGTGCTAAAAGGTTTTGTAGAAAGTGTCTCAAAATTTATAGCGAATTCTTTATAATAACTAGGGGTTTAAAATATAAATTTTCCTCGTTTAACACTTTTGAAAGTAAATTCTAAAAATTACTAACTAATTAATATTCATTGAACCGAGGCGTGACAGAGGGTTTTGCAAAAAGTGTCCCAAAATGTATAGCAGATTCTTTATAATAACTAGGGGTTTAAAATATAAATTTTCCTTGTTAACACTTTTGAAACTGAATTCTAAAAACTAGTAACTAATTAATATTGATCTGTATTAAATGCGGTAAAATTAAACAGGTTGCAGACAACCTACACAAGATCATGAGGGTTTTGCAAAAAGTGTCCCAAAATTGATAGCAGATTCTTTATAATAACTAGGGGCTTAAAATATAAATTTTCCTTGTTAACACTTTTGAAAGTGAATTTTAAAAACTACTAACTAATGAATATTGATTGAACCGAGGCGTGACAGAGGGTTTTGCAAAAAGTGTCCCAAAATTGATAGCAGATTCTTTATAATAACTAGAGGTTTAAAACATAAATTTTCCTTGTTAACACTTTTGAAACTGAATTCTAAAAACTAGTAACTAATTAATATTGATCTGTATTAAATGCGGTAAAATTAAACAGGTTGTAGACAACCTACACAAGATCATATGTTTTTCTTATCTAAGATACAGAGGGAATAAACAATTACCTCAAAAGAAATAAATAAAAACATGGTGGTCTGTCCCTTACCGGGCTATCCAGGAATGTATGTAGTTTGTCGATTCTTTTTACCAATATTTTTAATTGTTGACATTTTCTTGGTTTCTAGAAGTTTTTGCTTTGTATGTGTTTGCATTCACCATGTAAAGATTTCACCAGTTGATGTCCTGAGAGGACTTACATTCTTCTTGTTTTGCATTGTTTCCTCTGTTGTCGGATCTAGGTGTCCATGATCAGTATGTTTTTTCGTTAATATTGTACTTGTCATTGATTTTATTAGGAATTGCTGGTGGTTTTTCGTTGTCTACCCCATCCTCGTGCCGTTGATCTGTTTTTGTTTTTTCCGCCTTTAGAAACTTCTTGCTTCAAGGGTAAAGGATACCCTTTCTCTTGCTAGCTTCTCCACCCGTAGGTGGTGGCTAGTAAGAGAGGATCTGCTTATTCCGGCAGAAACTCGGTCGACAGAGCCTCGTTGGTTTTCTAGCAGGGTGCACCGCGAGCAGGTGAGGTTGTCATTTGGGTGGTCTTTTTCTTACCACCCCTTACACCCCGTGTCCATCTGGTCTAGGGGCTTTTTTTGTGCCCGAGGTCTCCACTCCACTAGTCGGCGGGTCCATCTGCCATCCTTCGTCCTGGCTATGTGCCCAATCCAGCTCCATTTCAGATGGCCAATACGGTATATCATATTCTTTACTTTTTTTGATATCTATTCGTTGGTTTTCAGAATTCTGTGCTTTTTAAGAAAACAAATGTCTTGCATCTCTAAATAAGGTATTTATTATTTTAAGAAAAGTTTATTAATGACCCATATATATATATATGTATATATATATATATATATATATATATATATATATATATATATATATATTAAATTCCCTAAAAGCTTTAACCCCTTTTTTGGTGGTGTACTCCAATAAATATAACTCGCCTCTGTTTTCCATATGCAGCACTTTCCAGTAGTTCCCTCCTTTTATTTGCCACACTTTCCATATTGTTCGGTTTTCATTAGCAAAACAAAAGGCAAACCGCACGCGTTGGGAGTTTACGCGTTCTGCGGACCGTAAACTGTAATGAAATAAATTTGGGGCCGGACGCGCTCGCAGAATTTCGCGGCAGCAAACGCGTTTATGGTTTTAATATTGTGCTCTCGAAACCCTGCCGGGGTCAATTGGGCAACCAAGTCAGGTTTCGCTCATCAAACAAAGCCGGATTCATTTTCTGTCTATCGGCGTTTGCAATTTGTTCAATATAGACATATCATCAGGGTAAATATAATATTTACGAGTGTGTACACGTTAATCATTGTTTTAATAGGAGCTTGTATTAACTCATTATCTAGATTTAATTGAAACTTGAACTGCTATTATGTATTTTGTGTGGCGGAGGTTTAGAATGTATTGAAAGCTGGTTGGGTGTATTTAACTTTCTGGAACGTTTTCATTGCGTTGTTTCCATGTATCACTTAGTTGTATAAATTGAGGCAACTATACTATAACCCATGATTATGATATTGTTAACGTCGTTTTAGACAAGACAATTTCTTAACTCAAACGTTAGTCAAGATACCAGACAATCTAAATTGTCTTGTATCATATAGCAAATTATTTGAAATATTGAATTGGATGGTAGACCGAATGGAAAAATATAACGAATTCAATTTGTCAAGCTCAAATTGTATGGGAGGAGGATATATGAATTCATTTCTTGAAAAACTTTTGAGCTAAGAAATTGTCTTGTCTAACACGACTTTTAGATGTTGCATAAATTGTTTTTCATTTTTTTTAAATTTCATATGGTACCTCTCGTTTGTGTGTTTGAAAATGGTGTACGATATAAACCATCACAAAACCAGAAAAAAGAGCAACTTCAACACTATCAAAACCAAAATTAATATTCTTTTTGTTAATTGTTGTGGTGTCGCCAAATGGCGTTAAACTTTCCTCCTAGGGAGAAAGTTATAGAAATTTATTTCTTGTCTTTATTTGAAATAAAAATATAACGCTTTCTATTTGTCAAGGACAAATTGTATGGGATTAGGATATATGAATTAATTTCTTGAACAACTTTTGAGCTAAGAAATTGTCTTGACTAAAACGACCTTTAGATTAGATTCATATCAAAACACTGTTGAACTAAATAATACATAATTTGTGTCCCCCTCTCAGTTATTCACGATAACACCCACCCGGGACCATAAATTCGCCGCACACAGCGTTATTTATTTCCGCCCTATAAATATCCTGTAAAATATATCCGCAGGATACAAAAAAAAAAACGGTTGTAATAAAATTGACCTGATATTCCCCATCCGGGCGGCGTGCGCCTTTGCCGCCCTCTTCATATTCCCTTTTTAGAGCCCATTCGTTTGAATCGATTCGCAATCTTGTTCGGGGCGCACGGCCCTGGATTGTTTCTGCCGGCGAGTGGATTTAAGACGCGTGGGGGTGGGGTGGGCTGGTTGCCCCCGGGACGTTTTACGGACGCGAAATCCATTTCCGCGTCTGGTTTAACTATTATTAAAGTCCGCGTGTCTGCGCGTGACGCGGCTTGAAATTTATACTCCAATTTAAATGCGGTATAACTCCCACCACCCCCCGCCGACTTTTATGATTGCACAATAACGTTTAATAGACCTCCGTTTTACGCGGGACGTGTAACTGGAATACGGTTTCCAGGACTATATAATCACTAATTGAGATATTAAACGGGCATAAACTCGAGTTGTTTTCAATAATTACCGTATGGGTACAGGAAATTAATTTAATGCATGATACATGAGTAATATTGGACATTATGAAGTTATAAACATGGCGATTACATTGATGCATTATGTCAATTATAGTCAATGCTATTTAATATCGCAAAACAATAAGTTAGTTATAAAATTATATTATAATAAGAGTTTGATGTATGCTGAACAAATAAATGAAAATAGTTTATCAATACAAAATTTTATTATTCAATTTTCGAATTACTGCCAGGAATGGGAAAACTCGAATACTATGAAATTTATAAATAAAATGTTTATGTTTACATTATTATTATTTTTTTTTGGATAAATTTTTGTTAGTCATATTTATACTTATATAAATAATAATACAATATAAAAACAAATCTAACTCCCATGCCTTAAAAAACACCGAATTACTGCCCGGAATGGGAAAACTCGAATACTATGGAATTTATTAATATAATGTTTATGTTTATAATACATTTTATTATTTTTTTACATTTTTTATTAGTCATATTTAGACTTATATAAATCATAATACAATATAAAAACAAATCTAGCTCCCATGCCTTAATAAACACCGAATTACTGCCCCGAATGGGAAAACTTGAATACTATGGAATTTATTAATAAAATGTTTATGTTTATATTAGATTTTATTATTCTTTTACATTTTTTATTAGTCATATTTAGACTTATGTAAATAATAATACAATATTAAAACAAATCTAACTTCCATGCCTTAATAAACACCGAATTACTGCTGGGAATGGGAAAACTCGAATACTATGGAATTTATTAATAAAATGTTTATGTTTATATTAGATTTTATTATTTTTTTACATTTTTTATTAGTCATATTTATACTTATTTAAATTATAATACAATGTAAAAACAAATCTAACTCCCATGCCTTAAAAAACACCAAATTACTGCCCGGAATGGTAAAACTCGAAAACTATGAAATTTATTAATAAAATGTTTATGTTTATATTAGATTTTATTATTTTTTTACATTTTTTAGTAGTAATTTTTATACTTATATAAATAATAATACAATAGTAAAACAAATATAACTCCCATGCCCTAAAAAACACCGAATTACTGCCTGGAATGGGAAAACTCGAATACTATGGAATTTATTAATATAATTTTTATGTTTATATTAGATTTTATTATTTTTTTACATTTATTATTAGTCATATTTATACTTATATAAATCATAATACAATATAAAAACAAATCTAACTCCCATGCCTTAATAAACACCGAATTACTGCCCGGAATGGGAAAACTTGAATACTATGGAATTTATTAATAAAATGTTTATGTTTATATTAGATTTTATTATTTTTTTTACATTTTTTATTGGTAATTTTTATACTTATATAAATAATAATACAATAGTAAAACAAATCTAACTCCCATGCCTTAATAAACACCGAATTACTGCCCGGAATGGGAAAACTCGAATACTATGATATTTATTAATAAAATTTTTATGTTTATATTAGATTTTATTATTTTTTTACATTTTTTATTAGTCATATTTATACTTATATAAATCATAATACAATATAAAAACAAATCTAACTCCCATGCCTTAATAAACACCGAATTACTGCCCGGAATGGGAAAACTTGAATACTATGGAATTTATTAATAAAATGTTTATGTTTATATTAGATTTTATTATTTTTTTACATTTTTTATTAGTCATTTTTATATTTATATAAATAATAATACCATATTAAAACAAATCTAACTCCCATGCCCTAAAAAACACCGAATTACTGCCCGGAATGGGAAAACTCGAATACTATGAAATTTATTAATAAAATGTTTATATTAGATTTTATTATTCTTTTAAATTTTTTATTAGTCATTTTTATACTTATATAAATAATAATACAATATTAAAACAAATCTAACTCACATGCCTTAAAAAACACCGAATTACTGCCCTGAATGGGAAAACACGAATACTATGAAATTTATTAATAAAATGTTTATATTAGATTTTATTATTTTTTTACATTTTTTATTAGTCATTTTTATACTTATATAAATAATAATACAATATTAAAACAAATCTAACTCCCATGCCTTAATAAACACCGAATTACTGCCCGGAATGGGAAAACTCGAATACTATGAAATTTATTAATAAAATGTTGATGTTTATATTAGATTTTATTATTTTTTTACATTTTTTATTAGTCATTGTTATACTTATATAAATAATAATGCCATATTAAAACAAATCTAACTCCCATGCCCTAAAAAACACCGAATTACTGCCCGGAATGGGAAAAGTCGAATACTATGGAATTTAATAATAAAATGTTTATGTTTATATTAGATTTTATTATTTTTTTACATTTTTTATTAGTCATTTTTATATTTATATAAATAATAATACCATATTAAAACAAATCTAACTCCCATGCCCTAAAAAACACCGAATTACTGCCCGGAATGGGAAAACTCGAATACTATGAAATTTATTAATAAAATGTTTATATTAGATTTTATTATTCTTTTAAATTTTTTATTAGTCATTTTTATACTTATATAAATAATAATACAATATTAAAACAAATCTAACTCACATGCCTTAAAAAACACCGAATTACTGCCCTGAATGGGAAAACACGAATACTATGAAATTTATTAATAAAATGTTTATATTAGATTTTATTATTTTTTTACATTTTTTATTAGTCATTTTTATACTTATATAAATAATAATATAATATTAAAACAAATCTAACTCCCATGCCTTAATAAACACCGAATTACTGCCCGGAATGGGAAAACTCGAATACTATGAAATTTATTAATAAAATGTTTATGTTTATATTAGATTTTATTATTTTTTTACATTTTTTATTAGTCATTGTTATACTTATATAAATAATAATACCATATTAAAACAAATCTAACTCCCATGCCCTAAAAAACACCGAATTACTGCCCGGAATGGGAAAACTCGAATACTATGGAATTTATTAATAAAATGTTTATGTTTATATTAGATTTTATTATTTTTTTACATTTTTATTAGTCATATTTAGACTTAATATAAATAATAATATAATATTAAAACAAATCTAACTCCCATGCCTTAATAAACATCAAATTACTGCCCGGAATGGGAAAACTTGAATACTATGAAATTTATTAATAAAATGTTTATGTTTATATTAGATTTAATTATTTTTTTTACATTTTTTATTAGTCATATTTAGACATATGTAAATAATAATACAATATTAAAACATATCTAACTTCCATGCCTTAATTAACACCGAATTACTGCCGGGAATGGGAAAACTCGAATACTATGAAATTTATTAATAACATATTTATGTTTATATTAGTTTTTCTTTTATTTTTACATTTTTTATTAATCATGTTTATACTTATATAAATAATAATACAATATAAAAACAAATCTAACTACCATGCCTTAATAAACAATGAAATCTAAGTTACAGAGGGTTTATAAAAAAATATTATTGGATATTGGATATATATGATATTGGATATCATTATTAGAACTGTAATCAATCACTCTACCCACTACCTGTTGTTGCACATCAAATCCTAATTAATTCGGCATCCCGTCTAGCTATAATGACGTCCCCTTATGCCGCCCGCGAAATATGCTAATTGCAGCGCACCACCTTAAGCGTTATTCCATAATGAACAGCCACCGCAGCGTGCAGCCAATTTAACTCAAGATACATGCCGGGCAGATGGAAATTTCCGATAACTTCCAGGGGCAAACGGGCGCCAGGATAATAAGCATGCGAGCTAATAAAGTCTGTTTTGCTCGGGCGCGGGCTTCTTATTTGCTGCGATTCCTGCAGGGAAATGTGTACATACTTAATTTGCTTACATGTACATGCATCCGTGATCAAAGCGGGATGATTATGTTCGTGTCTCCTATTTACTCGATTTTATTTATGGAAACAAAACTATTACTATTAAAATGTAAAATGGCTTACATTCACAGTACTGTAAAGATTTAATTTTTTACTCGATTAATTCGTTATTATTATCATGTAGTTTAGTAATATATTTTTATTTTATTAATTAACAATTTCAAGCTAGTACTACTGGTATGATGTGAAGCATTAGGGTGTGTATTGTCCCTAAAATACATATTTGTCGTGTGACTGTATCACTTGGGTGCGAAAAGTACCCGGCGCATGCACCAAAAAAGTCGCTGGTACGGGTATATAGATATAAATAGTAGGGATACAGAAGTGCTGTAATTGATCTGCAGTATTTTATAATATTAACCTGAATGAATTCATAAATAATCATATTAAATAATAATAATATTTGAAATTGTCTGTATCAATTGTAATCAATTAATTTCAGGCTGGATTTTTTGTGGGGCGCGAAATGTACGATTTTCGCTTATGCTTAGGCCTTAAATTTTGTCATTAAATAAAAAATTAATATTAATTATTTTCGATTCCTAAATATATTTTAGTCGTCTTAACCGCCCCCATAAAGAATTTCAAGGATAAACCTTTTAGATCGTCCAAAATAGCACTTTCATGAAAATAAGTTTTGAAAACAACTTTAAGTGCCTGTAATTCAAAAATTGTTCATGATATCGAGTTGCAGTTTAGAAATTTCCATATAACTGGTGGATTTCCATATGAACTACATAAATTATCTATTAATTTCCTGCTGGATTTTTAGTTTAGGCTAGATTTTTTATTGGGGCGCAAAATGTACGATTTTCGCTCAGACTTAGAGCATTTTTCATTTAAAACAAAAACGATTTTGTACGAACTTCGCCTATAGTTTAGTTTTCTGACCACTTGCACGCCACTCCTGATAATGGGTTTCTTTCTCTGAATATAGTGCTAAAATTTCGATTTTAATTATTTTAGTTTCCTAAATATATTTTGACCGTCTTAAGCAGCCCTATAAATTTTTTTTAAACTTATTTTGAGGATTATTTGTAATATCATATCTGTTTATAGTGTCTCTTAGATAAGTAATGTAGAATGATATCTACCCTGTATATCATCCAGAATTGAGCGATATTGCTCACCATAAATTTAGTTTCTCGCTATATACTTCCAAAACTATTCCTAATCATAACATTATCAGCACCAACCGCAGATCAAACAATAGCGCAACAAACCCTGACAATAAAGCCGCGCCTAGCTGTTTCCCGATGCCGACATTCTTGGCGCAAGTTAATCATTTATTAATTCGACCGGTGGCGGTGGCGGCGGCGGCGGCGGCTGTAGGCCATGTCGGGGCGGCACGATCTATCTTCATGAGTCCCGGACGGGTCGGCCGACTTTTGAACTTGGGAGAAATATTTAATTGACGGAACAGACCCGGCTATAATTTCGTTACACGCCTCGTTTAACTAACTTCAAACTCACTGGAGAAAAAAATAAATAACGCGCGGAGTTATTGGACCTGAAATATATACAGCGCCGGGGCGGTCAATTTAGCTTGAAGCGAATTATTAGTAGGGTTGAATTGTATAAAGGAATGTTTGTTGGGCGTTACTAAAACCAATACCCATTTCAGGGAGGGAAATGAATAAATCTACTTTATTTACTATTTTATAACATTTATTTTATTGGCATCGTATTAAGTGGTGTAAAATAGAGTAGTTTTCCTTATTTTATTCCGTGAACATTAACTGCCATGTAAAGTTAATACGACTTTTATTTCCCATTATATAGTATATTGCTTACAAAATTACATTACATACAATGTACATTATATTAGAAAATACTTTACAACTATACTAAACTATGTATAAGAAAACAATACATTGGTTAGATAGTTGCATTACATACAATATACATTATATTAGAAAATACTATACTACTATACTATACTATGTATAAGGAAACGATTCGATTTTTGTATATACTCGAGATATTGTGTGAATTCATCCTCACTAGCTGACCTACACTGATGAGATCTAATAAGATCGAAATCTAGATATGTAGATTGCTAAGAGGTGGGTTCACACTTATATACGATTCGTAGCTTGTTATATGGAGCACCTAATAACTCTTCTTCCACTGAACCTTAAATGTAATAGTAATATTTAAATACAACTATTATGTGTAAGATGTTAAGTCTTAAGACTATTTTAATGCACTTACAAGAAATAATCTCATACAAATTGCACAAATCTAAGTGAAATAATGAAAAATATAATTTTATAATTATGATTGTGTAAGATAAAATAAGGAACAGGTGAAAAAATACATCCAACACTGTTAAATAAAGGAGGTGAGCGTACAGTGCAGAAAACAGGTCATGAAATAATAGAGGAAGAATATTTTGAAAACGATATAAATATCAAAGAAATGCAACAAATAATAAAAAATAAAAAATAACGGAAGATCGCTAAGACAAGATAAAATAACAGCTTAAAATTAGAATAGAATCGGTTAGTGTAAAACCCATATAACTCTAAAATCGTGTAAAATCCATATAACTCGTAGTATACAAAATATGTTTGATGATGTTGTTAAATTCTGAACAATATATTGAAAGTTTCAAATAGAAAAATCGTAGTTTAAATAAAATCTGTTTTGTGGTTAAAGTATACATGTCACAACAATTAGATGTATAACAAAATTATACAGGACGTCGTCCTCTACAACTCTCTTATACATCTAATTCTTGTGACATGTATACTTTAACCACAAAACAGATTTGATTTAAACTACGATTTTTCTTATGTTGGGACATGTATACTTTTCCCACATAACAGTTTCTCTATGAGGCATACCCAGTGATTTAATATGGCTTTTTGTAAGTCCTAGATTAAATTTTATAAAAAAAAATATTATGTAATATCTAATATCTATAAAGAAAATTCTATTTAATACTTTAAACTAATTCCATGCACGAACTTGCTGAACTCTAAAGTTTTAAATTAGTCTGGAAATCGAGCTTAGATATTGAACCGCACCGAGAGCGAAAATAATAATACGCTCCGATCCCATCGTCTGAAACTTCATATAGATTAATTCGGGATTAAATCAATTCCGCATTGAGGCAATCACCGGCGGCATCTTGGCGTTGACTATAATATGTGGATTTAATTGCGTATTAATTATCGGGGTTGCCCGGGGCCTGCGAGCAATGACTGCGGAAGATCCGCTGGGTTAATCTTTGTGCTCCAGGTAATTGAATCAATTACGTTAATGGCGGATCGATCCGAATTGACGCTCCGAAAATTACAGAGATTATTAGCATCCGCACATCAAAGCCGCACAATGCGGAATGGGGGCTTGAATCAGGTGTTTTTCAATCACACGAGATTTATTGCAAATAACAAAGGGATAATTAAAGCTATTACGTTCTAAATGGAGACTGGATTTAAATCACTACACATATTGCTGGGTATACACACTGAGATAAGTATTAATTGTATTCAAGTAATTTTATTTTACAGAGGTCAATAGTAGGAATTAATAAACTTGTAGGTGATGTGTGTCTGTTCTAATTTTTACTCTTTCTATCTATCTATATATATATATATATATATATATATATATATATTTCTATTTAGTGAATACAACTTTGTGAGATAGGAATTATGAATAGTTTCGAAAACACACCGCTTCTGTTTTCGATACTATTCATGATAATTCCTGTCTCACAAAGTTGTATTCACGAAATAGAAATATATATATATATATATATATATATATATATATATATATATATATATATATATATATATATATATATATATATATATATAGATAGAAAGAGTAGAAATTAGGATACAAAATTTATACAAAGGAGTGTGTAATATTTTTTTGAGAAAAACTCTCGTTCGCTCCCTGCTGGGGTGGAACTTAAGCTCCCCAAGAGTACGAGACGGACGACGCCTCCAACCCATCGGTCACTGAGCTGAGTCCTAGGTTAAATTTTCTTCAAATAATATAAAATATAAAAATATAAATTAATATCAGTTGTTCTCCAGTTTATTATGATAGCATCTGCTAAATTTTCAGTACGAAGGAAACTTATGTTTTAGTATGAAACTTCGGGTTAGCATAAATGCATTATATGTAAAAATCTGGAATAACTCTGATTATAAGTATGATTACAAAAATACTGTATAAACATGCTATTTCCCCCCTTTGTTGGGCACGTTTACGATATTTATTCGTAGGGTGCCTGTGCTAATAGAATCACAAAATAAAAATTCCATTTGCGAGCGGAAGAAACGGCTCGGGCGCGGCATGAATAAAAAACGCATATTTTTATGCCCCGCGCGCGCTAAACCGCGGGGCATTCTCCGCTGCCACCCCCCTAGCAAACAGACCACCCACGGTATGAATAAGCGTTACATATGTAAACACGGGGCCGGTCGTAAATAAAAATCCGCCGACGCGCGGGCAAAAACTAACCAACGCCGCCGGATGCGATATTAAATTTATCGGTGCACAAAAACCGTATAAAAAGGGATATAAATTAATGTGCAGAGTGGTGCGGGCTGAGGGGTTTGTTTTTACGCGCGCGCGCGCGCGACTGCAACCCAGTTTATGCGCGCGAGATGGAATAAATTTAAATTTAGTGCGCGCGTTATGAATTTAGATGGGTTCGTCACAAAGTCGGGTGTGTGTGCGGAATGGTCGAAAGATATACATTGTAGATATAAAAGTGTGGGATATATTCAAATTCATTCGCAAAACTGCAATCGCAATAGTGACCAGAATGTTCCATTTATATTTTTCATATAGGGCTTATTGTCAAATGGTGCTGGAATTGACTATAAGGGCGTCTTTAACCCTTTGGCTACACATACGAGGATTTATGTATTGAGAATGAATACCAAAAACAATGTTTGGAGTGTAGAAACTTCTTTAATAGTTTTTAAAATCCTCTCATTTAAAATCTACACATTTTTACATTTGATTAAACCAATTGGAATAGAAAAACTGCTATGCCAATTAGTTTAATCAAATGCAAAAATGTGTAGATCTTAAAGGAGAGTATTTAAAAAAACAATAAAGAAGCTTCAGCATACTCTTTTTTTGACGCAATATCTTAAGGTCGTTTTAGACAAAACAGTTTCTTCACTCAAAAGACAAGATAATTTATATTGTCTCGCATCTTGAGAGACAATATAAATTGTCTTGTATCATAAAGGCACCTTACACGATCAATAATACTGTCAATATTTTACAATAATGACAGTATTACTGTACAATAATATGTTTAAAATGTTCATTATTCTAAAATAATGACAGTATTATTTATCGTGTAAGGTATAATAACGATGAAATGAAGAGATTACTGATGTATATCCGGATAATTGATTTCTTGATAAATATAAAAGGAGGCTTGAAGCAAATACTGACAGTACTAGGATTGACCTTAAAGGCACCTTACACGATCAATATTACTGTCAATATTTTAGAATAATGACAGTATTACTGTACGATAATGTTTTTAAAATGTTCATTAATCTAATATATTGACAGTAATACTGATCATGTAAGGTATAGTAATGATGAAACGAAGAGAATATTGGTGTTTCTCGAGATAATTGATTACTTGATAAATATTGAATGGAATTCAAGCAAATACTGACAGTACTAGGATTGACAGTAATATTGACCGTGTAAGGTACCTTTTATACAGCAAATTATTTGAAGTATTAAATTGGATGGTAGATCGAATAGAAAAATATAACGCGTTCTATTTGTTAAGAACAAATTGTATGGGAGGAGGATAAATGAATTCATTTCTTGAACAACTTTTGAGCTAAGAAATTGTATTGTCCGACCTTTAGGTATGCTTGTCATACTAATGCACAGGGATGCCTGAATCTCACGATAGTTCACATTATGATTTTACATTTTCAGTTCATACACAACATCAATGTTTATTAGCGCAACGACCCATCATTCATTCTTTTCAAAAATAAACATTACTATTCATAGCTTTTAATTCGATTTTGTGTCTGTAGTCGTGACTGGCCGACCGCCTCTGGTGGGGACGGCCGAATTCATTTCGCAGCGCTCATTGAAATGCGGCGGTCGCGTCGTTACGTTTGCCCGGAATGAGATTTATGTCGCAGCATAAAGGCGGATCGAATGAATAATCACGATTAGGAGAGCCGCGCGAAGCGCCAGGACGAGAAATTTTGAAGGATTGAGTTCATAAATTAGATTGCGAATGCAGGGCACCGTTTTATTTATTGCACTCGGGCGTTCAGGAGGAAGAAAAACGACTGCGGCTTGAGTTACGTGATTACACAACTTCGGATTTACACAAATCTCGGCTTAACTAAAGACTGAAAGAAACTGCTAAATTAAGTTTCGTATACATTATTCATTCAATTGCACCGGTGCAACCAAACTATAGCCAAGTACTTTCAAATCACCTCACCTTATTTACCTGAAGCACTAGGGTAGTTTTTGTCGAAAAAACAAAAATGTATATAATAGCCTTACACCAATAATACGGTAGATAGGCATTCGATTAAATTAATGCCTGACTTATAGAAGCCACAGTTCATTAATATTTTAACTAAAATATTTTTAAAATCTCACGAGAATTTTAAAATATTACTCAAACTACATTTGCTTCAATATTATTAGACTACGAATGCACTGGCGTTTGTTGCCTGAGAAAATCTCAAATATTCTCTAAACTAATATTGATCAAAAACTGCAATAAACTTCACGCCACAAAAATGTAAAATGAGAAAAAATTGTTAATTTTATAATATCACTCAAACTGTATTTGCATCGATAAAATTAGACGAATACGCTGGTGTTTGTTGCCTGAGACAACCTCACATAATATTTAAACTAATATTTATCAAAAAACTGCAATAAACTTCACACCACAAAAATGAAAAATGAGCAAAAATTGTTAATTTAAAAATATTATCACTCAAAATTGCAAATGCATTTGCATCGATAATATTAGACTACGAATGCGTTGGCGTTTGTTGCCTATGAAAACCTCAAATATTCTTCAAACTAATATTTTTCAAAAAACTGCAATAAACTTCGCACTACAAAAATGTAAAATGAGAAAAAGTTGTTGATTTGAAAATATTATCACTTAAAATTGCAAATGAATTTGCATCGATAATATTAGACTGTGAATGCGCTGGCGTTTGTTGCCTAAGAAAACCTCAAATATTCTTCAAACTAATATTTTTCAAAAAACTGCAATAAACGTCGCACTACAAAAATGTAAAATGAGAAAAAGTTGTTGATTTGAAAATATTATCACTCAAAATTGCAAATGTATTTGCATCGATAATATTAGACTACGAATGCGTTGGCGTTTGTTGCCTAAGAAAATCTCAAATATTCTTTAAACTAATATTTTTCAAAAAACTGCAATAAACTTCACACTACAAAAATGTAAAATGTGAAAAAGTTGTTGGTTTGAAAATATTATCACTCAAAATTGCAAATGTATTTGCATCGATAATATTAGACTACGAATGCGTTGGCGTTTGTTGCCTGAGAAAACCTCAAATATTCTTCAAACTAATATTTTTTAAAAAAACTGCAATAAACTTCACACTACAAAAATGCAAAATGAGAAAAAGTTGTTGATTTGAAAATATTATCACTCAAAATTGCAAATGAATTTGCATCGATAATATTAGATTACGAATGCGCTGGCGTTTGTTGCCTAAGAAAACCTCAAATATTCTTCAAACTAATATTTTTCAAAAAACTGCAATGAACTTCACACTACCAAAATGTAAAATGAGAAAAAGTTGTTGATTTGAAAATATTATCACTCAAAATTGCAAATGCATTTGCATCGATAATATTAGACTACGAATGCGCTGGCGTTTGTTGCCTAAGAAAACCTCAAATATTCTTCAAACTAATATTTTTCAAAAAACTGCAATAAACTTCACACCACAAAAATGTAAAATGAGAAAAAGTTGTTGATTTGAAAATATTATCACTCAAAATTGCAAATGCATTTGCATCGATAATATTAGACTACGAATGCGCTGGCGTTTGTTGCCTAAGAAAACCTCAAATATTCTTCAAACTAATATTTTTCAAAAAACTGCAATAAACTTCACACCACAAAAATGTAAAATGAGAAAAAGTTGTTGATTTGAAAATATTATCACTCAAAATTGCAAATGCATTTGCATCGATAATATTAGACTACGAATGCGCTGGCGTTTGTTGCCTAAGAAAACCTCAAATATTCTTCAAACTAATATTTTTCAAAAAACTGCAATAAACTTCACACCACAAAAATGTAAAATGAGAAAAAGTTGTTGATTTGAAAATATTATCACTCAAAATTGCAAATGCATTTGCATCGATAATATTAGACTACGAATGCGCTGGCGTTTGTTGCCTAAGAAAACCTCAAATATTCTTCAAACTAATATTTTTCAAAAAACTGCAATAAACTTCACACCACAAAAATGTAAAATGAGAAAAAGTTGTTGATTTAAAAATATTATCACTCAAAATTGCAAATGCATTTGCATCGATAATATTAGACTATGAATGCGCTGGCGTTTGTTGCCTGAGAAAACCTTGAATATTCTTTAAACTAATATTTATCAACAAAAAAAAACTGCAATAAACTTCACGCCACAAAAATGTAACCTCCGTACAAATTGCCGGGGGTATCCCGCATAAAAATTCCAAATGTATACGTAGCAGCATTTCTCAAACGATACGCAATCTTAAAAGTTGAGTTTACGACACGGCGGAAATTCGTCGTCGGCTGCGCACATTCAATTCCTGCGGAATTTTTCTATATGCGAAACAGATAAGCTACCACCAGCACGGCGCGGCGAGTTATAAAAATATCGAATGCGAGCCCGCAGGGGGGGCTGGGGTGGTGGTACATCAACATAAAATTCCTGCCGGAAAACAGCTGCGCGCCATCAAATCAGCGCCGAATCGCCCCGCGGAAGTTTCCAATCTCGCCGGAAAAATAATATAGCGGCACGGGATGTACACAATATAAACAAAACGTTTGCATAATGCGGCATTGTATTTGCTAGTAATTGGGCCGGAAACTGGTGAACTACTGAAATGTTTCGAGTGAAATACAAAGCTACAGGTTTTATAACTTTAACATTATTATTTCAAACGCGAAATATTTTTCAACGATCTATTTTTTACATGAATGAATGAATTTTTTTTATAATATAAAGTATGAAACACATTTTACGAGTTGAAAGGAAATGCATCAAATAGAAAGAGATTAAACAAACAAAACAGCATGGTAATAGATGGAGAGAGAAATATAACTCAATGTTATACAAAAAGGTAATGAATTAGAGTGAATTAAGGTGTCTTATTTAATTAAATATACACTAACTAGCCTTCTTAGACTACTATAAGAAGGCTTTTGCTACCACAAGCACAATTTTTTTTGGAAATCCTCTGGGAAACAAAGAGTACTTAAAAGATGACAAGAAAAATCAAGTTAGAATCTACGGGACAAGACTTCAAAATTAAAAAAATGAGCGGTGAAACAAGAAGACTGCTATGACTAAACTTATTCTGAACAACCCTTGAATACATATAAAGAAATCTGAATAGGGTTAAATACGGAATAAAAATCTATGGGTTACTAATGAATCACCTAAGATTACTTTATTTTAATAAGTGATTGACATGCCGACTTCTAGTTAGTGTTTTCGGATTCAGGGGGTGAAGACTAAGAATATTATAATTCAAACCCAGCTGTGGCGGAGTGGTCAGAGGCGTCGTCCATCTCGTACTGAGCATTGTGGAGTCTGAGTTCGATCCCCAGCTGGGATCAAATTTTCGCGAATCACCTTTCACAGTTTTTCAGAAGTTTTCTGTAAAGTTAAGGTAAATACCGGGTGATTAAACTCCTCTGGGCTTATCTCTTGACCGGCGGAAAAGCCACACTGCTGATAGCCCTATAAAGATTTTTTTATAATTCATTTATACTATATATGATCAATAATAAATAATAAATATGAAAAATCAATACAGGACAATGAAATTAGGACAACAAATAGAGGAGGATGAGTGTAGTATTTGTTGCAAATATTAGTCAATATAATGGTAAAATTACAGAGATATTTATGAAATAAAAAAATATTAATATAAAAATATATATGTTATTAATTTATATAATATTCTTAGTTTTTTTTTAAATACTCCTGTAAAAAATATTAATATAAAAATATATAGGTTATTAATTTATATAATATTTTTAGTTTTGTTCTTAAATACTCCTGTAATTACATCTTGATTGATTGATTGATGGAAAAAGAACGAAAAAATACGAAGAGACAAAATACTCATCAATACTAACAAAGCTATAAAAATCACACCTAAACTAATTTAGGAATTATTTAGTATGTGCTCTATGAAATGTTAAATAAATACTTTAATATTGGTATGAAATATATCGGCGTAAGTTTGTGAGATAGTTGATATAATGCAGAGTTATGACATCATGGGGGAAGAAAAATTTCAAATTAGAACCATCCATCACATATTTCAAAGTGTTTGTCATTAAAGGAGAGGAACTTAAGTACTTAGAATAGAGTAACTACGTGAAACGATATTTGAAACTACATGTCTGATGTAGACCAAATTTATAAACAATTTAATATTTCCCCGAAGCAACGTAATTGCTCGATGCGCTCGTCACCAGCACTCGAAAATCCGTAATGAGTTTGTGTCAGTGGCATGTCGCCGCCTCATTACTACGGCGACCTGAATGCGATTCGGTCGATTGCATAAATCTATTACCTGCACGTCGACCGCAAAGTGCGCGCGTGGGATTGAGCCCTCCATTTTTTTCTTTTTGTCATCCATAATTCAGTATTGATCCAAACGTGCTGATAAAAAAAATCAAGCGAAAATATATTGTCTTGGGTGTATGATATATTTACGCGCAGGTATATTTACACTAATTCATTTTACATTTGTAGTATCCTTTAAATATACAAATTAAACTTAACACAAAATTGTGGACGTACTTTTAACTTATTTAAGTTTTCACAATTCGATTATTTTTAAATATAACTTTAATTTTAATTATTATCTTATAAAATTGAACCTCGCCAATTAATCATGTTATTATTATTTTATTTGTTAGTTGCAAGTTATATTTGTTAAAGGGTAGGTACCACCACGTATCGAAATAAATATAAAAATTCAGGGTAAGGGTATAAGTGGTGAATGCCATTTTCCATCAACCATGCAAACCTAGCAGATTTTTTTTCATCTCCAGTTGCTCCCCATATAGATTATAATTATAAATGATATTCCCAGCATGGTTTTTTACATAGACATTTGTGTTGTTTGTAACTTGTGAGCGGTTTTTATTAATTAATTTAATTTTTCATTAATGGCTATTGTTTCCAGTCAATGGGTGCATATAGGTAGTATACAAGTATCGTACACTTTCCTTCATGGCTCATGGGAATGCTCAACTTGCCAAAGGCGGCCCACGCTGCTTGTATCTAATGTGATATTTCTGCATTTTGTTTTTTTTACCAAGTTTATTGTGTAGTAAAATAAGTGTCTTAATTGCTCATAAAGGCACCTTATACGGTCAATAATACTGTCAATCCTAGTACTGTCAGTATTTGCTTGAACCCTCCTCCTGTATTATTGATTGTGTAAGGTGCCTTTATAAGGCACCTTACATGATCAATAATACTGTCAATATTTTAGAATAATGCTAAACTGAACGAAAATATGTTTAAAATTTTCATTATTCTAAAATATTGCCAGTATTACTTATCGTGTAAGGTATAGTAATGATTGAATACAGAGAATTCTGATGTTTATCCCGATAATAAATTACTTGATAAATATAAAAGAAGGATTCAAGCAAATATTGACAGTACTAGGATTGACAGTATTATTGACCGTGTAAGGTGCCTTTATGAGCAATTAAGACACTTATTTTACTACACAATAAGCTTGGTAAAAAAAACAAAATGCAGAAATATCACATTAGATACAAGTAGCGTGGGCCGCCTTTGACAAGTTGATTGATCGTGCAAGGTGCCTTATAGAACAAATCTAAAGTAATTACATCCATTACATAATTTATTTATTGTTACTATAACAACGAATACTTATGGGTTCAATTGCTATTGATAAAAGCACCTTAATATCAATATTACTGTCAGTTAATATGTTTAAAATGTTCATTATTCTAAAATATTGACAGTATTACTTATCGTGTAATGTATATTAATGATGAAATAAAGAGAATACTGATGTATATCCGGATAATTGATTATTTGATAAATATAAAAAACGGATTCAAGCAAATACTGACAGCACTAGGATTAACAGTATTATTGACCGTGTAAGGTGACTTATAGATGAATATTAATAACAAATAATTAATAGGGATTTTAATGGCCCATATTAAATAAATCTCCCACAGTTTCAATAATTTATTTTCCCTTTTTGTGCGTATTCTATTTCAATTATAGTCCTTGCTGCAAATTAATTACAGTATAAATAACTACATTTTATATGCGTGCAATATGAATTGAATTAATTAATATCAACAATAAATGATGTAATTTATATTATTTATTTTATATCAGCTTTGTATTTTATTTATATATACGAATATTAATTAAACACATAACAACATACGTATGATTTAGTTTATAAAAATGAAAGGGGGCCTAGAATAATTAATTTGAGTTGCGCCTACGAGCAAAAATTGGGTCAAATAGTTATTGCAAATTGTGTCAATTAAAATCAAACAGAATTGATTAATTTTCATAACGAGTTATGTTCAAAACATTGAAATTCAAATATTTATCATTTACAGTAAATGTTACAGTTAATTTTCTTCTTTTTATTACATTCCATTTGCTATTTTAATCACCAAATTATTCCTACAAACGCAAGAAGATTCATCCTGTACGTTACCGAATACTTGAAATTTACCTGCATATGTAATATTTATGGTTGTGACATCTACTACGTGGTAATTCATTTTCAATGATGGAGATGAATAAAACTACTATGTATTTACCACTTGTTAAATGTTTGAAGCAAATGGTAAAAAACATAGTAGTTTTATTCATCTCCTTCATTCATATTTATTTGTAAAGTTTAAGTTACGTGGTTGATACCCGAAACTACTATGTTTTTTACCATTTATTTTAAACATAGTAGTTTAATTCATATCCTTCATTAATATTTATTTGTTAAGTTTATGTTACAAGATTGATACCCGAGCTGGACTGTAAATAAACTTACATTGACTTAATATTCCCCGCGATGCCGTAATTAACAAATTCCGTTACATTCTAATAATTCATTCATCATGTTCTGGAGGGTATGGGGGCAGCATAAAATAATCATCAAAGGCGAGAGTACGTTGGTGGATGCGCTTGCTCGTAATGCCGTTTATATTAATAACTACGTAAATTAACACCGACAAGGGCTGCTATTATCAATTTATGTAATTTATTAAAGTGCTACCCCGGACTGAAGAAATTCGCGCCCGATTAATTAGTGCGGACGGTTAAATTAATTCCGGGGCTCTCATGTCGCTTTGCCCCCGTAGTGTCTGGATGGAGGGCACAGCTATTACTTCTTATTATCGCCGTACTTGAGATAACTGGGCTTAAATTATGAAGGATATTCGTTTGAATCCGGCGCTGGATTAATAATAAGAGCGGGTTGTAATTGAATGCTTTAATCTTCGTTTAGAAAGCGGAGATAAAAATATTTAAATTAATTACGCGAGAGAAATAAATAATAATGTGGATTTTGTAAATGAATTCAGAATATAACTTAAGGGGTTACACCACCTTGCCGCTCGGAAAAATAAACATTCCAAGGCAAGCATTGAATATAAAAAATATTTTTTATTTTACACATATATATGGTAGAGTTTTGTAAGTTATGAAAGAATTACGAAAAAATTAAACAATAACCTATCTATCTATCTATCATGTGTTTTTTCTTGTGATGGGTATTCCTAAAAATGATAAAACTTCTATTTTTATAGGGCTATCAGCCGTGAAGGGAGAAGCTCAGAGGTTAGGATTTACCTGAACTTCACAGAAAACCTCTGAAAACTGTGAAAGGTGATTCGCGAAAATTCGGTCCCTGCTGGGGATCGAACTCAGGCTCCCCAATGTTCAGTACGAGGACCCTGAGTTCGATCCCTAGCGGGGACCGAATTTTCAGTATTCTGTGAAGTTAAGGTAAATATATTTTTTACATTATTTGCTTTACGCAATATATCAGATGCGAATATGGCATTGTCCGAACAACTAATTAGGAAGGTACACATAAATTATACTAGATAATTCCTGGGGATGATCAGAATAATTGGTTCAGTGTGTACTGAATTTGACCCTCCTATAATATCTAACCTAAATAAAAATAACTAAACATCCCAGTTTATATAGAAACACTATATCCCCACTTTATATGAAAATTGCAAAGCTTAAATCTTCATTTCCCACAATATACATTTTTCCAATAAACTTTTATTCGTTCGAAACAAGCGCAAAATAAGGAGCTAAAAAACATAATCACCCCCTTTTTATAACAGCCTCAATATTTCCCAACACAACTGCATATAACTACACAACATAAAGCAAAATCTCACATAAAGCACACCTCATTATAAATCTTTTATGCAACAGCACAGCAAATTTATATATGAATCGATTCCGAAAAACTTTTCATACACCACCCCCTTATATAAATAACCCGGCGTTTAATAATATTTACAATGTAACATAAAATTCGGTAATTGCGAAAAATCCAATTTTATGATCACCGAAACAATTAATACATTTTTTACACTGCAAATAGCGACACCAATTAGTCAAACAGAGCAAGTTTTTTTAATCACCGCCCGCGCTCGTATTGATTTTGCACCACCCTCGGTGTTTGTTCAGGACCGCAACTGCTAATGCACGGCTTAATTTAATCCCGCACGTGAACTGTTGATTGATTTTGTTTGGTTTTGTTGCAGGTAAGTGGAGAGGAGAAACTGCGAGGCGGGGTTCAAGTGAAAAGTTGCGACATGCGAAGGAAATTTACTTTGTTTGCCGGTATGAAATTTAATATTACTTATCGACGTGTAATAGAAGGATTAAAGTACATTATGTAGGATCAATTAAAACTTGGCAATCGTGTTTTTAACAGTGGTTTTGATCAAGCTTAAATAAATAGAGTATTAAAACTGTGAGGGCTGTATAGGGAATGTTATGTAAATAATTAGAAATTTAACTTTATATGAGTTTGTGTTATTTTGAAACTGCTTTGATGTCATATTTGTTAATTCACATATAATGATGGTTTCCTGTGAGCGTTAGACTTCCCCTGGCGAATTTCTGCTTTACATACAGCTTATAAAAGGTTTTGTAAACGTACAGTTTAATTCGTAATTGAAACCTCTATTTAGCCGCGAAAAGTATCGTTTGAATCATAATTGATAGGGAATGTGGAAATAATCTGCTTTTTTTAAATAATTTATTTAATAATCATAAAAAATACAATCTATATGAAATATATTATTTTAATATATACTTTTGTATATATTAAATTGATATATTTCATATAGATTGTATTTTTTATGATTATTAAAAGGTAAAAAACAGTGATTCTCTCTGCAAGAACTCGCGAGGATACCCCACTTGTTCTGGTATCGAGAGATGCAGGTGGTCGTGGTATGGTGGTGGTTAGTAGTTTGGATCTCGGTGTTATTTATTTCTATGTTGTATTATTTATCTCTTTAGACTTTCTCTGAATTTTTTAACGTTTCATTAACCTAACAGTATAAGGCACCTTACACGGTCAATAATACTGTCAATCCTAGTACTGTCAATATTTGCTTCAATCCTTCTTTTATATTTATCAAGTAATCAATTATCCGGATAAAGATCAGTATTCTCTTCATTACATCATTAATATACCTTACACGATGAGTAATACTGGCAATATTTTAGAATAATAAACATTTTAAACATATTATTGTACAGTAATACTGTCATTATTCTAAAATATTGACAGTAATATTGATCGTCTAAGGTGCCTTATAGGTTGTATGAAACCAGATTATATTCATATTTCTATCTCAATTATTAATCAGGTTTCAAAGGATACTTTACAGGGTGTATAAGAACATGAGAAAAAATAAATAACCAATAACTCGATAGTTACGTGCTTTATACAACCGTGCCTAAAATACCCTTACAATATTAATTTTTAACGTTCATATTGGAAATAAATATTCTGCAATAAAATATTGTGTAGACAATATTAATATCGCTCATTATAATAATAACAATTATAAGCAGTGCAACAGTACTAAAAAAGCTATATTTTCATATCAGTACAATAAAAATCATTTTACATGTGTATATCAACTAGCAAACGGTTCATTAATATGCAGAACCAACCATAAATTAACCTGTTATATTTCTTCTCTTGAGCCAGTGTGGAAAGCTCCCGATAACAAAAATGGGCATAGCCATATACACCACAACCTGCACAATGCCATGAATTACTTTCGTTGTGAGGCCACATCTAACTTTCGGAGGTCCGCTCAACGCAACGCACTTTCGAGTTTGTTGAACACTTTGAGTACGTGGTTTAACCAGCACGGTGGCTAAATTGCGCAACATATTTGCTGCAAGATATTAACACATGCACACACCAATAGTTGTGAAATAAGATGGGAAATTACTTACTTGTAAAACTGCAACTGACGTTTCTGTTAATTAATTGAAATAACAAACAGCACACTGGGTGTGTTGCTATGGTTACGGGTGGAATTTAATGGCGTCGATATGAACAGCTCACTATGATTTAAGGAATTTGTTATCTTAGGATTTATTTCAATTTTATTGTTGGTTAACTAGGGTACTACTAAGCAATGTCGTAAAAGGGTTATACATAGTTTTACGTGATATAAAGGAATATGGTTTATCATTAAAAATCAACATAATGCAACAAGGCAATGAATTATGATAAAATAAACTATGAATTGTTCAATTACATATAATTAAAACGTTTTTTTGTGTGTACGCAACTGTTTTAATAGAAACCCAGGGCTGCACTATATTTTAATAATAATATAATAATATATTTTTAATTTAAGTTACTTATAATTAGTGATGGGGGATTTCGAGAAACGAGAGCAGCTGTTCTGGATTCTTATCAAGAGTCGGTGTTCTCGATTCTTAAAAAGTTCTTGAGAACTTGAACAAGAACCGAGAACAGAAAATATGAGAAGAAGAACCAAGTTCTCGATTCTCCCCATCACTTGTATATTATAAGATACAATATAATACAATTTTTACAGTCGGCGCCTAAATATAGTATTTAATGAAAATAACATCTTCTCGAAATAGTATTTTATTATATAGATATGGGAGATGCCCAGTTAAAATAATTTTGTGATAAAAACATATAGCCTGTTCTTCGACGCCCTACAGATTCGTTAGATGTATTGGGTAGAAATGAAAAGTAAATTTGATTATCATCCGTATACAGGTGGCAAGTTTTATCTCATGATTTACAATATTGAAATAAAAAACTCTGACAAACTGTGAATCGCAAAAATTCACACTCAAATACGGGTCAATACGAGATGGACGATTTTAACCACCAGACCACAGAGCTGGATTTAAATTTATACTTTTATAGAAATATAAAATTCTATCCATTATTCGCGCAATATTTTTTTATCCGCACCAATACAAGTACGACATATATTCAAACAATACTAATTCAAAACCCGCAATAACAGTGCGACGCACATTTGTTGTGTATCGACAATGAAATTCCGTTGCGTTTTTAATCACAGCCGCGAATAAATAAAAAATTGCGCCGTTTTACGATGGCGCGATATGTTTATTTCGGTGGGTGGATCGTATAAATTGCGTGATGGAAATAGTGGGTGACGTTTATTAAACTGAAAGGACAACACGTAGTTGGTGTCGATGTAGTGATATTAATGGGTGGCAATAAAAATAATATCTATCCGAGGGGTGTCAAGCGAGTTGAGTTGTTAATATTGCGTTATTGAATTTTATATTGGGGCTTTGTTAAGGAATTTACGGTGGGTTGTTTATTACGATTCGAAATTTGATTGATATATGTGTTGGATGTTTTATGCAATATATATGCCAATATACTTTTGACACAAATCAAATTTTAATGATGTTTTTAATGATTTTAAAATAAATCGCGCTATTTCTATGAACACTCATGCTATCATTTGCAGTACGATGGCATGAGTTTTTATAGAAATAGTGCGATTTAATTTAAAAACATTAAAATCATCATTAAAATTTGATTTGTTTGTGTCAAAGTATATTGACAATATATATATATATATATATATATATATATATATATATATATATATATATATATATATATATATATATATATATATATACACAGAGTAAATATTTATTTTGCTGTATAATTATTATATTTTTCTATTTTATTAGGGTATTGCAGCAATTAAAACGCTATTTTTACTAGAAGTACACTTTACTTCCTTTTGCCAATATTTCGTAGCTTAATTAAGCTTACTTAACAAAATATACCAGTTTCTGTTTATATAATTCGCTAAAAATCAATTTGCGTATTAGTATTATTAAGTTACCTAGGTATACAAATTTAATTTGCACGTTAGTAGATTTTAATACCATATTATATTATTATAAACATATTATGTTTATATTTTTATTTTTATTTTTTTACGGTAACAGCCCCCGTCCCTAGCCTTGTGCACTGCGGCCCTTCACGGACCTATTGTGCCTCAACATCCATGATATACTAGCCGGGTCAACTCTTTGTAGAAAAGTTTCTCGACTAGCGGTGGATTTGAACCACCAACGTACCGTACGCAATGGCTTTAAGGTCGTTTTAGATAAGACAATTTCTTGACTAAAAAGTTCGTCAAGATGCAAGACAATCAAAATTGTTTCGTATGATACAGCAAATTATTTGAAATATTGAATTGGATGGTAGATCGAATGAAAAAATATAACGCATTCTATTTATCAAAGACAAATTGTATGCGAGGAGGATATTTGAATTCATTTCTTGAACAACTTTTGAGCTAAGAAATTGTCTTGTCTAAGACGACCTTTAGACCACTATGCCACGGACCGCCTGTGGCACATATTGTATATACTTTTCATAATTTATAAAAGCAATATGCAGTGGGATATTATATTCAAAGCAACATTTCGATAATAATTTGGTATAAACGGTATAATTCAATATAAACCCAAACTTCACCCGGCGCCTCCACCATTGTACCCGGTAAACACTTTCCGCTCACGAATAAATTGAATCCACTGATTATCAATTCACTTCAAGGGGTGGCAACACGAATCTGTTCTTCATTTTCTCTCTTAAAAGTGTTCACGCGTCACACGACGCTCTAACGCGCGCCCGGGCCCGGTTTGCTCATGATGAGATATTGTTCGTCGGGTGGGTGGTGCAGATTCCGATCGCAACAACAGGTTGGGGATTTATTCCAGACTCGCGCCGAATTGTCGCCCGTTCCGGATTGAGCAGAAACAATTCCGATCGCGGCGCAATATGTTCGAATGAATTCCTGAACCCTCGACACAACTTGCTGTTTGTATAGAAATTGAGATGTTTTTGTTCGTCTTTTAAGATTGTTACTATCAAATGTATAAGTAAATATTATATATCACAATAAAAAAAGTATTATTATCCTTTTTGCATGTCTTGAATCTTCTATTAACTTCAGAAAGTATATATATATATATATATATATATATATATATATATATATATATATATATATATATATATATATATATATATATATATATAAACAGTCAGCTAAAACGTTTAATTATATGTTTTAGTAAATGAAACCGGTTTAATATGTGTAATAAATGCATAAGAACCCCGTTAAAAAATTGGGGAATAAATTCCGGTTCAGAACACACAGAGATACCGGTGCGTCGGCACGAGGCCCACGGGTAATCATCCCCCTGACAGTTTGATAAATGCGGCGGCGCTTTTTCATTTGCATACGTGGCGGAACACTTTCGGTTTCCACCGGCGCGCAATTTCGCCGCGAGAAGTGAGAACGTAAGAGGCTTTTATTGCCAAGAGGGGGATTCTGATGTATTGTCGAGAGATATGTCATTAGGTCCAAGAGAATAAAAATAAATTGATTTGACGGATTTTGCAGAGGAAATGTTACGAATTTATACTTATTTAAATGTGTTTTGTGAATGTTTTTTGATATTCATAGCTATTTGACAGCTAGTGGCATTTGAGATCTTCTCCTTCAGGTGATATGACCGTTCGTTGGCGAATATATTAGTGACCATAATGGAAATGATAGTACTACGATAACTGTCGTTAACAGTTCACCTAGTAGCCGTTAGTGCTCTCTGAAATATCTTGAAATTAGCGTTTTGGGCGAAATTTAAAACCAATTGAAATATTTTAAAGATTTCGGCGAAAACGCAAATTTACAGGATATTTCAGAGACCTCTAACTCTGATTTCATATAAGATAAAACTAAAATTTAAACTGTTTTGAGTAGCTACATTCATATATTTGATAAAAACATCAAAAATATCCATGCCGTTAGTATATTTTTCGAAATTTCGGATGAAAAGCAAGGCCTTAATTTTTGAAGTTTTTCAGTTATAACTGTGAAACTACATTCATTTGTACTTATACAATACAAATATAAAACCGATTGAAATTTTTTGAAAATTTATTTTTTTTTGTTCCAAACGCAAATTTCTAACTCTAACTCTAACATTTTTTTTTCAGATATTGTATGAAAACTGTGGGCATGATTTTTCAAGTTTTTCAGTCATTACTAAAAAACTAACAGAATTGATTATTTTCTTCTGAAATTGTAAAAATATATTAATTTGTACTTATACAATACAAATATAAAGTTTGAAACCGATGGAAACATTTTAAAAATTTGTCAAAAACGCAACTTTTAGGATATTTCAGAGAGCTCTAACTCTGATTTCATATATTTCATATATAACTGTCGCTAACAGTTCACCTAGTAGTCGTTAGTGCTCTTTAAAATATCTTGCAATTAGCGTTTTGGGCGAAATTTTCAAATAAAAAAAAATTCAATCGGCTTTAAACTAAAATATTTACTTTATATAAGAACAAATTAATGTATTTTGACAGTTTCAGAAAAAATCCGTTAGTTTTTTTAGCAATAATTGAAATATTTCAAAAATGCCCTTAGATTCCATCCAATATCTTGAAAAAGCATAATACTAAAAATATGTTTTGTATTACTGTGTTACAATAGATTAATCAGATTATCCAAGCATGTACAAAACATAGTTTTATATCAATTTATAACTTTTTATAACTATAAACGAGTGAACATTTGTTTCACTGAAAAATATTAATAATAAGACCATGCTTATTAATATTTTTCAGTCAAACAAATGTTCACTCTTTTTCACTTATAAAAAGTTATAAATTTAGTTCCTCATGAGATAAAACTTTTCATCAATATCTCAATAATTAATATTTGTGACATACATGTATTTTTTAAATTTTAATCTGAAAATTGATTAAATAGGCTACATAAAACTGTATAATACTTATGTTTATCTCATTAGGATATAGTTTTAAGACCTACTGAAAAAAAAAGAGTGAAATTTTACTATAAAATCATATCCTCAGTTTTCGCCCAATATATCAAAAATATATACTATTAATGTAATTCCTTTCAATTTTCTTGAATTATTGACTAATAAAGTCAGCTGAAATCAATATTTCAGTATTTTTCAGATAGTTGTAAAACTTATTCCTCGTGAGTTAAAAATATGTGCATCACATTTTTGAATAGCCTCATTATAATCTTGTTTGATATAATAATGAAAAACATTATTATATCAAACAAGATTAATGAGGCTATCAAAAAATGTGATGCACATACTTTTAACTCACGAAGAACGTTTTTACAACTATCTCAAAAATAGTGAAATATTGATTTCAGCTGACTTTATTAGTCAATAACTCAAGAAAATTTTAAAGGAATTGGCTCAAAATTGCTTCCGATGTTCAAAATAACATATATATATATATAATACTACTAAATTTTCACATCGCGAACAAACACAAAATTTATTCAAACATTTTGTCTTATTTTTTATCAAAATTTGGCATTTTTTCGATTTGCTTTCATTTTACAAAATGATTACAATCTATTAGATAAACATATTTTAGAGAATTTTTTTGGAGTCAGACTTTTAATGTTTCATTTATGACTTCAGAAATTGCGGCCCTGCTTTTTATTCGATATTTCGAAAAATACATTAAAGACATGGATATTTTTGATATTTTTAACAAATATATGGATGTGGCTTTTCAAAACAGTTTGATTTTTAGTTTTATCTTATATGAAATCAGAGTTAGAGCTCTCTGAAATATGCTGAAAATTTGCGTTTTCGACGAAATCTTCAAAATATTTTTATTGGTTTCAAACTTTATATTTGTATTGTATGTTCAAATCTAGTTTCACAGTTACGATTGAAAAACAGAAATTACAGCCCTGCTTTTCATCCGATATTTCGAAAAATACATTAAAGGCATGGACATTTTTGATATTTTTAATAAATATATGAATGTAGCTATTCAAAACAGTATTTTAGTTGTATCTTATATGAGATCAGAGTTAGAGCACTCTGAAATATCCTGAAAATTTGCATTATCGACAAAATTTTCAAAATATTTCAATCGGTTTTAAACTTTATATTTGTATTGTATAAGTATAATTGAATGTATTCTGACAATTTCAGAAGAAAAAAAAAATTCTGTTTTAGTAATGACTGAAAAACTTTAAAAATCAAGCTATCAGGTTTCATACAATATCTGAAAAAACGTTAGGGTTGGAGTTACCTGAAATTTGAGTTTTGGACGACATTTTAAAAATTATCAAAAAAATTCAATCGGTTTAAAACTTTATAATTGTATTGTAAAAGTACAAATGAATGTAGTTACGACTAAAAAATATCAGAAATTATGGCCCTGCTTTTCATCCGAAATTTCGAAAAATACACTAAAGCCATGGACATTTTGGATATTTTTAACAAATATATGAATGTAGCTATTCAAAACAGTTTAAATTTTAGTTTATCTTATATGAAATCAGAGTTAGAGCTCTCTGAAATATCTTGAAGAATTGCGTTTTCGAATAAATTTTCAAAATATTTCAATCGGTTTCAAACTTTATATTTGTATTGTATAAGTATTAATGAATGTATTTTGACAATTTCAGAAGAAAAAAATAATTCTGTTTTAGTAATAACTGAAAAACTTGAAAAATCATGTCGGCAGTTTTCATACAATATATGAAAAAACTTTAGAGTCAGAGTTCGCTGAAATTTGCGGTTTGGATGATATTTTTTCAAAAAAATAAAATCGGTTTCAAACTTAATATATACTAAACGCATTGATATTTTTGATATTTTTAACAAATATATGAATGTAGCCACTCAAAACAGTTTAAATTTTAGTTTTATCTTATATCAAATCAGAGTTTGCCTTTTCGCCGAAATTTTCAAAATATTTCAATAGGTTTCAAATTTTATATTTATATTGCCTAAGTATAAATTAATGTATTTTTACAATTTCAGATGAACAAAAAAACGTTTGAGTGAGAGTTCCCTGAAATTTACGTTTTGGGCCAAAATTTTCAAATTTTCAAAAAATTTCAATCGATTACAAACTTTATATTTGTATTGTAAGTACAAATGAATGTAGTTTCACAGTTATGACTAAAACACATCAGAAATGATGGTCCTGCTTTTCATCCGAAATTTCGAAAAATACACAAAAGACATTTTTGATTTTTTTATTATGTAATATATGAATGTAGCTATTCAAAACAGTTTGAATTTTAGTATTATCTTATATGAAATCAGGGTTAGAGCTCTCTGAAATATCTTGAAAATTTGCATTTTCGACAAAATTTTCGGTTTATATTTGTATTGTATAAGTACAAATGAATGTATTTTGATAATTTCAAAAGAAAATTAAAACAATTATGTTTTAGTAATGACTGAAAAACTTCAAAAATCATTCACGCAGTTTTCATACAATATCCGAAAAAAAATTAGAGTTAGAGTTCCCTGAATTTTGCGATATGGGCGATACAAATTTCGCCCATATCGCAAAATTCAGGGAACTTTTAAAAAATGTCAATCGATTTCAGACTTTATATTTGTATTGTATAAGTACTAATGAATGTAGTTTCACAGTTATGACTGAAAAAGTACAGAAATTACGGCCCTGCTTTTCATCCAATATGTTGAAAAATAGATTAAAGACATAGATATTTTTCATAATTTTAAGAAATATATGAATGCAGCTATTCAAAACAGTTTAAATTTTAGTTTCATCTAATATGAAATCAGAGTTAGAGCTCACTGAAATATCATGAAAATTTGCGTTTTCTACGAATTTTCAAAAAAATTCAATCGGCTTCAAACTTTATATTTGTATTGTATAAGTATAAATGAATGTATTTTGACAATTTCAGAAATAAAAAACAATTCTGTTTTAATAATGACTGAAAAATTTCAAAAATCATTTCCGCAGTGTTCATACCATATCCGAAAAACGTTAGAGTTCCCTGAAATTTGCGTTATGGGCGAAATTTTTAAAATTTTCAAAAAATTTCAATCGATTTCAGACTTTATATATGTATTGTATAAGTACTAATGAATGTAGTTTCATAGTTGAAAACTGAAAAACTTCAGAAATTACGGCCCTGCTTTTCATCCAATATTTCGAAAAATAGATTAAACACATAGATATATTTGATAATTTTAAAACATATATGAATGTAGCTATTCAAAACAGTTTAAATTTTAGTTTTATCTAATATGAAATCAGAGTTAGAGCTCACTGAAATATCCTCAAAATTTGCGTTTTCGACAAAATTTCCAAAATATTTCAATAGGTTTCAAAGTGTATATTTGTTTTGTATAAGTATAAATTAATGTATTTTGACAATTTCAGAAGAAGAAAAAACCAATTCGGTTTTAGTAATGACTGAAAAACTTTTAAAATCATGCCGGCAGTTTTCATACAATCTGAAAAACGTCAAAGTTACAGTTACCTGAAATTTGAGTATCCGACGAACTTTTATAAATTATCAAAAAATTCTAATCGGTTGAAAACTTTATATTTGTATTGAGTAAGTACAAATAAATGGATTTTGAAAGTTTCAGAAGAGAAGAAAAAATCATGCCTTCAGTTTTCATACAATATCTGAAAAAACGTTTGAGTAAGAGTTCCCTGAAATTTGGGTTTTGGACAAAAAAAATTAAATTTTCACAAATGAAGAACAGTTTATTTTACTAATAACTGAAAAACTCATCCTCGCACAATACTATATCTGAAAAAACGTTAGAGTTAGGAGTTCGCGCTGAAATTTGCGTTTTGGATGAAATTATTAAAATGTTATCCGATATTTTTAATAAATATATGAATGTAATTTTTATAAACTATTTAAATTTTAGTTTAATCTTATATAAAATCAGAGATCGGGCCTTCTGAAATTTGCACGAAATTTTCATAAAAATATGTAAGTCAAATATATATAGATATTTCTCACATGGGCTCAGAAGAGTTGGTGAGGTACTAATTTGTTATTCTCCGTCGAACATCGTATATTTCATCTAGTTATTATATAATCTTTGAGGTATTTATATGTAAAATCTAAATGTGTTGAATTTGTAATTTGTAGTGTGCAAAGTCAAATAATCTCCTATGAAATTTGTTTTCCACTAGTGACAGTATATCAAAAACTAATTACCAATTCATACCTCCATGTTATTTTCTCGTTATCGTCACCCCTCTTCGATCAGGAAACAGATGTTTACAGCGTTGTAATTAACTAGTATCGCATAATCAACATCACTTGTTGATTAATGTATTAATTATATCATCCATACGACGCCGGGGCTAATTGGAAGTTGCCCAAGGGCTGACGCGGTGTTACGCAATATATTATTTAATTAGAAATTGATTATTGTCACTAATGCCCAACATTAATTTGTTTATAAGGTAAATTTAATCAATTTTTGTTAAGACTATTTGAAGTCTTGAGTGGTGTAAGTCACTTTTGAATTATTGTGAAAATGAGAAGATTTTGGGTTTAGTATTTATGTAAATCGACGTGTGCAGTTACATACTTGAAATCAATTTATTCATAAATACAAATGTAACAGCGTACGTTGATTTACATAAAAAAGGGTTTTATTCAGACTTTCTTTTTATGAATAATTCCTCAAGAATATAGATGATTATGTAGATAGTTCACTACTAGCAATCCATCATTATTGGTATAAGTCATAAAAAGTATGAATACTGATTCTTACTTTTTACGAATTATATCAATAAGGCACCTTACACGATCAATAATACCGTCAATCCTAGAAAAGGGCTTTATTCAGACTTTCTTTTTATGAATAATTCCTCAAGAATATAGATGATTATATAGATAGTTCACTACTAGCAATCCATCATTATTGATATAAGTCATAAAAAGTATGAATACTGATTCATACTTTTTACGAATTATATCAATAAGGCACCTTACACGGTCAATAATACAGTCAATCCTAGAAAAGGGTTTTATTCAGACTTTATTTTTATGAATAATTCCTCAAGAATATAGATGATTATATAGATAGTTCACTACTAGAAATCTACCATTATTGATATAAGTCATAAAAAGTATGAATACTGATTCATACTTTTTACGAATTATATCAATAAGGCACCTTACACGATCAATAATACCGTCAATCCTAGAAAAGGGTTTTATTCAGACTTTCTTTTTATGAATAATTCCTCAAGAATATAGATGATTATATAGATAGTTCACTACTAGCAATCTACCATTATTGATATAAGTCATAAAAAGTATGAATACTGATTCATACTTTTTACGAATTATATCAATAAGGCACCTTACACGATCAATAATACCGTCAATCCTAGAAAATGGTTTTATTCAGACTTTCTTTTTATGAATAATTCCTCAAGAATATAGATAGTTCACTACTAGTAATTCTCCATTATTGATATAAGTAGTAAATAGTATGAATACTGATTCATATTTTTTACGAATTATGTCAATAAGGCACCTTACACGGTCAATAATACCGTCAATCCTAGTACTGTCAGTATTTGCTTCAATCCTCCTTCTATATTTATCAAGTTATCAATTATCCCGATATATATCAGTGTTTTCTTCATTTCATTATTAGTATACCTTACACGATAAGTAATACTGTCAATATTTTAAAATAATGAACATTTTATACATATTATTGTATTCTCAGTACGAGACGGACGACGCCTCTAACCACTCGGCCACTGAGCTGGGTAATATTATTTTTACAGATATTTTTTTTTACTTAATTCTATTTAATCCTATTAAAAGTACGAGTGGTATCGGTGACAAGTATGCTCCAGCAGGCTAGTAATGAACTATCTATGTAATATTCTCGGGAAATAATTCACAAAAAGAAAGTCTGAAAAAAAACCTCTTAAAATTATGTTCTCTCTATTTCAAGTCGATTCGAGTGCAGACACTCACTTTGAGAGAAAATAAAAACATCGATGAAAAAAATTAACAGCAAATTGGCAGCGGAAAGCGTTCAATTAGAACGGAAACGGCGCGAATTCCCGGCGCCCCGTTCGCAATCACCAGCGGGGTAATTTAAATAAACGCGCGATAATTTAAGACAAGCCGCCCCCGCCGTTAGCCCCAGCAAATTGGACGCCGTTCACACAGAGGCGTCGAGCGGGGGGGAGGTGTGCGGAAAGTAATCGTGCGCCGATTAATCGGCGATTGAGAAATCGGAAAGAATCACCAGCTCGACTGAATCGATTGGGGGGAGCTAGCTGGGTAGTAATAGTCTCTTTGTAGCCGTAAAGTTGGAATTCAGGATTGTTTCAATGGAATTTTATACCTGTTTGTGCTACACTTTATCTATAAAACAAATACAATTAACATCAAATCTTTGATCTTTAACAACAAACGATTTATTACCAATAAACTGATTAAGAACCTTGCTAGGATTAATATTTATTTCTTCTATATTCAGATTGATCCCATCTCGTTGTAATTATATTTGAGTTATTATTACTACATTATTAACTACATTTCATAATGAATTTAAAACAATAATTGGTAATTGGTAAGAATTTAAGTAGAATTTTTACTTTGATTGCCAAGAGGAAATTTAAACTTATTTTACAGAGGTTTGACGAGCCGCTGATCTTAGAGTGTATATTTTCAAACCAAATTTGGAATGTGGATATTATCTGACGTAACTCTGGCTTGATTAGTTTTTGGTGGATATCAGTCGAAATAATATCAGTTGTGAATTGGGTTCAACATTTTCGAGGGATGCTGGGACGTAGTGATGAAAATAATAAATTGCACTGCATTTAAAATACGTCTGTATATTATAAAATCCAGTTTTGGTGTTGTAAAAAAGGGGCTGTGTAAATACATGGCTTTGGATTTTTCATGCCCACTAATAATACGCGATGGATAATTTTAAAAATTAAATTTAAAATGAATTACCACGTAGTATACGCCAAAACCATTCAATTTTTGAATACGCGATGGGTTGGAAAATATGCATACAATATTTACAATTGTCAATTTATTACATCTGAGATTTTACGAAACAAAAAAAAATCACAACTTTATTAGAAATACATTTGCATTTCTAATAAAGTTGTGATTTTTTTTGTTTCGTAAAATCTCAGATGTAATAAATTGACATTGTTAAATATTGTATGCATATTTTATTTTACATGGCTGTATTTTCTGAGATAGATTAAATTTTATCAGTACTAATTTTACAAAAATGTATATTTTATTCAGGTATTTTTTTTGTTAATATATATATATATATATATATATATATATATATATATATATATATGAACCACCCTAATAAGCTAATAATTATCAATAAAAATCAGATCTACATACCAATATGCAATATAATAGTATATACTAGCAAACTCTGATCATTTGGATATCCAATATGATGAGCATCCCCCAATTATAAAGTATCCCGTGCGGGAAAGTTCGTGAAAGTTTTAATTAACGCCCCCTTACATCCGCCCGCGACCATAAAAATCGGCGCTGCGTCGAGGGGCATTAAAATATTTCTCTTCGGAATTAACGGAGAAGTTTAAAAAGGGGCCGGTACGAATTATTAACGAGGCCTTAACTCAAATGTAGTCACTTTTTTTTGGACCTAAAACTTCCCGGGGACTTTTAAAAGGGGTCGCATGGAGGAGTTTTGATCGGTGGTGATTATAGGCGTCCCGCATTTTATGGTGTGCAATATTTAAAAGAGATTTTTATCGCGGTATACATAAAAATGAAAATATGTTAAAAGGATTTAAAGAGTAGCATTAAAAATATATGATTTGGTGGTTATATTTATATTTTAATTTTGTCTGTTTTTACTTTGTTCGCTGACAAAGTTACATATAGTAAAATATACAAAAACAAATCACATGTCACACATTTTTGGTTATATAAAGTAAACCGTTTGGTTGATTTTCGTAATATGAATTTTATTTATGCAAAAATAGTTGCACTTTTTAAAATATTATTAGAGACAATTAAGGGCTACAACCGTTTTTCTCTATTCGTCGTCAAAATTAGTTGTAATTGAAAATATCCATAAAGAAAATAATTAGAAATATTTAGTCATATAATGAAAACGTTTCTTTGCATCCTCATAATATGACTTTTACTATACTCAACTAGTTACTCTTTCAGATATTAAAATTAAAAAATCTTGGCTACAAAAGTTCAAAAATAAATCAAATGTCTTATATTTTTATTTATATACAGTAAACCTTATGTTGGATTTTGGTAATATTAACTTTATCTATGAAAAATAGTTGCTCTTGTAGGAATGCTAGTTGAAAAAGTGTATAAAGAAATGATGACACATTATACACACACACATATATATATATATATATATATATATATATATATATAATAATTTCTTATTTTTGAATTATCTGGTGATTCTTCATTCCTCCTTCAGATAGCCGAAGATGGCAAGAAGTACTTCACTATATAGAGGATCTATATATATATATATATATATATATATATATATATATATATATATAGAATTATTTTTTATTTGCTGTATATGTATAAGTTGAAAACAGCAACAATAAAACGCTATTTTTTATATTTTTTTCTAGACTTTACTACTTTGCCAATATTTCGTAGTTCAACCAACTACTTCATCAGGGCTCGGCTATAATTGCTATTATATGTTAAAAAGAAATAAAGGTTACAATGTTTAAAATTTCCAAAAATTTGTGATTTACAAAAATTTACACACTGTAAGATTTTTCGTGGTAACGAATATATTTATATATATATATATATATATATATATATATATATATATATATATATATATATTTGTATCCTCATAATATTACTTCTACTGACACACAACTAGTTACTCTTTCAGAAATTATTATTTTTTTATATCTTGGCTATAACGGATTGTGCTGTTTTCGTCGATAAATTTAGTTGTACTTACAAAAGTAAATGAAATATCTTATATTTTTGGTTATATACAGTAAACCTTATGTTAGATTTTCGTAATATTAACTGTATGTATGAAAAAATAGTTGCTCTTTTAGAAATGCCATACAAGAATCTTTTAGCTTTAACAGTTTTTTCTCTACCGTGTTTAAAATTAGTTGTAGTTGAAAAAGTCTATAAAGAAATTACATATGACATACTTTTGTTTATAGAAAGTAAACCATTTACTTGATTTTCATAATATGGACTATATTTATGTAAAAATAGTTGCTCTTTTAGAAATGCAATAAAAAAAAATAGTTGTTATAACAGTTTTTCCTGTATTCGTGGACAAAGTTGGTTGTAGTTGAAAATGTCTATAAAAATATTAAAATATAACCCATGTTTGGTTAACCTCTTGTTTGTTTTTTTCTAATATTAACTATATTTGTGCAAAAATAAAGGCTCATTTAGAAATGTTATAAAAAAACATTATTCATTATTTCACATTTTTCGTTCAAACCATATTTAAATTCCCCACTGAAAGCGATTACATTCAACATTAGATCCCTGCGTTATTTTTATCTACGTAATCGAGTGAAGGAAATGATGATCATGTACCCTCGGATTTGATGCCGAGTCATTCGTTACGTAGATGCACGACAATGGCAATTCTTGTGGTTGCGCGCGGGCGGACCTGGAGGACGACATTATGGGGGGGCGGCAGTTCTGTAATGAGATTGCCGGTGAAAAGATGAGGGATTTGGAGAAGACGACGGCTATCGAATGGGGCCACCGGTGGGTGAATAATTGAAACAGGCAACGCGAATGAAGCGAGTGGCTTTGTTTGTGTGGCAAATAAATTGGTAGTCCAGAGTTCAAGTAGCTTGAAATAGTAATAGTAAGGGCCAAGTGCCCACACTTGTTGGTAATTTTTGTTTGTTATTGATATTGAATAGACAATTACAAAAAAAGTGTTATACGAATAACAAAACTATGCAAACAGATAAATATATATATAAAGAATGGGTGGGTGATTTAAAACCAATCAAACGTATGCCATTAACAATTTCAATTTATATTTAATAAAAGAAAACAACTCGGTCTTAAACTAAGTAGTTTATACTCGATGTTGGGAAAGAAATCTCAGCTAAATTTGGAATACATAATATTTGTATAAAAAAAAGTAGGCTCTCCCGGTCCTACTTATTCGCATAGCCTTTTCATGGTATAACATACTTCTTTTTGTTGTTAAAACAATTCAATTCTCTTGTATTCAAATATATCTTCCACAGTATGATATCTTTTTAAAAGATCTTTCAATACGAAAAATAAAACAATATAAGAAATTGAATGGTTTTGGCGTCTACTACGTGGTAATTCATTTTCAATAAAGGAGATGAATAAAACTACTATATTTTTTACCACTTATTTAATTTATAAATAAGTGGTAAAAAACATAGTAGTTTTATTCATCTCCTTTATTGAAAACAATATAAGACTAGTAATTGCATTTTCAGAAATTGAATGATTGTTACGTGATAATTTAATTTCAATGAAAAAGATGAATAAAACATAGTAGTTTTATTCATCTCCTTCATTAATTGCATGTTATACATGTAATAGAATAAGTTAAAAATCTATTACCATATAAATCCCTAATTTTCAGTAAAAATAATGTCACCGTGCAGACATTTACAGCTCGACGACAATAAAAACACAGAAATAACACGTAGAGCAAATGTCGAGCTTAGTTGCTTGTTGTACTTTTTTTTACAGCCCGAGCTTACATTTATCACAAAAATAAAATTGTACATGCCATGAAAATTGTAAAACTTAATCAAGAATTTTACATCCCGCACATAACCCGCCTCCCTGCTGGTTTAATTGGCAAACATTAAAAAGCGCACACATATTTGCGACCTCCAAACAAACGTCCACCTACAATCTAATGGATCTCACTTTATTTTTTCGTTGTAATTAATTGAGATCGATTGCAGGCTAAAACAGACTAGTTATCTTTTTATGCCCGTAATTACGCACTTCCAACTTGGGGAGTCCGCGCGGCGACGATAACGGAATTAGTTTTCGTTGGGGAGGCGGCTCGTAAAGGACGGCGCTGTTTACAACGCTAAGCGGCGCTTATTAAAAGCCGGTATCTTGTTAGGGCGACTTGCGTCGACCGCGGATTTAACAACACCAATATTTGATGCTGTCAACTGCTAAGTAGATACAACGGATGATTTAAGTGGGCTCAACAATGATGTTTTATTATGACTGGCATTTTAGATTCATTCAAATATCTTATACTTAAAAGTTTAGAAGTCGTTTGTGAACTCATAATCATACACATGCGGATTTATGTTTATGAATAATAATATCAAAATATACCGAACTGAGCCACAATATCGAAGAGGTGTTAAAGGGGAGGGAGTTAAAGTATGCAAGAGTTGTACTAATGGTAATTTACTCAATGGGACTAATATCTAAAGCCCCACAGAAAAGTTTATGAGATGTAGGAATTTCTTGGAATACCGTCTTAGACGCACATACTGAGATCATTCCTCGACTAGTTGGACCGAAGCTTAGATCATGCCCCTTACAAGACATTACTCTAGTGGTCTCAAAAAAGTACAGTTAAAAAAGTTGACAGCGAGTATATATAAAAACATTGGTGTATGGGCACATACATTTGTCATATATAAAAAATAATTTTACAAATATAGTATAACTTACCCTGGAAGAGGGAATGCCATCTGGTGGCACCACATCAATTAGCAATGCACACCCATATGGTAATAACCGTCAACATGCTTATGTCTTCAGGATCACCGGGTAGTGCCCTCTAGATAATGATAAATTTTACAAATATTTCACTAACATGTTTATGCTTAAAAAAAAACTAAGGCCCATAACCATACACGAATATATGTCTCATGATTGTTGTTAAATTCTAAACAATGTACAGAAAGTTAATCTTAATTTTTGGTGATAATTTTGATGCGATTTAAATTGGTAAAATGACTACTATTAGTAGCCTAAAACCCAAAAACCACCCAAATTGACAATAATTAATAGTTATTAGATGCATATATAAGTTTTACTAGAAATTAGATTAAAATATTTATTTATTTAAGATTTAATTTATAACAGCCCTCCAAAGTTGAAATTTAATTTTCCATTATAATTTCAAGCACACCTGTGCTTTTCAAATGCAATTTATTCATAAACTAAAGTCCACAAATAACCCTACCTTGCAGGAATTAGTAGTTAATAGATGTGGAAATACCATTTTCTAAGAATTAGGCACATATATATTTTTTTTTCGAATGATAGAGCACTCTAGAGTTGAGTTTTTATTTTCTGTGTCAGATTTGATGGCATTTTAGTCATTTAAATGCAAAATTATTCGTATACCAAAATACAAAAAACACCCCTGTTTATAGTAATGGATGGTAAATAAATGCATATATATGTTTTGTTTTTAGAATTAGATAAATAAGGAATGAACCACTCACATTGTTTACGAGACTAGCATGGACAACAGTAGTAGGGAAGGAGGAGGTTTTATTATTCGTATACCAAAATACAAAAAACACCCCTGTTTATAGTAATGGATGGTAAATAAATGCATATATATATATATATATATATATATATATATATATATATATATATATATGTTTTGTTTTTAGAATTAGATAAATAAGGAATGAACCACTCACATTATTTACGAGACTAGCATGGACAACAGTAGTAGGGAAGGAGGAGGTGGGCTACCATTTTCGGAGAGGTTCCCAAAAAAGTTGTAAAATGGCGTGCAGTATTTTAAAATTTAATTTGTTTCTATCTTTCTGATGTCTTTTTGGGGTCCCCTTCCGTCTGGGCCCTGGACATACGCCCCTATTGCCGCTGCCTACTTCCGGCCCTACCTATTAGTACCACTATTGTTATATTTTAATTCGATTTTAATGTGTATACCAACAAATTTTCTTAATTAACTTCTTCATTAATCCCATTAAATTTTGTTGGCTCTATCGACCGCTCAGTTTACCAAACTAATTAAGTTTTTTTTTTATTTCACCTCTTCCCTCTTTTGAATAGTGTCTCGCACTCGCGTACAAAATAGAAATGCTCGCGCGCCTCTCACACCCACCCCTCTAGCGTTAAAAGAAGCGTGAAGGGGTGTAATTGCGAGCCGCACGAAATAGCGCCGCAATCATGTGGCGTCCGCGTCCCAATTAGGACATCCGCCGGGGCGTTTTCGCGCTCACCCCAAGGACGGAAAGACGCGAAATTAGTATTTTTGTTTCATGAAACAAACAACAAAAGTAGCAGCAAAGAAAAAAAATATTACAAAAAATATGAGGTTTTAGACAATGAAAAGTAATTAAGATGTAAAAAGACTTCTATCAAATTATTTGTATTGGACTAGCATTAATATTAATAACAATAATAATAATAGATTTATTATTTTATTATATCGGTATTTTGGTATTTAAATACACTGGTGGTAGGACAAGCATTCCTACTTTCCTTATAATAGAATAATAGATTTATTGCTCTACAGAAATGCATCTATTTACAGAACAACATACAAAATAAGAAAAAAATGTAACGTATTACATACATACATCAGAAATGAGTCAATAAATAGGTGTTTCTCTATGGATTAGGGACGCGCAATTTGTATAATTCTCTCAACTTTTGGTTGATGATTAATAAACATGTTTACACTATATCTGTCAATTTGTAGCAATATTCAACAGCTACAACTCGAGTTATAGCTGTTTTAATAACATGTGTTTATAAATAAATGAGATTGAAATTTAAAAAAATCGCCAAATATTCAATTTTTTGTATAATTCTCTCAACTTTTGGTTGATGATTAAAAAACATGTTTACACTATATCTGTCAATTTGTAGCAATATTAAACTGCTACAACTCGAGTTACAGCTGTTTTAATAACATGTGTTTATAAATAAATGAGATTGAAATTTAAAAAAATCGCCAAATATTCAATTTTTTGTATAATACTCTCAACTTTTGGTTGATGATTAACAAACATGATTACACTATATCTGTCAATTTTTAGCAATATTCAACAGCTACAACTCGAGTTATAGCTGTTTTAATAACATGTGTTTATAAATAAATGAGATTGAAATTTAAAAAATCGCCAAATATTCAATTTTTTGTATAATACTCTCAACTTTTGGTTGATGATTAACAAACATGTCTACACTATATCTGTCAATTTTTAGCAATATTCAACAGCTACAACTCGAGTTATAGCTGTTTTAATACATGTGTTTATAAATAAATGAGATTGAAATTTAAAAAAATCGGAAAATATTCAATTTTTTTTATAATATTCTCTACTTTTGGTTGGTGATTAACAAACATGTTTACACTATATCTGTCAATTTGTAGCAATATTCAACAGCTACATCTCGAGTTATAGCTGTTTTAATAACATGTGTTTATAAATAAATGAGATTGAAATTTAAAAATATCGCCAAATATTCAATTTTTGGTATAATACTCTCTACTTTTGGTTGATGATTAAAAAACATGTTTACACTATATCTGTCAATTTGTAGCAATATTCAACATCTACAACTCGAGTTATAGCTGTTTTAATAACATGTGTTTATAAATAAATGAGATTGAAATTTAAAAAAATCGCCAAATATTCATTTTTTTGTATAATACTCTCTACTTTTGGTTGATGATTAACAAACATGTTTACACTATATCTGTCAATTTGTAGCAATATTCAACAGCTACAACTCGAGTTATAGCTGTTTTAATAAAATGAATCTAGTTGGCACTTTATAAATTCACCAAAAAATCAATTTTCTGTATAATACTCTCAACTTTTGGTTGGTAATTAATAAACATATTTACACTATATCTATCAATTGGTAGCAATATTCAACAGCTACAAATTAAGTTGTAGCTGCTTTAATAAAATATGTTTATAAATAATTGTAATTGAGATTTTAAAAATTCGCCAAAAATTAATTTTTTTGTATAATACTTTCAACTTTTGGTTGATGATTAATACATATGTTTACACTATATTTGTCAATTTATAGCAATATTTAACAGCTACAACTCTAGTTATAGCTGTTTTAATATAATGAATCTAATTGGCACTTTAAAAATTCGCGAAAAATCCATTTTTTTGTATAATACTTTCAACTTTTGGTTGGTGATTAATAAACATGTTTAAACTATATATGTCAATTTGTAGCAATATTTAACAGCTATAACTCGAGTTACAGCTGTTTTAATAAAATGAATCTAGTTGGCACTTTATAAATTCGCCAAAAATTCATTTGTTTGTATAATACTCCTAGTTTTTGGTTGGTGAGTAATAAACATGTTTACACTATATCTGTTAATTTGTAGCTATAGTTAACAGGTACAAGTCGAGTTATAGCTGTTTTAATAAAATTAATTTAGTTGGCGCTTTAAAAATTCGAAAAAATTTCCATTTTTTGTATAACATTCTCAACTTATGGTTAGTGATTAATAAACATATGTACACTATATCTGTCAATTTGTAGCAATATTCAACAGTTACAACTCGAGTTATAGCTATTTTAATAAAATGTGGTTATAAATAAATGAGATTGAAATTTTAAAAAATCGCCAAAAATTCAATTTTTGGTTTAACAATTACAAGTTATATTTGGTGATTTACCAACATGTTTTCAATATAGCTGACATTTTTTAGCAATAAGCAATAGGTACAAATCAAGTTGTAGCTGTTTTAATAAAATTCGCCAAAATTTTTTGTTTAACAATTTCAATTTGTATTTGGTGATTCATCAACATGTTTTCACTAAAGCTATATTTAATAGCTACTATTAGTGTTTTTTTTGTTTGCTAATGTTCACCTCCTGCTGTCACCATGTATACACATGCAGGCAGTAGAGGGATCCACATCCTGTATAGTCTAAACCACATCACTCATTCTCTTTTAAATCTGCTGAAATAATATTTATTCAAAACTCAGTAATAAAAAACTGGATGACTTTTTGCGGTGCAGCTCGCCACCTTGAATGATTAATGCCGGGGTGCAGTTGATGCGAGCGAAGGCTTTACGGCGTGACGGTTATCGCTCAGCGTAATCCCATCGCCGGGGATTACGTAATGCCGCCGTTTTTGTAGGTTTTGCGAGGGGGTGGTCGTGTTGCAGGGGTATTCGAGACCCGTTTTGTAAACAGCCTCTCACGGCCGGTCACCGGGGACAGTAACAATTAACCTAATTGAGCCGCTTTATTTGACTCGTGTCCTTGCATTTTATTACGGCCGTCCGAATACGTTCAATCGTAAATTTTTCGCAAGGGAAAACACATAAAAAAAGGGGCAATCGGTCTGATTAATGAGAGTTTTTGGCATTTTATTGTATTGCGAAATGGATAAAGTAGTCTTGTAAACAATAATGTTTTTGAAGGATAATTCATTTCTTCAAAAACTCTTTCAGTTATCTGCAGGGAAAATGTTTTAATTTAGGCATATAATTATATATATATATATATATATATATATATATATATATATATATATATATATATATATATATATATATATATATTATCTAGTTGTCTTTTACCTTTCAGTATAGGCATATAATTATATAGGAAAAAATTGTCGACGACGGCATTGCTCATTCAAAAATCGTCGAAAAAAATTTACACTTTGATAAAAAGTTGGAAATTTCAAATTAAAAATCGACGTATCCAGGCAATTTTTGCATAAATCATAACTAAAGGTTTTATGATAACAATTATTATTACGTTTAAATACTGCATGCTATTACGATATAAATAAATATCACCGTGTTTATATATTCACAATTAAAATAGTAATTGCTGGAGTGCATTGTTTATATGAAATTTATTAACTAATTCAAAACAATTCCCAAATAAATGGGGCACGGTTTCAACGCCCACATATAATTACAAAACGCATTGATATCAAAATCTAAATCAATAGTAGGTCAGCGCGCTTGCATGATAATTTATAATATTATAATAACATACATCCTCCTCCTCGATCCTTCACCCTACGTGGGGGTTTGGTGAGATCATTAATGCATCGATCTGATTTCTGCCGCCCATACGTCTCTGTCTGACTTGCACAATGTAAACTGTGACCAGTAAGTTTTCGGTCTATCCAACGAGTGAGTGACCCTCCCCGTGGTCTGGACTCTTCGATCTTATTTTTAATTGTTAATCTTTCCGTGGACTCATTTTTTCTTATATGACACAAATAGCGTAAGAATAATTGGTTGGTCTTGGGCGTACAGTAATAGCAAGTTCTTGCAAGATTGGTGTGATTTGCTGCCCACGGGTTGTGTAGTATTTCCCGACAGACCCACATTTCGAACGCTTCTATCGTTGTTGTTGAAACAAAAACTCTATCTTATGGTTTTTTGTTAAAATATTATGAAAATTAAGATAAATATCAGGTGATTACACTCCTTTAAGCTTCTTCTATAATCAGCGCATGGGCTGATAGCATAATATACATTTTTTTAGAATAATCACGTAATGCACAGTTATCAAAAATGAAATAAATTACAGAAGGAGCTCCCTGTTGTCCTGTAATCTCCCGCAATTCGGAATGTATAATGGATTCGTACCCCGCCACGCGCAATTTACATACATAACTAAATATTTCTGGGCGATAATTGCACTGTCAATATCAGGCGACCGTGTCCAGGGGCCATTTGAATATTAATAAACGGATTTAATGCAGTAATTTACTCGCTAATGCGACACGCGGCCAAGTTTGCCCGTTACTCGCGCTAATGTGGCAGGATTAAATTGTGCAAGCCGGACTGGCAAAGCGAGGAAAAACTAATATAATTATAGCCGTAAAGCGTACGCCAGCACGATTGTTATATTTATTCCATCAACATTAGTTAATTGTATTATCGATGGATTTAAAATGGACATAAATATTTGATAATATTTGTACATTTCAACTTCAATACATCAGTTATTATTGAAAACTGTTATAGTGAGTATAAAACAAGTACAACAATACATTTGTAACAGTGATTTTAAACACCTGCACACAATGGGGATAGACAAATCACCAACGTGCAGAGGATGTGGGTAAGAAGAAGAAACCCCACTACATGTAATAAATAGCTGCGAGTCATTCAACTCATCTATATTTGCCAATTTTTTACTGTATTGGCACAATAATGATTTTTAATTGAATACAAAATACTAATAAATTATATTGGAATGAATATAATTTATTAGTATTTTGTATTTAATTAAAATTAATTATTTTGCCAATACATTAAAAAAATGGCCAATATAGATTATATATTAATAAAGATTATCTCTCTTACAAGTATAGTTACGTCGATCCGTGGACATATAACAAAAAATATGATAATCTATATTAATTAGATTATTATTTATTATCGAGCTTCTATAAAGTATTTATATTAGACACTACATACATTTTAAAGTTTGAAAAATGTATTAAGTAACACTAGTCTGATTAATTTTCTAAAATATATATTATAACATATTCTAACTTCCTTGATTAAACCTATTTCAAATAGAACATGTCACATTCAAAATTAATTACCACAGTTATTATTGATTAGCCATTTAATTATCCAGTTAATTTGGGTATGCAATCAGATGACCTATACCTTTCGCACTGATTATTCATTGTTTAATCAAGCTATCCGCGTATCCGCATTAATACCCTAGTAGAGGTGCGGCCGGAATCCATTACGTGGGCGCGTTTGAAGGGATCAATCTCTAAGCCTGCTGGCGAATTTTGCGGCCGCCTTCGGTCAAATTTTAGTGAACTGATGCACTTCCCATACTGATCCATTTTCCATTTAATTGCCAAACAGGGATATTGGTTGTTTGGATTAACAAAACATGTATAATGCACTGTTATTTATAATAATTTGATACATACTTACTTCTAGGAGTCAAATGAACAGTTCATAGTAGCGTATAAGTTTCATGGAAATGTGACATTAATAGCACTGATGTGAAGTTAAACAATTCCTGCCACCGCGTGAGTTCGCGCATCAATAATATTTTTTGCACACTCCGTTTAATCACAATACACCGAGAAAAAAGACCCCACCGCACGATCACACGGCGCCCGAAATTTTCGGAAAAGTAATGCTTGTAAAAATATAGGAAAATATGTATAATACTTGTTATTAAATTCTAAACAAAATATAAAATTTCCAACATTAAAATGTTGGCGTAACTTTATTAAAAATTGCAAATTGTTTTATTGCAAATATTATTTAATAACAGCTAACAAAATTAACTTAAATTTGTTTGTTTCTTATTTTATGGTCACCAAGACATGAGTAAACAATAGTTGAAAAAATAATTTTTTTTGCACACTCCGTTTAGTAACAATGCATCGAGAAAAAAGACCCCGCCGCGCGAACCCACGCAGCGCCCGAATTTTCGGAAAGTAAGGCCTATAAAAATATAGGAAAATATGTCTAAAGGTCGTTCTAGACAAGACAATTTCTTAGCTCAAAAGTTGCTCAAGAAATGAATTCATATATCCTACTCCCATACAATTTGTCCTTGACAAATAGAACGAGTTATATCTTTCCATTCGATCTACCATCCAATTCAATATTTCAAATAATTTGCTGTATGATACGAGACAATTTAGATTGTCTCGCATCTTGACTAACTTTTGAGTCAAGAAATTGTCTTGTCTAAAACGACCTTTATAATTGTTATTAAAATCTAAATAAAATATGAAATTTAAAAAAAAATGTTGAGTTGAACTTTATTAAAAATTGTAATTTATTTTATTGCAAATATTATTCAACAACAGCTAACAAAATTAATTTAAATTTGTTTGTTTCTTATTTCATGGTTACCAAGACATGAGTAAACCATAGTTGAAAAAGTAATTTTTTTGCACACTCCGTTTAGTCACAATGCACCAAGAAAAAAGACCCCGCGGTAAGGATTCACGCGGCAGGGACCGGAATTACCAACATTGTTTAACTGCACACCAGTCATTAATAGCTTGGTTGTATAAAGCAGATAACTCTCACGAAGAAATAACTTTTGACAACTTTGATAGATAAAGCAACGTTTCCATCAATTTATCTAACAATATAATCACGGGTTACAGTTACCTCGTCTTTATACAACCGAGCCTAATGTATTATATACTATACAAAATTATAAATAAAAAATATAACTTTTTAAATCAAGATAATCCTCGAATGAACATCAGAAAAATGTAATATTAATAAAATGTAAATTTAATGCGCTCGAATATCGCTCCGTATCTCATTTTAAATTTAATTTGTGCCACGCCATTTACCCGTTAAAACTCTAGTACTAGTAAAAAAAACTCCAATTTAAAACCGACTACATTCTTTTCTAGTGTTATTTTCATAGGGGAAGCAATTAATTTGCGGTGTGCCGGTGTGTGCACGCCGCCGATATCGGCGACGGCGGGTTGTAAAACGCCGCCCGTCCTCCCCATAAACGCGTTAAGGGGATTGATTTTAAAACCAATTAGCGCTAATGCGCGGGCGACATTAAATTGTCGCCCGGGCCCGGATTTGATCACGGCTTGAATTTAATCGCCGTATTTTTTTTTTGCAGAGAGCAAAAATAGCGAGCCCAGAAGGATGGTCGACATCACCCGCGACAAGCCCATCAAGGTGGCTGTTAGGGTCGTGGTACCTGTTCGAGATCATCCAAAGGTAAATAGTTGAAAATATTTAATTAACTTTATTTACATTTATCTTATAATTAGGTGAAATTCCTGTTGTTCTAATGATGAATCAATTTAAAAATAGAAACTAGTTTAAAAAAAAACATACTTTCCATATGAAAATATATCCAAACGTGATTGTGTGTGCATTTACCTTAAGGTCGTTTTAGACAAGACAATTTCTTGACTCAAAAGTTAAGGTCGTTTTAGACAAGACAATTTCTTGATTCCAAAGCTAAGATCGTTTTAGACAAGACAATTTCTTGACTCAAAAGTTAAGGTCGTTTTAGACAAGACAATTTCTTGACTCATAAGTTAAGATCGTTTTAGACAAGACAATTTCTTGACTCAACCGTTAGTCAACATGCGAGACAAACTAAATAGTCTCCTATCATACAGCACATATTTGAAATAAAAATATAACGCGTTCTATTTGTCAAGAACAAATTGTATGGGAGTAGGATATATGAATTCATTTCTTGAACAACTTTTGAGCTAAGAAATTGTCTTGCCTAAAACGATCTTAAGAGTTTTGATTGTTTTATTTTCCTGGATTTGTCCTAGTTTTAGAAGACGTCCGGTAGGGGTGGTTTTAAATTTTCCGGGTTTTTAGAAGTTGTCTGGGTTTTTAAACATAGGGCCCTAGAAAAACTTTTCATCACTCTGCCATGGGAAGAAATGGGGAAAATTGTATTGACCTATTATTTCGTTCCACCCTAAAATACATGAGCCTGTTTAGTTAGATTTTATGATAGCGAATATTAAGTAAAATAAAACTGTCCAATTTTTTAAACATAGGGCCCAATTTTATAAAAGTTTGTTAAAAATTTAGGTTTTCCTAGTTTTGCCGGCGCACAGGCTGCAAAAGTAGGAAAACCTACTTACAAACTTTCATACAATTAGGCCCTATGTTTAAAAACTTGAACAGCTTTATTTTGCGATTTACTTAATGTTCACTGATTAAATCTACGTAAACAGACTCATGTATATTAGGGTGGAACGAAATAATAGCTCAATACAATTTTCACCATTTCTTCCCATGGTAGAGTGATCAAAACTTTCAAATCTTTTTTTTGTGATTAATAACGTGTAGAAACCCCATCTCGATAAAAAAAATTCTTGAGGGTTCACAAACACTTTAAATTTTCTGATTTCTTTCAATTACCAACCAATTTTTTTCCATGTTTTATATTTTTTTATCAAGATAGAGCGGTTAAAAGTTGTAGTTTTTAATATCATGTAAAAAAACTCTGATGAATAAAAAATGTCTTGTGGGTCCACAAGAACTTTTAATTTTATAATTTCTTTCAATTATACTTCAGTCTTATAACTTTTATGTACCCTATACCAACCAACCTGCAAGAGGTATATTTTATACTTATTAATAGGCCTTTGAACACTTATGCAGGTTTTAAAAACAGACATATTCTGATCTTAATACTTTATTTATATAAACCTGTAATATATCATTTTGAAGCTAAATAAGCTAGTAACAGATGAATGTTGATTGAATTTTGAAAAATAATAGCGAAGATTTTATAATTTTTTAAGTAGCCCACATAAGTCTGAGAAGTTACTTTTTTACACTTTTCATTATTATGATCTTAATAATTTAGCTATAGAAACAAGCTATACCTCATTTTATAGCCATTTAAGCTGGTAATATAAAACGGTTATTAGAATTTTCTAAAATAATAACTACAATTTTTTGCAATTTTTTAAATAGCCCACATGAGTCTGAGAAGTTACTTTTTTACACTTCTCATTATTCTGATCTTAATAATTTAGCTATAGAAACGAGTTATATCGCATTTTGTAGCTAATTAATCTAGTAATACAAAATTGTTAGTAACATTTTCAAAAATAATAACTACGATTTTTTGTAATTTTTTAAATAGCCTACGTAAGTTTTAGAGGTTACTTTTTTACGCTTTTCATTATTCTGATCTTAATAATTTAGCTATAGAAACGAGTTATATCTCATTTTGTAGCTAATTAAGCTAGTAACACAAGATTATTATAAACATTTTCAAAAATAATAACTACGATTTTTTGCAATTTTTTAAATACCTTACATAAGTTTGAGAGGTTACTTTTTTACACTTTTCATTATTATGATCTTAATAATTTAGCTATAGAAACAAGCTATACCTCATTTTGTAGCCATTTAAGCTGGTAATATAAAACGGTTATTAGAATTTTCTAAAATAATAACTACAATTTTTTGCAATTTTTTAAATAGCCCACATGAGTCTGAGAAGTTACTTTTTTACACTTCTCATTATTCTGATCTTAATAATTTAGCTATAGAAACGAGTTATATCTCATTTTGTAGCTAATTAATCTAGTAATACAAAATTGTTAGTAACATTTTCAAAAATAATAACTACGATTTTTTGTAATTTTTTAAATAGCCTACATAAGTTTTAGAGGTTACTTTTTTACGCTTTTCATTATTCTGATCTTAATAATTTAGCTATAGAAACGAGTTATATCTCATTTTGTAGCTAATTAAGCTAGTAACACAAGATTATTATAAACATTTTCAAAAATATAACTACGATTTTTTGCAATTTTTTAAATACCTTACATAAGTTTGAGAGGTTACTTTTTTACGCTTTTGATTATTCTGATCTTAATAATTTAGCTATAGAAACAAGTTATATCTCATTTTGTAGCTAATTAAGCTAGTAATATAAGATTTTTAATAATATTTTCAAAAATAATAACTACGATTTTTTGCAATTTTTTAAATAGCCCATCTAACTCTGAGAGGTTACTTTTTTACACTTTTCATTATTCTGATCGTAATCATTTAGCGATGTAAACACATTGTATCTCATTTTGTAGCTATTTAAACTGGTAACATAAAACTGTTATTAGAATTTTCAAAAATAGTAACTAAAATTTTTTGCAATTTTTTAAATAGCCCACATGAGTCTGAGAAGTTACTTTTTTACACTTTTCATTATTCTGATCTTAATAATTTAGCTATAGAAACAACTTATATCTCATCTTGTAGCTAATTAGGCTAGTAATACAAAATTGTTATTAACATTTTCAAAAATAATAACTACGATTTTTTGTAATTTTTTAAATAGCCTACATAAGTTTTAGAGATTACTTCTTTACGCTATTCATTATTCTGATCGTAATAATTTAGCTACATAAACACATTGTATCTCATTTTGTAGCTATTTAAGCTGGTAACATAAAACTGTTATTAGAATTTTCAAAAATAATAACTACAATTTTTTGCAATTTTTTAAATAGCCCACATAAGTCTGAGAAGTTACTTTTTTACACTTTTCATTATTCTGATATTAATAATTTAGCTATATAAACAAGCTATATCTCATTTTGTAGATAATTAAGCTAGTAATACATGACTGTTATCAATATTTTCAAAAATAATAACTACGATTTTTTGCAATTTTTTAAATAGCCCACATAAGTCTGAGAAGTTACTTTTTTACACTTTTCATTATTTTGATCGTTATAATTTAGCTATCGAAACACATTATATCTCCTTTTGTAGCTATTTAAGCTGGTAACATAAAAATGTTATTAGAATTTTCAAAAATAATAACTACAATTTTTTGCAATTTTTTAAATAGCCCACATAAGTCTGAGAAGTTACTTTTTTACACTTTTCATTATTTTGATCGTAATAATTTAGCTATCGAAACACATTATATCTCCTTTTGTAGCTATTTAAGCTGGTAACATAAAAATGTTATTAGAATTTTCAAAAATTATAACTACAATTTTTTGCAATTTTTTAAATAGCCCACATAAGTCTGAGAAGTTACTTTTTTACACTATTCATTATTCTGATCTTAATAATTTAGCTATAGAAATAAGTTATATCTCATTATGTAGCTAATTAAGCTAGTAACACAAAATTGTTATCAACATTTTCAAAAATAATAACTACGATTTTTTGCAATTTTTTAAATAGCCTACATAAATTTTAGAGGTTACTTTTTTACGCTTTTTATTATTCTGATCGTAATAATTTAGCTATGCAAATAGATTTTATCTAATTTTGTAGCTAATTAAGCTGGTAATATAGAACTGTTATTAGATTTTTCAAAAATAATAACTACAATTTTTTTCAATTTTTTAAATAGCCCACATAAGTCTGAGAAGTTACTTTTTTACGCTTTTCATAATTCTGATCTTAATAATTTACCTATATAAACAAGTTATATCTCATTTTGTAGCTAATTAAGCTAGTAACACAAGATTATTATAAACATTTTCAAAAATAATAACTACGATTTTTTGCAATTTTTTAAATACCTTACATAAGTTTGAGAGGTTACTTTTTTACGCTTTTCATTATTCTGATCTTAATAATTTAGCTATATAAACAAGTTATATCTCATTTTGTAGCTAATTAAGCTAGCAATACAAGGTTGTTATTAACATTTTCCAAAATAATAATTAACTACGTTTTTTTGCAATTTTTTAAATAGCCCATATAAATCTGAGAGGTTACTTTTTTACCCTTTTTATTATTCTGATCTTAATAATAAAGAAGTAATTCAAAAGTAATGCATATAGATTATTAATCTAAAAAGTAAACATCGATAGGTAATTTATATTTAATATAATAAAAATTAGAACTTTTGCGGACCCTCCAAAACTATTCTGACAACAGGCACATTTTTTAGGAGCGTTTTGTGTTGCAAAAGGCAACTTTTTTTTGAACTTGCCTAATTAAATTTTGAAAATTGATTTTTTCGCTCCACCCTAATGTATATACTTAACACTACTTTATGAACAATTCAATGTCATTCTAGACAGATATGATATATATATATATATATATATATATATTATATATATATATATATATATTTATATATATAATATATATATATATATATATATATATATATATATATAATATAATTCTGTAGAGCAATGAATCTATTATTATATTATAAGGATAGTAGAAATGCTTGTCCTAAAACCGGTGTAGAGGTATTTAAATACCGAAATACCGATATTGAAATTACCTATATATAGCAGCTATATAATTGACCATCATTCTTTAATAGATGAACCCGTTTGAGGCTATACAACATTTTATATGTAAATTTACGCATAAAAATAATACTTTTTTATAGCTATAATCCACATAAAAACGCTACGGCTAAAATATAGCAGATAATAATAAAGAGGAAAATGGTGTTAAATTATTTTATTCCTGGAACTTTAGCTGTGACCCCAATTGTGGTGGCGTGGTTTAGCGTGCGTCGGGCAAAATTTAACCGGCCTGTCGAATGCCGGGGCATCCGCAGGGTGCGAAGGCATGATTTAATGGCGCCGAAAGTGTCTATCAAAGTGCTGTGAACTGTCAAGTGCAAAAATACCTGGTGATATAAATGGAGGTGCTTTCGGGAATGCACCCGAGAGGCTGACAATAGAATATTAATCATCCTACATAGGGGAACAATCTCTCCACTGGGAAAAATTTTGCGGTAGAATTAAAACCGAACAGATACTCATTATTTTTCAGCATACTATTTTATCATATTGAGTTCATTCAGAATACGGTTCTGCAGAATGAGATGGTTATCAAGAAGAAAAAATATTTCGTTTGGCTGGTAGTAAATATAACTTATATACGAATAAATACCCGGCGCATGCACCAATACGTTGCGAATAGGGGGGTGTAGACTGTAAGAACTTCAGGTACCCGCACGGAAGGTCCTAGGTAGTCGGCCGCCCACGAGCGTTAATAATTAATTAATTAATATTTTTTTAAATTTTAATTATCATTATTTAGGATGTTAGGGTAGGAAAATATGTGACAAAATTAATAAATCATTTATAATCTATAATCTGTGAACATAATGAGAAGGATCTTTTATAACCAAGGCGACTTCAGATTGTTTAGAACTAAATTTTAATTATCATTATTTAGGATGTTAGGGTAGGAAAATATGTGACAAAATTAATAAATCATTTATAATCTATAATCTGTGAACATAATGAGAAGGATCTTTTATAACCAAGGCGACTTCAGATTGTTTAGAACTCTCTCATGCCTAAGGCTAAATATAGCCGCTCATATTTTTGGCCGCCCAAAGCGTACACCTTGCACGCCCGCTAAAACTGGCCCTGGGTACCCGGGTATCGGTTGAGTTACTGTACTCAAACAGGCAGACAAAGAAGCCAAAGAGAGAGTTTTACCTGCAGCACGGGTATTTATGCGTTAATCGTGCATATCCGGTGGGGTGTATGGGAGCACAGTTGCCATTTACGGCAAATATACTTATTTGCGACTAAAACCAACTGCTGAGACCACTAAAAGATGGAATGTAGACAGCAAGTTGAGCCATATATTCCTAAACTTCCTATCAATCTCAAGCGGCAAGTATACGATGCGTGCATACTGCCTGTAGCAACGTACAGACTTGAATCCACAACAAATAGCAGAAAATTACTTCAAATCTGCCAATGGGCTATGGAGAGAGCGATGTTAAAAACGGGTATAAGAGATAAAATCTGTATGAGGAAATAAATAGAAGAACGACAGTCGATGTCGTGGCTATACAAAAGTGACGGAACATGTCGCGAGGAGCGACTTTAAATTGATAAAAAACCTGATCGAGTGGATACTGCAAAAGAAATCCACAGGCAAGATGGAAAGATGAGAAACATAGCCATGCAAGTTGAATCTGAATACATACGGTACAGAACAGAACGATATGGAAAAAGATGGAGGAGGTCTTTGTCCAGATCTAATCAGAATTATTCGTAATTAATAAGATTACTTATCATATAATACATGTATAATAACTGTATTCTTCGTAGACGAGGTCGAAGATCGAAGTGTAGATAAAAAAATATATTTAGTTCAGTCTCAACACCACACGGTATGCTGCTATTGTGTACACGCCAGCCCAGCGCCCGAGTAGCAACACAAAAAATTAATAAGATCCAACAAAAGAGGGGGGTGGGTAATAAATTCCGGCCGCTTCTTTTCAATTTATCGCGCTTCTCACTCCCGCCCCCGCCCCTATTGTTGTTGCTGTTTTCGGGTGAACTGCCGCAGCGATTTTTCGCGAGTAATAGCGCGAATCGATAGCTCATTTTTCAGGACTTTGTATGTGCGGGGCTCGAGAGAGAGGGATTTAATTGTTTTCCGGATGAATGCACCGGATGAGGGCTAATATTTCGAGTAAATAATAAACGTGGGCGGGCGGTTTATATCTACACAAGGCGGTCGTCAAAAATAAAAACAATACAAACTAGTGCACTAAGAGAAAATCCAGTTAATAGAAAATATGTAAAGAGTATAAAACATATATGGCAGATGGCGTTTAACTTTCCTCTTAGGGGGTTAGTTGTATTATATATATAAAAATATATATATATATATATATATATATATATATATATATATATATATATAAATATATAAATATATAAATATATAAATATATAAATATATAAATATATAAATATATAAATATATAAATATATAATATATAATATATATATATATATATATATATATATATATATATGTATATAAAGAGTAGGTTTCTTAGAAAAGTGGTCGCTTAAAAGCAGTAGCTTTTGACATCATTTACACATTACAAAAATCGTTTTAAATATATGTAATTGAATAACTCGCAAATTTTCATCGTAATTTATTGAGTTTTTGCAGTATATTGCGATATTTCTCTTTATAGGAAAATATAGTTGTTTATATGCACGTAAAATTATTTTTGTGGCGTAAATATGAAGCCAAAGGGGCCGTTTTAAAGCGACCACTCTCCTAGGAAACGAGAACTTGTAGAGTTTCTTATAAATAGAGGTGTTGTAATATTATCAAAATACTTATGGAGACTACTAGAACTACATTCTTTAATCTAAACAAATTTTCTTGCGGAAGAACGTGTTGTACAGAAAATCAGACTGGTGTATATTCTGCAACTCTGTCATTCTTAGTACGCTAGTTAATATTATTCATATTAAAATAACAAATAGCAGCCCGGAGCGCACGAAATAATTCAAGTCTTTAAATATTTGAATACCCCCCTAAGCGTCCCTCGTAAACCAAACTAATGCCCTAGCGGGCGCGCCGTTTTCTGGCCCGATAAAGAAACGAGGGCTCGATCATTGTCGGCTTAAAATAAACACGCCGGCGGCGTTTCATTTCGGTTGTTTAAATAGAAATAGTGCGTTTGCGAAAGATCCGGTCGAGTTTGCTGCGAACGGACGAGCGAGGGGAAACTTTCAGGTCTTACACCCCCTCCGGCGAGCGATTCAATGTGGTGAATCTGGGGGAGGCGGGTTGGGGCCGTGGACGATTCGTGGGAGCACTCCGCATGAAAATGGACCGAGACGGGTAAATGAGCAAAAATCGTTGGATTTGCGCTGTGGCGGTGATGAAGTAATGCACTTACTTATTCAAGACGTGTGTAAATGGAAGGGAATATGATTTGATGAGATGGAGTATTTTATTATTCAGTAATGTAACTTAACTATGGTTATATAATATGTAATCGGTTTACATTATACACCAAAATCACTCTTAACTCTGTTACGTTCGTTGAATTAAGAACGATCACGAGTTTCGATTCGAGGAACTTTAATTTTACAACTTCCGCTTACTTCTCGCCTCAGCGTGACTTTCCGAACGGTCGCTGCTGCAGTGATTTACCGCGCAACTGGCGCTGCATTCTCTCTAATTAGAAATCTCTCAATTACAACGGATTCGCTACAGAAGATTTAATCTTTATCGTTTTAGAGACAAAGTAGCATAAACTGCATTACATACTGCTTTAGAACTCGTTGTGACAAAGGGTTTATTTATTGAAAAATAATCTAATTTAAAGGGGCAAACACATTTATAATTTAAATATGAGAAAATGTTGTGTTAAAGTATAAACACATTTATAATTTAAATATGAGAATATGTTCTGTTTAAGTATAAAACATATTTATAATTTAAATATGAGAAATTTTTCTGTTAAAAGCCACGTACTGTTAGATATTGGGTCCTGTATATTGTTTGTTGGTATTAGGAAATTTATTAATATACAAGAAGTATAAAACAAATGAAGATCAGACCATATTTTAAAATTAATAGAAGCTGCAGTTGCATCTTAAATTACGTTCATACGAAGACACAAGATCTCTGATGCTAGTATGCGATACCGGTATTCCGGTAACTGATTACAAAATCTTTAACGAAAATTTATTGCAACTTATAAACTTTTGATCACTATGGGCGACCTGTTTTTTAATTTATTAGCGGCGGTCTACCAACATCGTATGTATTAGGTAATCGATCATAAGAAAAGTAGTAATTTAAAGCCAAAAATAATTTAATAAATTTTAAATAAATATTGATAATACATTAACATAATACATATTTAATATAAATTAAATATTGATTTCTAAAGGATGTAAGGGAAGGTATTGTTTTACCGATAACGTCTTCACGTTTTCTAACTAAGATTGAGGAAATATACGATAATTTTCCAGGAAAAAAAACCCTACTAGTGTGGGTTTTTTTTTCCTGGAAAATTATCGTATATTTCCTCAATCTTAGTTAGAAAACGTGACGACGTTATCGGTAAAACAGTGGTATTGTTATCGTGAACTATTTAGAAAACAAAAATTTCTTCACGTTTTATGCCTAAAATAGTCGAAATAAACCCGATTTTTGCGATGTATTATCTATGTGTATTTAACATAGATAATACATTAACATAATACATATTCAATAGTTATTGTATACAAGTTATTGCTATCCAACTAATTAAATTTAATCTCCATCTATACAAAATAAAACGCTCTCAATTCTTTGTCGAGTTAAAGAATTTACAGAATAAACAGTTGTGTAATTGTAAAAATAAGTTACTAAACCGTGACAGCTAATGGGATCGTAACAAGAAAAGCGGGTCCCTCCATTTATTCCGGCCCCATTCACGTCTGCGTGTGCACAAAAGGGCCGCGCGCGCTCTTCTCTCCTATTTCATGGCACCGTTTACCGTCCTGCCCCGGGACTAAATAAATCGTGCACACGAAAAAAGTGTCTTAAATCACGGAACCCGACGACTGGCAATCGCGCGCGCGTCCCCTATTTCGGAACTAATTGGAAAACCAAAGTTGGGGGGAATTAAAAGGGAGTTTAGAGTTACAGCGAGATAACGTGGAGATACGTTTGTCTGCAAAAGATAATGGAATGCTAATTGAATACCAAAATATTAGCATGTGATTTTTTATGTAATACTACACTTACAATAAACAATTCAAGTGTGACTTACGCCACTTTCATTCTCACATGCTCAAATAATTATATTATAAATAAAACAATGTGACTTACACCATTTTCATTCTCACAGGCTCAAATAATTATATTATAAATAAAACAATATCCTTTATTTTCTTATTATTAAATGGCGTGTGGACGATCGAATAGGTATGCGGTCGCCCCGTTGTCCACTCCTGATTTAAAATGTTGGCACATGTTTACCTTAATCTATTAACCTCAATACACCTTCAGTATAAAGCTTGCACATTATCCTGTATACATTTACTTGTTGCACTCTATTTTACCTGCAGCTCCTTTTATGGTTGAAAGCATGTAATTTTAATTATAATTACACAGCGACGCCGACTATAAAAGTAGCCGTACGCTCTTCTTTCATTAGAATTTGCATTATAAACACTGTATAAGACTGCGTGCATTGGGTTAGTGCAGCTTGGCGGAAAAAGGATTGCGGCTGAATTACCATAACATGTAAATTGCAAACTCGTTTTATTCTAATAGAGGTTTTATAAGTGAACTATTAATAAAAGCCGCTTTACAACATGATTGGCCATTGAGTCAGTCATTATAGTAAAGCATCTTAATTAAACATTTTAGTTCATACTAAAAGTTAAAACCTGTATTATATGAGTTGGAGTGTTTGATCACCCTCATTGGAGTAAGAACTTATAAACAATCAGTTTTTATTAAATAGCTGATAAACTGGTAGCTGTTTATTAATTAAAAATTACCTGTTTATAAGCTGTTGGTTGATGGAGAGTGCTCAGTTATTTTAATTATAATTTTGATATATTATTCGAAACTAAAATTGGCACGAAATTAAACAGATAAATTTAATACTTCTTACGATTAAGCTAGGAATGATCAAATATTCACCAACCAACATTTTTAAAATTATATCCACAAATATTTAAAACATACAAAGTATGAAATATGTATCTCAACTATTTTCTATAAATTACACTGAATATATTTACAATTAGTCCTTAAAAAGTATGAAATATGTATCTCAACTATTTTTTTATAAATTACACTGAATATATTTACAATTAGTCCTTACAAAGTATGAAATATGTATCTCAACTATTTTTTTAAAATTACACTGAATATATTTACAATTAGTCCTTACAAAGTATGAAATATGTATCTCAACTATTTTTTATAAATTACACTGAATATATTTACAATTAGTCCTTAGAAAGTATGAAATATGTATCTCAACTATTCATAGTATTTTCGGTTGTTTCACGTAGAATATATACTAGGTGAAATTCTGGTCGTCCGAAGGTGAATCATCTAAACTATATTGCCAACTCATCTGAGCCCATGTCACTATTGATATACTTTTTCCTTGTAATTTTAGAGTTTAACAATCGAAAATACTACGAATAGGTGAGATACATATTTCATACTTTGTAAGGAGTAATTATAAATATAATCAGTGTAATTTATAAAAAATAGTTGAGATACATATTTCGTACTTTGTAAGGACTAATTGTAAATATATTCAGTGTAATTTTAAAAAAATAGTTGAGATACATATTTCATACATTGTATGTTTTAAATATTTGTGGATATAATTTAAAAAATGTTGGTTGGTGAATATTTGACCATTTCTAGCTTAATCGTAAGAAGTATTAAATGTATCTGATTATTTTCATACTTTGTATGTTTTATATATTTATGGATATAATCAGAGAAATTTAATAAAATTTCTAAAGTTCGTTTTGGACAAGACAATTTCTTAGCTCAAAAGTTGTTCAAGAAATGAATTCATATAACCTCCTCCCATACAATTGGTCCTTGCCAAATAGAACGCGTTATATTTTTCCATTCGATTTATCATCCAATTCAATATTTCAAATAATTTGCTGTATGATACGAGACAATTTAGATTGTCTCGCATCTTGACTAACTTTTGAGCCAAGAAATTGTCTTGTCTAAAACGACCTTAAAACTACAAACAGAGCAATAGTATTCTTAGTCTCCCATGTAATGAAACATTCGTAATTTTTGAGTTTAACAACCCAAAAAGACTACAATAGTTGAGATAAATATTTCAAACTTCGTGATGACTTAATATGACTATTTATAAATATACACTTGCTGTGATGAGCAATGTGTATTGGTGGATGTTTGTATTTTTTGAGGGGTTATGCCAAATAAAAGTCTTTTTTATTATTGTTTTTTTTTATAAATATACACAGAGTAACTTTATAAAACTTTGTAAAGTACAAAACAAGTTAGTTTTTGTCCCCGAATGATCAGATTTCTAATTTTTGAATTTAACCACCCAAAAAGTCTACGAATAGTTGATTTTCATACTCTGTGGGTGATAAAATTAACTATTTGTGAATATATTCAGTGTTATTTTATAAAATTTTGAAAACTGCACATAGAGTTATGGTATATTGTATCCCCTAACTAATGTCAAGTTTGTAATTATTGAGTTAACAACTCAAAAAGACTAGGAATAGTTAAGATACTCATTTCATACATCGTAGGGGATAAATATGACTATTTTTAAATATATTTAGCATAATATTATAAAATTTTGAAAACTACAAACAGAGTTATAGTACTTTTTAACCGCTGACTATACTGTCAGATTCATAATTATTGAGTTTAACAACCCAAAAAGACTACGAACAGTTAAGATATATATTTCTTACTCTATAGGGTCTAAATATGACTATATTTAGCATCATTTTATAAAATTTAGAAAACGATAAAAGAGTTATAGTACTTTTCATCCTTTGACTAATGTAGGATTAGTAATTTTTGAGTTTAACAAATCAAAAAACTAACTATATTTGAGATACACATTTCATATTTTGAAAGTTATAAGTATGACTATTTCTAAATATGTTAGCGTAATTTTATAAAATTTTGAAAACTACGAACAGAGTTATAGTACTTTTTATCGGCTGACTAATGTCAGATTCGTAATTTTTGAGTTTAACATCCCAAAAAGACTACGAAAAGTTAAGATACATATTTCTTACTTTTTAGGGTCTAAATATAACTATATATAGCATAATTTTATAAAATTTGAAAACTACAAACACAGTTATAGTTTTTTTTATACCCTGACTAATGTAGGATTAGTACTTTTTGAGTTTAACAACCCAAAAAAATTTAGAAAGTTGATGTACACATTTCATATTTTGAAGGGTATAAGTAGGACCATTTCTAAATATGTTTAGTGTAACTTTATAAAATATTGAAAACTACATACAGAGTTATAGTACTTTTTACCCGCTGACTCATGTCAGATTCGTAATTTTTGAGTTTAACATTCCAAAAAGACTACGAAGTGTTAAGATACATATTTCTTTCTTTGAAAGATTTAAATATGACTATATTTAGTATCATTTTAGAAAATATTGAAAACTGCAAACATAGTTATAGTACTTTTTATCGCCTGACTAATGTAGGCTTAGTAATTTTAGAATTTATGATTCCAAAAACACTAAGAATACTTGAGATAAACATTTTATATTTTGTAGGGTCTAAACACGACTATTTGTAAATATGTTTAGTGTAATTTTATAAAATTTTGAAAATTACAAATAGAGTCATGGTACTTTTCACCCGCTGACTAATGTCAGATTCGTATTTCTTGTGCTTAACAACTCAAAAAGACTACGAACAGTTAAGATACATATTACTTACTTTGTAAGGTCTAAATATGACTATATTTAGCATCATTTTATAAAATTTTGGAAACTACAAACAGAGTTATAGTACTTTTTATCTCTTGACTAATGTAAGATTAGTATTTTTTGAGTTTAACAACCCAAAAAAAAAACTAAAAAAGTTGAGATACACATTTAATATTTTGAAGGGTATAAGTAAGACGATTTGTAAATATATTTAGCGTAATTTTATAAAATTTTGAAAATTATAAACAGAGTTATGGTACTTTTTACCCGTTGACTAACGTCAGATTTGTAATTTTTGATTTTAACATCCCAAAAAGACTATGAATAGTTGTGATACACATTTCAAACTTTGTATGGTCTAAATATGACTATTTGTGGATATAATTAGCGTAATTAAAAAAAAAATTAATATTACAAATAAAGTTATAGTATTGTTTGTCTCCCACCTAATCATACATTCGTAATTTTTGAGTTTAACAACCCAAAAAGACTACAAATAGATGAGATAAATATTTACAACTTCGTAGTAACTTAATTTGTATATTTATGAGTATAAACCAGAGTAATTTAAAAAAAAAAAATGTAAACTACAAATAGGGTTTTAGTACTTTTTGTCCCCGAATGATCAAATTTCTAATTTTTTAATTTAACTACCCCAAAAGCCTACGAATAGTTGAGAAATACATTTCATACTTTATACTGATTTTTTGTGAATCTATAAAGAGTAATTTTATGAAATTCTGGAAACTGCAAACAAGATTAAGTACTTTTTATTTATTGACTAATGTCAGAATTGTAATTTTTGAGTTTAACAACCCAACAGGATGACGAATAGTTGAGATACACATTTCATATTTTGAAGGGTATAAGTATGACCATTTATAGATATATTTAGCGTAACTTTACCCGCTGACCAATGTCAGATTCGTAATTTTTGAGTTTAACATCCCAAAAAGTCTACGAACAGTTAAGATATACATTTCTTACTTTGTAGGGTCTAAATATGACTATATTTAGCATCATTTTATAACATTTTAAAAATTGCAAACAGAGTTATAGTATATTTCATCCCCTGATTAATGCAGGATTGGATTAGTAATTTTTGAGCTTAACAACCCAAAAACGCTAGGAATAGTTAAGATACACATTTCATATTTTGAAGGGTATAAGTATGACTACTTGTAAATATATTTAGAGTATTTTTATAAAATTTTGAAAATTATATTATGTCTACTTATAAATATATTTAGAGTATTTTTATAAAATTTTGAAAATTATGAACAGTGTTATGGTACTTTTCACGCACTGACTAATGTCAGATTCGTATTTTTTGATTTTAACAACCTAAAATGACTATGAATAGTTGAGATACACAATTCATACTTTGTAGGGTCTAAATATGATTATTTGTGGATATAATCAGCGTAATTTGATAATATTTTGAAAACTACAAACAGAGTTACAGTATTGTTTGTCTCCCAACTAATCATACATCTGTAATTTTTGAGTTTAACAACCCAAAAAGACTACAAATAGTTGACATAAATATTTCAAACTTTGAAGTTACTTAACATGACTATTTGTAAAAATACACCGAATATTTTTTTTTTTATTTGTAAATTACAAATAGGTTTATAGTACTTTTTGTTCTCGAATGATCAGATTTCTATTTTTTGAATTTAACTACCCCAAAAGCTTACGAATAGTTGAGATACACATTTCATACTATGCACGATAAACATATGACTATTTGTGCATAGATTGAAAGTAATTTTATTAAATTCTGTAAAACACAAATAATATTATGGTAATTTTTATACCCTGACTAATATCAGAATTCTAATTTTTGAGCTTAACAATCCAAAAAGACTACGAATAGTTTAGATATATATTTCATACTCTCTAGTGGTAAATATAACTATTTGTAAATATTTTCAACGTTATTTTATAAAATTTGGAAAACTACAAATAAACTTATGGTAATTTCTATCCCCTAGCTAATGTCAAGTTTGTAATTATTTAATTTAACAACACAAAAAGACTAGGAATAGTTAAGATACAAATTTCATACTTCGTAATGGCTAAGTATACCTATTCGTAAATATATCTAATATTATTTTATAAAATTTTGAAAACTGTTAACAGAGTTATAGTACTTTTTATCCTCTGACTAATGTAGTATTAGTAATTTTTGATTTTAACTACCTAAAAAGACTATGAATAGTCAAGATACACATTTCATACTTTGTATGGTCTAAATATGACTATGTGTGGATATAATCTGAGTAATTTAATAAAATTTCGAAAACTACAAACAGAGTTCTAGTATTGTTTGTCTTCCAACAAATAATAAGTTCGTAATTTATCAGTTTAACAACCAAAAAAGACTACAAATTATTAGGATCACTATTTCAAACTTCGTTATGACTTAATATGAGTATTTGTGAATATACACAAAGCAATTTTATAAAATTTTATATACTACTAGTACTTTTTGTCCCCGAATGATAAGATTTAAAATTATTGAATTTAACTACCTAAAAAGCCTACGAATAGTTGAGATACATATTTCATACTATATACATAATATGATGAAAACTTAATGAAAAATATGACTATTTGTGTATATATTCACAGTAATTTTATCAAATTAGAAACTGCAAATAAGATTATGGCACTTTTTATCCCCTGACGAATATCAGAATTGTAATTTTTGAATTTAAAAACCCAACAAGAGTACGAATACTTAAGATACACATTTCATACTTTGTAGGTCATAAATTTAACTATTTGTGAATATATTCACCGTTTTTAATAAAATTTTGAAAACTATAAATAGAGTTATAGTATTTTGTATCCTCTAACGAATGCCAAGTAAGTAATTATTGAGTATAACAACACAAAATGACTAGAACTATTCCTAGTCATTTTGTGTTGTTATACTCAATAATTACTTACTTGGCATTCGTTAGAGGATACAAAATACTATAACTCTATTTATAATTTTCAAAATTTTATTAAAAACGGTGAATATATTCACAAATAGTTAAATTTATGACCTACAGAGTATGAAATGTGTATCTTAAGTATTCGTACTCTTGTTGGGTTTTTAAATTCAAAAATTACAATTCTGATATTCGTCAGGGGATAAAAAGTGCCATAATCTTATTTGCAGTTTCTAATTTATATATATTATACATATTTCATACTTCTTCGTAGGGGCTAAGTATGACTATATATATATATATATATATATATATATATATATATATATATATATATTATATTTGTAAATATATTTAGCATAATTTTATAATATTTTGAAAACTACAATCAGAGTTATAGTAATTTTTATACCCTGACTAATGTAGGATTAGTAATTTTTTAGTTTAAAAACTAAGAATAGATGAGATATACATTTCATATTTTTAAGGGTATAAATATGACTATTTATAAAAATATTTGGCGTAATTTTATAAAATTTTCAAAATTACAAATATTTATATATACAAGAGTTATGGTAGTTTTATCCATGACTATTATCAAATTTGTAACTTGTACTCTCGCGTTGCCTTAGTCTTCATTTAAACATACAAAAACTAGCAGTAATAAAAATATTTCTCACGACATGCACAGCCAGTACAAAAGTCATAAATTACACCTCGGTCGCCTTCATAACATTGTCTTCGTTTTTATATTATAGGGATTTAATTTAAAATAATAAGTAACGAATAACTTTCTTTACTATTCTTCTATCTAAAATTTCAGTATTTTCACAAAACAAAAACTGTGTTTTATTTAAAATTTAATTTTTTAACTCGTGTCGGGACACACTTTATAAATATTATATTATTTTATTATAAATATTATATTATTTTATTATAAATATTTATTATTATATGTTAGAATTGAATTGTTTTCATGCTATAATAACTCACGCAACTTTTTCTGTGCTCCATTGATCGCGCCCACGACGTTGATGTATGCGCCCAAGGGTTGGAATAATGTACATCACCTGCTGAGAAGAACGGCGGCGGCGATACTCAACGTGCACGAATCAACCCTTGGGACGCGGGTGGATTTATGTTGCGCTAATAGAAGACGTGCTGGGCGATTTATGTGGCGAGAAAGTTGCGGTTTCTTTATAAATTTCGGGAAGAATGGAGTGAAATTTGTCAGTAATGCCACTCTTACCCGGCGCATTCACCATTAATATGGAATACGCTTATTATTAATGATGCCCCACGCATCTTTTCACTAGTTACTTTTTTTTCACTTTCACTTTCAATTACGTCATCTACATATATATATATATATATATATATATATATATATATATATAGTAAGTAAATATTTATTTTGCTGGATAATTATAATTCACAATGAAAACGATGTCCCTCGCATTAGGGTGGTGCAGCAATTATTTTATTATTAAAATATATTGACATAAATTCCAAAGAAGGAAAGAAATATTGTATTCCTAGATCAGCATATATATATATATATATATATATATATATATATATATATATAATCTAATTTCTAATGCTGATCTAGGAATACTTATATAATATTTCTTTCCTTCTTTGGAATTTATGTCACTATATTTTAATAATTGATACCATGCCGTTTAACGTTTCGTAATCTTCTATAACTTATATAATTCAATAAATATAGTACCTGTATGCTGTGTATTTTTTTTCAGTTTAATTTTGTGGGAAAACTACTCGGCCCCAAAGGCAACTCGCTCAAGCGGCTCCAGGAGGACACAATGTGTAAAATGGCGGTCCTGGGGCGAGGGTCCATGAAGGACCGACACAAGGTGAGCATTACAATTTTTTTCTTTCATTCCCCTCATTTTTTAACACATGACCCCCCGTTGCGGCGACGCTGCGGTCGTGCTGCCCCGGCCGTGCATCACACGAGGGGGGCGGGCGGTGTAATGTATGGCGACGTTTCCAAACCGCCACCGGCGAACCGCACGTGCAATTGTTCCGCACGTCCACCCAGTTATTTCATTAATCCCTATATGTGTTTCTCTGGCTGTATGTGTGAGCATGTGTGTGTAACTGTATAAAAGTGCGGCTCTTCGAGTTTGTAAGCACTGAGGTTATCGTGTTTTACAGATCGATAGAACTTTAATCGTGTAAAAACAAACAGTTACAAAAATAGAGGCCAAACACTTTGTGATAAGAATAGACGTTGCTTGCATGAATAAATTTGTTTCATTTTCATATTCTGAATCTTACTTTTTCACTTTTACACACTTTCTTCAATTTTTCAGTGATTCCAATAAAGGCACCTTACACGGTCAGTAATACTGTCAATATTTTAGAATAATGACAATATTACTGTACGATAACTTGTTTCAAAATGTTCATTATTCTAAATTATTGTATTACTTATCGTGTAAGGTATAGTAATGATTGAATGAAGAGAATTCTGATGTTTATCCGGATAATAGATTACTTGATAAATATAAAAGGAGGATTCAAGCAAATATTGACAATACTAGGATTGACAGTATTATTGATAGTGTAAGATGCCTTATAAAGGCACCTTACATGGTCAATATTACTGTCAGTACTAGTACTGTCAATATTTAATATCTTCCTTTTATATTTATCAAGTAATCAATTATCGAGATAAAAATCAGTATTCTCTTCATTACATCATTAATATAGCTTACACGATTAGTAATACTGGCAATATTTTAGAATAATGAATATTTTAAATATATTATCATACAGTAATCCTGTCATTATTCTAAAATATTGACAGTAATATTAGCCGTGCCTTATAAAGGCACCTTACACGGTCAATAATACTGTCAATCCTAGTACTGTCAGTATTTGCTTCAATCCTCCTTCAATATTTATCAAGTAATCAATTATCCGGATAAAAATCAGTATTCTATTCATTCCAGAATTACTATACCTTACACGATCAGTAATTCTATCAATATTTTAGAATAATGAAAATATTAATCATATTATCGTACAGTAATACTGTCATTATTCTAAAATATTGACAGTAATATTGACCGTGTAAGGTGCCTTATAGAGCAAATCTAAAGTAACTACATCCAGTAGATAATTTATTTATTGTTACTATAACAACGAATACTTATGGGTTCAATAGCTATTGATAAAGGCACCTTACACGATCAATATAACTGTCAATATTTTCGAATAATGACATTATTACTGTACGTTAATATGTTTGCAATGTTCCTTATTCTAAAATATTGCCATTATTACTTATCGTGTAAAGTATAGTAATGGTGGAATGAATGGAATACTGATTATTATCCGGATAATTGATTACTTGATAAATATTGAAGGAGGATTCAAGCAAATACTGACAGTGCTAGGATTGACTGTATTATTAACCGTGGAAGCTGCCTTATAGATTTATTAAACGTTGGTGAATACGGGTGTTATAGATTTTCTGTATGGTTAAAAATCGGATGATTAAACTCCTCTGACTTTTGCCCTTTACCAGCCCAAACGCTTCTCTGCTAATAGTCCTGTACAATTTTTTTCATTTGTTTAATATTACGGTATTGGCGTTCATAAAAAAATAAATTTCTTTCATTTTTTTAGTCTAATTACTCCACTCGAATCTCAAATGGAAGGGCGGACTTCAATTGCCATGTTGATTATATAAATCGGTTAATTTTGAACTTGAAAAGAGCGGAGTTGGCCCATAAACGCTTTATTAATTTTTAAGGGAGCTCGTTCCGCCGGAAGTTTATCGACGCTCGCCCTTCCGGTTCCCCACGCCCCGCGATGCTAAAAGTAAACTTGCCCATAAACTCGACAAGCGTTAAAATTTACTGCGCCTCGCTCCATAATTGAGTGAGAAATAAAAACAAATCACTCGCCTTCTACCAACGACAAACGCAACGCCAATCCATCCCCGACGACGGCGAAGAGTTATAAATCTCGCCCGGAACGAACGAGTTCCGCTTGTTAGCGCATTCCTCACGTTCTACTCTAGCGCCGTGTTCTCGTGGGCCCGCCTGCAATTTGTACTTGTTGAGCTTCTCTGTGTGTAAACAATAAGGGGGTGGGATTGCCGAGGGGCTCCGCTGGCATTTTCATTAACTGGATTTTTGTCGGCGCGTGAAATTTGCTGAATTGTTTGTATTTGCGGGGTGTTTTAATTAAAAAGTGAGAAGAACATGATCATTCACTCTACTGACATATACTTGAATATTGTAATGTTTTTTGGCTGCAAATGAATATACTAAATCAAGTAAATATAAATTCTAAATCAAGTAGATAAAAATCCTAAATCATGTAAGTAAAAATCCCAAATCAAATCAATACAGGGCGCGCCCGAAATGTCTTTAGTTATTTCTTTAATGGTTTCCTAAGGTGGCCCAAGGACCGAACACCATGTTTGAAAACCTCGGTACACCTCCACAGAAAGAAGTCGCAGGGACGCTTGTAGTTTTTTAATATATAAAAAGATAAGTAAGAAACTAGACTGTTTCATACACTTTTGGGGTATTGCAGCAATAAAACGCTAGTATTACTTAGGATTCCACTTTAATCGAGCGCCAATATTTCGCATCCTAGTTGCATGTTTCTTCAGGGCCTTGACTGTATTGTACAATATGGTATAAACATGCAATATGAAATCTAATTATGCATAAAATATTTCATAATATTAACTTACATGTATGTACTTATATTTTATGTGTAAATTAGCAGCAATGTTTATCTGAGGTACACATGTATGCATGTTTTGTAAGCAATGTTTATTGGCGACTAAGAGAAAAAATAGTCGTACTTATAGCTCTTTTTGTAAGCAATGTTTATTGGTGACTAAGTGAAAAAATAGTCGTACTTATAGCTCTTTTTGTAAGCAATGTTTATTGGTGACTAAGTCAAAAAATAGTCGTACTTATAGCTCTTTTTGTAAGCAATGTTTATTGGTGACTAAGTGAAAAAATAGTCGTACGTATATCTCTACTTCAGCAACCATCCCTAATATCAGCATTTATTAATTAGCTTGTTGTTATTGAAAAGGCCATCACGAAATTTGTAGCTGTAGCATAATTTCCATCAATTAATTTGAGTAGTCAAACAAATTTTACTCAAGCCCTAAAGCCCCTGAAACCGCTGAGCGGTGGACTTCATTAATATGATTAACATATGTTTCGTAAGCAATTAAATGTTAAGGGTTAAATTATTGGAATTAACGGGATGTTTATTAGTGCTGGGTAATAGGCTTGGGGGGTGGTTGGGCTAAAAAGGGAGTGGGCTACGTGCGGCCGCAGGAATTCCTGGCCCGCGACCGCTGTCGGGTTAGATTTATGTCCGTACGAGCGAGCGACTAACAGGAAGAGGGATGCTTCCCGTTAAAAGCGAGACAATAGAAAGATATCCATTCATTGAAATATTGTGTGTGTGTCTGTTTGTGTATGTGTGCGTATCTGCGTGTGTGTTTATGTATGTGTGAGAATTAATTGTTACGTTATTGTTATAGCTAAATATGTATATTTAGAGTGAGAGATATTTCACCACTGTACGGCTAACTGAGTGAATAATCATCACATTTATAATCATCTTTGTTTTTTATATCTACAGATATATCCTTTCAAACACGTCTAATTTTTGAAAGGATATATCTGTAGATATAAAAACAAAGATGATTATAAATGTGATGATTATTCACTCAGTTAGCTGACATATTTAGGTATATGTTGATAAATACTCAAGATTTCTTCATATGTCTTCTTTTAAGTAGTTGTTACATTAATGATGTCTATCATCAATCTTGTCAGAAATGTGTGTTTAATAATTAAACGCTTTTGAAGAAAATTAGTTACGCTGCAGGAATATTAACAGGCATCTCTTCATAAATACTGAAGATATCTTCATAGATTTTCTTTTATATCGTTGTTGCATTAATGATGTTTATAACCATCTTCTGTTGTATATCTATAAATATATTCTTTCAACAATTAGATGCGTTTGAAGAAAATTATACATATTTACATGTATATTTTCATAAATACTCAAGATTTCTTCATATCTCTTCTTTTATGTATTTGTTGCATTAATGGTGTTAATCATCATCTGTTTTTCATATTTACACATATATTGTCCGGTCAACAATATATGCCTATTTTATAATAAACTATTCTATGCATATTGTATAATAAACTATGATTCAAACTACTTTTTAATAATATTACAATCTAATATACACTATTAATTACAGGAAGAAGAGTTACGTGCAAGTGGTGATCCAAAATTCCAGCACCTCAGCGAGGAGCTCCACGTGGAAATCAGTGCGTTCGCCACCCCCGCAGAAGCCCACGCTCGCATAGCCTACGCCCTCGCAGAAGTCCGTCGCTTTCTAGTGCCGGTGAGTTTGCAATTTATTTCTCCGAATACAATTTTTTTCCCCTGCTGAACACATTTTTCTTCGCGCTCCACCGAACTGAACTGCACGAGTTTGTTGCGAAAATATACAGCATATGTTGCGCGCCCCCCCGCCCACGGTGTTTTGATAACACCCACGCGCTCTGTATATATGATTCTTCCATTAGTGCTGCTGCTGGGAAAACAGTACGGACGAGTATTTTGCAATTAAAAAGTTATCGATTCGCTATAAAAATAAACGCGCCCGGCGCGGTGCGCGGCTTATATCCACAGCGTTAGCAGAAAAATAACTTTCATGTTCCGAGAGTGGGGAGTGGGTTCTAATTTAAAATAACAGCGAAGGTTGTGCGGGTTATGTTTTTGCATTTTGGATTACAAACATACATTTTATGATTTTGTTAGCTATATATCACAGTTATTTAAATATTTTGTGACTTGTGCTTAGTACTTTAATATAAATTTATATTATTATAGTTTTTTTTTTGTATCAAAATCAAAATCAAATTTTTTGTATCGAAATATATGACCAGTATTTTCAACATTTTAATCATAAAAATTATGGATAATGTATTGTAATCGTGCAAAAAAAATCTAATTATATATATATATATATATATATATATATATATATTATCTATTTGCCTTTTACCTTTCGGTGTAGGCTAGCAAAAAATATTTTATATTTTTATATTATTTTTTTCCTTTATTGCTATTTTTATATCTTTGCATATATTTAAGGATGTTTCTTATGTAGAGTCCATATAGGAAACATCCTTAAATATATGCAAAGATATAAAAATAACTATAAAAGTAAAAAATTAATATGTGAATGTAAAATTATAATTTTTTGCATGATTACAATACATTATTATTAAACTTATATCTAACTTGTGATTGATAATGCTAATAAAGTCCTTAATTTTTTTTGGGCAGTAGAGTGGGTAAGGGAAAGGGAAATATTCTTCAAAAGCAAACAATTATTACATTATTATAAAAATAAAATTTTTTTATGGATAAAGTACAATACATTATCCATAATTTTTTTGATTTTTATAATGGTGCAAAAAACTTTCTACTTTATCTTAGAAATAAAAAAAATTATGGATAATGTATTGTATATTATCCAACATTTTTTTGATTTACATAATATATATATATATATTGATTTATATATATATATATATATATATATATATATATATATATATATCATATATATTATCAATTGCCTTTTACCTTTCGGTGTAGGCTAAATTTTTATAATGATGCAAAAAAAAGTTGTTTTACATTGACATATGATTTCTTTACTTTTATTACTATTTTATATGTTTAAATATATTTAAGTTTGTTTCTTATATATTAAATTACGAACTTTTTTGACCTTAAATTTAGCTATGAGATGACATATATTGTATTTTGCAAAATCTGGTTCACATGAGTAATGTTTTATGAAAAAATAATTAGCATTTAATTTTGTCTGCATAGATAGAAGTGAAAACCATTGCCCTTTTTTTTGTTACTTTAAAGACCAATAGATACACACCTATATACACAATATCAAGAATATGGCGTTTTATTTCTCTCTTAATTAAGGTAATTTTTTTTACCAAAAATTACCTTTATGTTGGCATATCAATCGTCCCATCAATATAATACAAAATACTACTGTAAACTAAACAAAATACAACGATTTCTGAAGATCTAGATACACATTTCATTATGCTACTAACATTTTTCTTACTTGCATATTCCATCTCCCTTTCCCTCGCCCACTTTCTCAACCACCAAAAAAAAAATGAGAACTTTATTGCCATCAATAAGGTAAATTCTCTATTTTTCGTCAGTTAGTCACACTAGACTAACCACTAGAAGTGTAAAGACTATTTATACATAATGTGTGTTATTACATTTGTTGAACATACAAACGGCAGTATGGATTGCATAATCATACGTCCAGTATTTCATAAAGAAAAGGAGCCTTGGAGTTCCATGGGCGGTAATACGTTCAAATACCGCGCACTCGCGTCTCACTGAATACTCGAAATTACGGAACAACGGGATGCATTTCTGTCTCTCCCCGCATGCATTCAGCTGGCTGCGCATTCCCATTCACAAAGCTGTTAAGGCGATTATATTTAATCATTGACATCAATTCCCTTCGCCCTGAATTAATTTAAATACTAAGAGGCAATTTTCTAAGAATGTCTATATCAATTTAAGAGAATTGAATCAGTTTATTGGAAACTATAATTAGCCGCTGTTCTACGAAAACGTATTACAAAAACTTCTTTTAATTTTAACAATTATTAACGTGCAGCATTTAAAACAGAGTTTTCTTTAAGAAGTAATTTGAAATTATATTCAGGTAAATATTGAGTAATAAGGCGATAATTAAATGTATTTTATATTATTACAAATTCTCAATGATTTAGTTAAAAGTTCAGTAAATTAGTAGGTAGTCAATGTTACTACTAACTTTATAAGGAATAAAATATACATATAAAACTGTTTCATTCCTTCACTGAGCACCGCACCATCCTGTTAATTATTTTCATTCGCTCGTTACAGTTTTATCACCCGAGCCCTGCAGTATTTTACAGATGTAATCATATTACACGCGCCGTAATTGCCGCGTATAGAACCTACTCATAAACTTTTTTAGTATTTTTCATTTGCTGCTGCGGCAGCGGTGGCGGTAGAGGCGGTAACGTGCATATTATTCCTCCGTGCCGTTATTATATGGTAATGTGTTTGTCCTAAAACAACCCCGCGCGCCGCGAACGTGTAAATATAATGGTCCCATAATAATTTATCTTGTTTATACGTCCACTGGAGCGATGGGGGGCGGCACACGTTATTATTATTACTGTTTGACATTTACCCAACGCATACGTGGGGACCGCGAGGGATTGTCAAACGACTACGTTTATATTCAGGCAGTGTACGCCGATGGTGCGGCCGCCAAATGGGCCCCGAGGAGTTCACAGTTTATGTACTGGTGGCGGCGGTGTAAACAACACGCTGATTCTGAATGGGCTTGTTTTTATTAGATATTTAATAGGGGTGGATTGAATTCGATTTCGATTCGAATAAATTATAACTATAAATGAATTAGGTTAAATAGGATGATTTTTAACTACAAAAGATACCTAATAAAACAATCTATAGGGCAAGAAATACTCTACATTGGCAGTGTGCGCCGATGGTGTGCGGCCGCCAAATGGGCCCCGAGGAGTTCACAGTTTATATACTGGTGGCGGCGGTGTAAACAACACGCTGATTCTGAATGGGCTTGTTTTTATTAGATATTTAATCCGGGTGGATTGAATTCCATTTGAATTCGAAGAAATTATAATTATAAATGAATTAGGTTAAATAAGGTGATTTTTAACTACAAAAGATACCTAATAAAGCAATCTATAGGGCAAGAAATACTCTACATTTTCACATATAAACTATTTCTCTATTACTTGAAATACAAACGCTACAGAGTAGAAACTATTGAAAATTGTATCATATTCGCATTTTCTCACAGCTACAGCGCAAAAACGGATACAGAAAAAAGACTAGTCTCAATCTGTAGGGCTAGAAAACTCTACATTTTCACTTATTAACCATTTTTCTGCCATTTTAAATACTCTACATGTTCACAAAAAAATCATCTTTCTAGCATTTGAAATACAGACGCTACAGAGTTGAAATTGAGGAAAAATATGATATTCACATATTCTCACCGATACAACGTAATAACGGTAAGAGCTATAGAAAAATGTTTAGCCTGCATGTATAAGAGTTGATGTGGTGACACCAGATAGCGTTTAACTTTCCTCCTAGGGGGTTAGTTGTATCATATTTGTACATATATTGTTTTATAAACTAATTAGTTTGTGAGAAAAAATTATTTTGTCTCATTAAATAAGTTAATATTGAATATATATTAGTATTATCTATGTTTATTTTAAATTTAATCTTATTTTTTTACTTTAAATCATTACTTTTCTTATGATTACTTAACACATACGATTCTGGTAAACCGACGCCTATAATTTTTAAAAAAAGCAGCTATCAAGTATATCACTATTTATTCTATACGCCTATCCGGACAAACCCATTATGTCCTCGCAAATTTGTAAGGCGAGTCAATCGAATATGAATACAAGACGCTTCAATATGAGCAGCGTAGAGGGTGTGGGCTTAGCTGCTGCGAGCATAAGTACATAATCGTGTTAAAGTGGCGGGCGGAGAAGTTGGAGGAGCTGTCGGTGTCGTGTCCCAGTGACAAAATACATCTCGGGCCAAACAAGCGCCCCTACTGAAAAGGGCGGGCGACCCCGGCGACGGCAATTATGTAAGTTTTGGAGCGACGACGACGCTCGCGAGCTCATCTGTAATTACGCTGCCGAATGGATAAGTACGGTTCACTGTTGCGGCTTTTAGCAACGATAATAAACGTCCAGATTATTAAGTTGGATGCTGTCGGTTGGCGGCGAAGTCGTAAATGCAAGATTATGATGAACGTGTTATTATTATGGTGCAGGAGGGCAATATGTTTTTATGTGTTTCTAAATTCTGGATGCATCATATTAATCATTATACAATATGGCGATTGAACTATTGAAACTATCACATTAAAGCATATGCTAGTCAAATTTCAATTTGACTAGCATATGCTTTAATGTGATAGCAATTAATGTTAACTACTCATATAATTTACTATAAAAATATTAAAAATCTACCAATCAAATAATACAAATTTTATAATATACAATACGTATATTTCACAATTTAAATGTGACTTACATCACTTTCATTCTCACATGCACATATGATGTTCTACAAAAAATATTTAAAATTTAACCGAAAAGGAAAGTGTTACCTTTGCTTTTTGCTTAAATTTTAAATATTATAAAATTAGTATTATTCGATTGGTTGATTCAAATTTTAAATATTTTTACACAAAATTATAGGAGTAGTTAACATCAACTGCTTCAATTTGACTAGCATATGCTTTAATATGATGGTTTGAATAGCTTAATCGCCATATTGTAATATGATTAATATGATGCATCTAGAATTTAGAAACACATAAAACTTACAAGCTCCTATGTTCTATAATTTTTTTTTTAATTTGACCAAAAAGGAAAGGTAACACGCATTTTATAAAATCTATATTATTTGTTTTGACATATATTATGTAAAAATAATGATTTTATATATCAAAATTATCATGATCATTATTCTTTTGAAAAATATGAATAAGCAACGTCAAAACACTTCGGCGCGTTAACACATATAAGCGATGGTCGTCCCATCGCCGCCCCTCTGCAGTGTGTTAGCTGCTTTATAAATCATCTCACGCCGGCTTCCCGTCGGCGCTAATAAATCTCCATAAAAAATAATCGCCGCCGCGAACTTCAGTGCCCTCGCAGGCAAAGGCCATTCTCGGCCACTTTTGTGCAAATAAAGGGCGTATTTCTTTGAAGCGTCCTGCAGTTATATTAATGGGCAAGTTATTTGGAAAGCCGAGCGCCAATTGATAGCTTTTGGCGTGTTTCTTTCGGGGAGTTTAGAGTTATTAATGGGCGAGGTGAGTTCTGGTTGATGGTTCGATGTGAAGCGAACATTTGTTATGTGCGATGAAAATGGAAGTCGAAGGTAATTAGCTTTATATAGGGGGGAACTTTGTATAGTAAACAATTTCTGAAGGAACAATATTAGGTGGATTTGTCTGTTTCATACAAATTTCAGAGTGGGAACATAGTAACCATTATATATGGCGAGTAGTAAAATAAATCACGATATTTATTTATGGTGGATGCGCCGGGCACATACAATTTCGATTTTTTTTTTCGATGATTAACACTTGACACAGGTGGCAAATTTAAATTAAAAATCGACGTACGTTTTCAAAAATTATAAATAAAGGTTTTATCGAATTTATTCCATACTTTAGGGAAAATTAAAACTCGACGTATGTTTGCAAAAATTATAAATAAAGGTTTTTTCGAATTTATTCCATACTTTAGGGACACCCTGTACAGAACAGCCATTCGGGCACATACAATTTCGGTTTTTTTTTTCGATGATTGACACTTGATACTTTTATTAAAAGTTGGCAATTTAAAATAAAAAATCGACGTATGTTTGCAAAAATTATAAATAAAGGTTTTATCGAATTTATTCCATACTTTAGGGACACATATATATTCGGTATACATATAACAAGCTAGAACTGCGCACTCAATTAATTATAATTCTTATGAAAGGATTTTTTTGTAACTAATTCAGACAACGGACATTTTATCTAGTAATATAAGTGTAGCAAAACTATAAATTTTATTTCAACATGCTGGCAGCACTTACAAAATTCAATACTGTAATTCGGATTAGTTAAGACAGCTAATGGCCTCTATTTTGTTCAACCTGACGGTACTATAGTCGCTTCGTTCATCTACAGGCTTTATTTGTTAGGGCCCAGGGCTCCATAGACCTTAAGACGCCACTTAGTGGCAGTATTACCGTCACCTTAATGCTTTAATAAAAGAATCTTAATATGGTTGCTTAAAGCACAATGGCATAACTGCATTTTTAGGAAAAGAGTTAAACAATCCAGTACAATGGCCTAGAAGTTAGATACGCCGTTAGTCTTGTACTAAATATTAGGGAACGTGAGTTCAAAATGTGTCCAAATGTATCCAAATGTGTCCAAATGTGTCCAAATGTGTCCAAATTTGTCCAAATGTGTCCAAATGTGTCCAAATGTGTACAAATGTGTCCAAATGTGTCCAAATGTATCCACATGTGTCTAAATGTGTATAAATGTGTCCAAATGTGTCCAAATGTGTCCAAATGTGTCTAAATGTGTCAAAATATCATAAAAGTGAAAAATGTTAATGAAATTCGGAAAGTCGTGTCACCAGATATTTTCAGTTCGAAATATCATTGGATTTGACGAAAAAACAAGTCGTTGGATATTTCATTTTCCTAAAAAAAAATGCTGTTATCATGTTGCGCCTTAAACGACGATCTATTGGTTTATATCGTCGTTTAAGGCGCAACATGACAGACATAACTCTTATATAATACTATAATACTATAGTTTTTTTAGGAAAATTATATTCCATCCAAATTTAATCTTAAACTTGTCCCCTGCATTATGCCTTACTAACTATCCATATCCATCAAAATCATTTCCTCTTCATACTAAACCACCGCCAGGAAGTAATTCGTTGCACGCGTCTGCGGATCACGGCTGCATCATTTATATTACAAAGCAGTTGATTTCGTGGGTGGGGCATTAGCGGCGTGCCGATTCCGACAAAACGCGCGTTTAAGGGCGCCCTCGGCGCGCATAAAGGCATTAATTTCCCGTCCGAACGCCCATTCCGATCTATTTCTGCTCGCACGGGGCCGTAAAAAAAGAATACACCGACCGTTTTGCGGCCGTAAAAGACGGCGGGGCCGGCCGAAGCAATCCGGGAGCGTTCTAAAATTTATTCGCAATTCGAACGCCGAAAAGCCATAAAACGACAGAATTGAGTGAATGTGTGTGTAGGGTGAACAGATTGTGAGTTGTGCCTAGAGCAGTTTATTGTATTATAATGGCAGTAAAATTCATTAAAAGAATATAAGATATATTCTAAAGTTTATAATTAATTACAGACTTTAAGGTATTATGAGGCTACTAATAAGTTAGGATAATAAAGCATACACGTTTCCTAGCGATGGAAAGATATCATTATCTCAATAATTAATGTCAAAACATAACTACTGTCTAGTAGTTATGATGAAGATTTATTTTCATTACTCTATAAGGTACCTTATACGGTCAATAATACTGTCAGTCTTAGTACTGTCAGTATTTGCTTGAATCCTCCTTATTTATCAAGTCATCAATTATCCGGATAAACATCAATATTATCTTCATTCCATCATTACACGATAACTTATGAATAAATTAATAGGATAAATAAAACGATTTTTTACTTTGTTTTTTTATCACACTTCAGTTACACTTTGCAACTAGTTTCGGCTAAGCTCTAGCCATTTTCGAGCTCCTCCGATGACTAGAAAGCTTAGCCGAAACAAGTTGCAAAGTGTAACTGAAGTGTTATAAAAAACAAAGTAAAAATCGTTTTATTTATCCTTTAAAATGAATTATCACATAGACGCCTCAACAATTCAATAAATTAATAAATTGATTTCAAGTCTGTAACTGTGTACGTCGATTAACATAAATACCAAACCCAAAATCTTCTCCTTTTCAGAAAAATTTAAAAGTGAGACACCACTTTCATTCTCACAGGCTCAAATATACTTTGATTTTTAAATGAAAATGCCCTAACAATTCAATTTCCATAGAGGATTATAAGATGTAAAATAGCCGTAGTTCGACGGGGTGTGACGGTTCAATTTCCAAATGAAAACTATTTAAGCAAAACAATATCATGCAGAAATACTCTTTGCATAACAGTTATAAATAAATTAACTTTTAATATGTAAAATCCTTAATTACAACATAATAGAAAAAAATTTAAAAAAACAAAGGAAAAACAGTAAAGTAAAGAAGAGAATTGGCGAGGCACAGAAGAGAGTGGAAAGAATTCGTAAATACATAAAATGTTGCTATAATGTAATGTAAGTACTACAAAGCCTACACCGTAAGGTAGCAGGCAAACGATATTATAATATAAAATCCAATCCCTTAGTTAATTTTTTGTTATTAATTCAAACATAAAACACCAATTAAATATTGAATAAGAAACATATTAAATACTATCCTCGATCGAATTCGAAGCCTCGACCTCAACTTTTACACAAACATCATAAAAATCATAACTGATCAGCATGTCGGCTTAAAAACATTATCTTAATTTTTATATAATAAATAGCATTTGGAACAACGCTTATTTATGGTGAATGCGCCGGGCAAATATAATTAGCGACTAGCAAAATCCCATTTTCCAGTTTCAAGCAATAATATTCTAATAAAATACGTTGAAATTCCCGTCATACCATTCGGCAAGCTTATATTATTAACTTCCATCCTCAGTTGTTCCATTTGCTGGCTCCGCGGGACGAAATAAACCCGGCTCCAGCGCGCCACGCAAACGGCCATGAAATTTTAATAACGCAGAACTTCATACGCCAGACAATGTTGTCCCCGCAATATCGTTACCAGTCATATATTAAGTGTAACAGGTTTATTGCCTTCAGCCAGCACCCGCCGCCCGGCAATAAACCAAAAAAAACCGCCGCCCGCCCGAAACGAGACGTAATTTACGGCGCGTTTTATCATATAAGCCTTAAATAGATATGCGGTATTTTTCGGTGCGTCCAGGCGGTTATTAAGGCAAATTTACGCGCAGTCGACGGTAAAATTGAGAGGAACGGGTGTGAGATCGCTTGGGAATTGTATGCTCGTAATGTTCTTTTAGCGCATGGGAAACAGCGAATGGGGACATTTAAGGTTGTAACAATTACTTTAATTTTAATTGGAACTGCACGAAAGTTTTCGATTTATGTTAATTAAGCCATTTAAGGAATGAGATGGTAACTTTTAACAATTTAAAACTGTTTTAACTTGGAAAAAATATCTACTTATATTATGCACAATTGAGATATGCTATTAAATTGTCTGGCTCTTATATTAAAGTTATAATAAAAAAAACTATGTGTGGGGCTATTAGTCCAAGGAATATTTCACCACTAAAGTGAAAACAAAATAAAAATATTAAAACCATAATAAAAGTTACTAATATCTTCGAGTATCGCGTTGAAATGAAGAGTGTTGCTAGGACCGCTCTAAAGCATGTTTACAAAATTGAAATTAATGATAAAAATAATTAAAATCGCGGTTGCAGTAGAATCTCGGACTGCTCTGGGTTCGTAATAAGCGGCAATGTTTACGATTCAATAGATATAATATACATGGTAATGTTAGTATCTGTAGCTTAACGAAAAGTGGCTTGGTATTGTCTCTCTTCAACGCCACACAGCAACAAACCCAGCTAACTGAATTGATTGAGGCCTTCTAAAGCTCTGAATGAATTAGGAAATGCCTCTCGGTAGTAATGAAGGAAAAATCCAAACCTGCGCCTCGTGGTAAAATAAAAGACGGGTAGCGCTAACGCAGATAGGAATCGAGCAATCGCCGGTATAAGTAACACCTTCAACGAGTCAACAGCTTCGGGTGGAAGAACACGTATGGTAAGGACACTTTTTTGTTATGAAACTAAAAAAATGTCTCGAATGCGAAGGAAATTGAAGTCGTTGCATTACTTGAAGCGCATTGTGAATGTTTCCTGCTTCGTATAAGGATCTTTCCATGTTCGGATCTTGATTACAATTTACCTTTTTTGCTGTTTTATGAACTGTAGTCCCCTCACACCCGATCTTATTATATATATATATATATATATATATATATATATATATATTTATATATATATATGTGCAAGTTATTATTGGGAAACAGCGAGGGCAGTAAAAAAACTCCTTTTTTAATATATCAATATATTTCGCTCGTTAAATTTCGAGCATCATCAGGATAATTAAACAGAGTTAATCAACAAGGAAACTGGAACATAACATAATTTACAACATTTTTTAAATTTAGATTTGGCGCTTATTTGACAAGATAATAAAAATAAGCGCCAAATCTAAATTTAAAATATGTTGTAAATTATGTTATGTTCCAGTTTCCTTGTTGATTAACTCTGTTTAATTATCCTGATGATGCTCGAAATTTAACGAGCGAAATATATTGATATATTAAAAAAGGAGTTTTTTTACTGCCCTCGCTGTTTCCCATCTAGTTTTTTTTCTCTATAGAGAAAGTTGTATTATTTACTTTATATTAAAATATATTTTATCATTCTGCATTTATTCAGAAATAAATTACCAAGTCGCCTCAACGAATCTGTTTAAATAAAAACGATGAAATACACGGTTTACACAAATAATAATCCCCTGACAAACTTTTTGCGCGCCCCATTAATCATTCCCGTGAGTCCGATAAGCGCGGATTACCACCGCCCCCCGCTCCCGCGCCGTTCAGCAAGAAACCAAAACGCCCGCGGGCTGTTTTACAGTTCGCGTACACGGAAACGGGATTATCGAATCGGCTTATTTATTCAGCAACTTCCTCCGGATAAGATGGGACAAGATTTAGGGTGCCGCCGAGCGTCCGGCGCGGGGGTGGGTGGCGGATTAAAGTGGACTCGATTATCCCGATAAAATCAAATGCTGTTGGGCGCGGGGCGGGTATCGATTTGCGGGCGAACACACGGAAAAGCCGGGAGTGTGACAAATTGAATGTGCTTTGATGCTCGCGAGGCTAGATATGAGATGTCAGGATCGTTGACGCCGCCGCTACCGCCGCCGCCGGGATGCTATGTATTATTAACGAACCGATAAAGTTCGCGGATCGGTTTCTGTGGCGGGAATGCATGTTTAATGGTAATGGATACATTTATGTCTAAGGATATTATAACGGTTTATTTTCGGGTTGATGATGATGGGAGCGTTAAAACCAATTGGTAACTTACCGGGCTGATGAATTTTGTTAATAAATTAAATTGAATTAGAATTCGGGTAATTTATTTGACGAAAACTAGTTCTAATTGTTGTAATTCTTGAGGATTCTAAAAGATGATTAGAGAAATATTATAAAGAGAGAAACAATCTTTATTTACTACATACATTTGTCTGTAGCTATTACCGTTTTCACACTGTAGCGTTGAGAAAATTTGAATCTGAAATTTCATGTCTTTCCCAGTTTCAACTATGTAGTTTCATATTTCAAATAGTAAAGAGATGCATTATAAGTAAAAATGTGGAGTTAGAAATACTCCACATTTTTACTTATAATTTTAATATTAAAATTTTATGAACAGTACAACTTACCCTCGTAGAGGGAAGTTAAACGCTATCTGGCGGCACCACATCAATTAGCAATGCAATCTAGATATGTAGATTGCTAAGAGGTGGGTTCACACTTATTATATGTTTTATTAAAATTTTAATTTTAATTTAATAACACAGATTGAGGCTAGATGTCTATTTTTCCATTCTCTTTAACTTTCACTTTTAAAAAACAATTCTTCCAAAAACACTTCCACACAACACACAGCCTCTTGTAATTAGTACATTTAGAAAGTATTTTATTTTATAAGATACTTGTTTTTATTAGGCTTGTCCTTTAACCGTTATTCCATTACCTATCACCTTCACTTTTAAAAACACTTCTTCCGAAAGCACTTCCACACAAACACACAGCCTGTTGTAATTAGTACACTTAGAACGTATATTTACGTGCTGGCTGTACAGCTGTTTTTTTATTTCATAAACTTTATTCATTTGGTCGCTTTGTACGGGGCCTCTTAAGCGAAACTTTCAAGAGCAACGGGCGGAATTTTGCAGGAGCCAGAGCAAGGAAAAAACTAATAATAAAAAACTGCGACAGCGGAAGGGAATAAAAGAACTCGCCGCAGAATTAATGCTCGTGCCACGCTTTTTGTGCAATTTAAGCAAACGTTCAGTGTTTGCACTGCGAATAATAAATCACTCATAGTTTTCCTTAATTAATCCTGCTGTTTTTATAATGTACAGAAAAAAAAACGGTACGTGGGAGAATGCTAATTTTCTGAAGCTTGAAGATGTTAGAGGGAGAATAATGTTAGATGGTTAAAAGTAGGAATTGAGAAACCGGGATCCTAGACAATTTTAACTGATTTTTCAATATATATAGATACCGGTATTTGGTTAATATAAATATTATTATACTACTGGAAAATTAATGTATTTTATGTGATGTAACTTTATCTCTAGAGATACAGTTTAACGTTTCACATCAATTAACAAGGCACACCCATATGGTAATAACTATCAACATACTCATGGCATTAGGATCACCGAGCAGTGCCCTCTATTGGAATAATCTTCCAAGATAACAATTTTAACTGATTTTTAAATATAGATATATACCGGTATTTTGTTAATATCAATATTATTATACTACTGGAAAATTAATGTATTTTATGTGATGCAACTTTATCTCTAGAGAGATAGTTTAACGCCATCTGACATCACATCAATTAAGAAGGCACACCCATATGGTAATAACCATCAACATACTCATGACATTAGGATCACCGAGTAGTGCCCTCTATTGAAATAATATTCCAAGATATTGTTTGAGATATCAGCACAAATCCAATCTTATAAAATATATAAATGTAAATTCACCTCTTAGCAATCTACATATCGACTGTGTAGCGAAATAAGGGCCAATTTGCTTTTTTGACAAAAGGAAAAAACTTATTTAGAGGACTTAATACTAATAACTGTTACTTATTGTATTTCGTCTCTAGTAAAAAAAAAGAAACAACCTTTTTTTGTCATAACCATTACATACTTATCAACTCAAGAATATTCAGAACTCGAAATAAAACCCTCATCCCATAATATCCCTTCACCCATCAAGGAATACACACCCTACAGTCCCTCGAATTATATTTTCTAGTACAATATAATTAATTTTTAATTTAAATAGAGGACTTAATACTAATAACTTTTACTTATTTTATTTCGTTTCTAGTAAAAAAAAAGAAACAACCTTTTTTTGGCATAACCATTAGATACTTATCAACTCAAGAATATTCAGAACTCGAAATAAAACCCTCATCCCATAATATCCCTTCACCCATCAAGAAATACACACCCTACAGTCCCTCGAATTATATTTTCTAGTACAATATAATTAATTTTTAATTTAAATAGAGGACTTAATACTAATAACTTTTACTTATTTTATTTCGTTTCTAGTAGAAAAAAAGAAACAACCTTTTTTTGGCATAACCATTACATACTTATCAACTCAAGAACATTCAGAACTCGAAATAAAACCCTCATCCCATAATATCCCTTCACCCATCAAGAAATACACACCCTACCGTCCCTCGAATTATATTTTCTAGTACAATATGTTTAATTTTTAATTTAAATAGAGGACTTAATACTAATAACTTTTACTTATTTTATTTCGTTTCTAGTAAAAAAAAAGAAACAACCTTTTTTTCGCATAACCATTACATACTTATCAACTCAAGAATATTCAGAACTCGAAATTAAACCCTCATCCAATAATATCCCTTCACCCATCAAGAAATACACATTCTACCGTCCCTCGAATTATATTTTCTAATACAATATGTTTAATTTTTAATTTAAATACGGTGAGTTTGAGGATGTAATATATTTACATAATCTAAAGTAGAATACCAACAGATTTTTAAAACCGCGCCCATAGGCTTGTAACATTTATAATAAAAAAAAAAACTTCTATCTTTATAGGGCTATTAGCCGTGAGGCTTTTCCGCCGGTAAAGGGAGAAGCTCAGAGGAGTTTAATCACCCGGTATTTACCTTAACTTCACAGAAAACCTCTGAAAAACTGTGAAAGGTGATTCGCGAAAATTCGTTCCCCGCTGGGGATCGAACTCAGGCTCCCCAATGCTCAGTACGAGACGGACGACGCCTCTAACCACTCGGCCACTGAGCTGGGTTAATATTTATATAATTACAAAATAAAAACAAAATATTTTATTTGAGCCCTACAAACAACTAGCTAGACTTTCAATTTACAACAAAGGAGTTCTACGCGATGAATTTATTAAAATACCAAACTATAACAAACAAAAAAAAACGCGAGTAAAAATTGTGCTTTGTAACAGTTTTCAGATTTTCTATTGCACCATTGAAATTATTTCCGCGCCATATTCGTATTGTTCAATTTCACGGTGCAAATGCAAAACAGTTTTCCAATTAGCCACAATCCGCGCCGGTAGTGGCAAACAAATGGGGCGGCGGGAATTCGGCGCCGGCGGGCACAGATAGAATCATTTCGAGAAAAAAAAAGGGGGGTGAAGCGTAGGTGGGGCTCTTGCAGCATTGCCGGTGCCAACGGAATGCCGGAAACGTTTGTTTTCCGCACAGTTTTGATTTACGCAATGATGGCAGTCGCGATGCTCTATCGGATGCTTTACATAAATCTTCGGTGATGGTGCAGGTTATATAGGAAAACAGTAAATTTTTTGGAGAGATTAATCAGATATATCTAAAATTACATGGTATGAGCATACTATTGAAAAGGTATAGTTTGATATCATCAAATTTAAATAAAGCACAAAAAAGCAAAATACAAGCAGTTGAAATGAAGTATATGAGGAGAGTTAGAGAAGTTACAAAAAAGGACAAAATAAGGAATGAGGATATAAGAAGAGAACTAAATGTAACACCGACAATAAAGTACATAGAGAAAAGACAATTAGGATGGTGGGGACACATAATTAGGATGGCAGAGACAGCACCAACCAAAAGAATATGGAGAGCAAAAATCAAAAACAAGAAAAAAGGAAGACCAAGAAAAAAATAGGATTTACAATCTATTGTAATAAGTTAATAATAAAAATTCGCATACAAGCAGCAACAAACACAGCGACACTGCCGTCTCTACTCATACTTTTTTACATTTTTTGTCTTTCAAACTATTCCCCCGCGTATTACAGATGCATTCATCTAAACACATAATTAATTACTGTTAAAGGCCACCCCAATCTGAAAAATCTGTTAACACACAATTTTAAGCAGCCTCTTATTTTCGCATAATGTTGTTTTGCATAGTCGAGGGTGATTTATACAGGATTTATTCAAACGATGTTTTGCATCCGCAGGAAAACAAAGGGAAGCCGTGCTCAAATTACGACAGCTCGCTACAGACATGCAGTTTTTTATTATATCACTATAAATTATGAAGACGGGCGGCAGGCTGAGTAGGAAGATTACAAACAACAAGCGAATAACTTGAGTAGTCATAATTCAGCATGAGAAATGCTGTAATAGTAAATGTGCCAAGATAAGTTGGAAACTGACAGAGTAAGCTCAATCATTATTACGCATAATATTTAGTGTGGAAACATTTTTATGTAAAAAATTTCCACTATTCATTGACATAAGAAGATGATTATATTATTAATAATATATGTTTTGAAAAGCAAAGATTGTTCATCTTCTATAAGATGTACAATCACCTGAAAACCGCCGTTTTCTTTTTCAATGTTGTATTGTTCTAATGTCAAACTGTTTTGAAAATGTAATTGAAAAGGAAAGAAAGACACTTTATTATTATTATTATTATATATCCAAACAATTTCACATATTTTGTATTTTTATATTTATATAGAATATGTAACTTTGTTGTTTAAATAAATGCAAATGTATATATAATATATATATATATATATATATATCATAAATAATTGTTGTTTGTAGAAGAAAGCATACATTTTTGCCGCCGTTTTTATTGAAATGCCGTTATTACAAGTGAAAGAACAAAAATGTTTAGCTAGATGTTTTTTTTATTTTGTTGGATAAAGCATATTACGATGAATTTCGAAAATGAATGTGACTTCTTTTTGATTATATTATTTTTTATTTTTTTTTATAAAAATAATTTTAATAAAAGTTACTCATAATAAAATTATACACCTACATTATAAACGTGTGTATTTTTCAGAGTATATTAAACAATCCATTATTAAAACGTGAGTTAATTGTAGCCAGATCAGTGTATTATATTTTAGAATAATAACAGCATTACTGACAGTGTAAGGTGTAGTTATTTTCATACAAAATTTATCTATACAAACAATATTTTATAGCTCTTTAATATTTAATTAGAGAATACGAATTTGAGGTATGAAGTATTTTACCAATAACTATGCGCAACAAACTAGGAAGGACAGTTGGGTATGTTCCAAAAAATGCCCGTACACGCTCAATAATACTTTAATTTCTAGTACTTGCTTAAAAATTCATCAACGAATCAATTCTAGATATCGATTTATTCAATATACAGCAGAAAATATTAATTAAATTAATAGAGAACTATGATACATGTTATATATTATATGTTATATTTTTTTAAATAGTTATTTTCATACAAAATCTATCTATACAAACAATATTTTATATTCAAAACCATTATTTAACGTACCAGTGTGCACCAATAACATCCTGAAATCCGTTCGAATCGCCAATTAATACTCATCACATAATTTGTCGTAAACTCCTAACCATTTCATCTTTCAAACAGCGCAAAGTTTCACTTTGAGCGCGTTCTAAATTCGCGTCGTCCTCACCTCGGCCACGATTAATATCTCCCCGAAACTAAACTTCATAGACGACTTAAAACTATCGACTTCCACGATCTGCTAATCCGACTCGCATCAATCCCGCCGCCGCCGACACCGTCGGGGCGCATCAATCATAGCTAAGAGCCTCAAAACAATTACGGCCGCTCTAAAAGGGCCCCGCTAGCGAAACTTAAACTAGTTAGCAACTACACCATTCGGAATGGTGGAGAACCGCATAACATATAGAGCGGGAGGGGTGCGCTGTTATCCTTGAAATCGGAAACTTTAAGCTGCTTGATACGCTGCCGCCGTGTGTAATTTGCTTAATTTTACGACGGATCCGTGTGACGGATGAGGAGGGCAGACAGGAATGAAACAAGAGCCGCTTTACGAGGTTCATTAATGATAATTAATAATATTAATATTTTATCAGTACTAATGATGATCATAATTATCTGGACTCAGCTCTTTAATATTTCATTAGAAAATACGAATTTGAGGTATGAAGTATTTTATCAATAAGTATGCGCAACAAACTAGGAAGGACATTTGGGTATGTTCCAAAAAATGCCCGTACACGGTCAATAATACTTTCATTTCTAGTACTTGCTTACAAATTTATCAACGAATCAATTCTAGATATCGATTTATTCAATATACAGTAGAAAATATTAATTAAATTAATAGAGAGCTATGATAAATGTTATATATTACATGTTATATTTTTTTTAAATTTATTTATTTATATTTTTCATTAACTTTTTGCATATTATAGTTGTTGTCCGGTAATTGAATTTTGTTTCTGTTGGGCAATAAAGCTTATTATTGTTGTTATGGAATGAAGAGAATACTAATATTTATATATTAGTATTCTCTTCATTCCATCACTACTATACCTTACAGGAACAATAATACTGTGAATATTATATTTTAGAATAATAGGCACCTGTTAGTAATACTGTTATTATTGTAAAATATAATATTCACAGTATTATTGATCCTGTAGTAAATTGTATATTAGTTTAGTATTTAAATTTTTTTCATACAGAATCTATGTATACAAACAATATTTTATATTTCAAACCATTATTTAACGTACCAGTTAACGCGCCCGTTCCCGGCCGGCACAATTCAAACATAATATATAATTTACTCTGAAAGTCCTATGTGAATTGTGTTCGACCCACTCAATTATTAACAATTACATTTCGGATCGGGCGGTTTCTGTTTGGAAACTCAAACACCCCCGGTCTTGGGGCATGTCTGGCGAGGTCGGACTGATTGCGCCTCTATAAAAACATTTGTTCGCCGATTCCTGTGCAATAAAAAGTCGACGAAAAGTAATTCGGGGTCTGTTGTAAAATGTATCCCTTGTTTGATATGCGGCAGGGTTACTGTGTCATGTAATGATACCTGATTGAATGCCACTGGGGCGGATTTAGATTTACTTTTCTTACATCGTATTTATAATCACTAATAAAACGATTTGTAAAATATATTTGCAGTATATAAAAAAATTATACCATTAAAATATTGGATTGTTCAAACATCTACTTTGTGATAATTAATTTTAAAGTATGAATAAAACAATTTTATAGCTTGTGTTTATCATAATTTAGTTACACGTTGCAACTAATTTGTGCTAAGCTCCAGTCGTTTTCAAGCACTTCCGATGACTAAAAAAATTGTAACCAGTTACCAGTTCTATAGCGATCAGAGGAGCTCGAAAATGGCTTAATCTTAGCCAAAACTAGTGGAACAAAAGTTTGATAGACAAATAATAATCGTTTCATTTATCATTTAGAAATTATGTTGATTTTTACTCTTGATTTTGAGAAATAATGGAAGACCTTATAACTCATTTTGTTTTCGACGCACGTAATATATTAAAAATAATTATACATTTTCATTGCAGGTCTGTAGTGACCAATTGGGGTTACCATTAATATCCAAATTTTGAGGAATCTTTTGCTTATGTCTTTCCAATTATATATATATATATATATATATATATATATATATATATATATACATATATATTATTTAGAACGTTTTATAGGTGTTGTATATATAATATATGTTGTAACGTAAATTATTATTCTTTATTTTTATTTCAATATCGATATCGAATTCAAAAAATTACACAATATTGATAACAATGACAATTGAAAAGAAAAAGTCTCTATGCATACGTCTTTTTCTTTATATATATTATTTTAATTTTGAAATTTTACGCTCATATCTCTATATTCCCATTGTGGCTGAGGCGATAAAAATTATGCAACATATTTTGTTTAATTTTTTACTGATCATTGTTGAAAATATATCAGTGTATCAGATGCCTGAAGGAAATTAGAAAACTATGATTATAACTATTTTTTTTGGACGACCAAGTCAAAAGTAATTAATATATTTTTGCACCCGTTTCAATATGGATATCGATTTCAAAAAATTACACAATGTTTGTAACAATATGATAATTGAAAATAAAAAGTTTCTATATCTACGTATTTTTCTTGCTACTTATTTTTTAATTTTAAATTTTAAGCTCATATCTCTATATTCCCATTTTGGCTGACGCGATAAAAAATTATGCAACATATTTTGTTAAATTTTTTTTACTGATCCTTGTTCAAAATATATCAGTGTATCAGATGCCTGAAGTAAATTACAAAATTTTGATTATAACTATTTTTCTTTTGGACGACCAAGTCAAAAGTAATTCATACATTTTTCCAGCTGTTTCAGTATGGATATTGATTTCAAAAAATTACAGAATGTTTATAACAATATGACAATTGAAAATGAAAAGTAACTATAACTACGTATTTTTCTTTCTATTTATTTTTAATTTTTAAATTTGACGATTATATGTCAATATTCCTATTTTGAAGGCTGAGGCGATAAAAAAAGTATGCAACACATTTTGTTTAATTTTTTTTTACTAATCCTATTTCAAAATATATCAGTGTATCAGATTTCCGAAGGAAATTATAAAATTTTGATTATAACTATTTTTTGCTTGTCGTGTCTTCAACCTGGTTTTAAGATTATCACCTGAAACTACCATTTTCTTTTTCAGTGTTGTATTGTATCAATTTTAATTTTAATTGTAAGTTATATTATAAAATAAATATAAAGAAAGGTAGCTTGAAAGCCCACATATTATATATTCACCGCATTATTTTCAACCCCATATATAACATCTAACATATTCTTATATTCACATACTAAGGCACGCGCGGAATTCAATTTCATCCCAATATTAAAACCGTTTAGACCGCACGTATGTATTTTATTTGCCTCGCGATATAAAAAGAACCCGCAAAAATACTTTCCATGCACGCACTGCGAAACCCTAAGCGGCCGCTCGTTCTGGATTAAAAATAATCGCTCGTAAAACGCCACTCGAATCCCGCAACGCCATTACATCGGCTTTATCGCCGCGCCGCCGCCGCCGCCACCGCCGCCGCCGCCAACCGCCTCCCGCACATATTGCGAATTATCGTCGCGCGGACACGAATAATAATTTCTCCAGCGATAATGGTGCGCCGACTGGAAATCGGCGCGTGATATTCTTCCCGCCACATAAATCCTCTGCGAAACTTTAATTGACTTCTGTTATCTGCGCGCATATTCTTCGGGGAATGAGTTTCGATTTAAAAGCGGAGGTTGTTTTATTGGGAGCCGTACGGTTATTCAATTTGAATGCGATAGCGATCTGCTTGGCGATGCAGTTTTGCAGATGTACATTAATCACAAAATTAATTTGCACAGCATCCGGATTGGATTATAAAATGACCTCAATACGTGTATTTCCGATCATAAAAAAACATAATGTTTTCATGATTAGAATATATGTTTCAGAAAAGGTCATTGATTATTACCAAAATTCTCTAAAATATAATTCATTAATACATTGAGTACCTATATGAATTTATAGTAGAATAATAATTCAAAAATTCTCTAAATATAATTCATTAATACATTGAGTACCTATATGAATTTATAGTAGAATAATAATTCAAACGCAATAATCAAAAATTATATTAGGTTTGTAAACTAATATCAAATATTAAATAAAAATGATTGGTACATTTAATTAGGATGAATATCTGTAAATATAATTGCTATTTTATATCTACAAATAAAGTTCCTGTTAAATAAAGTATATCAATATAATTGTATTGCCCTTTGTTTCAGGATTACAATGATGATATCAGACAGGAGCAAATGTGGGAGATGCAGGTGCTGTCCAGTCAGCGGAACAACAACAAAGGGGACGAGGCGAGCGGCGGATCTAATTCGGGGGCAGATTTCTCCAACGACGACCGCCTCAGCGGGGAGACAATCGACGGAGACCCAGAGAGCCCGCAAGACGAACACCCTGCGCTGCGGGGCTTGCAATCAGGTGAGTTTATCATTTATAGTGCACTAAATCACAACAACCTTCCGCCGCCAGTCGTGGAAAGCGCCACGATAAATCGCAGCTCGCGTGATAAATTAAGATGAATTACGCGTGCAACACAATCGTTCTAACGAGCACGTCTGCGAGGAAATTCTAGGAGGTATCAATCTTAATTGGAATGGGTATAAGTGTTTAGCAATGTATGTAGTCTTTTTGGAGCGGATAAGAAAGATTGGAAGTGCACATATAATACACTTTCAATCTTTCTAGTAAAATAGTTGATAGTAAACTTTATAATATCATGATGACTTATGCGAAATTAATTACAAAAATCACTTTTAAAATGTAGATTAAAGTTACTAAAATGTGAAAATATTGAAATTTGTAGTATTTATGGCATGACATTACATAGAAATTCTCATCTAAACAAGGTAAAGTAAAGTAAAGTAACAACGTAAAGTAAAAATGTAAAGTAAAAACATAAAGTAAGAAAGTAAAGTAAAAAAGTAAAGTAAAAGAGTAAAGTAAAAAAGTAAAGTAAAAAAAGTAATGTAAATAGTGTTTATTTTGTTCACACTCCGTTTAGTCACAATCCAGACAATTGTAGAAAAATTCTTATTTTTTTCACACTCCGTTTAGTCACAATCCAGACAATTGTAGAAAAATTCTTATTTTTTCACACTCCGTTTAGTCACAATCCAGACAAATGTATAAAAGTTCTTATTTTGTTCACACTCCGTTTAATCACAATCCAGACAATTGTAGAAACATTCTTATTTTTTTTTCACACTCCGCTTAGTCACAATCCAGACAATTGTAGAAACATTCTTATTTGGTTCACACTCCGTTTCGTCACAATCCAGACAATTGTAGAAAAATTCTTATTTTTTTCACACTCCGTTTAGTCACAATCCAGACAAATGTAGAAGCATTCTTATTTTTTTCACACTCCGTTTAGTCACAATCCAGACAATTGTAGAAAAGTTCTTATTTTGTTCACACTCCGTTTAGTCACAATCCAGACAATTGCAGAAAAATTCTTATTTTGTTCACAATCTGTTTAGTCACAATCCAGACAATTGCAGAAAAATTCTTATTTTTTCACACTCCGTTTAGTCACAATTCAGACAATTGTAGAAAAATTCTTATTTTTTCACACTCCGTTTATTCACAATCCAGACAATTGTAGAAAAATTCTTATTTTTTAAACACTCCGTTTAGTCACAATCCAAACAATAGTAGAAAAATTCTTATTTTTCACAATCCACCGAGAAAAAAGACTCAGCGGCGCGAATTCAGGCGGCCGGAATTATCGAAACTTTTCAACTTTCAGTTGCGTTGTCTTTTTCCGGGCATTTTGGCTCAATAGAATAAGCAAAAAAAAACCTTTTTTTGTAAAACTGTGCATGCATATATTGTGAATTGAATAATATATAATTTTTATTGCTTTTTACTTAATAATTTTCGCTGAAAACAACAAATATTTCTTATAATACCAATGTGGTTTCAAATTTCAACGTTTCAACCGCATAAAAAAATATGGCTGTAATTTTTTTCCGGTCATCTTTTTTCCGAATTACTAAAGTAATCATTTAGAAATAATATGGTGAAGTTTGTTCACAAAAAATCTGCCTCATAAAGCTATAATCGTCCCTCAATCAATCTGTTTTTGAACTTACTACACTTAGTGAAAAAAATATTATAATTTAAAAAAATTAAAATTTCTGATACACTAAAATATATGTTGCAATTCGCCTACGTTTTTTCTACTAATTTTTTGATGACGTTTCAAATACAAGAAATAATACAACTCCAATTTTAACATTTATTTTAAAAAAGAACAAGTATATGAAACACCGGAGTATGTGCAAATTGATTTTTGGTAAATGGTAAACATAATCTAGTAATTTCAGTTTTGAAACACCACAATTGGTATTATAAGAAATATGTGTTGTTTTCAGCGAACATTATTAAATAAATAAAAATAAAATTATATTTGCACTATTACTGACTTTTCGAAGGGTTAAAATGATGGTATATCTCAAATCAGCTAAGTTACTTCAGAAAAACAGCTGTAACTTTGGTTTTAATTTTCGAAAATGTTTGAAATTAATTGAAATTGGTTTATTAATGGTCAATCTAATATGGTACTAAATTTGATAATCCTAGTTACACTATTACTAATTTTTCGAAGGATTATAATGATGGTATATCTCAAATAAGATAAGTTACTTCAGAAAAACAGCTGTAACTTGGTTAGTAATTTTAGAAAAATATAAGAAATTAATTGAAATTGGTTTACTAATGGTCAATCTAATATGGTACTAAATTTGAGAACCCTAGTTGCACTATTACTGATTTTTCGAAGGATTAGAATGATGGTATATCTCAAATAAGATAAGTTACTTCGGAAAAACAGCTGTAACTTGGTTAGTAATTTTAGAAAATATATGAAATTAATTGAAATTGGTTTATTAATGGCCAATCTAATATGGTACTAAATTTTAGAATCCTAGTTGCACTATTACTGGCTTTTCGAAGGATTAGAATGATGGTATAGCTCAAATCAGCTAAGTTACTTCAGAAAAACAGCTGTAACTTTGTCTTTAATTTTTAAAAATATATGAAACTAATTGCAATTTGTTTATTGATGGACAATATAATACAGCACTAAAATTTGAGAATCCTAGTTGCACTATTACTGACTTTTCGAAGGATTAGAATGATGGTATATCTCAAATAGATAAGTTACTTCAGAAAAACAGCTGTAACTTGGTTAGTAATTTTCGAAAATATATGAAATTAATTGAAATTGGTTTACTAATGGTCAATCTAATACGGTACTAAATTTGAGAATCCTATTTGCACTATTATTGATTTTTTGAAGGATTAGAATGATGGTATATCTCAAATCAGCTAAGTTACTTCAGAAAAACAGCTGTAACTTTGTCTTTAATTTTCGAAAATGTATGAAATTAATTGAAATTGGTTTGTTAATGATCAATCTAATATGGTACTAAATTTGAAAATCCTATTTGCACTATTACTGATTTTTCGAAGAATTAGAATGATGGTATATCTCAAATAAGATAAGTTACTTCAGAAAAACAGCTGTAACTTGGTTAGTAATTTTCGAAACTATATGAAATTAATTGAAATTGGTTTATTAATGGTCAATCTAATATGGTACTAAATTTGAGAATCCTAGTTGCACTATTACTGACTTTTCGCAGGATTAGAATGATGGTATATCTCAAATCAGCTAAGTTAATTCAGAAAAACAGCTGTAACTTTGTCTTTAATTTTAGAAAATGTATGAAATTAATTGAAATTGGTTTATTAATGGTCAATCTGATATGGTACTAAACTTGAGAATCCTATTTGCAGTATTACTGATTTTTCGAACGATTAGAATGATCGTATATCTCAAATCAGCTAAGTTATTTCCGAAAAACAACTGTAACTTTGTCTTTAATTTTCAAAACTGTATGAAATTAATTGGAAATTGTTTATTAATGGTCAACCTAATATGGTAATAAATTTGAGAATACTACTTGCACTATTACTGACTTTTCGAAGGGTTAGAATGATGTTATATCTCAAATCAGCTAAGTTACTTCAGAAAAACAGCTGTAACTTTGTATTTAATTTTCAAAAATATATGAAATTCATTGCAATTTGTTTATTAATGTACAATCTAATACAGCACTAAATTTTAGAATACTACTTGCACTATTACTGACTTTTCGAAGGACTAGAATGATGTTATATCTCAAATCAGCTAAGTTACCTCAGAAAACCAGCTGTAACTTTGTCTTTAATTTTCTAAAATGTATGAAATTTATTGAAATTGGTTTATTAATGGTTAATCTAATATGGTACTAAATTTGAGAATCCTAGTTGCACTATTACTGACTTTTCGAAGGATTAGAATAATGATATATCTCAAATCAGCTAAGTTACTTCAGAAAAACAGCTGTAATTTTGTCTTTAATTTTTTAAAATGTATATAATTAATTGCATTTTGTTTATTAATGATCGATCTAACATGGTACTAAATTTGAGAATCCTAGTTGCACAACAACTTGCTTTTCGAAGGAGTAGAATAATGGTATATCTCAAATCAGCTAAGTTACTTCAGAAAAACAGCTGTAATTTTGTCTTTAATTTTGAAAAATGTATGAAATATGCACACACATGCATGAAAATGTGTACATTTTTTTTTTCTTTTTCGTATTCCATTGAGCCACAATGTCCGAAGAAAGACAGCACAAGGCACAGTGGGGCCGAATCCCAATAACGTAGCCAATATTACTAAACCTTCTTTTAGAAGTCTAATTTTTATTCCAATCCCTGAACCTATTAAGACAATTTTCGTTCGAAAACACAAAAGTCCTATTTTTGGCCACGTTTTCGGGAATCGGCTCCACTATGCAACGGTGCGTTGTCGCGCAGCTGCCGAAAGTTTGATAGATATTTTCACACCAGCCATTTTGATGCCTATCTAATTCATACAGCAGTAAATATAACTTGTATTCTCTAGTGTTTGCTAACACTGTACTTGCTAGTACAACATAAAAAGACGTTTCGTATTAAATATGTATCATTTAACTTATGGCACTGTTTCACCATTTAAACAATTTGTTGCTAATTTAATCATCTAAATCAAGAACGACATTTAGTTCGTGGAAAGTTTACTAATAAATACAGAAAACGCCGCAGTAGCGTTGGTAATTCGGCCTGAATTGCTCGCTAAAGAATTCAATTTAATATTTTTGCGAAATCTATCACGCGCTTGGTATACAACGCAGGGTCATACACAGGGGCTGTAGTAATGGGGTTATAAGGTACAAGGCGAGTTCGTCGAATGCCGGACGCGTCTCTCGCGTACGTGGTTAATAATAAGAAATTCCAGCAATATACAACCCACCCTCATCCATCGGGAAAAGCAGATGGTGTACATACAGGCATTGCAAATATTTAGAGAAAAACGTCTGATATTTTCAACGAGTGAAATAAATGTAGCTAAAATATAAATATAAGTTATTCATGCAAAATCAATATTACTCGAGTTGTGGAAATTATAAGTATAAGTTATTCATGCAAAATCAATATTACTCGAGTTGTGGTTGCTTTAACAAAACAAAATAAATATCAAGAATATCAAGTAATTGTATATAGGAGCACGTGTATAAACTTACAAACGTGTATGCTAATATTTGACTTTTTGGTTAAAATATTCAAAATTCTATTTATTATGAAGTAACAACTTTGGCATTTAATACATTTGATGTATTTGCATACTCTGTTTAATTTAATTTTATCTCTATGTGCAATATTTTATGACTTCTGTAAAATCTGTGATTAATCCGCACTAATAAACTGAAACTGATTAAATAGCTGAAAACTAACAATACAGTCACTTTTGACTATGACTTTAGTAGGTGGACTAGCATATTGTTAATGCTTTAGCAATGTCCTTCGAGAGATTTCGAAACTACTCTTGAGAGATTGTTATGCATGATTGTTATTATTGTTATTTTTATTTATTTTTATTTATTTTTATTGATTTTTATTTATTTTTATTTATTTTTATTTATTTTTATTTATTTTGATTTATTTTGATTTATTTTGATTTATTTTGATTTATTTTTATTTATTTTTATTTATTTTAATTTTATTTTATTGTATGCATTGTTATTATAATAAGTTTGAAAAACACTGTTATAACAGTGTTTTGCAAACTTTTTAGTCCGAGCTCCCTTTTCCTTTTACACGTAAAAATATAGAAGGACCCCCTGAAGATTGGGCATGCGTAGAAAAACATACACAAACATCCAAATGATCTGAAATTATTTTTTGCTGCGATCCCCACTTTGATAATCACTGAATTAGAATATAAATTGAATTGATTATAAAATTAAAACAGAAACTTCAATAATTTATAGCAATTAATGAACCTGTTTTTTTTGTATAAATACCAATTTGTATGAATATATATATATATATATATATATATATATATATATATATATATAACCATCTTTATTAGACTATTGACCCTTCACGGGTCTTTCCGTCATTGTATGAATATTTATGCACTAAAGATTACTGGTTTATTGCAATTTTTCATATTAAATTGCGACTACCACCCTCCTACGGCAGCGAACATTACATCAATGTTTTATATTAGTAGTATCAGAATCATTCAATTCGGGTTGTTAATTACAACGTAAAATAAATGAATTTCACTCTATTTAACCGTAGTCATCAATTTCGGATTGATTTTACGTGTGAGCGCCTCCAGAAAAGTCACACACTGGCCTGGGGGAGGCTGGTGGTTTTAAATGGGCCGCCTGAACGGGACACAAACCCCGCAAAGCGGCAGCAACCCTAATCTCTCATTTCCGTAAAGCCCTACTGACACGTCCGCGCGACCCTTCTCATCACCACGGCTTTGTCAGCCGCTCATACATGCTGTTTTTAAAGTGACCAATAGTACGGGGGCGAAGTAATCGAAATTTATATTGCCTTAGCTTGCATAATCTCAAATCAAGTTATTTAGAACAGAAAATATCATATGGAAGCTGTGTCTAATCAATACAATATCGATTCGTTGATAGAAAAGTGACACAAGTCAAAATTAAAATTTTATGTAGTTTATATGTTCAACATGAATCGTAGACACATATACTTAATGTACATACATATTGTCGCCTAAGCAGCAACACCACACATCTAAAATTTGATTTCAGGTTGTCAGGAGAGTTATAACAAGTGAAATTAAATTTGTATGTTAATTATATGTTAAACATCAATTCGAGACTCATATACTTAATGTACATACATATGGTCGTCTAAGCAGCAACACCACACATCTAAAATTTGATTTTAGGTTGTCAGGAGAGTTATAACAAGTGAAATTAAAATTTTATGTGAATTATATGTTGAACATCAATTCGAGACACATATACTTAATGTACATACATATTGTAGCCTAAGCAGCAACACCACACATCTAAAATTTGATTTCAGGTTGTCAGGAGAGTTATAACAAGTGAAATTAAAATTTTATGTTAATTATATGTTAAACATCAATTCGAGACTCATATACTTAATGTACATACATATGGTCGTCTAAGCAGCAACACCACACATCTAAAATTTTATTTGAGGTTGACAGGAGAGAGAAAAACTGATGATAATATGTTTATTGGAGTAATTAAATTGATCCTGGTTCTAATAAGCAATACAATAAAAAATTGATAACTTGTCAGAGTAAAATAACGCCAATATGCATTTTAAGTTTTTCTCTCTTCTGTCAACCTCGAAGAAAATATAAGATGTGTGGTGTTGCTGCTTAGGCGACATAAATGATTTCTAGTTCTATCACTTTTCATGCTCGTGCGATATGTTTTTAGACATTTATTAACTGTTTGCATTGTTTGTAAGACAGATCAAATATGAATAGAAAATAAATATCCAAAAACACACACATCTTCGTCTATTATAATTAAATTACCATTTAAAGCATTTATCATCACATTAAACTATTCCAAGTAGTCAGCCATTTCCTTATACATACGCTATGTTCGTGTTATCATATGCTAATTGCAAGCACCATTGTCTTTTCCGAATTTCCCAGGCACAATTAAGACGACATATCTTAACGTGTGCAATCGCCCAAATTGCACATCATAAATCCCCCTCTCGCAGTCAACATGTTTGCGTCTACAATTAGCCCCAATAAATCACGATATTTTCACGTCTTGCGCGCCCGTGTTTTCCAGCAACCGAGTGTATAAACATGTCGCTCATCCACGCCAGGATGCAAATATTAATCAACCCCGATGCTAACAAAATAAATAAACCTCTGGCGCGAGTTCGCTTAATAAATTACCTGGAGCGCTGAATGGATTTCACATTAACAATTCTTTGTTGTGCTGCATTATTATAATTAATCCGCCCCGGTTTCGTGACAATTCACTTTATGTGGAGGGAGGTGGTGCCATTTGGGATTCAGCGCTGGACAAAATGCGATTTTAACGTTTAAACGCGGTAATTGGCAATTAAAATCGGCCACTGTGTATCCGAGCACTTTCCGCGAATTTCATTAAATTAATTAGCCCGTGCTGGCTACGTACAGCGGGGATTATTTTCATACAAAAACTCGTTGTCATTGCGGGCACACTTTCATATTGACAATATTTGAGTAATAATGTAATTTGATAAATTAATTAACATTGTTTCGAGGCCAGTATTATAAAGTTTGAATTTATGCAATTACTATAATAATCAAACATGTTAATCAAACTGCATAACTACTACATAGAGCTGGCATTTCTATGAAATTTCTTGTTGGCAGTTTTAGAGAAATGCAAGGATATGGTACAACTGATATTTTTGAGGCTCTTTAAAATTTGGAAACGAATATTATAAATAAATAAATTACAAATCGATATGTTATAATATATAAAATGGAGATAAATCCCAAAAAACCGGAAATCTAGTGTAGTGGTAAAATAAATGTATAGACTTTTGAAATTAACAAGTGCATTTTATTTGAAGTTTGAAGTTGTTGATCTAATCTAAAAATCTACGTAACCTCGACTTGTTCCAGAGCACATTGGGGCCGAATCCGGAAAACGTGGCCATTATTACTAATCCTTCTTTTAGAAATCCAATTTTTATTCATTGGGGGTTTACGAGGTTCCTCTTGTCCGATTTTAAAAATTCAAAATTCTTGGTTCGCAGAAAGGCGGACAAAAAAGTTAATTTCGCAAATTGATTTGAAATTACTTACACGGGTGTTTTTGAGCTTATTACTTTGATTTTTTAGTCTATTTAAAAACCGCAATTACATAAAATCTGAAAATATTTGTATCGTTCATTTATGGCATTTTTTAATTCCATACATGCAAAATTAACACTTGATACATATACGAACATATAATAAATACCTGTAGGAGAATTTTCCATTTTACACAATTAAAATTACACGATTCTGTAAAACTTTATAATACTTTGAACTTTGCTCGAATTGTCGGCTATGTTGTACACTCTGGCACTCTGGTCAATTTCAGACTGACTTACAGGGCAGAAGGGGCAGGTAGAAATATCAACCCTTTTACAAACGAATGCTCGGACAATCCCTGAACCTGTTAAGACAATTTTAGTTCAAAAATACGAAAGTCAGTTTTCCTATTTTTGGCCACGTTTGTGGGAATCGGTCCCACTGTGCAGCGCTTCAAATTCCGGTTGGGGTATTGCTTGTACAACGTAGTCATAATGGTCTTGTGGGCTATTGAAGTTTCTTTGAGTTAACTGTTCTTTCAGTCTGTTACTATACAGTTATTTGGTACTATTGCTATCTAGATTGTCTAAGTTGTATATTTTTTCTTCTGTAATCTCGATGATTTGCTGAGCATATAATGAGGTTTTCAGAAAATAATCGTCACTACCACAGGATATTCCTCTACATACCTTCATAGTCTGTATATATTTAGTTTTGTTTTCCATTTTACGATGGAAATAATTATTTAAAAAAAAACAAATATACGTGGATACAAGTAACCCGAAATCGGTAATTGATTATATAATCATTCTTATATTCAAGTATATTTGTATGCTGTTTTTATATAATAATAATTCCTATAAACAGTCAACCTAAAGTACGCCAACTCCCTTTTATATATAATAAAACGTTTAGTAATATACAAAAGCGAATATTGAATTTTCCAGTTCACATCATTGTATTCGGCTTCATACATTTTGCCCCCACCGGAAAAGTTGCAAAACATTTATTTTCCCCTCAGCAAAATATTCACAGCGAACACAAAACCACGATTTGTATTAATTAAATGAAGCACGCACCGGTGTACTTCAATTAATTATGTTTGCAGCGGTGTGCGAATAAATCCGGTCGGGGGGCGCGTACGCTTTTGTAGTTCGCTGCAAAACGATACGACCGCCGAAGGAAGATCGTTGGAAAACTGTTAACAGCAGGAGTTCTAATGGGCAATTAAAGCGGATGTGTATATTTCTACGTTTTTCCCGCTCAGTAAACAACGGTCGTGGAGTTTTGTAATATAAAAGTTCTATCTGGGTGTGTTTTAAAAGAATAACAAAGCTATAAATTCAGTTTATATAAAAATATAAGGTCGGTGTAGAAATCGAAGTACAGACACAGACACAGTTGCAAGGTTTTAGATTGTTGATGGTGTTTATTTGAGAAATCTATCTACATAACTGTGCAATAGTTTAGGACTTTCCAACATTTGTAATTGACAGTACTAGGACTGACAGTAATATTGATCGTGTAAGATGCCTTTATAGGTCCCATAAGCTATTGAATAGATAAATTGACAACGTCATTGTGACAGAATATGCCAAAACAACTGTCAAAACACCTTGAATAGCACTTGTTGATGACACCTTTTGTTTAATTATTCAGTGTTTCCAATAGAGAGAATCTAAAGTAACTACATTCCCTAGATAATGTATTTATAGTTGCTATAACAACGAATACTTATGAGTTCAATAGCTATTGATAGATTTATAGAACGTCGGTGAATACAGAGGTTAGAAGCGGAAAATTAGCACCAGAGCTGCACGCAGTGACAGTTTGACTGTTTTTCACATGTTCCATCTTTTTTGACATTGACTTTTTTGACATTTTTGACTTCTTGACATTTTTTGACCTTTTTTACGCGCCTTCATGTTTGAATTAGGCTGAAAGACCACGGTCGATGGCCTCTTGTACATGTATGTATATCTTGTATGTTATATTTCAAACGACTTGAACTAGGCATTACATTATTTTTCGCATATATCTTTTAATTAGTCTTAAATTAATAAATCACATTTAATTTAATCATAAAAAATAACGGATAATAGTATAGTGCATAGTTCAAGTCGTTTGAAATAGTGGACGGGCATAGTTTGGTTGGTGTTACAATAAATGTATCTTCTTCTTCTTCTTTAACATTTGTGACTTTTTTGACTTTTTTGAATTGTTGACACGATTTTACAGTTTGACTTTTTAACTTTTTGGCATTTTGACATTTCTACACTCTTACATTTTTGAAATCTGAGATTTTTCCATTATGGAATTTTGACATATTTATATGTAAACATTTTATAATTCGTTTTTATTTCTCCTCAACCTCGAATAAAATTGAGAGAGATGTGTGGTGGTGTTGCTGCTTAGATGATATATTACATTGTTCATAAATCTGTTGAATTTAATAACCCAAAAGTATAACAATACTCATTAACAACTCTACTAATCGTTGTTTGTTAGCATTGCGTTTCCGTTCATGCCCCTAAATCATCCTTAATTATTAAAACCGCCCGACACAAAAATGAGCGGCGGCCATTGGGTTCGTGAAAGCGCCCATTAACTGTTCATATATGCGCACATTAGAGTCAGCGAAATTCGAGCATATTTAATCATTAATGTCGGCAAGCGTTCTCCGCTCGCTGATAAATTTAATTATCATAACCACCGCCGCCGATGCCACAACCGCAACCCCTATGGATCTTTCATCTCTACGCACGACCCAAGTGCAGGTTTAACACAATTTTAGAAGTACTAGATTTAATCGAAATTGACACCGTTTTAGTCAATTTAAGTAAGAATCGTAAACATATTTGTTTTAAGTTAATAATTGAATACAGATTTTACATTCGATTTATTAGGTTACTATACAGCAGCAGGGGCCAAACTAATAACTAATTTAAAAAAGCAGGTCGTCCAAAGGGATCCAAATCCAAGGGCGACCTGTTTTTTAAATTATATGCGGCGGTCTACCAACATCGTATGTATTAAGTGCTCGTAAGAAAAAGAGTATTGCTATTGAAGGTTATAGTATTATAAAATAGTATAAAAAAACTTACATATAAGACAGAAACTCCGCTATATATATATTCATATTCCATTATTTCTAATTCAGTCTACACATATCGCACTATTATACCGCAACTCTTCATTACTTATATAAATTTATAACACATTTATCAGTTATAAGTATAAATGCATGCACCGAAAGCCATTTTGTATAATAAATGTGCGTTGAAACAAAAATTGGCCTTTTTCCACAAACGCACGCTTTATTACCGACTTTTTGTTTTCGCACCGTCGTCGGCCATTATGAAATATTTGAGACAGAAATAGGAGTTTCTTAATGTACGACAAAGATAGAAATATCATTTGATATTCCTATAAACAACTCTAGCCACAATACTAGCGATATGTTCATTAGAGGGTACCCCTATTATAAACGAAAATGTATACAATGGCTGTTAATGTAAAGTGATGAAAACACCCAGGAAAAATAGTAATTGCAAGCCAAACGTAAGTTTGAATTCAAAATAAATATAGATAATCCTAATAAATAATGATATCTTCTTTCCAACTAATGTGTTAATAAAAATTAAATCTACATATCTGACATGCCCGCCTAACTATTCCTATAATAATATTTTTATATTACGAATTTAAAACAATAGTAGATTGTTCTAATGGTACAATATAAATATATATAGAATATAATATACAATAAATTTTATTTATATGTATTATTATTTAAGAATTCTCTGTTTCCTTTTCTCTGTAACTAGATTAATGTCTGTTGAGAAAATAAATAAATAAATAAATAAATAAAAAATAAAAACATAAAAATGAATAAAACTGGTCGTAGATACAAAATCAAATCAAACCAGATTAATAAGGCTATCTAAAACTGTAACTTTCATAGTTTTATCATATGAGGAACAAATTTTACAGCTGAAAACTGAAAAATAGTGAAATATTGTGTGCAATTGACTTTATTAGTCAATAACTTAAGAAGATTTAAAAGGAATTGGCTGAAGATCACCTTCGATGTTCAAAATAACATCATACTAATGCAAAATTCTACATATTTTAAAACTGTTAATTTTAATATGTTATTTTTGTATCGTTATTGTGTCTCTCTGAAATTAAATTGTCATTGTCTGTTGATAGTTATAATAATAAATTTATTATGTTATTTGTTACAGGTGCAACTGGTGCCGAGGTATCAATTGTCCCCGCCAACGGCAACAGCAACGGCCAGATGTCCCCCAGCAACGGAATTCCAGTGGCCGCAGCCACCGCCGCCGCCACCATGGGCATGACGGTGGCGGCGGGCCGCAAAAGGCCCCTGTTGGCGGGCGGCCCGCGGACCTCGATGACGCCCACGAAGCGGACGGTGATGAGTCTGCTGGCACGCGCGCGCGCCGCCCAAGCCAAGCAGCTGCCCGCCACCTTCCAGCGAGGAACACCAGAGTGAGTTATATAAACCCCAGAAACCATCCCTCTACCACCACCCCGCTGGTTGTACGAAACAAATGCGATGCGTCAGAAAGTTTCGGTAAATAAGCCGCGATGATTGCTGTTTGCTTTCAAACCGCGCGCACGTCTTGGACAGTTTGGGGAAGTTTTTAAAAGTTTTAAATCATAGCCCTAGCTGCAGACTGCTGGGGAAGTTTACAATGTACAAATATTTTATGCTTGAGTTAACTTTTACGGCGATTAGTCTAATGTGATTCATTGTGAAAGTACTTCCATACAGTTGGAAATATTTCCTAGAAAAATGATAATTAATAGCGAAATTACGCGTATACTTTTCTTAGAACACTTGTCTTTAACTTCTAGTTAGAATTACGCAATATATGTAAGTAAATTAAATCATTTTAATAACAAAACTTAATTCTGTTGACCAAGATCCCGAAGTAAGCGGATTTTCCAAATTAAAATAATCTGTGTAAGCAAAATTCCCAATAAGAATAATAATAAAGAACTTTATTTGTGTAAAAGTCACTTTACACGGTCAACAATACTGTCAATATTTTAGAATAGTGACAGTATTGCTGTATGATAACATGTTTAAAATGTACATTATTCTAAAATATTGACAGTATTACTGATCGTGTAAGGTATAGTAATCATGGAATGAAGAAAATACTGATGTTTATCTGGATAATTGATTACTTGATAAATATTGATGGAATATTCAAGCAAATACTGACAGTGCTAGGATTCATAGTATTATTGACCGTGTAAGGTGCCTTTAACAGAGCGAACTCCAATTACAAGACAATAAACAATTAGGATAATTAATTTAACACGCTATAAACTAGCTAGAACTAGCCTTTAAAATAGCTGATATGGCACTTTACATATCGAGACTAGTTTTGATATAAAAATTAGCAACTATATAGATCTGCAAAAAAATTATAACAATCATAAAAAAATAAGAATATAACCCAACGCACCTCACTGCAGAGTGGTTAAAGGTATCGCCCATCTCGTATCGAGTATTGGGGAGCCTGAGTTCGAACCCAATCGAAGCGAATTTTCACAAATCGCTTATCGATGTGTTTTTCAGAGGTTTTTTGTGGGGTTAAGGTAAATAACGGGTGATTAAACTCCTCTAAGCTTCTCCCTTGACCGGCGGAAAAGCCTAATTACTTTACTTTACTTTACTTTACTTTACTTTACTTTACTTTACTTTACTTTACTTTACTTTACTTTACTTTACTTTATTTTATTTTATTTTATTTTATTTTATTTTATTTTATTTTATTTTATTTTATTTTATTTTATTTTATTTTATTTTATTTTATTTTATTTTATTTTATTTCCAACAATTATTTCAATCCATATAATATGTATAATATAGTCATGTACACTGGCCACATCAATTTTTTTTTGCTAGAAAATCAAAGTTCTAAAAAAAAGTGCCATACAAATTGAAATTCTCTTGTAGCGCCATTATGGTGAATGCGCCGGGTAAAATATATAAGCGCCGTAAAATTTTCTGTAGTCAACACAGAGCGGTGGATTGGAAGTATAAAATAAACACATTAAAGCAGTTTTCGATCAAGTACAACATAGGAAACTTATCGAAACTATGAAAAATATCGGTCTAGATAACAAAGATGTGAGACTCTTAGCGGACCTAAATTTGAACCATTCTACAACCGTTATTATCAAATGAAGAGTCTGAAGACACTGCTATTCAAAGACGAGTTAGACAAGGATTTTATCCCCTATTGTTTTCAAAATCTCTGCCGAAAATATCTTTAGACTGGCAATGAGGGAGCGGATGCAGGAAAATCGTCCCCGAATTTTCTAAAGTATCTTTAATTGTATCCCAACGACTACCCGGTCCGGGATTCGAATCCGGGCCATCCTTTCGCAAAATAGTACTAACCACTGCACTAATTGGCGTGTCACACAATTAATTTCATCTAGTTAAGAAAACGTGATTAATAACAGTTATACATAAAACAAGTGTCATTTAAATTAGATTATCCCATAATTAATAATAATAGACGACTAAACCACTCAATAAAATGTAATATGAATCTGCTCTGAGCTAATATTATTTCTCCATGTAATTTTAATTAAAACCAGTGCTTATAAAACATAATTAACTATTCACGTGTGGGCATTTGTTATGTTGGAAAATATAGGTTGAAATAATTTAATAAAAGCTGCACATATTTGATGTGCATAATATTATTATTTACCATAAATTGTATATTTTAAAATATTATTTTATGTGCCTTTTTGTGATTACAAATTTTCCATTATACATATAAACTGCATATTTAAAATACCAATATCACTAAAAATAAAACACAATACAATATATATTGAAATATTTCTCTTGAAATTGAATTTAAAAAACACACACACACACGATTAATTTTCAGTCGAATATTTCTAGTTGAGAGAGGTGTAGTAGGTCACTGTTACGAAAAATGTTTTCAGTTTTTCAATCAATCAAGCAATTTATTGTTGTTATCACAGTTAAAGTTAAAGTCAAAGTACAGATTACTCTGAATATATAAAAATCATATTACATAATATTCATATATTTTAACCCTTTTATGTATAAATATATATATATATATATATATATATATATATATATAAATATATATATATATATATATATATATATATATAAATATATATATATATATATATATATATAAGGTTTAAAATAAAAACATTTTATAGAAATAGAGTTTATTAAAAAAAGTAATTAATTAATTTCAATAGAATTGGCGTTTATTTCGTAATTCTATTCATACAGGGGTTTGTACGAGTACTACGAGGTCAGTTTCTTATGTAAATAAATAACGTATGCATTAACTTGGCTGATAAGGTTATAAAAAAGGTTTGAGGCCAACGATTTGACTTGCTTATACTATTTTTCGAGGAGGAGGATTAGATTTTGTCTCCTGTTCATTTTTAGCAATAATTGTTTCCTCTATCCGTAGGTAGGGTTAGTAGCACTTTCGTCACTGATTATGTACGCACGTCGGTGTTTACTTCTAGGAGTTTATTTGTTTTCGATTTTTATCCTTTCGTCTTTTTCGGTTCATGGTATAGCAACATTTGATTGATATAATTACGTACGTATGTACGTACCCTCTACTGAAATTAGCAAAACAAAGCGCTACTAACATTTGTCAAAACACGTTGACATATACACACATTAACTGAAAGGATCTTGTATATATATATATATATATATATATATATATATATATATATATATAGTTGAGGGTAGTTTTTCGCCGAAAAACTAGTTAGAGGGAGATTGTTGGGAATGCGGCGATTAGGGCTGAAAGAAACCTCTTCTCTTTATATCGATATTTCGCTCTGACTATATATATATATATATATATATATTACCACAGTTTTCTGTGTATGTTATTAGTTAACCAGTGGTCAGCGCATACCATTTTATATTGTGTAAAAAATAAACAGGAACCTAGATTTTTTTCGAAAAACAAAAAAACTACCCTATAGACCTGAATTGGCATTTTTAACACATCTTTACAAGTTACTTTGAATACAATTAATTTAAATTTAAAAAATTAGCATAAAATTACAATAAAATAAAAAATCTTTAAATTCCAAAAGTTAGATTTTACATTATTATTATTTATTATTTTTTATTATTATTTATTATTTTATACAACTGAATTAAATTTCCCTATAATTTCCCTGCAAACTGGATCATATCATATCAGCTCAGAACTCTAAGCTAATATAGTAGTATATCTATCTAATATCAGCTAAACTATAAGCGATATAGTAGTATATCTATCTGAAATAATATATTCCATTCGATGTCGATTTGTTTCAAATCTTAGCTGCCAATCGACTTCTCGCACGAAAGAGAAAACGCGAGCAATTCCGGCAAATTAAACTGAAATTTTCATGCGCCCTATTGAACCCCGCAAATTGTTCTCTCGCAGATCTCGCGTCGTCGGGCGCAAAGAATGCCCGCGGGGTTGGAGGGCGACGAGGGGAAAGTGAATAGGGGTGGCAAGAAAAGGAGAGACAGAGTTATATAGACTCGATTGAAACGTATCACTCCTACCTAGCGAAAGGTGAAATGGCCTATATTATTACGATCAATAAAAAGGATCACAAAGAGGAATTGAACAATTACGAAAAACTAAAAGGATTTTTTATAATCTAATCTAATAATAAAAATAATGTAGCGATAAATGCAATTATATAACAATACAATTGCATTTATCGCTACATTATTTTTATTATTTTTATTATTACAACACATCCTTTGTATCCAGCTGTACTATTTCAAAGTTCATTAAATAAACAAATTGTAAAAGCGTAAAAAAGTATACATAAGTATGAGTATGTGGGGTATTTAAAAAATTGCAAAAAATCGTAGCTATTATTTTTAAAAGTTCTAATGGCATTTTTTACTAGCCTAATTAGCTACAAAATGAGATATAACGTGTTTATATAGCTAAATTATTAAGATCAGAATAATGAAAAGTGTAAAAAAGTAACCTCTCACACTTATGTAGGATATTTAAAAAAATGCAAAAAATTGTAGTTAATAGTTCTAAGAATGTTAATAATAATCTTATGTTACTAGCTTAATTAGCTACAAAATGAGATATAACTTGTTTCTATAGGTAAATTATTAAGATCAGAATAATGAAAAGTGTAAAAAAGTAACCTATCAATGTTATATGGGTTATTTAAAAAATTTCAAAAAATTGTAGTTATTATTTTTGAAAATTCTAATAACAGTTTTATGTTACCAGCTTTAATAGCTACAAAATGAGATATAATGTGTTTATATATCTAAATTATTACGATCAGAATAATGAAAAGCGTAAAAAAGTAATCTCTAAACCTTATGTACCTATTTAAAAAATTGCAAAAGATCGTAGTTATTATTTTTTAAAATGCTAATAATAACTTTGTATTACTAACTTAATTCGCTACAAAAAGAGATATAACTTGTTTATATAGGTAAATTATTAAGATCAGCATAATGAAAAGCATAAAAAAGTAACCTCTCAAACTTATGTAGGGTATTTAAAAAATTGCAAAAAATCGTAGTTATTATTTTTTTAAATGCTAAAAACAGTCTTGTATTACTAGCTTAATTAGCTACAAAATAAGATATAACTTGTTTATATAGGTAAATTATTAAGATCAGAATAATGAAAAGTGTAAAAAAGGAACCTCTCAATCTTATGTAGGCTATTTAAAAAAATTCAAAAAATTGTAGTTATTATTTTTGAAAATTCTAATAACAGTTTTATGTTACCAGCTTAAATAGCTACAAAATGAGATATAATGTGTTTACATAGATAAATTATTACGATCAGAATAATGAAAAGCGTAAAAAAGTAACCTCTAAAAAATTATTTAAAAAATTGCAAAAAATCGTAGTTATTATTTTTGAAAATGTTAATAACAATTTTGTATTACTAGCTTAATTAGCTACAAAATGAGATATAACTTGTTTATATAGCTAAATTATTAAGATCAGAATAATGAAAATTGTAAAAAAGTAACTTCTCAGACTTATGTGGGCTATTTAAAAAATTGCAAAAAATTGTAGTTATTATTATTGAAAATTCTAATAACAGTTTTATATTACCAGCTTAAATAGCTACAAAATTAGATATAATGTGTTTACATAGCTAAATTATTACGATCAGAATAATGAAAAGTGTAAAAAAGTAACTTCTCATACTTATGTGGGCTATTTTAAAAATTGCAAAAAAATTGTAAGCATTATGTTAGATAATTCTAATAACAATCTAATAGTACTAAATCATTTAGCTACAAAATGAGATATAAAATGTATAATTAGCTAAATTATTAAGATCAGAATAATGAAAAGCGTAAAATACTAACCTCTCAAACTTATGTAGGCTATTTAAAAAATTGCAAAAAAATCGTAGCTATTATTTTTCAAAATTCGAATGATGGCTGTGTGTTACTAGCTTAATTAGCTACAAAATGATATATAATATGTTTATATAGCTAAATTATTTAGAACAGAATCATGAAAAGCGCAGAAAGGTAACCTTTCAAACGTATGTGGGCTACTTAAAAAATTGCAAAACATCTTAGCTATAATTTTTCAAAATAATATTTACAGTCATGTGTTACTAGCTTATTTACCTACAAAATAATATATTACATGTTTATATAAATAAAGTATTAAGATCAAAATAATGAAAGTCGTAAAAAACTAACCACTCAAACTAATGTGGGCTATTTAAAAAATTGCACAATTTTATTTTGTTATTATTTTTGAAAATTCTAATAATAGTTTTGTATTACCAGCTTAATAAGCTATAAAGTGAGATATAAAGTGTTTATATAGCTGAATTATGACGATCAGAATAACGAAAAGCGTTAAAAAGTAACCTCTCAAACTTATGTGGGCTATTTAAAAAAATTTAAAAAATTTAGCTATTATTTTTTAAAGATATAAGGACAGTTTTGTTTTACTATCCTAATTAGCTACCCAATGAGATATAATGTGTTTATATAGCTAAATTATTAAGATCAGAATAATGAAAAGCGTAAAAAATTAACCTCTCAAACTTATGTGGGCAATTTAAAAAATTGCAAAAAATCGTAAGTAATAATTTTGATAATTCTAATGACATTCTTGTATTACTAGCGTAATTAGCTACAAAATGTATATACAACTGTATATTAATATGTTTATATAGCTAAATTATTAAGAAAATCGTAAAAAAGTAACCTCTCAAGTTTATGTGGGTTATTTAAAAAATTGCAAAAAATAGTAGCTATTTTTTTTGAAAGTTTTAATGACACTTTTGTTTTACTAGCCTAATTAGCTACAAAATGAGATATAACGTGTTTATATATCTAAATTATTAAGATCAGAATAATGAAAAGCGTAAAAAAGTAACCTCTCAGACTTATGTAGGCAATTTAAAAAATTGAAAAAAATCGTAGTTATTATTTTTGAAAGTTCTAATCACAGTTTTGTTTTACTAGTCTAATTAGCTATAAAATGAGATATAATGTGTTGATCGATCTAAATTATTAAGATCAGAATAATGAAAAGCGTAACATAACCTCTCAGACTTATGTGGGCAATTTGAAAAATTGCAAAAAAATCGTAGCTATTATTTTTCAGAGTTCTAATCACAGTTTTGTTTTATTAGTCTAATTAGCTACAAAATGAGAGATAATGTGTTTATAGATCTAAATTATTAAGATCAGAATAATGAAAAGCGTAACAAAGTAACCTCTTAAACTTTTGTGGGCTATTTAAAAAGTTTGCAAAAAAAATTAGGCATTATGTTAGATAATTCTAATAATAGTCTAGTAATACTAGCTCAATTATCTACAAAACGAGATATCAAATGTATATTTAGCTAGATTATTAAGATCAGAATAATAAAAGGCGCAAAAAAGTAACCTGTCAAACTTAGTTGGGCTATTTAAAAAATTGCAAAAAATGTTAGGCATTATGTTAGATAATTCTAATAATAGTATAGTAATACTAGCTCAATTATCTACAAAACGAGATATCAAATGTATATTTAGCTAGATTATTAAGATCAGAATAATGAAAAGCGCAAAAAAGTAACCTCTCAAACTTGGTTGGGCTATTTAAAAAATTGCAACAAATCTTAGCTATTATTTTTCAAAATTCTATTTACAGTCGTCTATTATTAGCTTATTTAGCTACAAAATTATATATTACATGTTTATATAAATAAAGTATTAAGATCAGAATAAAGAAAAGCGTAAAAAGTAACCTCTCAAAATTATGTAGACTATTTGAAAAATTGTAAAAAGTCCTACCTATTATTTTTGAAAATTCTAATGCGAATCTTGTATTACTAGCTTAATTAGCTACAAAATGAGACATAACTTGTTTTTATAGCTAAATTATTAAGATCAGAATAATGAAAAGCGTAAAAAAGTAACCTCTCAGACTTATGTGGGTCATTTAAAAAATTGTAAAAAATTGTAGCTATTGTTTTCCAAAACTTTAATGACAGTTGTGTAGTACTACCTTAATTAGCTATAAAATGATATATTAAGTGTTTATATAAATAAAGTATTAAAATCATAATAATGAAAGAAAAAAAAAACTAATCTCTCAAACATATGTGGGCTATTCAAAAAATTGCCAAAAATTGTAGTTATTATTTTTGAAAATTCTAATAACAGTTATCACTTAACAGCTTAATTAGTTAGAAAATGAGATATAATGTATTTACATAGCTAAATTATTACGATCAGAATAATAATGAAAAGCGTAAAAAAGTAACCAATCAAACGTATGTAACGCTATTTAAAAATTTCCAAAAAGATTGAAGCAATTATTTTTGAAAATTCTAATGATACTCGTTTGTTACTATCTTAATTAGCTACACAATGAGATATAAAACGTTTATATATCTAAATTATTAAGATCATAATCATGAAAAGCGCAAAAAAAAAACTTTCAAACTTATGTGGGCTATTTAAAAAATTGCAAAAAAAATTAGTTATTATTCTTGAAAATTCTAATAACAGTTTTATATTACCAGCTTTATTAGCTATAAAATAAGATATAATATGTTTCCATAATCTCAACTGCAGCCTTAAGCCTCTCTTGTTATTCAATCTCGTTTGATTATCTCATTGTTCACAGCAATTAAAAGTCCCCCCACTAATCTAATTATTTTTCTGACTGACAAACAACCTCCCTGCCCCTCTCCGGTGTTAAGCCAACAAATCCCTGCGCGCAAGTGTTTTACTTATTAATTAACGTTGTTTTTGTTTTCCTTTTGCAGACGCACCACCACCCTCGTCCCGCTGCTACGAGAGGACTACATAACGGGGGCGGTCAACCTGAATCTAATCTAAGACTAGGCAATTAGGGACGGCTCGTGCGACGCGACAGGGGGCCGGCGGCGGTTTGCGGCGAGTACCCGGCACACTAACCCAAATTAAAACCGGCAAAAAAAACACACACACATACAAAAAACGCGGCATGTGAGTTTATTTTTATAGGCTATGACATTATGCGTAGAGAAATTATAAAATTAAAGCGAAAAATTTGCACAAACACAACATATGTGGATGGCGAAATTGGAGAAATTTGGTTTAACACGTTAACTGCCACGTGTATGATTTTGAATACAAACACAATTACATATAATGTTTTGTTTTGATATCCATATTGCCCCTGATTTTCTTAATTTCATTGATAACATATCTTACGCCACATGTATGTAATAGCTACATGGAAGTAATAGGAAGAAAAATTACAAAACAATAATAAAATGTATGAAAAAATCCCCAAGGGACCCTTTTCTAAAAATGACCGCGGCAGTTATAAAGAGTATGCGAATTATATCTGAAATTTGAAGATTTTTATTATTTTATATCAAATTAATTTAATAATTGATGAGCATTGCTTCAATTAATTGAAACAGTTGAAGATTAGGTTTTTTTTAATTAGATGAAATAGTTGTATATTAAATAAATTTAATAATTGATGAATATTGATTCAATTAATTGAAGCAGTTGAAGATTAGTTTTTCAATTAGCTGAAACAGTTGAAGAGTTCTATTAGTTAAAACAACTGAAGAGAATTGTTTCAATTAATTCAAGCAATTGATGATTTAACAAACAGTTGAAGAACATATGGTGTGGATTATTTTTCTCAATTAGCTAAAACAGTTGTATATCAAATAAATTTAATATTTGATGAGCATAGCTTCAATTAATTGAAACAGTTGAAGATTATGTTTTTTTTTTCAATTAGATGAAATAGTTGTATATTAAATAAATTTAATAATTGATAAATATTGCTTCAATTAATTGAAGCAATTGAAGATTAGTTTTTCAATTAGCTGAAACAGTTGAAGAGTTCTATTAGTTAAAACAACTGAAGAGAATTGTTTCAATTAATTCAAGCAATTGATGATTTAACAAACAGTTGAAGAACATATGGTGCTTTATTTTTTTTAATTTTCTAATATACAGGTTAAATAGTATTTGACAGTTATTTTAATAATAAATAACTAATTGTCCCTAGATTAACGATGAAAGCAATAACTGTTTTAACTAACAGAAAACTGCTCTTCAATTGTTATGAACTCTAATCTCTGTCAAGCATTTTTTTATAGAAATGTTGATAACTTCTGCACGGTGTCAAACTTTTATATTGATGTATGCTTGACAATGTTTTTAGAAAATATTGAGTTCTATCTACCTTTATAGCTAACTGTGAAAAGCGATTCGCGAAAATTCGTCTACGGATTTGAACTTTCACTCCCCAATACTCAGTACGAGACGGACGTCGTCTCTATCCGCTGGGCCACTGTGCTTTCAATAGTTTTTAATTTTTTCCGTTAATTAAAATAGTTGAAGAGCATACTTTAATGCTGAGTTTGATAATAGCTGTACATTATCAGACTCATATTAATGCTCGATATTATTTTTGAAAAAAATATAGCAGTTGAAGCGCATTGTTTCTCTTAGTTGAAACAATTGAAGAGTTACGAAGTAAGTTAGAAAGTAAACGGAAAATATCCCTCAAAAATTAATTCCTTATATCATATTTTATGTCAGCATAAACCAAATTCGAGTCTCCACCTGTGTTGTGTAAATTTCTCGCCTGTCCAAAATTACCAAGCAAAAAGATATAAATAACACTTTAAAGGTTAACAATTAAGAAAAATTGCACGGACCAAATACTAATGAATAAAATTAATCAAAAAAAAAAGTTAATTAATTAATGGAAATTGTGAGTTGAAAACTATGTAGCATCAAATGTAGCTAGTCGCCGGTTGATATTTGTACATACATTTTATAACCACCACAACGAATTTGATAAGAATATTCCGTTTTTGGGCACCGTTTAGACATTTAGTTACGCATATATTATAACATTTAGTCGCTTATCCCCCACACTCCGGTGAACATATCGATAGGATAATAAAAAGCTGCGTGCGTTCGTTTAATTTAATCAAAACCGCAGGTGAGTTTAAATAGTTGCCAACAACAACAAAAAATATGTAGATAAATATTAGTTATATATATAAATATTATATATATTATGGAGATTTTAAGAATATAAAAATATGTTTAATAGGTACATTGTATAGTTTAAATAAATAAATAAAGCGCCCGCCAAGCCGAAGCGTCGCGGCGCTGCCGTGTTTAATTATATAAGCGTAATTAATATATTGTGAAATAATTTTAAAATAATGTTAACTATTTGTAACTTTATTGGATGGGGGTGGGCCGCAGGGCGGTAGAAGCGTTATTTTAATGTGGTCGACCGAGCATGCTAAAGATGTTTCTATAAATGTTGTTTGTTTTTATTATATATGTGTTACTAATGGTGAAGTTTTAATATACACAATTTAGAAATTATCTCATACTACTTCTTTCATTCTGAATATTGATTAATGTGTAAAAAGTATACGATTTTTAAAGTTGAAAACTCACTGCAAACATATACAAACAACATATGATTAAAAGCGTTTCACCTGCATGAGAAGTTATATTTTATTGGGGCACAGATTTAAGTACAACTACTTACAATTTCTTGATATCTAAACTGTATTATCAACATGCAGTGGAGTTGCTATAAAAATTAATTATTTAGAAGTGTCAGTATGAAATTGTATTTGCGTAATTTTAGTTTATAAAGTTTATAATAAACTTGAAAAGAACTCCCCGAAGGCAACAAAAGTATGTTTGTTATTTTCACCATGAGGAACATAATTATGTGTGTTTTGTCATTTTCATAGTTTGGTAGTGGACTTAGAGTCGTAACTTAACAAAATTGTCATTTTGTTAAGTTACGACTCTCGTCATCTCATAGAGTTATATTTTAAATTTCATACTAAACTACAAAACATTTAAATTGTAACCAAATTTTGTGTGTGCAATAACAAACCAATAAAACAAACTGAATCAGTAAATTTAAACCCCCTCATAAAAAATCTCAAATTAAACTTTTAAATTAGCATTCATTATGTACGAACAACCCCAATATTTTAACTCTTGCATTAAACTGTCATTGAATATGCGGCAAATATTCTTTTTCTGAAATTGGAAAAGTTTTAATGAATGCGTTTCACTTTGCGGCTGGGGGCATTTGTATCGAGATAATTCTCGTCGGGGCCGAGCTCGCGTGGGGGGTGTGGCTGAAGACGGGACGCGCTCGTTTCGCTGAATTATTTAATTAAAACCCGATGATTCCGTTTGTTTTGCGGGCATAAAATGATCCCATTATGAAATTTTAATTAAAAGCGTAAGCCGGCCGTAATTTAAATCGTACCGTTTTACAACTGTACTCCCCACAAATGAAGCCATGTATAATTCGTTTTGTGTATTGAAATAATGATTATGTATCAATTATTTTCAAATTGCTGATTTAAAACTTTTTGATTAAAATATAACTGTTGCTAAAGTTGAAATTATTTGTTATTTGTATTGTATATTAAAACTTCATCATGTCCTTGGTGTTAAACTACCACCAGCATTCATACAAAATGAAAAACTCTAAAATAGGCAATTGAAACCTTAACCATAAAAAAAAAGAAAGTTTCGTAAGAGATGAAATCTTTTTTCCCTAAATCAAATCGCTTAGATATCGTGGTCACAGCATCCACAACTTAGTTTTTTAAATGTGTCAAATTATAATAATAAATATTGAAGGGATACCTAAATGATAATTATAATATATTAAATAAATAAATAAATATGTATGTATTCTGTAATATGTGTACAAAATAAATGCAAAAATGTACCGAATATTTATGTTTTGACAATTGTTTGTGTTATAGGTCATATTTCTTTAATGTTCTGTTTACAGGTATGTAGAAAAAATTGTTTCAACTAAGGTAAGTAATGGGGAAACCTGATGTGAAGATATTTTCAATGGAAATTAAGGAAATGTGGCAAAATAATTCAAATTATTATTTGTTTCACTTTATACACTTTTAACTAAAATGTACACACAGGCGGAAAGACCCGGGAAGGGTCGATAGCCCAATAAATATATGACATGAATATTCTACAATTTTACAAATATTTTTGATGCAATTTCTTTTGCCTAAAATCTCAACGTACGATGCACTGCACTACCGCGCTCTATTTAGTAATGCACGATCACAATCACAACACTTGTCGTGATGGCGTATACGAAACTGACTTGTTCAATATATTATTCAAAAATAATTTTTTTAAAGGTTGTATCGACTCTTTTCTAAAATTAAATAATACCCTATTTATTACTATAAAATTTGTATTATTTTCAAAATTAATAAATTCGATTTTTTACAATATTTTGTATCCCGAATAGTGACTTTATAGAAACTTTTTTATACTACGTCGTTAATAACTGAGACAAATAAATAAATCAAACGGGTTTTCAAAGCTTAATAAATGGGCAACATGATACAATTTGTATAATTTTCAAGATTCAAAAATTTGATTTTTTACAGTGTTTTGTATTGCGAATAGTGACTTTATAAAAACTTTCATGCACTACGACGTTAATAATTGAGGCAAATAAAGGAGTCAAACTTTATACTAAAGCTATATAAATAAGCAATACGATGAAATTTGTATGATTTTCAAAATTCACAAATTTGATTTTTTCAATGTTATGTATTGGGAATAGTGACTTTATATAAATTGTCATGCACTACGACGTTAATAATTGAGGGAAATAAAGAAGTCAAACTTTATTCTAAAGCTAGATAAATGAGTAATACGATGAAATTTGTATAATTTTCAAAATTCAAAAATTTGATTTCTTTTTCAATGTTATGTATTGCGAATAGTGACTTTATACAAACTTTCATGCACTACAACGTTAATAATTGGGGCAAATAAACGAATCAAACATTTTTATAAATTTAAACAAACGGGAAATACGATAATATTTGTATAATTTTCAAAATTTTTTTTTTTAAATTTTTGCAATTGTTTATATTACGAATAATGACTTTATATAAACGTTCATGCACTACGACGTTAATAATTGAGACAAATAAAGGAATTAAACTTTTTTATAAAGCCAGATAAAGGAGCAATACGATGAAATTTGTATAATTTTCAAAATTCAAAAATTTGATTTTTTTACAATGTTTTGTATTGCGAATAGTGACTATATAAATGTTCATGCACTACAACGTTAATAATTGAGGCAAATAAAGAAGTCAAACTTTATTCTAAAGCTAGTTAAATGAGTATAATACGATGAAATTTGTATAATTTTCAAAATTCAAAAATTTGATTTTTTTTTCAATGTTATGTATTGCGAATAGTGACTTTATATAAACTTTCATGCACTACAACGTTAATAATTGAGGCAAAGAAAAGGATTAAACTTTAACCAAAAGCTAGATAAATAAACAATACGATAACATTTGTATTCTTTTCAAAACAAAACAAAATCGATTTTTTACAATTTTTTGTATCGCGAATAGTGTCTTTATTGAAACTTTCATGCACTACAACGTTAATAATTGAGGCAAATAAAGAAATAAAACGTTATCCTAAAGATAGATAAATGAGGAATACGATGAAGTTTGTATAATTTTCAAAATTCAAAATTTTTATTTTTTATCAATGTTTTGTATTGCGAATAGTGACTTTATATAAACTGTTATGCACCACGACGTTAATAATTGAGGAAAATAAAGGAATTAATTATATTCCTAAAGCTAGATAAATGATCAATACGATACAAATTTGCATAACTTTCAAAATAAAAAAATCGATTTTTTACAATTTTTTGTATCGCGTATTGTGACTTTGTAGAAACTTTTTTATACTATGTCGTTAATAAATGAGGCAAATAAATAAATCAAACTGTTTTCCAAAGCTAAATAAATGGGCAATATAATAAAATAAATATAATTTTCAGGAATCAAAAATTTGATTTTTTACAAAAAAAAATTTTATTGCGAATCGTGACTTTATATAAACTTTCATGCACTACAAAGTTAATAATTGAGGCAAATAAAGGATTCAAACGTTATCCTAAAGCTAGATAAATGAGCAATATAATGAAATTTGTATAATTTTCAAGATTCAAAAATTAGATTTTTTTCAATGTTTTGTATTGTGAATAGTGACTTTATATACACTTTCATGCACTATGACGTTAATAATAGAGGCAAATAAAAGAATCAAACTTTTTCCTAAAGCTAGATAAATGAGCAATATGATGAAATTTGTATAATTTTCAAAATTCAAAAATTTGACCTTTATTAAATGTTATGTATTGCGAATAGTGACTTTATATAAACGTTCATGTACTACGACGTTAATAATTGAGGAAAATAAACGAATAAAACTTTGTCCTAAAGCTAGATAAATAAGTAATACAACGAAATTTGTATAATTTTCAAAATTCAAAAATTTGATTTTTTTACAATCTTTTGTATTGCGAATAGAGACTTTTACACAAACTTTCATGCACAACGACGTTAATAATTGAGGCAAATAAAGGAATCAATTTTTTTCCTAAAGCTGGCTAAATAAGGAATACGATGAAATTTGTAAAATTTTCAAAATTCAAAAATTTGATTTTTTTACAATGTTTTGTATTGCCAATTGTGACATTATATAAACTTTCATGCACTACGACGTTAATAATTGAGGCAAATAAAGGAGTCAAACTTTATACTAAAGCTAGATAATTGAGCAATACGATAAAATTTCTATAATTTTCAAAATTCAAAAATTCGATTTTTTACAATTTTTTGTATCGCGTATTGTGAGTTTATAGAAACTTTTTTGTGCTACGTCGTTAATAACTAGGGCAAATAAATAAATCATACTTTTTTCCAAAGCCTAATAAATGGGAAATATGATACAAAATTTATAATTTTCAAAATTAAAAAATTGATTTTTTACAATGTTTTGTATTGCGAATAGTGACTTTATTTAAACTTTCATGCACTACGACGTTAATAATTAAGGCAAATAAAGGAATCAAACTTTTTCCGAAAGCTAGATAAATGCACAATACGATGAAATTTGTATAATTTTCAAAATTCAAAAATTTGATTTTTTTTTCAATGCTTTGTATTGCGAATAGTGACTTTATATAAACTTTCCTGCACTACGACGTTAATAATTGAGGTAAATAAATGAATCAAACTTTATCCTAAACCTAGATAAATGCGAAATACGACGAAATTTATATAATTTTCAAAATTAAAAAATTTGATTTTTTTTCAATGTTTGGTATATCGAATAGTGACTTTATATAAACTTTCATGTACTACAACGTTAATAATTGAGACAAATAAAGGGATAAAACTGTATCCTAAAGCTAAATAAATGAGCAATACGATGAAATTTGTATAATTTTCAAGATTCAAAAATTTTATTTTTTTTAATGCTTTGTATTGCGAATAGTGACTTTATATAAACTTTCCTGCACTACGACGTTAATAATTGAGGCAAATAAATGAATTAAACTTTATCCTAAACCTAGATAAATGGGAAATACGATGAAATTTGTATAATTTTCAAAATTCAAAAATTTGATTTTTTTTCAATGTTTTGTATTGCGAATAGTGACTTTACATAAACTTTCATGTACTACGACGTTAATAATTGAGGCAAATAAAGGAATCAAACTATATCCTAAAGCTAGATAAATAAGCAATACAATGAAAATTGTATAATTGTAAAAATTGAAAAAATCGATTTTTTACAATTTTTTGTATCGCGTATTGTGACTTTATAAAACTTTTTTGTACTACGTCGTTAATAAATAAGGCAAATAAATAAATAAAACTGTTTTCTAAAGCTAAATAAATGGGCAATATGATAAAATAAGTATAATTTTCAAAATTCAAAAATTTGATTTTTTTTTCAATATTTATATTGCGAATAGTAACTTTATACAAACTATCATGCACTACTACGTTGATAATAGAGACAAATAAAGGAATCAAATTTTTGGGTAAAGCTATATAAATGAGCAATACGATGAAATTTGTATAATTTCCAAGATTCAAAAATTTGATTTTTTTTCAATGTTTTGTATTGCGAATAGTGACTTTATATAAACTTTCATGCACTACGACGTTAATAATTGAGACAAATAAAGGAATCAAACTTTATACTAAAGCTAGATAAATGAGCAGTACGATAAAATTTGTACAATTTTCAAAATTCAAAAATTCGATTTTTTACAATTTTTTGTATCGCGTATTATGAGTTTATAGAAACTTTTGTGTGCTATGTCGTTAATAACTGGGGCAAATAAATAAATCAAACTGTTTTCCAAAGCCTAATAAATGAGCAACATGATACAAAATTTATAATTTTCAAAATTAAAAAAATTGATTTTTTTCAATGTTTTGTATTGCGAATAGTCACTTTATATAAACTTTCATGCACTACGACGTTAATAATTGAGGCAAATAAAGGAATCAAACTTTTTCCGAAAGCTAGATAAATGTACAATACGATGAAATTTATATAATTTTAAAAATTCAAAAATTTGTTTTTTTTTTCAATGTTTTGTATTGCGGATAGTGACTTTTTATAAAACTTTCATGCACTAAGGCGTTAATAATTGAGGGAAATAAAGGACTCAAACTTTATCCTAAAGCAAGATAAATAAGCAATACGATAAAATTTGTATTATTTTAAAAAATTTAAAAATAGATTTTTTACAATTTTTTGTATCGCGTATTGTGACTTTATAGAAACTTGTTTGTACTACGTCGTTAATAAATGAGGCAAATAAATAAATAAAACTGTTTTCCAAAGCCAAATAAATGGGAAATATGATAAAATAAGTATAATTTTCAAAATTCAAAAATTTGATTTTTTTTCAATATTTATATTGCGAATAGTAACTTTATATAAACTTTCATGCACTACTACGTTAATAATAGAGGCAAATAATGGAATAAAATTTTTGCGTAAATGGGCAATACGAAGATATTTATATAATTTTCAAAATTCAAGTTTTCAATGTTTTGTATTGCGAATAGTGACTTTATATACATTTTCATGCACTACGACCTTAATAATTGAGGCAAATAAAGGAATCAAACATTATCCTAAAGCTAGATAAATGAGGAATACGATGAAGTTTGTATAATCTTCAAAATTCAAAAATTTGGTTGTTTTGCATTGTTTTGTCTTGCGAATAGTGACTTTATATAAGCTTTCATGCACTACGGCGTTAATAATTGAGACAAATAAAGGAATCGAACTTTTTTTTAAAGCTAAATAAATGAACAATACGATGAAAGTTGTATAATTTTCAAAATTCAAAAATTTGATTTTTTACAATTGTTTGTATTACATACAAATAGTGACTTTATATAAACTTTCATGCACTACGGCGTTAATAATTGAGGCAAATAAGAGAATCGAACCTTTTTTTAAAGCTAAATAAATGAACAATACGATGAAATTTGTATAATTTTCAAAATTCAAAAATTTTATTTTTTACAATTGTTTGTATTACGAATAGTGAGTTTATATAAACTTTCATGCACTATGGCGTTAATAATTGAAGCAAATAAAGGAATCAAACTTTTTTTAAAGCTAAATAAATAGGCAACACGATAAATATGTATAATTTTAAAAATTCAAAAATTAGAGTTTTTACAATATTACGAATACTGACTGTATATAAAGGATTATGCACTACGACGTTAATAAGTGAGACAAATAAATGAATAAAAAAAAATTCTAAAACTAAATAAACGAGGAACTTGAATTTCAATAATAACATTTTTTAATTCTATAAACTTTTGTTTCCATATTAAACTCGTTTGAAAATCAATCAATGTTGCAAATTAGGAATATTTTTTTTCAAATATCGACTCCTTTCGTTGTTGAGCAGTAACAACAACGAAAGGAGTAGGTAGATATTTGAAAGAAAATATTCCTAATTTGGAATATGGAAATTGATTGCTTTTCAAACGAGTTTAATATGGAAACAAAAGTTTATAGAATTGAGAAATGTTATTAGTGGAAAAAATCAAATTTTTCATTTTGAAAATGAATTTGAATAAAGAATTTTATTTCCCATACAATATTGAATAAAAATTGTTAATCTTCAGGTTCAATTTCGCTCTAGCTTGATGAGAGTACCGACATAACGGGATTAGCGACGTTATTACTAGCTGGATGAAGTACTGCTCTCATCAAGCTAGTAAGAAATTGAACCTGAAGATTGTATGTCTACTTATTGCTCTACATTGATGAGAGTACCGACATAACGGGATTAGGGTTATGTTATTACTAGCTGGATGAAAGTACTGCTCTCATCAAGCTAGTAAGAAATTGAACCTGAAGATTGTATGTCTACTTTTTGCTCTAGTTTGATGAGAGTACCGACATAACAGGATTAGCGTTACGTTATTACTAGCTGGATAAAACTACTGCTCTCATCAAGCTAGTAAGAAATTGAACCTGAAGATTGTATGTCAACTAACTGTCAACAGTTGACTTTTCTGCCATTCCCAAGATTTACGTATTTCTAGCTAGAGGATACCTTTTATTCTATAAATATTGTTTTATTTATTTATTTATTTGTAAAATCTCCAAACAGAGCTGATGCGGATTTTATCCAACATTCTTTCAAGTATTCCCCTAAAGGTAAAAGTAATCCCACTAAAAGGTTTTCGGGGCAAAATAGTAGCGTGCATCTACAAACGTAAACGCTGCACCAGCAAATTTTCGCGTGCCAGCTAATTTTTCATACGTGCCACCTCTGGTACACGTGCTATATGTTCGCCCTAAAACATATAATTCGATATACATTCATATAAAATTTAATGTCATACAACTTACCTAGTAGAATGGTTTTGTCTGATTCAACTCTTTCAGATTGAAATTAGATTATTGCTACTATTAAATATAGTCGAATATAAATGCACTCTAATTCATGACAAAACCAATAAAAGTCGAGTTATGGTTTAAATCAATAAAAAAATAATACCTAACTCATAAGAAGTAATACGTGTATAAATTTACAAGCGTTTTTTTAAATTATTTTAATTGTTTATGAATTTTTTAATGATGAGTATACTATAATAGTATATTATAAGTGTAATTGATATAAAATTAATATAACTCAAGTTGTTGTTGATGAAACAAAAATATATAATTAGAGATTGATTTGTTCCTCTTTCTGATGTGTGAAGATGTCTGTTGTGTTTGTTTAGCATTATAAAATAACACATACACATAAGTCTAATTCATACAAAATTAATATAACTCAAGTTGTTGTTGATGAAACAAGACTACATCAATACCAACAATTAGTAACACTTACTAGTGAAACATATATAAGTGTGAATCCACCCCTTCCTTACCAATCTACATATCTAGATTTCGATCTTATTAGATCGCATCAGATGACCAGATGGCGTTTATAGTATAAATATTGCAATTCAAGGGCCAGATCATCTAAAGAGACAGATGATATAAAACGCGTCACAAAAAAATTGGATTCAAGTAACCCAAGGCCGCAGGCAATGCAACATATTAAGATAGGCCTATGTTCTGCAGTGGGCGAAACATGATATTGGATGATGAGTTTAAGGAAAATGTCTTTCCGCCTAATTATTTTTCCTTGGTACGATTATAATTAAAACTAATCTCTAAAATAATATTAATAACGTTAAACTTAATACAACCCACTAAATTTAGACTTGTCATAGTCTACGTATAGACACAAAAGCGAATTCAGACAACGGTAATCTACTAAGATTAACAACACCAGTCTAATTACCATTATTGGCTTTACACATCTTTTGTCTTGATATTTTCTTATTATCTTGTTATCATGTTATGAATGCAGGGGGCTATAATCCATAACTTACAGGGCCGGCGAGCTCCAGCAATTTTTCCACATCAATTCCACGCCTTTCACGCATCTTATCTCCAATTGAATTGACCGCCCCCCGGAATAGGAAAGCGTCCATTTATTCCGCGTCCTTGGAGCAACTAGACTCGACTATAAATCACCCGTGCTGCCCATGTGATTGCTACTTCAAATATAACATGGACACGTGTTGTATTACACATAAAATAGAGTAAAGAGATTGTCAATCTTATTGGAGCAATATGGGGTCATAAATAATGTCAATGAAAATTCTATTAATTAATCCATGGGTGGTGTGTCTGTCCATAGTCAGTGTGTGTTAGCGTATAGATGGAGTAATGTGCATAAATGATATTAATTATAATACATAGTTGATGACTGAGATAATCATTAGATTAAGGTCAAAAAATCAACAACAAAAAAGTAAAAAGATAATAAAGTAGTTGAGTAAAACTACTATGTTTTTACCACATTTAATTAATTGTTTGAAACAACTAGTTTCGCCTAAGCTCTAAGCATCAAGTTTTTCCCGAAGACTTGATAATGCCTAGAGCTGAGGCGAAACTAGTTGTTTCAAACAATTAAACAAGTGGTAAAAAACATAGTAGTTTGTTGTATTACAAATAAAATAGAGTAAAGAGATTGTCACTCTTACTGGACCAATATGGGGTCACAAATAATGTCAATGAAAATTTGAGAATGTTATTGGTTGGTTATTCGAATAGTCCCGACCACGTATAAATAGTTTTTATTTAATAAATGAATAAAAAAAAGTTATGTTTTCACATCATATAAATATATAATTAGTGATTGTTTTGTCCCTCTTTCTCATATGTGAAGATGTCTGTTATGTGTTTGTTTAGCATAATAAAAAAACACATACACTTATAAAGAGTAACATAACTAAAAAATCACCCAGTATATATTTATATCAAATAATCCCTAAACTCCAATAAAGTTACATCTATTAGTTTAGATATAACACTATTATCATCTCTACGTGTGTGCATTTGGCTCCTCCAATTCAATTCGAAAACTTTCCAGCAAAACCAGATTAATATTCTTGATTAGTTAACGTACAATTTATATTGCTTTAATTCCGAATCCACCGCGCAAAACTCTCTCACACACACACTCATAGCAACTTCCATTTGTTGTTTTGTTAACGCAACAGCGCTGATTCGGAAAGTTTGATTCCCCCTTGTCGCGCGCCGAATCGACGCACGGCGCAACTTTAATATCTAATAAAGTATTAATTAAACTCCAGAAAGTTTTGGGGGGCGGCGGGCGGGCGGCCGCTACGCGCGCACGCCCCGGAAATCCTCCAGCTTTTAAACAATAGTTTGAGCGCGAACTTTACACATTACTGCAGCAAGAGAGGGGCAAGGAGGGTGCGCTCGATTGGCTTCAGTGCACCATTTACGATGAAAATGGTTTTGTAAGTAATTGAGAATATTTCAGAAATACATGTTGCAAATTTTGTAAGTATGCTCGAATATTTGTGGAAAGGCGGCTGGAAACTTCACAAATACGCACCAGCTCGTGTGTATCGCAGTTGTTACTTGTTACATGTTTTATATTTAATTAAATGAATCTCTTTTCCATTCGGAATTTGTGTCTATTTTCGTCCATGGGTGGTGTGTCTGTCCATAGTCAGTGTGTGTTAGTGTATAGATGGGAGTAATGCGCATAAATGATAATACATAGATGATGACTGAGATAATCATTAGATTAAGATCAAAAATCAACAAAAAAAAACAATTTTTTCAATAATTTTCACCCAAAAATAATGTCTGCTGAGTTATAAAAAATGATAAAAAATCAAACATATATTAAATTAAAATTTATGATTTTATTTTACACTCTATATTTAATTGGGCTCAAAATAAGCTGCTTTTTGATACATTTCACACTAAATTTAAGTCTGCAAGAGGGTTTTTAGTGTACAAGTTATTTTAAATGAATCGATTAAGTTATAAAAATTGATTAAAACAAAACAAAGATTTAAGAAATTTAAATTTTTGATATTATATTACATTCTATACTTAATTGGGCTCAAAATAAGTCGGTGTTTAATCATTTTCATAGAGAAATCAAGTTTGCTGGAAGGTTTTTATTGTACAAGCTGTTTTTAATTAATCGACTAAGTTATAAAAATTAACAACAAAAAAACAAAGATTTAAGAAATTTTAATTTTTGATATTACATTAACATTCTATACTTAATTGGGCTCAAAATAAGTCGGTTTTTGATAATTTTCACAGAAAAATAAAGTCTGCAGGAAGGTTTTTATTGTACAAGCTGTTTTTAATTAATCCACTAAGTTATAAAAATTGATAAAAAATCAAAGATTGAAGAAATTTAAATTTGTGATATTATTTTATATTCTATGTTTCACTGGGCTCAAAATAAACCATTTTTTGATCATTTTTACCGAAAAATAAAAGCTGGAGGAAAGTTTTTATTGAACGAGCTGTTTTAGATTAATCGACCGAGTTATAAAAAAATCAAAAAATCAAAGATTTAATAAATTTTAATATTTGATATAATTTTACATTCAATATTTAATAAGGCTCAAAATAAGTAATTTTCTGATCATTTTCACAGAAAAATAAAGTCTGTAGGAAAGTTTTTACTATACCATCTGTTTTAAATTAATCGAGTTATAAAAAATGATAAAAATCAAGAATTTAAGTAATTTGAATTTTTGATTTAATTTTACTTTCTATATTTAATTGGGCTCAAAATAAACCATTTTTTATAATTTTCACCCAAAAATAATGTCTGCAGGAAGGTCTTTATTGTATGAGCTATTTTAAATTAATCGACTAAGTTATAAAAATTGATAAAAAATCAAAGATTTAAGAAATTTTAATTTTCGATATTATTTTACATTCTATACTCAATTTAGCCAAAAATAAGTCGGTTTCTGATAATTTTCACAGAAAAATAAAGTCTGCAGGAAGATTTTTATCGTACAAGCTGTTTTTACTTAATCCACTAAGTTATAAAAATTGATAAAAAAAATCAAAGATTTAAGAAATTTAAATTTGTGATATTATTTTACATTTTATATTTAGTTAGGCTCAATATAAGTAATTTTTTGATAATATTCAGCCAAAAATAAAGTCTGCAGGAAAGTTTTTATAGTACGAGCTGTTTTTAATTAATCGACTTAGTTATAAAAAATTATAAAAAATAAAAGACTTAAGATATTTAAATTTTTGATATTATTTTATATTCTATTTCTCATTGAGCTCAAAATAAACCATTTTTTTGATAATTTTCACCCAAAACTAATGTCAGCAGGAAAGTTTTTATAGTACGAGCTGTTTTAAATGATTAAACATGATATTTGAATTAATCGACTAAGTTATAAAAAATAAATTAAAAAAAGAAAGATTTAAAATATTTAAATTTATGACATTATTTTATATTCTACATTTAATTGGGCTCAAACTAAACCGTCTTTTGATAATTTTCGCCCAAAAATAATGTATGCAGAAAGGTTTTTATTTCACGAGCTGTTTTAAATTAATCGACTGAGTTAGAAAATAATAAAAAATCAAAGACTGAAAATATTTAAATTTATAACCTTATGTTAAATTCTACATTTAATTGGGCTCAAAGGAAACCATTTTTTGATCATTTTCGCCAAAAAATAATGTCTGCGGGAGGGTTTTTAATGCACGAGCTGTTTTTAATTAATCGATATAAGTTATAAAAAATGATAAAAAATCAAATATTTAAGATATTTAAATTTTTGATAATGTTTTAAATTCTATGTTTCATTGGGCTCAAACTAAATCATTTTTTGATACTTTTCACCCAAAAATAATGTCAGCAGGAAAGTTTTTATTGTGCGAGATGTTTTAATTGATATACATGAAATTTTAATTAATCGACAGAGTTATAAAAAATTATAAAAAATCAAAGATTTAAGAAACTTAAATTTGTGATATTATTTTATATTATATATTTAATTGGGCTCAAACTAAACCGTCTTTTGATAATTTTCGCCCAAAAATAATGCCTGCAGGAAGGTTTTTAATGCACGAGCTATTTTAAATTAATCATCTATCGAGTTGAAAATGATAAAAAGTTAAATAGTTAATATATTTACATTTATAATATTATTATACATTCTATATTTAATTAGGCTAAAAATAAGCTATTTTTATGATAATTTTCAGCCAAAAATAAAGTCTGCAAGAAGGTTTGTATTATATAAGATGTTTTAAATTAATCGACCGAGTTATAAAAAAAGATAAAAAATCAAAAATTTAAGAAATTTAAATTTATGATAATATTTTAAATTCTATGTTTCATTGGGCTCAAAATAAACAATTTTTTGATAATTTTCACCTAAAAATAAATTCTGCAGGAAGGTTTTTATTGTACGAGCTGTTTTAATTAATCGACTAAGATATGAAAAATGATAAAAAATTATAGATTTAAGAAATTTAAATTTATAATATTATTTTACATTCTATATTTATTTTTGCTCAAAATAAGTCATTTTTTGCTAATTTTCACCCAAAAATAAAGTCTGCAGGAAAGTTTTTATTACACGAGCTGTTTTAAATTAATTGACTGTTATGAGTTATGAAAAATGATAAAAAATCAAAGATTTAAGAAATTTAAATTTATGATATTATTTTACATTCTGTATTTAATTGGGCTCAAAATTGGCTATTTTTGGATAATTTTTATCCAAAAATAAAGTTTGCAGGAAGGTTTTTATAACAGGAGCCGTTTTAAATTAATCGACAGAGTTATGAAAAATTATAAAAAAATCAAAGATATAAGAAATTTAAATTTATAATATTATTTTACATTCTATATTTAATATGGATCAAAATAAGTAATTTTCTGCTAATTTTAACTCAAAATTAAAATCTGCAGGAAGGTTTTTATTTGACGATCAGTTTTAAATTAATCAGCTGAGTTACAAGAATTTAAGTAATTTAAATTTTTGAATTTAATTTACATTCTATATTTAATTGGGCTCAAAATAAGCTGCTTTCTGATAAATTACACCCAAAAATTAAGTCTGCAGAAGGGTTTTTATATAGTACGATCTGTTTTAAATTAATCGACTGAGTTTTAAAAAATAAAAATCAGAAATTTAAGTAATTTAAATTTTTGATTTTATTTTGCATTCTATATTTAATTGGGCTTAAAATAGGAGATTTTTAATAATTTTCACCCACAAATAATGTCTGCATGAAATTTTTTATTGCACGAGCTGTTTTAAATTAATCGTCCGAATTATATTAAATGATAAAAAATCAAAGCTATAAGAAATGAAAATGTATGATATTATTTTACATTCTATATTTAATTGGGCTTAAAATAAGCTACTTTCTGATAAATTTCACCCAAAAATTAAGTCTGCATGAGGGTTTTTATTGTACGAGTTGTTTTAAATGGATCGACTAAGTTATAAAAATTGATAAAAAAAATCAAAGATTTAAGAAATTTAAATTTTTGATATTATTTTACATTTTATATTTAATTGGACTCATATATAAGTCATAAGTCATTTTATGATAATATTCCGCCAAAAATAAAGTCGAGAGAAAAATATTTATAGTATGAGCTGTTTTTAATTAATCGATATAAGTTTTAAAAAATGATAAAAATTCAAATATTTAAGATATTTAAATTTTTGATAATATTTTAAATTCTATATTTCATTGGACTCAAACTAAATCATTTTTGTTAATTTTCACCCAAACATAATGTCAGCAGGAATTTTTTTTATTGTGCGAGATGTTTTTAAATGATATACATGAAATTTGAATTAATCGACTGAATTTTAAAAAATAATAAAAATCAAAGACTGAAAATATTAAAATTTATAGCATTATTTTACATTCTACATTTAATTGGGCTCAAACTAAACCATTTTTTGATCATTTTCGCACAAAAATAATGTCTGCAGGAAATTTAAAATAACTCGTGCATTAAAAAGCACGAGTTATTTTAAATTATTTTGATATTTTTTAAATTTTTGTTCTTAGGCTTAGTTCTTATTTGTATCATTAATGAGAAATTTCCCTTTTTTGGGCTTGTCATATTGGGAAATTGTTGTTCTTAGTCTTAGTTCTTATTAGTATCATTAATGGGTAATTTTCCTTTTTTTGGGCTTGTTCTGTTGTGAAATAAATAAATTAAAAAAAAGTAAATACATATCGTTCGTGGAGCCATCGTACTGCAAACAGCGCCTTATTCAAGCTCTGCGATTGTTGTAACAGTTTATAGTACATATTATTTAAATATACATATATCAAATTGATTGTGATTTTAATTACTTTACATCAAAATCTATTAAAAATAATATAGCCAAGTTTTAAAAAAAAGTATAAATATTTTTTATTGTGATATAAATTTAAGTACGCACCACTTTATCTTTCATTTATATCACCATTCACCATCGCCCTCGTTTAGGAAATGAACATGCGATTTTATATGGCAAAACGTTTGTTCAGACCAGGAAAAAAAAGTTTACGATGATATTCGGACGTAGTGCGGCGGCGGAATATGCGCGACAACTTTCAGCAACAGCAATAAAAGTATTTTATAGGCAATTAAAACTTGCGCGTCTTGATTAATAACAATCCGCCTCCGCATGTACAGGCATAAAGGGTTGATAATAAAATCGCTGCCGGGTGTCTCAAACTTCTGCAGTAAATTCCGATAAAATCATCTTTTCAACGTGTAGAGCATTTTCGTTTTATAGAAATGTTCGGAGATTGACAAAAAAAGTATTTAAATTAGTTTTTGGTATGTATATAAAATAAACTAGATTTATATAAAACAAATAAAACGGAATAATATTAGGCACATTTTATATAATTATTTATTTTTTTGGAAAATTCTACCTGCGGGTAGCTCTGGTAGCATCTGCTTCCTGGCAAACCTGGTTTCAGGAGATCTACATGCCTTGACTTGTTGATAATATTTTATCCTCTTCTTCCTTTAATAAAAACCCCTATCTTCCGTCGGAAGTTCCTCATATTTTTTGTTATTGCTCTTATATCTTCTGGTAGTCCATTATATAACGTTACGTTTTTTCTTATGTCTTTTTCCTCGGTATTTTGGAAGATTATGAGCGTGGGCGTGATTTTAGACATTGTTCGTGTTTGTAAAGATTATCATTATTATTTGTATTATTATATAATATAAATATATTGTTGGTGATATTGAAGAACAGTTTTTTTTGTGAAAAAAATGCTAATAATGGTCTTTTTATATAATAAATGAATGACTGTGAAAGCTAGACATTGTAATTTAGCAACTGAGCACAAATATATCGATGAAGAGTTTCAAGTTTCAACATGATTTAAATATATAAAAATAAAAATATAACCTGAAAACCGACTGAACATATACATGTTATCTAATTAATACGAAATACAAGCAGGAATAGTAAACAAATAAATCACCACAAAAATAAGTAAAGCATTTGATACAAATTAAAACACGCAATTGAAATTAATCGCATGAGATAAATTGTGCTCATAAAAACTTACCTGTAATTCCAACAAAAACACTCAGATCGTTATCATATTTATGCAATATGTAACTGTTGTAACTCTTCACAGGGTACACCACTCACATTAAACACACACTTAATTAAAACACAATTATAAATAAATTTCACTTCACTTAAACGGGAAACGGTACGCGCACAATACAATTCAACTCACGAATGAATGACCTTACCCGGACGCACCGTGGACCGGCAGAGATGATTAATTTTTTTCAACTCATAAAAACATCTCCGCTGCGAATAGAATTTATTTTCGTACCGCATAAAAACAATGTTATTTTGCTACAATGATCGAATGTTTTATTTGTTTAGTAAAATATGTATAATTTTACTTTGTTCACATAAAATGTCATACCGAATTTTAAAATGTTGTCGTAATGTGGAAATTTTAATTGTTGTGTCAATATGGTTTATTATTATATTCTGAATACAGCAGTGCTGTGTAAGGTATGTATTAGAAACTTTTATTTTTATAGCTATGAGTTATGAGGCGTTTGTTTTTTCGCTGGTAAAGGGTATTTACGTTGTATTTTAATTTTGGTTGATCAATTTTATTTTGCCCCATCTTAGAACTGTTCTATCTCGGTAAATATTGTATAAGAAAATATCATTGAACAATGAAAATTGAAGGAAATTTAATGTTCTACAACTTTGTATATAGACATTTTTCTCGAAAACCCTATGGTTTAGAAGATAGAAGCAAAAAAATGAATAATCTCGTTAAGTATTTGATAAGAAAATATCATTAAACAATGAAAATTGAAAGAAATTTAATGCTCTACAACTTTTTATATAGAAATTTTTCTCGAAAACCCTATGGTTTAGAAGATATAAGCAAAAAACTGAATAAACTCTGTAAGTATTGCTTAGAAAATATCATTAAACAATAGAAACTAAAGGAAATTTAATGTTCTACAACTTTGTATATAGACATTTTCTCGAAAACCCGATGGTTTAGAAGATATAAGCAAAAAACTGAAAAATCTCCGTAAGTATTTGATAATAAAATATCATTAAACAATGAAAATTGAAGCAAATTTAATGCTCTACAACTTTTTATATAGATATTTTTCTCGAAAACCCTATGGTTTAGAAGATATAAGAAAAAAACTGAATAATCTCGGTAAGTATTAGATAAGAAAATATCATTAAATAATGAAAATAGAAGGAAATTTAATGCTCTACAACTTTTTATATAGAAATTTTTCTCGAAAACCCTATGGTTTAGGAGATATAAGCAAATAACTGAATAATCTCAGTAAGTATTGGATAAAAAAATATCATTAAACAATGAATATTGAAGCAAATTTAATGCTCTACAACTTTTTATATAGATATTTTTCTCGAAAACCCTATGGTTTAGAAGATATAAGAAAAACACTGAATAATCTCGGCAAGTATTAGATAAGAAAATATCATTAAATAATGAAAATAGAAGGAAATTTAATGCTCTACAACTTTGTGTATAGAAATTTTCTCGAAAACCCGATGGTTTAGAAGATATAAGCAAAAAACTGAAAAATCTCCGTAAGTATTTGATAATAAAATATCATTAAACAATGAAAATTGAAGGAAATTTAATGCTCTACAACTTTATATATAGAAACTTTTCTCGAAAACCCTATGGTTTAGGAGATATAAGCAAATAACTGAATAATCTCAGTAAGTATTGGATAAAAAAATATCATTAAACAATGAAAATTGAAGGAAATTTAATGTTCTACAACTTTGTATATAGACATTTTCTCGAAAACCCTATGGTTTAGAAGATATAAGAAAAACACTGAATAATCTCGGTAAGTATTAAATAAGAAAATATCATTAAATAATGAAAATAGAAGGAAATTTAATGCTCTACAACTTTTTATATAGAAATTTTTCTCGAAAACCCTATGGTTTAGAAGATATAAGCAAATAACTGAATAATCTCGGTACGTATTGGATAAGAAAATATCATTAAACAATGAAAATAGAAGGAAATTTAATACCTTTGTATATAGACATTTTTCTCGAAAACCCTATGGTTTAGAAGATATAATCAAAAAAACTGAATAATATCAAATCATAGAAGACAAAAAAACGAAAACTTTACAGACTGATAAAAATAAGTTAGGGTTTCTGAGACCCCTGTATGCACACTAAATAATTCTAAATAAGTGTGCCAGTCTAGACATAATTCAATAAATAAAATCTACTTACATAATTTCATCTGCGATGCATAATCCCTATCCTATGGCTTGTAATCACTGTACACTACACACTATCACTACAATTCACCTTAAATTGGCTGTATTAATTATATTAATGAGTTTATTTTTAATCCGCGAGCAATAGCACAGCTCTCAGGCCGCTATATTTCACTGAACTGGCCGCGACCGGTTGAGTGATTCATGCGCTCGACAAGACTAGTCACGAAATGACGTGATCATCCTCCAATCACAGCAGCGGATTTTGTGAACAACAAGTTAATAATAGATGTGTCTTATCGCGCTACGATACGAGTTTTATTTTAAAGAAGAAATGTTCAAATAAATAATATAAAGTTTAGTGAAAACTAGACGTATAGAAATGGAAGATATTTTCTATATGCAATTTGGAAGGGAAATAGAAGGTGGATGAAATGAAAAAAATAAAGGGAGATAATTAAAAAAAGGATGTTTGTAATTACATAATTTATAACGTGTACATGTTATGCAGATACTTTTTACCATCCATACAGTGTTTCATGTGATAACTCGAGTTATATTGCACCAAACTAGCTCAAATTGAAAAATAATGTGAACAATTAGTATAGGATAGTATATTCAAAATGTCAAGCTGAAAAAGTTCAAATTGAATATTTGGCGAATTTTCTAAACAGAGATTTGCAACTTGTTTTAATGAAATTTAGTGTTTATAATGTGATAACTCGAGTTATATTGCACCAAACTTGCTCATATTAACGAGTAATGTGAAAAATTAGTATAGAATAGTATACGCAAAATTTAAAGCTGAAAAAGTTCAAATTGAATATTTGGCGAATTTTCTAAACAGAGATTTGCAACTAGTTGTAATAAAATTTAGTGTTTATAATGTGATAACTTGAGTTATATTGAACATAACTAGCTCAGATTGACAAATAATGTGATGAATTAGTATAGAATAGTATAAGCAAAATTTCCAGCTGAAAAAGTTCAAATTGAATATTTGGCGAAATTATAAACAGAGATTTGCAACTTGTTTTAATGAAATTTATTATTTATAATGTGATAACTCGAGTTATAATCAACATAACTAGCTCAGATTGACAAATAATGTGAAAAATTATTATAGAATAGTATACGCAAAATTTCAAGCTGAAACAGTTTAAATTGAATATTTGGCGAATTTTATAAACAGAGATTTGCAACTAGTTTTAATGAAATTTAGTGTTTATACTGTGATAACTCGAATTATATTGAACATAACTAACTCAGATTGAAAAATAATGTGAAAAATTAGTATAGAATAGTATACGCAAAATTTCAAGCTGAAAAAGTTCAAATTGAATATTTGGCGAATTTTCTAAACAGAGATTTGCAACTTGTTTTAATGAAATTTAGTGTTTATAATGTGATAACTCGAGTTATATTGAACATAACCAGCTCAGATTGACAAATAATGTAAAAATATAGTTTAGAATAGTATACGCAAAATTTCAAGCTGCAAAAGTTCAAATTTAATATTTGGAGAATTTTCTAAACAGACATTTGCAACTTGTTTTAATGAAATTTAGTGTTTATAATGTGATAACTCGAGTTATATTACACCAAACTAGCTCAGATTAACTAGTAATATGAAAAATTAGTATAGAATAGTATACGCAAAATTTAAAGCTGAAAAAGTTCAAATTGAATATTTGGCAAATTTTCTAAACAGAGACTTGCAACTTGTTTTAATGAAATTTAGTGTTAATAATGTGATAACTCGAGTTATATTGCACCAAACGAGTTCAGCTTGACAAATAATGTGAAAAATTAGTATAGAATAGTATACGCAAAATTTCAAGCTAAAAAAGTCCAAATTGAATATTTCGCGAATTTTCTAAACAGAGATTTGCAACTTTTTTTAATGAAATTTAGTGTTTATAATGTGATAACTGGAGTTATATTGAAGATGACAAGTTCAGATTGACAAATAATGTGAAACATTTGTAGATAATAGTATATGCAAAATTTCAAGCTGAAAAAGTTCAAATTGAATATTTGGCGAATTTTCTAAACACAGATTTGCAACTTGTTTTAATGAAATTTAGTGTTTATAATGTGATAACTGGAGTTATATGGAAGATAACAAGTTCAGATTGACAAATAATGTGAAACATTTGTAGATAATAGTATATGCAAAATTTCAAGCTTGAAAAGTTCAAATTGAATATTTGGCGAATTTTCTAAACACAGATTTGCAACTTGTTTTAATGAAATTTAGTGTTTATAATGTGTTAACTCGAGTTATATTGAAGATAACAAGTTCAGATTGATAAATAATGTGAAACATTTGTAGATAATAGTATATGCAACATTTCAAGCTTGAAAAGTTCAAATTGAATATTTGGCGAATTTTCTAAACAGAGATTTGCAACTTTTTTTAATGAAATTTAGTGTTTATAATGTGATAACTGGAGTTATATTGAAGATAACAAGTTCAGATTGACAAATAATGTGAAACATTTGTAGATAATAGTATATGCAAAATTTCAAGCTGAAAAAGTTCAAATTGAATATTTGGCGAATTTTCTAAACACAGATTTGCAACTTGTTTTAATGAAATTTAGTGTTTATAATGTGATAACTCGAGTTATATTGAAGATAACAAGTTCAGATTGATAAATAATGTGAAACATTTGTAGATAATAGTATATGCAAAATTTCAAGCTGAAAAAGTTCAAATTGAATATTTGGCGAATTTTCTAAACACAGATTTGCAACTTGTTTTAATGAAATTTAGTGTTTATAATGTGATAACTGGAGTTATATTGAAGATAACAAGTTCAGATTGACAAATAATGTGAAACATTTGTAGATAATAGTATATGCAAAATTTCAAGCTGAAAAAGTTCAAATTGAATATTTGGCGAATTTTCTAAACACAGATTTGCAACTTGTTTTAATGAAATTTAGTGTTTATAATGTGATAACTCGAGTTATATTGAAGATAACAAGTTCAGATTGATAAATAATGTGAAACATTTGTAGATAATAGTATATGCAAAATTTCAAGCTGAAAAAGTTCAAATTGAATATTTGGCGAATTTTCTAAACAGAGATTTGCAACTTGTTTTAATGAAATTTAGTGTTTATAATGTGATAACTGGAGTTATATTGAACATAACCAGCTCAGATTGACAAATAATGTAAAAATATAGTTTAGAATAGTATACGCAAAATTTCAAGCTGAAAAAGTTCAAATTGAATATTTGGCGAATTTTCTAAACAGAGATTTGCAACTTGTTTTAATGAAATTTAGTGTTTATAATGTGATAACTCGAGTTATATTGCACCAAACTAGCTCAAATTGACAAATAATGTGAAAAATTATTATAGAATAGTATACGCAAAATTTCAAGCTGAAAAAGTTCAAATTGAATATTTGCCGAATTTTCTAAACAGAGATTTGGAACTTGTTCTAGTGAAATTTAGTGTTTATAATGTGATAACTCGAGTTATATTGAACATGCCTAGCTCATTTTGAAAAATAATGTGAAAAATTAGTATAGAATAGTATACGCAATATTTCAACCTGAAAAAGTTCAAATTGAATATTTGGTGAATTTTCTAAACAGAGATTTGCAACTAGTTTTAATGAAATTTAGTGTTTATAATATAATAACTCCAGTTATATTGAACATAACTACCTCAGATTAACAAATAATGTGAAAAATTAGTATAGAATAGTATAAGCAAAATTTCAAGCTGAAATAGTTGAAATTGAATATTTGGCGAATTTTCAAAACAGAGATTTGCAACTTGTTTTAAAGAAATTTACTGTTTATAATGTGATAACTCGAGTTATATTGGACATAACTAGCTCAGATTGACAAATAATGTGAAGAATTAGTATAGGATAGTATACGTAAAATATCAAGATGAAAAAGTTCAAATTGAATATTTCGCGAATTTTCTAAACAGAAATTTGCAACTTGTTTTAATGAAATTTACTGTTTATAATGTGATAACTCGAGATATATTGAACATAACTAGCTCAGATTGACAAATAATATGAAAAATTAGTATAGGATAGTATAGGATAGTATACGCAACATTTAATAATATTAATATATAAATCCTACAGGTGCTGAACAAAACCATTACCCTTATAAGATTATACAACTTACAAAGATAATTTAATAAATTACGCCGTTTCAGCAGAGAAAAACAATAGTTTTTATTGTTGTGATTCAATTATGGTCGATAAGTTCAGAAACTATAAAGCTGCCGGCGGTAAGCGGGGCCCCGTTTTTGCCGCATACAATTTTCATAAATGAATACCCAATGCAGCACCCTCCGGCGACTCGCCGGAGTTACAACCTAAATATATCCAAGTCAACATTTCCGTGTACACATTAGGGTGCACAAAAAGGACACGCCGCCACGGAACTTCGGGTCGAGTTGTGCCCGGCGAATTTCTTTAAAAACCGCAACTTGGTGTTTCGAATAGCCCAGCATATTTGGTTTGTAAAGAAAATGGGGTTGTTCGTATATGTTTGATTTCTATACAATTGTTGAGTTTGTATAATTAATACATTTGGTGCTAAGTACGCCTGTTACAATTGCGGATAGAAAATATCACTTAGGGCCGGTTTTACAATTGACATTTTACTGGAGAATAAGGCTATTCGTGGAATAAGTTTGAGATTTTAACGCAAATATCTTAAACTTATTCCACGAATAGCCTTATTCTCCAGTTAATTGTAGAACTGGCCCTTAGTGATTCTAACATCTCAATATTCTCAACTCTTTAGAATTATCGCATACCTAAATTGAATGTGAAACAATATTTATATTTGGTTACATCTAATACTATTTAGTCATGTAAGGTATCTATGTATATATATATATATATATATATATATATATATATATATATATATATATATATATATATATATATATTGTATTATTATTGTATTTTTCAAGGGTCAGGCCCGTATAATAAAGATTATTTATTTACAAACAGTGCAGATGTTTTAGAATGTTAGTGATATGCATTTATATTGCCAATAAACTAAAGATTAATATAAATAAAACAAAGATTTATTTATTTATTTATTTATTTGTTTCGGGTACATAACAGGTATGGGATAGGTATACCCCAACCCTATGACAATGCACCACAGACATACGTTTTACATTACATGTATGTTATATACAATGAAGATGAAGGAGATGAGTTATATTGATCAATTGGGGTAACAAATCTAAATTTTGAGGATTCTTTTATGTCTTGCGGACCATAATATATAATTATATATTTTAATTAATAATTGCTATAAGCGTTGTTGTATAATATATGCTGTAAGGTAAATTATTATTTTTGATCATGAATCCGTCATATAATTGATTTGAAAAAATTTGACAATATTTATAACAAAATGACAATGGAAAATGGAAAGTCTCTACCTTGACAAGTTTTTCCTTCTATTTATTTTTTATTTTTAACTTTTACGCTCCTGTCGATACAAAAATTATGTAAATTAACAAATAAATAAATAATAAATATCTCGTACTTGTCGACAATGGTTTTTATTTATATTGTTTCTATTTCTATGTTATCTATTCATGATCTACATTTATAATAATAATAATAATAATAATAATAAACTGTTATGAAAAACATTTACAACCAAATTTACATTTGAAGAACATGCGAGGTTCAGATTCTGATCTGTTCTTCCACTTAACCTGCTACAGAAGAGAGAAAACAAAAAATTGATTAAGAGATAGTCTTGCATGCAAATAAAACAAAAATATAACTATATAAATAATAAATCTACCAAAATATTTAAGGCATAACATCAAAACTCATTGTCAAGTAAATATTTTTTCATTGTAGTCTTAAATCTTTCATTTGTGAGAGTTTTGAGTTGTAACGGAATTTTTGTTATACATCATATAAATATTAAAAGTAAAGGATTTTTTGAATGATGTGTTGTGTTTCGGATGAGAAACAACTCCTCGAAACCTCACATTTAAATTATGAACGAAATACAATTCTATTACAAATTTGTGTTAACTTACACCTACATTAAATTAAATCATGAACAAAAAATAGCAGATGTATAACTTTTTTAAATTTAATGAGTTCGCTCTTCTTAAATTTCATTACTATCAGCCAACAGGCTCTAGCCGTTGCGCTTCCCCAGCCCTCTAATTAAAACCGTTTGAAATCGTCGCTAATTAAACCGCAGCAATTTTTTTTTAATTGCCGACATTTTGAATGGCAAATTAACGCCGTGCGCGGAGGAATCAAAGCGCTATTCGGGAAGGAAGTCGGCATTTAATATGCAGCCGCCCCCGCCGCGGGGGCCGCACACTCACACACACACACACACACTTGACGCTCGGCAGGAATACTTTTGTTGGGCGACACCATTGTTTTCGCGTGCTGCCCCGCTATTGTGGCATCGTTTGTCCCGCCACTCCTGGATTGTCTCCCAGGAGTTAACAATCGCACGGCCATGGAACACAATGGCCTTTCTTTGACTTTTACGTTTGTTATTGCATAATGAGTGTGCACACTGGAGAATCTATCGGCACGTCTACATTCCTGAGGGGCTAATTATAATTAGGTGATAACTATTTCAAGGGGGAGTGCTAATAAGCTAATGTATAATAATGTATACTAAATATAAAAAATTAATAAAACTTTTATCTTTATCTATCAATTTTTTAAGCCCGTTTTTTTGTTGCGGATTCTGAAAGGGATTATTTTTCTGCGTTCAACGATGTATATTATAATATAGGTCACATCAGGAAATTTCCGAGAAAAATAATTTCAAATGTCAGTGAGTGAAGAAAACACGAAGGCGAAATTATGTATGTATGTAAGTATGTATGCATGTATGTATGTATTTTTTTAAACTTCTATCTTTATAGGACTATCAGCTGTGAGGCTTTTCTGCCGGTCAGGGGAGAAGCTCAGAGGAGTTTAATCACCCGATATTTATCTAAACTTCACAGAAAACCTCTAAAAAACTGTGAAAGATGATTCGCGAAAATTCGCTCACCGTAGGGGATCGACCTCAGGCTCCACAATGCTCAGTACGAGATGAACGACGCCTCTAACCACTCGGCCACTGAGCTGGGTCAATATATATATATATATATATATATATATATATATATATATATATATATATATATATATATATATATATTTGTACATTTAATTTTATTGTTTTTGGTGGAATTCTGTACAGGGGAGATGTTTGAATTGTGTGTGTTGGTTATGCCTAAAAAAAGTTGTTTTTTTTAATGTACACAAAATCGTATATAAAATTTATAAAGTACATGGAAACAGGACCATGTCTGAAGGGGGTTTTGGGGTTTAACCCCCTCGAAATGTTATGTAAAGTATAAAACAGATATAAAATAGAATGCGTTTACTTCGTTTGCTTACAAATCAATGTCTGCGAATTTTTTAAATTCATATAACATAATCATAACAGATTCAAAATTAAAATTAAAACATAAAAAATATTAATTTGTTTCTTACGTCCGTCCTAGCCGCGAGGTTTGTGGCTGTGATTCCTCCGCGGGCTGTGGGTATTGAAGGTTTGTGTAATATATTTTCTGTTTGTGCTGTTTTATTCTTCTTCTACTTCATTTTGATTTTGTTGTTTAGCAGAAGGTGTGTAATTTTTGAGTTTGTATGTAATATGTCAGTGATTTAATTTCCTTGTTTAGTTCATAGTAGTGTTAATTCATGCAACTCAGTATCATCAAAATAACACACCCTTCCCTTTTACAAGATCAACCTCTGTAATGAACAATCTTGAAAATACCGCAATTCCCCTCTTTAACAAGAAATATTTCCTCATTAACACTTTTAAAAGCTTCACCTCCTACAGCATTACAGTCGCGACCTTTGAACGCGTAACGGGGCTATTCGCGCCAACTCAACACTCCCCCCCGGTATTCGTACAATTTTCTCTTAGCGACTGTGTGGTATTCGCAAACAAGTAACGTTCATTACCCGCATGTTAATTAACCGTATCGAGAACGCGTGCCCCTGCTTTATTGCCTACATATTAATTACGTGTTGGTGTACGTCTTCAAAGACACAACCGCCCCCACACAAATAGTCCGTCGCCGTCCCCATAACCGTATTAACCGGTAATTCTGAAGCGCATGGGTTCCCGTTTCACTCCAATTATGCTTGGGGATCGTCTACAGAGATGTTTATTTTGTCATAATTTTATAACGCGCCAAATCAAACGCAATGCAAAGATCGCCTATTTTTATCATGTGTCGTAACTACAATATCATTAGTAATAGGATATCTATTGATATATTTCATCAAACATTTTGTACATATAAAAAGATTGTAAGCAATGTAGAGTTAAGTTAATTTAAGTACAATGTATGTATGTCTGATGTATGTATGTACCATATTATATATATTTTTTCTTATTTTGTATGTTGTTCTGTAAATGGATGTAAATCTGTAGAGCAATAAATTTATTATTATTATAATAAATAGCGGCTGTAATTGAAAATTTGAAAATTTTATAATTTATTGTTGCCAGAAGAGAAACTGTAAAACTGTATAAATGTAAATATTATGATGATATTTTCGATAAGGCAAATAATAAACTAAAATTATGACTCAAAGTATTTGATTGATGCATAAGTAGATTATGTAATTTGTGTGAATATATTATGAGGAAAGTAACATTTCCTCAAACTACTATAATGAGCACCCATAATATTTATACTAGATTATTTATTACACATACTTCGTTACATTTATACACCATTTCATTATAATAAACCTGCAACCGTACAAATTTTACAGCGCAACTAGAAATAATGCATAATAAACTACCAGCGGTTAGCAAATTGCGTGGAACTGTTTACCGTTTTTGCCGCCCCCACCGCAATCTCACTCTTTCTTAATTAATTTAATTCATTTCGTCGATTTAAAGCCGCGCAATCCATCATCGTATGGGCAATTTACGTGGCGCTGCGATAATTTATTAAGCTAAGTGCAAGTGTAAATGAATCAATAAGAAGAAGCGGACAGGGACGAAAAGGAGCAATAAGCCGCATTGATTAATGGCCTTGCTGTATTTTAATAGTGGGAATTAAGTGATTAATGCAGGTCTTACGAATCGATCAATATAGGTCATCGTCGGTTTTTGTGAATGTGTCAAGAATCTAGCGATCGGTAATTTTAGAAACTCGGGTAATCAATTAGTGTTTCATAAATTAATTAGCAAACGTTTTGGAGTCAATAGGTTTGGGAGGTGTTTATACAAAAATTGTTGATTACTATTTATACAATTTAGAGTACAAGCAGATACAATAGCTTACAATAAAATATCAAAAGTAACAATAAGTTTCACTAACATAAAAAAATTCAGAGAAAACGCGAAGAAATATATAATAAAAAATAGAGATAAATAATACAGACATCCAAATCACCAACTACCACGACCAACTGCATCTCTCGATATCAGGACCAAGAGGGGCATCTTCTGAGTTCCTGCAGAGAGAATAACTTTTTTTTATTATTATTGATTATATTTAATTTTAATTGTATTATTATTTTTATATATATATATATATATATATATATATATATATATATGTATATATATATATATATGTATATATATATAAACTTTTGTTCTAAAATATCTTTATTTCGTGCAATCAAAATAACAACTCAAAATATTACCATCATCCCTTTTTTTGTAAATATATATATATATATATATATATATATATATATATATATATATATATATATATATATATATCCAATAAATATTTACAAAAAAAGGATGGCAAAACGGTATTTTTACAAACAAATCAACAAAATTATGAATGATTATGTATAGTAGTGTATAGTATTATGTTTTACAAAATTGTTTTAAAACAAACAAAAAAAAACATTAAATTATTAGTTTAGAAAGAATAATATTCCATTAATCGAAATAAAAGTTAAAAAATCGAATAAAAACTGTCTATCACTAAATTAAGATATTTAGTGTGGAATGGTCGTGAATTAGGCCGGTTTTTTCAATTTTCGTATCTATCGACATATCTATGAGGAAATTTCATATTTTTAATACATCAAATCGAAGATAATTCTATATTCTTTAAGATATTTGACAAAAAAAGTTCAAAGTTCTTCAAGTTTTAGTGTATAATCGTGGTGTCTTGAATTATGCCAATATTTTATTTTATTTTCATATCTATCGACATATGTATGGGAAATTTTTTTGTTTTTGATACACGAAATCGAAGACAATTTTATATTCTTTAAGATATTTGAGAAAAAAGTTCTAAGTTTTTCCAAGTTTTACTGTCGAATCTTCGTGTCTTGAATTATGTCTGTTTTTTTTAACTTTTGTGTCTATCGTCATATCTATAGGGAAATTTTATATTTTTGATACACTAAATTGAAGATAATTTCATATTCTTAAAGATAATTCAGAAAAAATTTCTAAGTTTTTTCAAGTTTTTGTGTAGAATCGTCCCGTCTTGAATTTTTCCAGTTTTATTTATTTTCGTATCTATCAACATATCTATGGAGAAATTTTTCGTTATTGCTACACCAAATTGAAGATAATTTCATATTCTTTAAGATTTTTGAGTAAAAAGTTCTAAGTTTTTCAAGTTTTCGTGTAGAACGGTCATGTCTTGAATTATGCCAGTTTTTTTTAATTTTCGTATCTATCAACATATTTATGGGAAAATGTTTCGTTATTGCTACACCAAATCGAAGATAATTTCATATTCTTTAAGATTTTTGAATAAAAAGATGTAAGTTTTTTCATGTTTTAGTGTATAATCGTGGTGTCTTGAATTTTGCCTATTTTTTTTAATTTTCATATCTATCGACATATCTATGGGGAATTTTTTTTTTTTGATACACCAAATCGAAGACAATTTTATATTCTTTAAGATATTTGAGAAAAAAGTTCTAAGTTTTTCCAAGTTTTACTGTCGAATCTTCGTGTCTTGAATTATGTCTGTTTTTTTTAACTTTTGTGTCTATCGTCATATCTATAGGGAAATTTTATATTTTTGATACACTAAATTGAAGATAATTTCATATTCTTTAAGATAATTCAGAAAAAAGTTCTAAGTTTTTTCAAGTTTTTGTGTAGAATCGTCATGTCTTGCATTATGCCATTATTTATTTTCGTATCTATCAACATATCTATGGAGAAATTTTTCGTTATTGCTACACCAAATTGAAGATAACTTCATATTCTTTAAGATTTTTGAGTAAAAAGTTCTAAGTTTTTCAAGTTTTTGTGTAGAACGGTCATGTCTTGAATTATGCCAGTTTTTTTAAATTTTCGTATCTATCAACATATTTATGGGGAAATTTTTCGTTATTGCTTCACCAAATCGAAGATAATTTCATATTCTTTAGAGACTTTATCTATCGACATATCTATGGGGAATTTTTTTGTTTTTGATACACGAAATCGAAGACAATTTTATATTCTTTAAGATATTTGAGAAAAAAGTTCTAAGTTTTTCCAAGTCTTACTGTAGAATCGGCGTGTCTTGAATTATGCCTGTTTTTTTTTTTAACTTTTGTATCTATCGTCATATCTATCGGGAAATGTTATATTTTTGATACACTAAATTGAAGATAATTTCATATTCTTAAAGATTTTTGAGTAAAAAGTTTTTCAAGTTTTAGTGTAGAATGATCGTGTCTTGAATTATGCCAGTTTTTTGAAATTTTGGTATCTATCGATATATCTACGGGTAAATTTTATATTTTTGATACACCAAATCGAAGATAATTTCAAGATCTTTAAGATAATTCAGAAAAAAGTTCTAAGTTTTTTCAAGTTTTTGTGTAGAATCGTTATGTCTTGAATTATGCCAGTTTTATTTATTTTCGTATCTATCAACATATCTATGGAGAAATTTTTCGTTATTGCTACACCAAATTGAAGATAATTTCCTATTCTTTAAGATTTTTGAGTAAAAAGATGTAATTTTTTTCAAGTTTTAGTGTAGAATGGACGTGTCTTGAATTATGCCAGTTTTATTTTTATTTTCATATCTATAGGCATATCTATGGGGAAATTTTAGATTTTTGATACACCAAATCGAAGATAATTTCAAAAGAGAACTTTTTTATTAACAAAACGAAATGAAGATCAAAAATTGCTTAACTACTATAAAAAGTATAAATGAATAGTTAACAATATTCTTAAAGAAGCGAAAAAACTCCACAATACTAAGATAATTTAAAATTCTTGCAATAGAATTCAGACAGCTTAAAAAAGAAACAAATAAAACATAAAATCAATTTTATTCAATGTTTTTTATAAAGTGCAAGAATTTTTGAAATTTGAAACTGTTAACTTATTAGTTTTAGCTATTTATTTATTCGTTTTGTATTTAATAAACAATTTTTGTTATTAAATTTATTAATCATTTTTTAAAATGAAGTTAATTCGACGGTAACAATGTATGAAAAGTAAAAAAAATGTAAGTTTTGAGTTCTTACTAGGCTCCGGGGAGATTCGAACTCCCGATCTCCTGTTTACTAGACAGGCGCTTTAACCAACTAAGCCACGGCGCCGTGAACAAACATGTTCTTAGGCAATTATATAAAGAGAAATTATGTATACAATGTTGCATATTATGTTTTAATTTCATATATATATATATATATATATATATATATATATATATATATATATATATGTAATCTTCTACCCTAGCGTCTAATAGCTATACTATAGACGAACTATAGTCGTAAATAAAGCGATAAAAATAGATCCTACAGAACTACAAACATTATAGAAGAGGACGTAGAAGTTGCATAATAACAATGTAGACAATGTGACGCGTTTTGTTGCCCCAATATGTTATAATAGATATAAATCACAATTTTAAATCATATTAAAATTGAAATTTTCAGAAAAAAAATTACGGAATTCAAATTGAAATATAGTTTAAAATAAAAAATACTTAAAAAAAAGTTTAAAGGATTTTTTTATTATCAGAAACTGAAATTTAAATCATATTAGGTTTGAAGTTTTTAGATATTTTTTACAGAAAGCAAATTTAAATATAGTTTGAAATAAAAAATACTTAATTATTAACAGAAACCAAATTTAAATATAGTTTGAAATAATAAAAAATAGTTAATAAATAGTTTACAGGCATTTTTTATTAACAGAAACTCAAATTTAAATCATATTAGGAATGAAATTTTCAGAAAAATAATTAGAGAAACCTAATTAAAATAAGTTTGAAATAAAAAATACTTAAAAAATAATTAACTGCTATTTTTTATTAACAGAAACTAAAATTTAATTCAATATTAGGAATAAAATTTTCAGATTTTTTGTACAGAAGCCAAATTTAAATATACTTTGAAATAATAAAAAATAGTTAATAAATAGTTTATAGGTATTTTTTATTAACAGAAACTCAAATTTAAATCATATTAGGAATAAAATTTTCAGATTTTTTTTACAGAAACCAAATTTAAATATAGTTTCAAATAATAAAAAATAGTTAACAAATAGTTTACAGGTATTTTTTATTAACAGAAACTCAAATTTAAGTCATATTAGGAATGAAATTTTCAGAATGATTTTACAGAAACCAAATTTAAATATAGTTTGAAATAAAAAATACTTGAACAAAAAATAGTGAACAGCAATTATTTATTAACAGAAACTCAAATTTAAATCATATTAGGCATGAAATTTTCAGAAAAAAAATTAGAGAAACCAAATTAAAATAAGTTTGAAATAAAAAATACTTAAAAATTAATTAACAGCTATTTTTTATTAACAGACTCTAATTTAAATCATATTAGGAATGAAATTTTCAGATTTTTTTTACAAAAACCAAATTTAAATAAAGTTTGAAATAAAAAATAGTTAATATATAGTTTACAGCTATTTTTATTACCATAGAGGAACTATAGTAAATAAATGCGCAAAAAAATAGATCCGTTTGAACCACAAATATCATAGAAGAGGAAGTAGAAGTTGCATAAGAACAATGTAGACAATGTGACGCGCTTTGTTACCACAATATTAATATCATAAAAATCATAAAAATCATACATCAACAGAAACTCAAATTGAAGTCATATTAGGAATGAAATGTTCAGAATTTTTTTACGGAAACCAAATTTAAATCATATTAGGCATAAAATTTTCAGAAAAAAATTTAGAGAAACCAAATTAAAATTAGTTTGAAATAAAATATACTTAAAAAATAGTTAACAGCTCTTTTTTATTAACAGAAACTCAAATTTAAATCATATTAAGAATGAAATTTTCAGATTTTTTTGCAGAAACCATATTGAAAAATAGTTAGAAATAAAAAATACTTAAAAATTAATTAACAGGTATTTTTTATTAACAGAAACTCAAATTTAAATCATATTAAGAATGAAATTTTCAGATTTTTTTGCAGAAACCATATTGAAAAATAGTTAGAAATAAAAAATACTTAAAAATTAATTAACAGGTATTTTTTATTAACAGAAACTCAAATTTAAACCATATTAGAAATGAAATTTTCAGAAAAAAATTGCAGATACCAAATTGAAAAATAGTTTTAAATAAAAAAAACTTAAAAAATAGTTAACAGCTATTTTTTATTAACAGAAACTCAAATTTATATAATTATTTTCGAAAGTGATGGGATAAAATTTATGATTTCTAAGATAATTATTAAAAATTTCGAAAATAAATATGCATTGAATTTTGGCTACAAATATCGATCATCTAGTACACTGATATGTTATAAATAAAGGTCTGTAATATAATACTCACTTTACGTTATATCTCCAGAATCGTACAATTCCTTCGTCTTTCTGTGTGTTTAGCCTTGAATGGATGTTTGTGATAATACGATTATATTATTATTAACTGTAATATACTGCAATAATTTTATTCTAAACTAAACAGATATATCATAGAGAGTGTTGCCTATATATGTACATATAGGAAATATTAAAATACAAATACTTTACATTATATTACATAAACGTACTTAACGCCGCGATGGTAACGATTTATCTTCAGTTTCTTTCAATGGATACCATCGGCCGCTGAATGTTAAGTAAAACAGAAAATAAAAAGAACATAGGAATGTGTGTATTTACACTTATAAATACTTTTAAAGCTTAGGTATCGTACACTGGCTGCGGCACTGCGGTTAGTTCGTCAGATGGAGTCGACGCGCGTGTAACTATCCTCACGATCAACGGGCGGCGGCCCTGATGCGATCTTGTTATTACTAGGGCCCTGTGTTAAATAACCAGCTGTTGTTGGTGTGCCAGCTACAACAGATGTTAAATTTAATTATATTATTTTTTATATACGAAAAGAACTCGGTACGTCAAATAGACCCTCTGGTGATAATTAGTAGCTTGATTTTACCTGTTAAATATCCAATAGCAGGTGTGCTTGAAATAAACAAGTCGTGTTTTTGATCCCTGTAGTCGCACCACACCGAACTCTTATCTAATATAGACGTAATTTTATCGCCGTACATCAAACTGCGGCTCATCGCTTTCAAAGCCTTCACTATTTGCGCTTTTGTCATCGCGGGATTATCAATAACCTCCAGCCGACCATCCAATAGCTCTAAGAGGAACTGAACGAAATCAACATCTAGCGCCTGTTTGACTAATTGTTCTTGATTTGCTGAAAATATGCGATTTAGAGCCTCGCAGGCTACTGGCACCATATCCTTCCGCACCTGCATCGCTTGTTTTAGCGAATGCATACAGTCGGTTTGGGCTATTGCTGTGATACATATCTATTGAAAAAAAAGTATAATATTCTGTAGTCTTTGTATGCAGTTGTAGTTTGCTTAAAGATATTAAACTAACTAGTAGAGAATGGCTCAAGTCAATGCTAAAGTATGGAATAAATTTGATAAAACATTTATTTATGATAAATAAATCAAACGAATTATCTTTGTTTTGTTATCACTTATTTATTGCTGTTTGCGAATATTTTCGGCTACGCTCTAGCCATTATCAAGCTAATCCGATGACTTAGCTTGATAATGGCTAGAGCGTAGCCGAAAATATTCGCAAACAGCGATAAACAAGTGACAAATACAAAAAAAATAGTTTTATTTATTTATTATAATGAATTATCAAGTAGATGCCGATTCAATCCAATATTTATTTTAACCTGTTTAGGAAATTTCTAAGAAAAATCATATCAAATGTAAGAGTTACATTATTTCGCGTTATTCACTCTGACATTTTCGCAAATTTCGAAAATGTAACCTATATCATACAATAATTGAATGTTATTTTAATAAAAAGTTAACAGCAGGATTGACCATGCATATTACGAAATTTCAAAAGATCGGATGATGTCTTATGAGCTATCCTCCCTAATTTAGTATCCTTGGTAGTTGGTAACTTACTGTACTGTTTGATAAGGCATGTAGAATTTGTATTGAAGCTTTGGGGACTGAAATTTGTCGAACGTTTGAGCCCATTTGACGGCACAAGCGCGGTATGTGCCCCATTGAAGGGACAAGGTCTAAAAGAGCTGGTTGCGCTTGTAGTAGTGCACAGGCGGCTGTTGTAGACATTTCTAATGTATCAACCTATCAATTGAATTATTACCAATTTGAATTAATCACATATTAAAATAAAAAATCAAAATTTAAAAAAAATTAATACAAAACAGTAAGTGAAATTTGTATGCTGTTAAAATTTGTTTTCATCTTTTTTGCAACTAGACGCATCCACTATGGTGTGACTTTATCTCCTGGCTGTTTCCTCTTCAGCGTCACCAGCTGGTCTAGACAAGACTTTTCTACCCTGATTTGTTCATCTCCTCCCTATATCACCTGCCATATATCGTTCCATCATCAGCTCTGGCGTTGGTTTGGGTGATAGTAATGGACTGTATGGAAACACTTTTAGCTATTTTCGTCGTTTATTTTATTGTGTAGTTTATTTTAATATAAATGTGAAAGATGTGTTTTAACTTGAGATGCTGGATTCGTACTGCTTGGGTACGCGGCGGTCGAGTACCCACTTGATATGGCGAGGGTGGAGATTAGAAATATGTGGGGTGAAAATCACTTCCAACTATATGCAACCTTAATTGCCCTAAGTTGGCGGCAACAGGCGTTATCCTCCCCCATTTATTGTTTACTGTATAAAAATGTAAGATTTGCATAAATATGAATGTGACATTGAATAATCCCCTACTGATTTCTATTATGTTGCATTCATATTTATTCAAATAATACATTTTTCACCATAGAGTGTTAAAAAAATGTACATATAGGCGTACATTTTTATACATAAAACAATAAATGGGGAGGATGACGCCGGAGCTAATGAAGGAAGAACATGTGGGAGGTGATATAGGAATGAAGTAACCAAATCAAGGACGAAAAACGAAAAGTCTTGGCTAGACCAGCTAGTGAAGCTGGAGATGGTATAGCCAAGAAAGAAAGTGGCACCATAGAGGATGCGTCTAGTTGAAAAAAACATGAAAATAAATTTTAACAGCATCAAAATTTCAAATATTACTAGAACAAATTATATATTATAAAAAAACAGCACTTACATTCGGTTTATCCTTCGCCATTAGATTCAAACACGTCTCCAGCAGTTCCGATAAAAACTCCTTCGGCTTCCTCAGCGTCCACGTGGGGTTACTGATGAAAATCCGCACATAAACACCCGCAACAACAAACTCATTGGGAGTAGCTATGCTCGTTAAACCGTTCAAATCGGGCAATTTCCATGCGGTGGCCGGGTTTTGCGCTTGCGCCGCTTGATGTTCGCGACGCAATCGGGAGACCATCGTGCACACCCGGTTTTTAGCATCCTGATCCCATATCAGCTCGGGGTGCTCGTGCTGCGTTTCAAACATATGCACGGACGTCTCAGGGCTGTCCCGCATCGCATCAGCGAATATGGGAGGGAGAAAAGCGCCTAGGTTTAAACGTACTTTAGGGCCTACTAGTTTATCCGCGCTCATTTTGGCGAGAAGGGCCGCGCACATCTCACGGATTTGCGGGTTTGTGGAGTTGCAAAATAAGTCGAGCAGGTAGATTATAGCACCTTTGTGTAGGGATTCTTTAACGATTTTAGTGGTTGATAGTAGAGCGTGTAATATCTCCAATGTTTGTTGTTGCGCGTCTTGTATGGTGTATAGCACTAGAAGGATGTATCCTACTACCTCAGTAGCGGCTATATCGTTAACGCATTCGTTATTGCGGGTCACTATCGAGAGGACGTTTAAGGCGGCTTTTTGAATCGGAGTGTGGGTTATGTTCAATAAATTGAATATCAATTTGAAATGCCCGATTGTTTGTATTTCTATCCCTGCGTTGTTTTGTATTATGTTTGCTAGGGCAACCAGAGCGAGTTCGGTGTGTTTCAATCGGTCTTCGATGGTTACTGAAAAGGCTATGTTCACTAAATCTCGGATGTGTTCGTACTGTTCTTGTAGGAAACTTAGGAGATCTGCTGCGAAACATTTCGGATTCTAAAATATAAACGTATGATATATAATAATGATTGTTAATTTGTAATTTTGGCGGAGTGTTATTTTTATTTATTTTTGTTGTGGTTGGGTATATTGAAGATTTTCTAAAGAAAATGCCAATAAAATTCTTTTTTTTTATAAGAATGATTGAACAAAATCTAGAAAAGTACTATATATTTCAATTATTCGCCGTTCCGTCTACCTCTACCTTAGGCGCTTTCGTTTAGCATGGTTTATCATTGCTAGTCGTCCCCGTGGCGTGCAGTATCACTCAGTTCTTGCGGTCGCCGGTTGTAAGAGCCGAGGTAGAATTGTGCGCATCGGAAGCGGCAAATAGAACAAGAAACAATAAGCCCGTACCAGCCCAGAATAATAAACAAAGACACTCTTGAGCACATATTAACGCGCTAAGAAGTTAGCCCATCCACTTTATGTGCATTACCTGTGTGATAAAACCTGAGCAATATTTGTAAACTTCAACTCATGGTGTAGCTCGTGCTCCACCACAACAATATCCAATGTAAATTATACAAGTAGAAGTAAATTATATATGTAGAAGTAAAGTCAACATTTCTTATCAGATCAAAAAAATATGTTAGTAAAATAAGTTGTTCAGAATTAAAAAATTTACTTATATCAAATTTGCTAATGAGTTAGTTAAAACACTTATTGTCTAGGTTTAGTAATGGAATACCTCTATATGGTACGTTGGCTGATCATTAAACACCCTGATGAAAATGCCTCCAATGATAAGCTCATCTTTATGCGCAGAATACGCAAACTTTTTGCTGTCAATCTCCAAATCTGCTTCCTCTCGTGCCTGGCACTGGTTTTCCAAGAAGTCTAGCAGTTCACACCTCGTGCCATTATCCCACAACAAGTACGGGGTCTCGGAATTGCTATTCAAAGTTTTTAACACCTACAACATACAAATAACCACACCGTGTATAGAATTCTAGTAATTTTTTTCTTTAGAATATTGCGAGAGAAAAAATCGACTAAAATTCAATTGATGTTATATTGTTTTCGAAATTTCTAGGTTATGTTGTGAACATTTAGTAAACACTCTGTATAAATTCAGTTCATTTAGATGCATTACAACTCGAGTTATTAAGATTTAAACACCCTAATATTCTTGAAATTTGAGATTTTAAAAATTCAAACAAAATTCTACTGTTTTCAAAATTTGTAGGTTATATTGTAAACATTTAGTAAACACTCTGTATAAATTTAGTTCATTTAGATGCATTACAACTCGAGTTATTAAGATTTAAACACCCTAATATTCTTGAAATTTGAGATTTTAAAAATTCAAACAAAATTCTACTGTTTTCAAAATTTGTAGGTTATATTGTAAACATTTAGTAAACACTCTGTATAAATTTAGTTCATTTAGATGCATTACAACTCAACTTATTAAGATTTTAACACCCTAATATTCTTGAAAATTGAGATTTTAAAAATTCAACCAAAATTCTACTGTTTTCAAAATTTGTAGGTTATATTGTAAACATTTAGTAAACACTCTGTATAAATTCAGTTCATTTAGATGCATTACAACTCGAGTTATTAAGATTTAAACACCCTAATATTCTTGAAATTTGAGATTTTAAAAATTCAAACAAAATTCTACTGTTTTCAAAATTTGTAGGTTATATTGTAAACATTTAGTAAACACTGTGTATAAATTCAGTTCATTTAGATGCATTACAACTCGAGTTATTAAGATTTAAACACCCTAATATTCTTGAAATTTGAGATTTTAAAAATTCAAACAAAATTCTACTGTTTTCAAAATTTGTAGGTTATATTGTAAACATTTAGTAAACACTCTGTATAAATTCAATTCATTTAGATGCATTACAACTCGAGTTATTAAGATTTAAACACCCTAATATTCTTGAAATTTGAGATTTGAAAAATTCAAACAAAATTCTACTGTTTTCAAAATTTGTAGGTTATATTGTAAACATTTAGTAAACACTCTGTATAAATTCAGTTCATTTAGATGCATTACAACTCGACTTATTAAGATTTTAACACCCTAATATTCTTGAAATTTGAGATTTTAAAAATTCAACCAAAATTCTAGCGATTTCTAAGTTTGTAGGTTATATTGTAAACATTTAGTAAACACTCTGTATAAATTTAGTTCATTTAGATGCATTACAGCTCGAGTTATTAAGATTTAAACATCCTAATATACTTGAACTTTGAGATTTTTAAAATTCATTCAAAATTCTATTTTCAAAATTTGTAGGTTATGTTGTAAACATTTAGTAAACACTCTGTATAAATTTAGTTCATTTAGATGCATTACAACTCGACTTATTAAGATTTTAACACCCTAATATTCTTGAAATTTGAGATTTTAAAAATTCAACCAAAATTCTAGCGATTTCTAAGTTTGTAGGTTATATTGTAAACATTTAGTAAACACTCTGTATAAATTTAGTTCATTTAGATGCATTACAGCTCGAGTTATTAAGATTTAAACATCCTAATATACTTGAACTTTGAGATTTTTAAAATTCATTCAAAATTCTATTTTCAAAATTTGTAGGTTATGTTGTAAACATTTAGTAAACACTCTGTATAAATTTAGTTCATTTAGATGCATTACAACTCGACTTATTAAGATTTTAACACCCTAATATTCTTGAAATTTGAGATTTTAAAAATTCAACCAAAATTCTAGCGATTTCTAAGTTTGTAGGTTATATTGTAAACATTTAGTAAACACTCTGTATAAATTTAGTTCATTTAGATGCATTACAGCTCGAGTTATTAAGATTTAAACATCCTAATATACTTGAACTTTGAGATTTTTAAAATTCATTCAAAATTCTATTTTCAAAATTTGTAGGTTATGTTGTAAACATTTAGTAAACACTCTGTATAAATTTAGTTCATTTAGATGCATTACAACTCAACTTATTAAGATTTAAACACCCTAATATTCTTGAAATTTGAGATTTTAAAAATTCAAACAAAATTCTACTGTTTTCAAAATTTGTAGGTTATATTGTAAACATTTAGTAAACACTCTGTATAAATTCAGTTCATTTAGATGCATTACAACTCGAGTTATTAAAATTTAAACACCCTAATATTCCTGAAATTTGAGATTTTAAAAATTCATCCAAAATTCCACTGCTTTCGAAATGTGTAGGTTATGTAGTAAACATTTAGTAAACACTCTGTATAAATTTAGTTCATTTAGATGCATTACAACTCGAGTTATTAAGATTTGAACATACTAATATTCTTGAAATTTGAGATTTTAAAAATTCATCCAAAAATCTACTGTTTTCAAAATTTGTAGGTTATATTGTAAACATTTAGTAATTTTTTCGAAATTTCTAGATTATGTAGTAACTAAATGTTTACTAGATAACCTAGAAATTTCGAAATACTAGAACTCTGTATAAATTTCGTTGATTTAAATCCATTACAACTCGAGTTATAACGGTTTTTTAAACACTCTAGTATACAATCATAAATAAGTTTAAGTCTTGCAGAATAATATACTATTATTTCACTCACCTCTTCAGGTTTATCAGTAACAAACTGATTGGCAAGATAGGGCGTTAGAAGCACCTCCAAGATGCCCCTAGTGACACCATTTTCGGGCGATTCCAGCTCGCTTTTCAAATACCCGCCTAGCCGTGCGCATGAGCGTACCGCCTCCTTGGCCAACCGATTGGCCACTTCCTGTTGGTTTTCATTCTCACTTTTCTCAACCCCACCTTCATCTAAAGTGTAGTCGTAGCTGAACATGAAGAGAAGCAAATGCCATAGCGCGCCGGCCTTCAGCAGCTGCATTTGCAGAATCCAATCGCATGATAATGCAGATACACACTCCGTGGCGATGTAGCATAATTTGGTTAATTTCTGGAGAACAAAAAGAAGAATCTAGTAATTTATACATCCATCTATTATTATTTTTAAATAGATATACATTAAAGTATATAATCATGAATTCACCCTTTTCAACAATCTATACAACTAGATTTCGATCTTATTAGATATCATCAGTTGCACTCAGCTATTGAGGATACATTTACAAAGTGGTTTATATACGAAGTAATGCAATTTTCACTCTAAATAAAAAAATAATTGTCATCTGGCGGCAATCACATTTAAGGTACCTCATGAATACTTCCCGTTACAAAATAGTCTTACCTTTTTTTATTATTATATTATTATATTATTTATTAGATCTCATCAGTGCAGCTCAGTTATTGAGGATAAATTCACAAAATCCTAAGTGGTTTATATACGAAGTAATGCAATTTTCACTCTCAATAAAAAAATGATTATCATCTGGCGGCAATCACATTTAAGGTACCTCATGAACACTTCCCGTTACAAAATAATCTTACCTTTTTTTAATTAGATCTCATCAGTGCAGCTCAGTTATTGAGGATAAATTCACAAAATCCCAAGTGGTTTATATACGAAGTAATGCAATTTTCACTCTCAATAAAAAAATAATTGTCATCTGGCGGCAATCACATTTAAAGTTCCTCATGAACAGTTTACAAAATAATTTTACCTTGAAATAAAGTATCCTGCATAAATTCTTCACGAGTTCCGGCATTTCTATCATCCGCTCGCGACAGGCTGCAAACTGTGCGGCCACACTGAAACACTTGGTGATATGCGTGGATACTTCTACGCACGTCTCAGCAGATTTGGACGAGTTGTTAACAACATTCACGCATCTGGTGTAGGCCTCAAGCAGCACCTCCAATCCATTCTCACGTCGTAACTCCTCCGCGTTCAGCGCAGAACAGTGTACTGTATGGAACGCTAGTTCCGTTGCTGCGGTCAGTAGAGGAGCAGCTTTGGAAAACAATTTTTCATCCGCTGTTTCGATTTGGATAGTTTTTATAAGTTGAGGATAGCCGGCGTATTTGTATGGATTGAGTTCTAAAGATAGAAAATATAACATAAACTACTAGTATCAGGATTTAGGCTGGGTTGTATAACGAACCCTGAATACGACTACAAGGGAAGCTAAAAAACGAAAATGGGAAAAAGTCCTAGAGCAGTTTTTTTACCCCAAAATATATTTGTTTAATGCAATCAGCTGATCAAACAATAACAAAGATCAGCTGTTTACCTACTACTTTGAAGAAAAACGTTAACTATTTTCCGTTATCTTCTATGTTTAAATTAATGTCATTTATTAATTTAAGTCTAATTTTTAAAAAAAAGTCGTTTGAAATAGTGGACGGGCATAGTCAGGTTGGTAGGGATCTCCCGCCCACCCCACCTTCGTTCGCATAGTTTTTTCATTGGATATAGATGTTTTATAATGTTTAAACTATTCCAAGAAAAGTGTTATCCTATGAAAAAACTATGCGAACAAAGGTGGGGTGGGCGGGCGGCCCCTACCAACCTGACTATACCCGTCTACTATTTCAAACGACTTAAACTACGCATTACCTTATTTTTGGCATATATTATTTTAATTAGTCTTAAATTAATAAATGACATTTATTTAATCCTAGAAAATAACGGATAATAGTGTATTGCATAGTTCAAGTCGTTTGAAAATAGTGGACGGGCATAGTTTGGTTGGTGGGGGCCACCCGCCCACCCCACCTTCGCTCGCATAGTTTTTTCATTGGATATAGATGTTTTATATTGTTTAAACTATTCCTAGAAGAGTGTTATCCTATGGAAAAACTATGCGAACAAAGGTGGGGTGGGCGGGCGGCCCCTACCAACCTGACTATGGCCGTCCACTATTTCAAATGACTTGAACTATGCACTACACTATTATCAGTTATCTTCTATGATTAAATTAATGTCATTTATTAATTTAAGACTAATTAAAAAAATTATGCATTTTTGTATGATGATGCACATAACCCACTATAAAATGACAGTATCCCGAGCACTGGACAAAAACGTCTGGGGGTACAGGATTGCGATTCTGAAAACTACTCGTTTCAAACGTATTTATTTATCTATAATATTGCTTCGAAAAATATGGACAATTCAGGATTTGGGTTCGTTAAATGATGGAATTTTGGTTTATTAGTATTTTTTAAGACTACTAAACCAACATTTCATAATTTTAGGAGCTTACATCGAGAAATATTAGTATTTTGACAACGAATTTGACAGTTAATGCTTCTTTATGATGCAAATTCGTCAAAAATACGTTTGAATCAGGAGTATTAAAAGCAAAAACAACCAAAAAATACATAAAAGTGTCAGCACTTACCATCCGAATATCTATGAAATAGTATACTTTGTGCTCTCAACACCAAAACAATATTATGCGGATTCGGTCCGTCCCTCCAACTGTTTCGACTGCATAAGAACTCGTAAGCTTGATTAACTTCCTCAAAACGCTCCTAAAATATAAAGGTTGGAGCTGATCTGGTCATTTATAAAATATAAAATTTAATTACCCGTCCATTAGGATTTTTATCCGGATGAAACTGAGACGCTAGCTTATAGTATGCTTTCCTAATAGCCGCCTCTTCAGGTATGCCCTCCAGTTCCAAATTCTTATAGGCCTGATCCACGGTCATAGTAGCCGGTTTCTTTTCAACCTCCGTGCGCCAGGCGTCCAATACATCCTTCAACAATTTCACCTACACGGACGAAAAACATACATAAAACACCTTAAAATCGTTTAAAATTATAATTAAAAGAGGAAGTGTTGGTTATAAAGGTGTATAAAGCTATTACATCATAAGGAATAAGAAAAATTAAGGTACATATATGAAGCATGTAGAGGCGGTCCGTGGCGCAGTGGTCTAAGGCGATGGTCTGAAGCCATTGCGGAAACGTTGGTGGTTCGAATCAACCGCTAGCTGGGAAATTTTTCCACAAAGAATTTACCCGGTTAGCTTATTATGGATGTTGTATGAGGCACAATAGGTCCGTGAAGGGCCGCAGAGCACACAGCCCAGGGGCGGGGGCTGTACTCACCGTAAAAAAATTAAGTATCTTATAAGTGCTTAGATACGGCCGTGAAACCAAGATAATAACTCATATGACCACAAACAAACTCCTACCCACCCAACTAGTAATGGAGAGAGCCATGCCATGCTGGGAATCAGCATAAGAGACATGATTCAAAATGAAGATATCCGAAGAAGGACATTACCCACTTCCATTTTAGTTGTTCTGTTCCTTCTAGTCCATTATTCACGTAATTTGTATATTTTTATTATTTTTTTCAGAAAGAACAGAACAACTAAAATGGAAGTGGGCCGGCCACATAGCGAGACAGGACCCGTCAAATTGGGAAAAAAGGCTGGCAAAATGTCGTCAAAGGTGCACAAAAAGTAAAAGTAGAAAAAAAGGGACGACATCCAGGAAACCGCCGAGAAAAACTAGAGTATAATGGCCCAAAATAAAAAGACGTGCAAAATAAGGAAAAGGCCTACATCCAGGAGTGAATAAGAAGAGGCTAAAGGAAGAAGAAGGAAAAGGCCTAGATCCAGGAGTGAATAAACAGAGGCTAAAGAAAGAAGAAGAAAAAGGCCTACATCCAGAAGTGAATAAACAGAGGCTAAGGGAAGAAGGAAAAGGCCTAGATCTAGAAGTGAATAAACAGAGGCTAAAGGAAGAAGAAGGGAAAGGCCTAGATCCAGGAGTGAATAAACAGAGGCTAAAGAAGAAGGAAAACGCCTAGATTCAGGAGTGAATAAACAGAGGCTAAAGAAAGAAGAAGGAAAACGCCTACATTCAAAAGTGAATAAACAGAGGCTAAAGGAAGAAGGAAAAGGCCTAGATCCAGAAGTGAATAAACAGAGGCTAAAGGAAGAAGAAGGGAAAGGCCTAGATCCAGGAGTGAATAAACAGAGGCTAAAGAAAGAAGAAGGAAAACGCCTTGATCCAGGAGTGAATAAACAGAGGCTAAAGAAAGAAAAAGAAAAAGGCCTACATCCAGAAGTGAATAAACAGAGGCTAAAGGAAGAAGGAAAAGGCCTAGATCCAGAAGTGAATAAACAGAGGCTAAAGAAATAAGAAGGGAAAGGCCTAGATCCAGGAGTGAATAAACAGAGGCTAAAGAAAGAAGAAGGAAAACGCCTACATTCAGGAGTGAATAAACAGAGGCTAAAGGAAGAAGAAGAAACAGGTATTAATAGATATAGATACTTTTAAATAGCTTCAACTTATCAATTTGCAACGCGTTTCTCTATCAATCAGACTATAGCTATGTATCCTTACAGGTTCTGGTATGGGCCAGTCGGGGAACTTCGTGGTGTCGCACAGGTGCCGCAGGTAGAAAATATTGCAGAACAGCTCCCGTTCGAGCTGCGGATACTGGATGGCCGGTATCGCGATGTAGCTGTACCGCGCCATCGTGTGGCTGCGCAGCTTCGGCGAGAAGTCCGCGATGTGGGCTGAAACTTTTTGAATCAACAAACGCCTACAACATAAAAACATCAATTTCTGCAGGTACGGGCGGTGTGCGGTGGCTAATTACCTCATTTCCGCGTTCCAGATGGCCTCGGGGGTGTCGTACTCGCCGAGGAATATCTGCGCGAACTTCTCCGCGCCGTGGTTCTCCAGGTAGTACACCATTGCGTCGGGCAGCAGGTGGCCGAGGATGCTACGTTGCATTATATCAGTTGTAGCAGTCTAAAATAATAAAAAATAGAGAATAAATATATATATATATATATATATATATATATATATATATATATATATATATCTTTATTGGTATTTCCCTTACTGCTCTTCCACATAATAACATATATCTATATATATATAGCGTAGATATTGTTATATTGTTATTGCTGTATAATTATAATTTAAAAGAGAAACCGAAGTTCTTGGCTTATTTGCTGCACCACCACCCTAATAAAGCTAGTAATCTCATATCATAAGTATATATATAGATATATAGATATATAGTTATATAGATATATAGATATATAGATATATAGATATATAGATATATAGATATATAGATATATAGATATATAGATATATAGATATATAGATATATAGATATATAGATATATAGATATATAGATATATAGATATATAGATATATAGATATATAGATATCCAAGCTAGATGAATACTCTTTTGATTATTGATTGAGGATTATTTTTCCTATTCTTATATAGACGCAAATCACAAACATATAATTTTGAGTTCTATCACTAGAAATACTAGTGCTATATATATATATATATATATATATATATATATATATATATATATATATATATATATATATATATGTATATAATTTTCCATTGAAAGTAAGAAGTAACGTTATGATAAAATTGACTTACTTCATCTGCTTTAAACGCCTGTTTCATGTGCGTCAGCTGGAGGAAGCGCGCAATCGGTAGCACATTACTTCCAGTATACATCAAAATGAAATAAAACACCCCCGTGGTATAAACCTTCGACATTTCAGGGTTATCACGCATAATTTCAGTCAGTAAAGTGGCCACCTTCTCCACCAAAATGGGATCGAAGGTTAGCAATAGTTGCACAATGTGCGAAAGGTGGGTGCGTTCAGACAGCAGTCGCTTCACTTTGGGCAGAGGTCGAATTATTGCATCATGTGCGTCTCTACAAAAAAAGGGGCATTTTTTTTTAGTATTTTATAGGCATATGCCTTGCTTGAGCTCACCTGCTGGGGTAGTACTCGCACATTTTGATCAGCACGTTTAGAATAAGCGTGGCCAGCTCGCTTTCATTGAAGTGCGCGTTGCTGGTTGCCATTAGGTACCACTTCAGTTGTGGGTGTTGAGCTGCCATTTTCCAGCCCTCGAGACCAATCGCCCAACATTTGGTTTTTTTCGTTATTGCTCCTTTAGCATACAATTTTTTCATCTATAAATTATAATTTATATAACGCTAAATTACGCCATTTACAACATAAAAATAAAACCTAAACACTAAAAAATAAAATAAAATAGTAGAAAGAAGAACGACAAAAAAGAACATCTCTCAAAAATGTTAGCCCGAAATGGTAATCAACAGCTAGAGGGGAAGATGAAGGGATAAGAAATAATACGTTTTACTTTTTGAATACATCACTCATGTACAAGGAAGGTATTGTTTTAGTGAAAACTTCTTCAAGTTTTCTAACTAAAATAGTTGAAATATCCGATAACTTTCCAGGAAAAAAAACTATACTATATATAAAAACTATCTACTATTTTAGGCATAAAACGAATTTTGTATCTAAATTATTCAGGACAACAATACCTTCCTTGTATTGTTGTCCTGAATAATTAGAAAAAAAATCGTTTTATGCCTAAAATAGTCGAAATAAACCCAATTTTGGCGATATCTGTGTGTATATTGTCCGTATTCACCAACATCCCATACACTTTATACAAGTAAACAACAAGTACGTCAATGACGGTGATGTATATCAAGCGGAGAATTATCAAAAATGGTCGTATGTTAAATGTAGTAACGAAAATGTAAAAAAGTAAAAAAAATCAAGTCAAAATGTCAATGTCAATGTTAAAAAAAGTTATTAATTTTATTAAAAACATTTTCGACATTTTCAACTATAAATGATGTAATTCAGAAAGTCATGTGGTGTGCCCCCACCAGATATTTTAATTTGCATTGTACAAATAAAAAAACTAGAAGTATAATCTAGTAATGCTCTACTTACCAGATTATTCTTCTAGTTTTTTTTGTAACCAATCCTCGATTTTGAGTAAACTACTCTTACCTCAGGAAAACTCAATGGTCCATGTCGCCCCGTCTCCTCGTTATTATGGTACCACTCCTTCTCGGCCACCAGCTGCATATCCGGTCCGGCCTCTATCACATTGGTTTGCGTCGGTATCACAGCCCTGGACGTGTGCAAGTGCGCCAAGGTGACTAGGTCGACCAAAATGCGCACCCCGCCGGCGTCCAGAAGATCGCGCACGTTCCGCCGGTGCAGGATCAATTTGTTCAGAAAGACTATTATTTTATCACGTTCCAGCTTATCAAAACACTGCAAATTTGAACACAGATTACTAATACATAACTTAGCTGATTTTAGAGATATGTCATTAATTAATGATTTAATTAATGACATAATTCTAAAATCAGTTCGAAATTAGCAGATACAATATTTATCCGAGAATTAGCGGTTAACCAATGATTAAAATAATAATGCAAAAATAAACGGCTATTAATACTTTAACCGGACATAGTGAGATCATGCGTAAGACAAAAAAAATCTTAAAATCAGTTGAAATATCCATTTAGCATTTAATTGAGTTTTATTTTAACAGCCGTTCATGAATATGGTCATTATAGTTGTTACATTATGACATATGAACTTTTACCCTGTCCAGCATAGCCACCATATTCTTCGTATCGCTAAACGGGCCTATGTCCTCGAAATACCTTCCATAGACTATAGCCATTGCTTGCAAACACATGCACTTCATTTCTACTTTAGGGGTTAGCAGGAATCTGTGGTAGAGGTCATTGAAAAACTCATACCTATAAAAAAATAGAGATTAAGTTATATCTTAATACATTATGTTATATCGATGTCGTGTTAGTTAAACCACTGTACTTACGATCTACGTATTGGCGAGTCATCAGTATCATCCATCTCCAACAGCAGTCTCAAATAGTAATCACCGATTTTCACCTCGTCGGCTAGGCTTTGGTAGGTCAGCTCGAACTCCTGATGGTTCCAAGCTACAAGCGCCGATCCGGCCAGCTCCTGGTCGGATACGAACGCTTGCACTTCTTTTTCTAAGGCACTACGGAGCTCCTCTCGTGTCTACAGAATAAAATACCTACATTATAGTTATTAACAGTAAATAAAACGTATCCATCTCATTTCTACATCATTCTTCTCATCATTTTATTAATACAAATCATCCGTCTATCTGGCTAATAGAAGAATCGAGACGTTTAGAAAGAGAAGGTCTAGATTCTCTTTGAATTTTTCTTACAAAATGGCTCAGTTTGAATCGTGAGTAAATGTCTCGATTCTTCTATACGCTATTCAAACTGAGCCATTGTGTAAGAAGCATTCATAACATAGGGACTAACAAAAACATATATTATTATTCAGAATCACATTAAAAGATGTTTAGATAAGAAATAAACACAGTACTATACCAAACTATGCCCGTCCACTATTTCAAACGACTTGAACTATGCACTACACTAGTATCTGTTACTTTCTATGGTTAAATTAATGTCATTTATTAATTTAAGACTAATTAAAAAAATATATGTGAAAAAATAATGTAATGCATAGTTCAAGCCGTTTGAAATAGTGGACGGGCATAGTTTGGTTGGTGGGGACCGCCCGCCCACCCCACCTTTGTTCGCATAGTTTTTCCATAGGATAACACTCTTCTAGGAATAGTTTAAACAATATAAAACATCTATATCCAATGAAAAAACTATGCGAGCGTAGGTGGGGTGGGCGGGTGGCCCCTACCAACCAAACTATGCCCGTCCACTGTTTCAAACGACTTGAACTATGCACTACAACACTATTATCTGTTACTTTCTATCGTTAAATTAATGTCATTTATTAATTTAAGACTAATTAAAAAAATATGCGTGAAAACATAATGTAATGCATAGTTCAAGCCGTTTGAAATAGTGGACGGGCATAGTTTGGTTGGTGGGGACCGCCCGCCCACCCCACCTCTGTTCGCATAGTTTTTCCATAGGATAACACTCTTCTAGGAATAGTTTAAACAATATAAACCATCTATATCCAATGAAAAAACTATGCGAGCGAAGGTGGGGTGGGCGGGTGGCCCCCACTAACCAAACTATGCCCATCCACTATTTCAAACGACTTGAACTATGCACTACACTATTATCTGTTACTTTCTATGGTTAAATTAACGTCATTTATTAATTTAAGACTAAGTAATAAAATAAGTGTGAAAAAATAATGTAATGCATAGTTCAAGCCGTTTGAAATAGTATATTTATGTTTAGTCTCTTTGTTATGTAATTTACACTTACTTTATGATTCCAAATTAGATTAGGCTGGGCGTGATCCTGACTGAATCGCCAGTAGAACAGGGCCCAGTTCGCCTCGGCTTTGATCCGTTCGCGGCGCCTGCGCAGCACGATCGGTCGCTCCTTCAGCTTCTCCTTGCGTTCAATAACGATGCCCATTTGTGCGCCCCAGTGTTGCACGGCCAGATTCGTGTAATGCTCCACCTTTTTCTCCACATTTCGCAACTGCCGCTCCATCGCCGCCCAATTCGGGCCCTTTTTGTTCTTGTTAGAGTGGTCCTGGGCGATTTTCAGATTGTCCCTGTGATTCAACAGCTCTTGTTCGGAGTCGGCCTCGGGGATTTTGTCCAACGAGTCCAGGTAAGATATCAAACCTGTTGGCTGAAATATTAATTTCAAGATGTATCAGTTATTGGCAATTCAAGCCGGCGGATACTCCATCTAGTGGCAGGAAATGAACTACATTTAGTAGGGAATTGTTTTTGTTTGCATAACATTTTTTTTTCTCATCTTATACATGACTATAAACCCAGGGTTATACTATTTCTACCTTAAAAGTACATTAACAATCTCACATTATTGTAGATGTGCCTGAAATCATATGATTTTAATGCAATCAGCTGATCAAACAATAACAAAGATCAACTGTTTACCTACTACTTTGAAGAAAATCGTTAACGTTTGAATCGCGAATAACAAGGGATTTCAATGGATTTTCAGTAATATTAATTTCAGGTTATATATATATATAATGTCAAATGTAAAATGTAAAATGTAAAATGTAAAATGTAAAATGTAAAATGTAAAATGTAAAATGTAAAATGTAAAATGTAAAATGTAAAATGTAAAATGTAAAATGTAAAATGTAAAATGTAAAATGTAAAATGTAAAATGTAAAATGTAAAATGTAAAATGTAAAATGTAAAATGTAAAATGTAAAATGTAAAATGTAAAATGTAAAATGTAAAATGTAAAATGTAAAATGTAAAATGTAAAATGTAAAATGTAAAATGTAAAATGTAAAATGTAAAATGTAAAATGTAAAATGTAAAATGTAAAATGTAAAATGTAAAATGTAAAATGTAAAATGTAAAATGTAAAATGTAAAATGTAAAATGTAAAATGTAAAATGTAAAATGTAAAATGTAAAATGTAAAATGTAAAATGTAAAATGTAAAATGTAAAATGTAAAATGTAAAATGTAAAATGTAAAATGTAAAATGTAAAATGTAAAATGTAAAATGTAAAATGTAAAATGTAAAATGTAAAATGTAAAATGTAAAATGTAAAATGTAAAATGTAAAATGTAAAATGTAAAATGTAAAATGTAAAATGTAAAATGTAAAATGTAAAATGTAAAATGTAAAATGTAAAATGTAAAATGTAAAATGTAAAATGTAAAATGTAAAATGTAAAATGTAAAATGTAAAATGTAAAATGTAAAATGTAAAATGTAAAATGTAAAATGTAAAATGTAAAATGTAAAATGTAAAATGTAAAATGTAAAATGTAAAATGTAAAATGTAAAATGTAAAATGTAAAATGTAAAATGTAAAATGTAAAATGTAAAATGTAAAATGTAAAATGTAAAATGTAAAATGTAAAATGTAAAATGTAAAATGTAAAATGTAAAATGTAAAATGTAAAATGTAAAATGTAAAATGTAAAATGTAAAATGTAAAATGTAAAATGTAAAATGTAAAATGTAAAATGTAAAATGTAAAATGTAAAATGTAAAATGTAAAATGTAAAATGTAAAATGTAAAATGTAAAATGTAAAATGTAAAATGTAAAATGTAAAATGTAAAATGTAAAATGTAAAATGTAAAATGTAAAATGTAAAATGTAAAATGTAAAATGTAAAATGTAAAATGTAAAATGTAAAATGTAAAATGTAAAATGTAAAATGTAAAATGTAAAATGTAAAATGTAAAATGTAAAATGTAAAATGTAAAATGTAAAATGTAAAATGTAAAATGTAAAATGTAAAATGTAAAATGTAAAATGTAAAATGTAAAATGTAAAATGTAAAATGTAAAATGTAAAATGTAAAATGTAAAATGTAAAATGTAAAATGTAAAATGTAAAATGTAAAATGTAAAATGTAAAATGTAAAATGTAAAATGTAAAATGTAAAATGTAAAATGTAAAATGTAAAATGTAAAATGTAAAATGTAAAATGTAAAATGTAAAATGTAAAATGTAAAATGTAAAATGTAAAATGTAAAATGTAAAATGTAAAATGTAAAATGTAAAATGTAAAATGTAAAATGTAAAATGTAAAATGTAAAATGTAAAATATAAAATATAAAATATAAAATATAAAATATAAAATATAAAATATAAAATATAAAATATAAAATATAAAATATAAAATATAAAATATAAAATATAAAATATAAAATATAAAATATAAAATATAAAATATAAAATATAAAATATAAAATATAAAATATAAAATATAAAATATAAAATATAAAATATAAAATATAAAATATAAAATATAAAATATAAAATATAAAATATAAAATATAAAATATAAAATATAAAATATAAAATATAAAATATAAAATATAAAATATAAAATATAAAATATAAAATATAAAATATAAAATATAAAATATAAAATATAAAATATAAAATATAAAATATAAAATATAAAATATAAAATATAAAATATAAAATATAAAATATAAAATATAAAATATAAAATATAAAATATAAAATATAAAATATAAAATATAAAATATAAAATATAAAATATAAAATATAAAATATAAAATATAAAATATAAAATATAAAATATAAAATATAAAATATAAAATATAAAATATAAAATATAAAATATAAAATATAAAATATAAAATATAAAATATAAAATATAAAATATAAAATATAAAATATAAAATATAAAATATAAAATATAAAATATAAAATATAAAATATAAAATATAAAATATAAAATATAAAATATAAAATATAAAATATAAAATATAAAATATAAAATATAAAATATAAAATATAAAATATAAAATATAAAATATAAAATATAAAATATAAAATATAAAATATAAAATATAAAATATAAAATATAAAATATAAAATATAAAATATAAAATATAAAATATAAAATATAAAATATAAAATATAAAATATAAAATATAAAATATAAAATATAAAATATAAAATATAAAATATAAAATATAAAATATAAAATATAAAATATAAAATATAAAATATAAAATATAAAATATAAAATATAAAATATAAAATATGGTGTCGGCACCAGCTAGTGTTCTCAGTTGATTTTCAAACTTGGTCGTGGTCCGTTCGGCCGTTTCCGGATTTTGTACACAGACGTACACAGACATTTTCCAAAAATACTCTAATACTACTATATTAGTCATGAAACTTACTAGTTTTTTTTATCGATACCTGGGAAACCATACTGTCTCCTCATTGGTTGTAATTAATAATGCGTGCCCTCGTGATTATCCTTTAGCGCAAGCGCAGGACTAACCAAAAGTTTTAAATTGATCCTTACACACATGTACTAATAAATAATTTACTCCCGTATATTGTATAATTATATTATTTTTTATTATATATTTTTGGAATGATTATCCTTTAGCGCAAGCGCAGGACTAACCAAAAGTTTTAAATTGATCCTTACACACATGTACTAATAAATAATTTACTCCCGTATATTGTATAATTAGATTATTTTTTATAATATATTTTTGGAATAATTTTTTTTATTAAAAACTATTCTTACCATTATTCTTTTTAGTAGACCCATTGCAGTAGGATTATCTGTTACCCACAGCCCCACCAGATGGCGTGAGAGCTGTCGATGCGTTAACAAACGGCCATCCGAACCTGAGGTGTATAAGGCAGCAAGGAGGTGCCTTGGAAGGGCCCCTTCACCCAATGCCAGGCTTTGCATTCGAGCGGCAACCTCGGTATCACCTTCTTCTATCAAGGCTCGCATAACTAAACCAGCACCTTTTACTATAGCCATGGATTGGTGCTATAATAAAACAAAAAATACTCTTTGTAATACAAATTATGTAATATAAATATAAATTAAACTAAGAATATACAACAAAAATAGTTATTTTTGTTGTATATTCTTAGTTTTTTTTATATAATGAATCTATGTCGGGGGCACACATGAAACCAAAGAGAGCCACAATCCGGTTTATTATATTTTATAAAAAGCCAGACGTACACAAATTCAATTTTTTTTATTTGATATAATTGTACTAGTCACATATCGCATTGTGAGATGACAAGATTGGAAGATAACTTCCAAAATGAATTTTCAGGTTTTGATGATTCTTATGTATATTTTTACATTATTTTTTTGAGTTTAGAATAAAGCAAATTGTTATTTTAAAAAATTAGATAACATTTAACTTAATGGTAAAACTACTGCACTCTTTAAAATGCATTTATCTCAGTTTTTGGACATTTGTCATCTCACAGTAAATAATTATTTCATGAGAGCCGCACTTGACTCAACAAAAACGTAATTTATCGTAATATATAGCACAAATTGAACCTTGAACACAATGTGACGTCATTTACGGACCATTTTTATACATGATATCTAAAACTGCATAAAGGAATGCGTTAAATACTCAACTTGACTCAACGAAAACTTAATTTATTGTAATATATGGCAAAAAATTAACCTTGAACACAATATGACGTCATTTACGGACCATTTTTATACATGATATCTAATACTGCATAAAGGAATCCGTTAAATACTCAACTAGACTCAACAAAAACGTAATTTATTATAATATATGGCACAAATTGAATTTTGAACATAATGTGACGTCATTTGCGAACCATTTTATACATGATATCTAAAACTGCATAAAGGAATGCGTTAAATACTCAACTTGACTCAACAAAAATGTAATTTATTGTAATATATAGCACAAATTGAACCTTGAACACAATGTGACGTCATTTACGAATCATTTTTATGCATGGTATCTAAAACTGCATAAAGGAATGCGTTAAACACTCAAATATATTATTTATTAAAATTAAATAATAGTATCTAATAAATGTCTTTAGTATAAAACGCAACTGCAACAATAATAAGGGCTAAAAGAGTAACGAAAGGTGTGAGCGTAACGAAATTTCAAAGGTTCTCAGATTGGCTATCCTGTCTAATTTAATATTCTTGATTATATATTACCTGAAACAACTTGAAAAGTATTCGACCACGATCCGCAACCATTTCCAATAATATATCAAAGTGTTTTCCATCAGTTGTTTCACAATATGGCACGCAGAGTGCGAATGTGAGGAAGTCCAACATGGCGGATACAACTAGAGCTCCCGTACCTTGTTTCTGAAAATAAACCACATGTTGTGAGCTGATTGGTGATTGTTGGCCTGCACCTTTGTCGATTTATTGCGAACCACATGTATAATATGACGTTACAAAACAAAATTCTGCTGCTAAATAAATTAATATCATCATTACATGAGACAATTAGATTCCAAAATGATGTCAAAAGAGTCTCAAACAATATATTAATCAACACCAAAGATATCCTTCATACCAGGCCACTGACATCATTTCCAGTGATTGTGGGGCCTCTACGAGGAGCTTTTGTAAAATGTTTACTGTTATATATTTTATTACAGGCACTAATTCAGACGTTTATAGTGATGGCTACCCAACAGTCGACCAATCATTAAAGCCTTGGTTTCCTAGGAAGCGGTGTCGATAAAAGCTGCCCTATTTCACGTCATTTTGACATCACATATTTCTTTTATGTATTTTTAAATAAATCTGGTAATCCAGAGAGCGGTATACTTCAAAGTATTGAGAAAATGTCATGAATTACACTGGAATCTCGTGAGTTATTCAATTACATGTACTTAAAACGTATCTTGTAAAGTGTAAATGACGTCAAAAACGGCCGCTTGCTAGGAAAACAGGACTTAAGTAAAGAATGTTTTGTTATTTACAGTATGAACATGTAACTTACCACATGTGTAATCCACATAGTTAACAAACTATCCAAAAAAGACTTTGTCTGCAGAAGTGACGATTTGTTCAATTGCTCCTGCCTCAAATCGTAGCCATCGTGTGTGGGGTGCATAAGAGCGCAGATCACATCAATGGCTGCATGTGTAACGCCGTAGTCGTTACGACGTAACGCTGTGACAACTTTGTTCCCAATAGCATCTCTAAATCTATAAAAAAAATTAAATAAAAACATACTCATGATATCTTACTATGCTCATACCCAGGCAATGTAGTGAACGCCGCGTAACCCACTTTACTAGCAATTAAACGTCGCAGGGCTTGAAACTGCGCCTCTAGCTCGAACGCTGTGATGGCCTTTTGGTCGCCCTCTTTTGTGACTAGGGCTTGCAGCGCGCCGGTTATTAATTTGTCCTTGTTTTCCGAAAATATGCCCTGAAGAAAATGTAAATATCAGTACTAGCTTGTCCATAATAGATTCATTATTAACCAAGGTCTATAATGAACACTTTTTGATGGAATTGAATTCTTCAAATATCACAGTCCAGCATATAATATTTTTTTTTTAGTTTTTACTTTCCTAATACAGTACTACTGTATAAAATTCTGACTTTTCTTTGTGTTTCATGAGAAATATGAGAACTATAATTCTTTTATTATCTATAGCTATAGCTACACCTGCAGTTATTGTTGTTTGTTTGGTATTTATATTTATATTTTATTTTATGTACATCTTATTATTATTTTCATATTTATATTGATTTATATTGATTTATACTACATGTGATTTTCCCTGTTTTTAAACTGTATGTTTGTTGGGAATAAAGTATTATTATTATAATTATTATTATTATTATTATCTATCTATTATCTATCTATTATCTATCTATTATCTATCTATTATCTATCTATTATCTATCTATTATCTATCTATTATCTATCTATTATCTATCTATTATCTATCTATTATCTATCTATTATGTATCTATTATCTATCTATTATCTATCTATTATCTATCTATTATCTATCTATTATCTTTAATACATATATTTTGAATTATCCTATGCTACTTTCAAAATAAGGGGGAAAAAAATCTTTTTTTAACGATGCCTGCCAGCTAAACTATGTACACCATCAACAAATCATAAGTTCGATACTAGGCAAATCATATGTCCATTATTTTTTAATTATTTTTTATTTGTTATTCATATTGCTCACGAAACTACCACGTATATGTGTAAAATAAAAAATATTTTATATATTCAATGGCAGGGTCAATTTTTATTTATTTTTTATAATTATTCTCTTTTTTGAGCACCAAGGTAGTGTAACCCCTTAAATTTTAATTTAATATTAATGGGTATGCATTGCTAATTGATATGGTGCCGCCAGATGGTGTTTAACTTTCCTCCTAGGGGGTTAGTTGTAACATTTTAAATATGAATTAATTAATTCGGAAAGTACTTACTTCTTGTGTTACGCTGTAGAGTAGTCCACTGTAGGGTGCGTTTGCGTTAAACCGGCGAACACACTCCGCAAATGAATGCCTAGGTGGAGGATTCTGCAAAAATTTGACGTGAATGCTTTCAGTCTCCTCCTCGACGGGAATGTGCAACGGCCCCCAACGCAAACCCCTTTCGGTTGGCAACATTCGTATGTGTACATCACTATTTCCCGATGCCCGCACACCATCCAGAAGAGATGCCAACAACGAATCCCTAAATAAGAATAATTCTGTTTGCATTTTCCAATAAATACATAAAAATCTACAGAAATAAATAAAAAAAACTTCTGTCTCTATAGGACTATTAGCTAGCTGTGAGAATTTTCCACCATATTTCTTCAAAAATAAATTCACAAAAAAGTCACTTTTTAATTCTATATGTCCGTAAAGTCCTGGTTTCCTAGCAAGTGGTGTCGATAAAAAAAGGCCGTTTTTGACGTCATTTGCATATTACAAGATGCGTTTTAAGTACATGCAATTGAATAACTCATCAGATTCCAGTGTAATTCAAGACATTTTCTCAATACTTTGAAGTAAACTGCTCTTTGGATTACCAGATTTATTTAAATATACATAAAAGAAATGTGTGACGACAAAATGACGTGAAATACGGCCGCTTTTGTCGACGATATGAAAGAAATGATCTCAAAAATAGTTAAATACAAAAAACTTTACCTGTCTGTTGCTGTATATGTTCTCACTTGCCCATTTATATACTCTATGCTGAATAATTGCGGATTATCATTGTTTCGAACTAGTGCGAATATATCCCCCAGCGGCCGCAGAGTACATATGCTGTAGGTCTGAGGATCCCTTTCCAGTAGACAAGTTTCTGATAAACATAGAGTTCGTCGCACGGGCTCGGCATGACGAGCTTTGTGGATTTTGTATACGAGGAACTCTGATACTGATGTTTGATGTTCATCATCACTGCAAGAAAAGAAACATTATTTTATTGTTTTAAATATATCTATAAAACAAAAATGTAAGAATACACTATATTTATAGTAATAATCCTTTATTTATCTAAGTAAATCTAGAATTTTATTATTTATTGTAGACACTTTTTTTTATTTTAATTTTTTATTATTTATTTCATTTTATATTGTATCGTATTTGTATTTGTATTTGTATTTGTATTTGTATTTGTATTTGTATTTGTATTTGTATTTGTATTTGTATTTGTATTTGTATTTGTATGTGTATGTGTATTTTTATTTGTATTTGTATTTGTATCTGTATTTGTATCTGTATTTGTCACTGTATTTGTATCTGTATTTATATTTGTATTTGTATTTGTATTTGAATTTGTATTTGTATTTGTATCTGTATTTGTACTTGTACTTGTATTTGTATTTGTATTTGTATTTTAATTGTATTTTGTTATGTATATATTTTACACTGTGGTATTTAAGTAAAGGATCTATCTGTGTCTCCTTTATTTCACCATGATTTTATATATTTTTTAGGATAAGCCCACCTTAAACTAGGACCGGTTTCATTAAGAGTAAAAAAAAGAAATGGTTTAAACAAAAGAAAATAAAAATGAAATGGATTAAACAATATAAAACGTCTGTATCCATTGAAAAAAACTATGCGAGCAAAGGTGGGGTGGGCGGGTGGCCCCTACCAACCAAACTATACCCGTCCACTATTTCAAATGACTTGAACTATGCACTACATTGTTTTTGACAATGTTTTTGAGATTAAAACGTACATTAATTAATAAATGCAATTAATTGAATCATAAAATGTAACTGATAACAGTGTAGTGTAGAGTTCAAGTCATTTGAAATAGTGGACGGGTATAGTTTGGGTGGTAGGGGCCCCCCGCCCACCCCACCTTTGCTCGCATAGTTTTTTCATTGGATAACACTCTTCCTGAAATGGTTTAAGCAATATAAAACGTCTGTATCCATTGAAAAAAACTATGCGAGCAAAGGTGGGGTGGGCGGGTGGCCCCTACCAACCAAACTATACCCGTCCACTATTTCAAATGACTTGAACTATGCACTACATTGTTTTTTTCATTAGCATGGTAGATCTAGAAAAGTTGTTTATAGGAGTGACAAATTAAATTAGTCTTAATGTCACAAAATATAAGGATGAATTTCGCATCTAAATTAATGCAAGATAACATATGCACCTACCTATATTGTCCAAATCGTTGACATTGAAAATCCTCTAATGTGATTGGTGTGTTCAGTATGATAATATTGACACCCACATTGGCAGTAGCACTGTCCAACACCTTTTGCTTGATAAGGTCAGCTTCAGCTGACTGAAATAAGTGGAGTCGACTAAAACCTCCACAAACCACTACAAAGCCACCTGCAAAAAATTACATTATTATTAAATGTTATGTTATAATTATTATTTATATTACAGTTATAATTATTATTTATATTACAGTTAAAATAATAAAGTTACAGTACCTGGATAATCAGAAATGGTGCAAATCCCTTGAAAGTCTTTAAAGCAGTAACTAGCCAGCACATGATTGGTTGCTGGGTCTAGTTGATTCAAAGAGTATGGAGTTACTTCTAGAATTACTGGCAAGAGAACGTCAGACCAATGATGTTTTTTAGCTTGAAATCTCTAAAATAAATTTATTATTGCAAAAAACAATACATTTTATTTATATATTTCCAGGATGCCAATATTTGATAAGTGTCAAATGTCATAACTTTCAAAATGAATTTTCAGGTTTTGATTTTTGTTTGAAGATTTTTATGTATATTTATTAATATTAATTCAATTAATTTTTATCTTATTTTAATATTAATTATAATGAAGGGTGAGTATGTTACACATTTAGAACATTTTTCTAAAAATGGATAATTGTTTGTATCCAAATTTGTATAACAGTTAGTATCATGAATAAATCACAGATTTTATAGATCACACTGAGATGAGAAATTTCCAAAAACCGGTCACTTTTGACATCTGTGCCTGCCCCCCTGTGTGATTTTATTTATATATTTATTGAAATATAATCGAGATAAATGCATTTTAAAAATAGTTTCAGTAGTTTTATCATTGAGGATAACACTATTCCTGGAATGGTTTAAACAATATAAAACGTGTATATCCATTGAAAAAACTATGCGAGCAAAGGTGGGGTGGGCGGGCGTCCCCTACCAACCTGACTATGCCCGTCCACTATTTCAAACCACTTGAACTATGCATTACATTATTTTTCACATATATCTTTTAAATTAGTCTTAAATTAATAAATAACATTAATTTAATCATAGAAAATCACGGATAATAGTGTAGTGCATAGTTCAAGTCGTTTGAAATAGTGGACGGGCATAGTTTGATTGGTAGGGGCCACCCGCCCACCCCACCATCGCTCGCATAGTTTTTTCCATAGGATAACACTCTTCCTGGAATGGTTTGAACAATATAAAACGTCTATATCCATTGGAAAAACTATGCGAGCAAACGTGGGGTGGGCGGGTGGTCCCTACCAACCAAACTATGCCCATCCACTATTTCAAGCGACTTGAACTATGCACTACACTATTATCCGTTATATTTTTATGATTAAATTAATGTCCTTTATTAATTGAAAAAATATATGTGAAAAATAATGTAATGCATAGTTCAAGTCGTTTGAAATAGTGGATGGGCATAGTCAGGTTGGTAGGGGCCGCCCGCCCACCCCACCTTTGCTCGCATAGTTTTTTTCAATGGATACATATGTTTTATATTGTTCAAACCATTCTAGGAAGAGTGTTATCTTATGGTAAAAACTATACGAGCAAAGGTGGGGTGGGCGGGCGTCCCCTACCAACCTGACTATGCCCGTCCACTATTTCAAACCACTTGAACTATGCATTACATTATTTTTCACATATATCTTTTAAATTAGTCTTAAATTAATAAATAACATTAATTTAATCATAGAAAATCACGGATAATAGTGTAGTGCATAGTTCAAGTCGTTTAAAATAGTGGACGGGCATAGTTTGATTGGTAGGGGCCACCCGCCCACCCCACCATCGCTCGCATAGTTTTTTCCATTGGATAACACTCTTCCTGAAATGGTTTGAACTATATAAAACGTCTATATCCATTGGAAAAACTATGCGAGCAAAGGTGGGGTGGGCGGGGGGCACCTACCAACCAAACTATGCCCATCCACTATTTCAAGCGACTTGAACTATGCACTACACTATTATCCGTTATTTTTTTATGATTAAATTAATGTCCTTTATTAATTTAAGACTAATTAAAAATATATATGTGAAAAATAATGCAATGCACAGTTCATGTCGTTTGAGATAGTGGACGGGCATAGTCAGGTTGGTATATGAATATTTTAATCCTTTTTTTGGCGTTTAGAATAAACCAAAATATTATTTAAAAAATTAAATAACATTATACTCAATGATAAAACTACTGCAACTATTTTTAAAATGCATTTATCTCAATTATATTTCAATAAATATATAAATAAAAAAATATTAGTCACTCAGGGGGGCAGGCACAAAATCAAAACCAAACCCTGAAAACTGTCATTGTGTAAGTTACATCTGATAGAATATTATTCTTTTACAGAAATAGAATTTGTATTTCTGTTTAAATTTTATGAATCATATTGATTAATTCTGACTTTAAAGTCAAATATAGATATTGTTTTTTGTAAATAATATTTAGCTTTTACTAACTAGAATCTCCTTGGATTTTTCGGCGAACAGATGCCGATACTTCAAAGCCTCCGTCAGCAAATACGCGCGGTGCTCGCTGGAGAACTTCATCGAGTCCACCTTCTTGTCCTTCCTCATAGAGATCTGAAACTCGCCATTCACATTGCCAACAGTTCGACTGGCGGTCAACGAAATAATATCGTTATACGCCCACCGGTTGGTCACCTCCAAATTCGAAGGATTATATGTTGTAATCCCCATGGAGCCAACAGAAAATATTCGCTTATACCTGCAGAAAAAAAATATTCACAGAATATATAATATTGTTGTGGTTTGTAATTGGATATTGCTTGATTGATAAAACAGCTGCAGCACTATTTCTTATCAAGTGGTACAGAATTGCTGAATATGAGTGCATGCATGAATAGATAAGAGTATTAATGATATCATCCTAATTATATTTTATCATTCATAATATGATTAAAGATTTTAATATAATATTTTATTTATAACAGTGGCAACATTTCTTGAAATATTTCCTGATATTTGTCAATATTGAATATTGCATATTGAATTGATTCAATGTTAAAACCAATTCAATATCCAATATTCAATATTGACAAATATCAGGAAATATTGCAAGATATCTGTATATCTGTGTATCTGTGTATCTGTGTATCTGTGTATCTGTATATCTGTCTATCTGTCTATCTGTCTGTCTATCTATCTGCCTATCTGCCTCTCTGCCTATCTGTCTTATCTGTCTTATCTGTCTTATCTGTCTATCTGTCTATCTGTCTGTCTATCTGTATATATGTATATCTGTATATCTGTATATCTGTATATCTGTATATACTCTTTAAAATGTATTTACCTGTATTTATTTATATTATTGGTAACAATTGTCATCTGAGTGTGATATATGAGTCCTAAATTTAACTTTTTTTGTATAACAAAACAAAAATATTATTTCAACCTAAATTAATTAACATTCCATCAGTGCAATCATCTGATTATATTAGACTAAACCCAATATATTTAATACATAAAATTATACACTTACTTCCCTTTCCAGGACAGTTTCGTGACGAAGAAACATGCCACATCCTGGTTATCCTTGATCGGCATCATTGTGCTGTTATTTATCTGCAACAACAATGAGAATTGCATGTGGACACCATTCCTCCCACTACACAGGCGGTGCACTCACTTTTGACATCTGTGCCTGCCCCCCTGAGTGACTATTTTTTTTATTATTATTTATATATTTATTGAAATCATAGGCTATGTTTTCATTGTCATCTAGTTACTGTTAGTGCTGGCTTGAATGACGTGGACTGTTAGTAGCGAGGCGGGTAGGCGTGACCACTTACTGGCTGCGGCTCTTCAAATGCGGGGGCGGCGACGCAGGGAGCAACAAAACAATCATTTCAAAAAAATAACGTCAAAATCCACATTAATTGCAGCCATTTTGACAGGAGGCGACCGGGGGTGTCAGCTGTCACCGGCGCTGTCAGATACGAATTTTGACAGTGTAGGAAACTTGTTTATATCGTTTGTTGTTGTCGACTCTCACCAATAGATGTCGCTGCTATATATAAGTTTGATATGTCAAATAATTTATTTCCCGGTTGCAATTAAAAATGATTGCCATTGTGCGTTAGTTTTATAGAATGGAGTTCATATCCCTGCTCTACGTGGGCCCATCAGCGTTCATGCATTGAAGTAGGAGTACAGTTTCGGGATCTTCAATATTGTAAGTAAGTTTGATATAAATCTGTGGATAATCTCTATCATTATTATATAATATGTGCTACCCGTTATTATATATATATATATATTGCTATTATCTATATGCATAGAGTCGTAAACACCAAATTGAAAAAAAAACAGCGCAATTCAACAAGCCAAAACATTAATTCACAAGATTTTAGTCACCTGCAATTTTAGGTTGCATTGCATCTAAATTTGTACATTAAACATGCATGGCAAATGTAACAGAATCAAATAAACATATTTGGAGAGTTTCTTTCTAATTTGTTGCTTATTAGTACGCGTAAATAGACACAAATTCCAGTTTTAGAAAAAGGGTGCCCCTTACACTTGTTATTAACTACAAAACTTCTGTAGTTTCAGTCGTTTTTAGATCGCGCAACCGATTAATATATATATATATATATATATATATATATATATATATATATATTATATAGAGTCGTTACGCTACTTACAAGTCATCGATTTTGTAAGCTACAAGTTTCATGACTTACCGTGATATATAATATGTCATGTATCACTGTGTACTACGCTACTAATCTTACGATAAATGTTAGACAAGTAATATTACACCACATGCCTGAAAACCAATATTACACCGATTACTAGACAACTCAAGTCGTTTCAAATGCTATGCAACACGTGTTACACCAAAAGTTAGCTAACCAATGTTACACTATGTGAACCAAGCAACTAATGTTACATCTAGTAGTTGATGTAACCAATTATATACCGAATACTGAACATCTCATGTCGCGTTAAATGCTATGCAACAATTATTACACAGTCAATGTTATACCGTGTACTAGGCAACTAATGTTGCAATAAATGTTTGACATCTAATGTTACATCAAAAGCCAAACACCAAAAGCAGATTATCAATATTACACCGAATACTAGGCAATTCATGTCTCTTCAAATGCTATGCAATAAGTATTACACACATAATTTAACAACCCATGTTACATTCTGAACCAGACAAATAATGTTACATCAAATACTAGGGCTACCAATGTTACACCGAATACTAGACAACTCATGTCGAACGAAATGTTATGTAACAAGTATTATATAATCAATGTTACACCATGTACTAGGCAACTAAACAAACTAATATTACACTAAATGTTAGACATCTAATGTTACACCAAAATCTAGATAACCAATGTTACACTGAATATAGGCAATTCATGTCGCTTCAAATGCCATGCAGTAAGTATTACACTAAATATTTTACAACCAATTTTACACCCTGAACCAAGCTAATCATATTACATCAAAAACTAAGCTACCTATGTCACAGTGAATACTAGGCAACTCATGTCGAACCAAATGTTATGCACCAAGTATTATAAAATCGATGTTACACCATGTAGTAGACAACTAATGTTACACTATACGTTAGACATCTAATGTTACACCAAAATCTAGATAACCAATGTTACACCGAATAGTAGGCAATTCATGTCGCTTCAAATGCTATGCAGTAAGTATTACACCAAACATTTTACAATCGATGTTACACTCTGAACCAAGCCAATCATATTACATCAAATACTAAGCTACCTATGTCACACCGAATACTAGGCAACTCATGTCGCACCAAATGTTATGCAATAAGTGTTAGAAAATCAATTTTACACCGTATACTCGGCAACTAATGTTACATTAAATGTTAGGCATCTAATGTTACACCAAAACACAGATATTCAATGTTACACCAATTACGAGGCAACTCATATCATCAAATTCCACGCAACAACTATTACACCTAATATTCATATACAACCAATGTTACGTTATGTCCCAGGTAACTAACGTTACTGCAAATAACTAGGCTACCAATATTATACTGAAAACTAGCAAACATATGTCGCACCAAATGCTATGCAACAAGGATTATAAAATCGATGTTACACCATGTACTAGGCAACTAGTGCTAACACTAGTTGCCTAGTACATGGTGTAACATTGATTTTATAATTAGTCTAAACTAAATATTAGACATCTAATGTTACACCAAACGCCAGATAACCAATGTTATACCGAATAGTAGGCAATTCATGTCGCTTCAAATGCTATGCAACAAATATTGCACCAAAAATTAAACAACCAATGTTACACTCTGAACATCACTCACTAAGCTACCAAGGTTACACCGAATGCTAGGCAACTCATGTCGCACCAAATGCTATGCAACAAGTATTATAAAATCAATATTACACCATGTACTAGGCACTTAATGTTAGACTAAATATTAGCAATCTAAGGCCCAATTCACACATAAGCGGCGACGGGCGGAGGCGCGGTGTAGGAGAGGTGCGGGCGTGCTGGAACGGAGAAACGTCAAAAGGTGACTAGCCCGTGGCTCGTCACCTAAGTGAGAATTGCACCATATGCTTACATAGAGGCGGCGTGGAAGAGTTGTGCCTCGTGCCCCGTCGGTACCTTGCTTCTGCCCCTTCGCCTTCGCCTTGACGAATAGGCGCACGAGAGGCACGAGGCAAATGCCCGCGCCTCGTCACCTAAGTGGGCATCTTCAAGATAATCTTCGAAACAAGAGATATTCCAAAAGCATGGAGAATCTCCAAATGTTTATATATAGGGGCATAAAAGAGTCGTGCCTCTCGCCGCGCCGGCACCTCGCCTCTTGGCCTCTTATGTGTGAATTGGGCCTTATGTTACACCAAAAGCCAGATAACCAATGTTACACCGAATAGTAGGCAACTCATATCGCATCAAATTCCACGCAACAAGTGTTACACCAAATATTCATACACAAGCAATGTTACGCTATGTCCCAGGTAACTAACGTTACTCCAAATACTAGGCTACCAATATTATACTGAAAACTAGCAAACATATGTGGCACCAAATGTCATGCAACAAGTATTAGAATATCAATATTACACCATGTACTAGGCAACTATGTTAGACTAAATATTAGACATCTAATGTTACACTAAAATGTAGATATCCAATGTTACATAAAATACGAGGCAACTCATATCGCATCAAATACCACGCAACAAGTGTTACACCTAATATTCCACAACTAATTTTACCCTGTGTCCTAGGTAACTAACGTTACTCCAAGTAGTAGGTTACCAATGTTATACTGAAAACTAGGAAACATAACTCTCACCAAATGCCATTCAACAAGTGTTACACCAAACTAATGATACACTGAGTACCAGGCCGGTAATGTTACACGAAATATTAGATATCTAATATTACACCAAAAGCCAGATAACCAAATTTACACCAAATAGGATGCAACTCATGTCGCATTAATTATCACGCAACAAGTGTTACACCTAATATTCCCCAACCAATGTTACCCTGTGTACCAGGTAACCAATATTACTCCAAAAAATACTAGGCTACTAATATTATGACCCCTTTGTTGATATTTTCTGTCAACAGTTTGAATTGAGTTTCCAGAAAGCCGATGTCCCTATAAGAGTTAGGTATGTGGTGCCGACAGATGGCGTTTAACTTTCCTCCTAGGGGGTTAGTTGTACTATTTTTAGTTAGGGTCTCTTTGTATAAAGTTTTTACTTTGGAGATTCTCCATGCTTTTGGAATATCTCTTGTTTTGAAGATTATCTTGAAGATGCTTTACCACCCTTTGGCTAGGATGGGATAAACTAGTATAACATGCTCGTCGACGATACTGTTTAGCCCCGCTTTTGTTCTTATTCAATTTACTGCAATCCTTTGCGATTTCTAGGTCTGTTATTGTTTCTAGACAACTAACGTCACATCAAATATTAGGCAACCAATGTTGCACCAAATACTAGGCAGCCAATGTTGCACCAAATACTAGGCAGCCAATGTTGCACGAAATACTAGACTACTAGTGTTTTACAGAATAGTATGTAACTAATGTTACACTGAAATAGTAGGCACATATTCGTCTAGTCAATGAGTGGTCATGAGTGTAGTGTGCATGCATTATGTGAGAGTTTTTGACTGCAAGGCTTCATTAGGAGCAGTTAGTAGGTAAACATACCAAAAGTTCCCGCCCTAGGAGGGTGGGAGGTTAAGGAGAAGATTCCATTTTTGGGTTTTCGAAAACGGTGGACTTATAAAGTATAATACTTGGTATAGTATAGTATAGTACTTAGTATAGTACTTAGTATATTACTTAGTATAGTACTTAGTATAGTACTTAGTATAGTACTTAGTATAGTACTTAGTATAGTACTTAGTATAGTACTTAGTATAAGCACTTATAAAGACTTATAAAGTAAAATATGTTCAAAATACAAAAGAAAGTTAATTCAATTTCCTATAAAATTGTAAGGAAGTAATTCCTTATACAGCAGTGCTGTATTCGAAAAGTAATAAAGGAATAAAAAACAAATTATGTATTATGATTCATAATAGTTAAACATACAATTCTACAAATGTTGGATAAAATGTTCATGCCAATTGCTCACTGTTCAGACATAAAGTAAAACGTAAAACGTTTTATTTATTCTAAAACTCCCAAAAAAGGGATATATTCATGCTTGTCATGTAACATTTATAAATTATAATTATTAAAATGTTACAATCGGTCATGTCTAAAGTATTGACAATTACAATTATCGTTTGTTTACAATGTATATTGACCTGATTTTGACATTTAACAACAAAAAGCAGTGTTATTAAGAAATTTATATCAACACTAGTGCTGTTTAAAAAATGCATAACAACACTAGTCTTGTTAAATGTGCTTTAACGCAACATGCTACTAAGGAGTTATTGTTACTATAACAATATATGATGAACTAAAATAATAAAGTGTAATAGAGTGAATTTTTGAGTAATAATTAAAATAATAAACATATGCATGTAATTTACATCCTTCCAGCTGTGCAAATCCTGTAACCCTCTCCTAAAATGTAGCCACAACACAGCCCATTTACAACCCTCACACAAACACATCACCATACCATCAGTTGTAATCAGAGCCCTCAGCTCATGACGACAAGATCCACGCACTGCATTTGCACTTACCCCCCAGGATCACTTTTCAGCCGCCATCCATCCCCACAGCAATAGTACACAGTAATTGATATTTCGTCGCGAATAATTCGCGCGTACTACATGTAACGCGATACGGCTGGAGAGGGCTGTTATAAATAAAAATGCCTGGGTTACAAGAGGTTTCATCTGATGTGTTTTATTATGAAGACAGATATACTATATACAAGGGTGCAATGCAGTGAGAGAGACAGGGATGCGGTGTTTTTGTTGCCGTGCTGCATGGCCGCGGGATGTTCACCTGAAATTTGATACATTACTTAGTATTGTTAATCAACATTTGGTGCGGGGAATTAAAAATTATTGTTTGGTTTAACAACAATACATTAACGAGATTACATTACTGGGCTGAAACAACACATTTTATACCGCCAATTGTCGCTCTGAAAAAATCAATGTTTTCTCTAAATAATCAACGATCGATTTGCTGGTTCATTTATTAAATTTTAATTTAAAGACAAAATTTGAAATTGTCATTTGCACGTTTTATAACTATGAATAGGAATTTCAAATCTTTTAAAATTTGTGGAATATTTGTGTATTTAATAATAAATTTATAATGCTTATAATTTATTATTAAATACACAAATATTAACTATCGAAAAAGCCTTAAATATGAAATACACAGTGTATGTATTTCTTCAAGTGAGAAATAAGATAAAAACGACCTTTATTGGCATTATCTTCACAAAAAAACTCTTCACTATACCCAACCACAACAAAAATACATAAAAAATAAAAATACAAATAGAAATAAGATAATATTTCCATAATTATCCGCTGATTGCAGATTAAAATATGTGTGGCCACCACACAACTTTCCGAAATTAATATTAAATCAAAATGTTCAAGTGAGTCTCGTTTGATTCACGTTTTCACGTTTTATCATGTTTTTCACGTTTCCCCCCGTTTTTAATTTATTTCCCGCTTTTCACGTTTTCACATTTTCTCATTTTTTACACATTGTCTCACATTTTTTCATTCTAAATCCCGTATGATATTATCTAGTTTCTTATATCGTTTTCGATGCAGACACAAACTACATAGTGGCATACACACATGTAGAAAAGGATATAACGCCGGAATAATAATAATAAATTTACATAACAATAACAACACCCTAATACACAATGTTAATTTTCCATTTAGAAATAGTTATACAGTTTAATAGTTTAATATATCAATTCTATTTATATATATATATATATATATATATATATATATATATATATACATATATATATATATATATATATATATATATATATATATATATATATATATATATATATATGAAACTAGATAATATAATACGGGCTTTATGTATATTTCAACGCTCCTTTAATCCTTTTTTTGGCGTTTAGAATAAACCAAATTATAATTTAAAAAAGTTAGATAATATTATACTCAATTATAAAACTACTGGAACTATTGCAATCTTTAAAATTCATTTATCTCTATTTATTATTGGAGGTTACGACATTTGTCATCTCAGTGTACGATATTTAAAATCTGATGTTCTAGAAAATATTATAGGAGAAATATACGTATAAGGGATATGACAGGGAATTTATGATCATCAAATATTTTTTAAAAGTTCCATAACTGTCTCGGAATAACTCACAGACCACAAATCGCAATTTAAATATTTTTTTAATTTAATAAGTGCATCCATTGCTACAAACGGCTACTAGTAAGATAATAATGTTGTTTAATTCTCTGGATTAAGTAAGGCGGAAAGACCACGGTCGATGGCCTCTTGTACATGTATGTATGTTTTGTAGAATAGAATAGAAATTTTTTCAGATACATACAATACATATACAATAGTACATTATATATCATACATTGAACTATTGTCAACAAAAAAAAGGTGGTGATTACATCATTAACGTGAATAGGTTCATATTCTATAAGTATTTTGAATACTGCATTTTTGAATTGCTTAAAATTATTTATTATTTGTGATTTGGTAATGAGTTCAAAAAAATATTGACTATTGTATACTGGTCTTTTCTTTGTATGTATGTATGTATGTATGTTACGATAAATATATCTTCTTCTTCTTCTCTAGATTAAAAATATTTAAACTATAAACATATAAAGCATACCTTGTTCTTCCATCAGAGTTATTTTTTGTATGGAATTGGTTGCTAGTTTTCAAGTTTTATTTGTGTGTTTGTGTGTATTAATCCAATTGCATTACAAACTCGCACACAAATAATATTCGGTGATAAAATTATATCTCTATGCATTTGCACCGATTCAAAACGGATCGATGGCAGCGCTCTACCCCCCCGCTGCACATGCAATATCCAGTCTATCTGGCATTTACGGCCGCCGATAAATGTGAAATAAAAAGGATGCCAATTTAGCATAAACATATATGTCGCACTAAAACAAAAACAATTTCACCGTCACCATTCGGCCGGGCGCAAATACGTGTTTGATCAATATTTAATTTTCATCCTTTTTGTTTGCAACAGCGGGTCATACATGTTATGCGATGGACTGGAAATATAAATGCAGGTGAACTAATTATTGTAGCTGTAGAAGCTTTTAAAATGAATATTATTTTGGATTAAATAAATTATATATAAAACAATAGAAATAGAGTTCGACCGAAAAGCCTTTTGACTGATTTTATTTATAAATGGTGAGGTTTAAAATGTAGGAGCATATGTCTGTTAATTTTGTTATGTTATTGTTATTATTTTGTTTACACTATAATTATAATTGATAATATAGGTAAATATATATATATATATATATATAATAATATAGGTAAATTTGACGAGTTTCTGCTATGAGATTGTAAGCAAGTGTTATTTTTTAACAGACGTTTAGAATACTTGTGCTCATTTTGAATGATCCTTTATATCTATGAATTTTCATACATATGACAAGTGCTTCTATGAGCAGACGTTTTTGAGTTGACAACGTTTGTTTACCAATTGAATTTATAAGATTCTTTTTAATAATAATTTAATTTAAAAATTTGATTTAAAAATAATAAAAGCATTTTAGCCTATAATATTCTTTATAATAACTTTAATAATTATTGCACCTAAGTACGTAGTACATACTTGTATGTGCCCTGATTCAAGATAATTTACATTTTGTTATTTCGAAAATATATACATAAAATAAACACATGGCATAGTCTTGGTGAATTTGAAGAAATACAATATTGATAGTATGTTATTGTTTGTACATACAATTTTCAAAAATGTTTATATTATCCACTATAAAAGTGTGACACCTTAATTTAAACAATTTAATTTTGTTTATGTTTCTTTATGAATTTTTTATGTATTTTATATCATTAAAAAGATCAATATCCAATCTTTTTAATGATATAAAATACATGAAAAATGAATAAAATACATAAAAAATGAATAAAATATATAAAAAATGAATAAAATACATAAAAAATGAATAAAACAAAAACAAAATTAAATAGTTTTATAAATAGTGGATAATATAAACATTTTTAAAAATTGTATATACAAACAATAACATGCTATCAATATTGTATTTTTCCAAATTCACCAACACTATGCCATATGTTTATTTTATGTATATACTTTCGAAATAACAAAATGTAAATGATCTTGAATCAGGGCACATACAAGTAACTACGTACTTAGGTGCAATAATTATTAAAGTTATTATAAAGAATATTATAGGCTAAAATGCTTTTATTATTTTTAAATCAAATTTTTAAATTAAATTATTATTAAAAAAAATCTTATAAATTCAATTGGTAAACAAACGTTGTCAACTCAAAAACGTCTGCTCATAGAAGCACTACGTACTTCGGTTAAATAATGAAATTATTATAAAAAATATTATAGAATAACGACAAAGTGTATAAATGTTTAAATATAAGAGAAATAAATTTAAAATATACCCGGCGCAGCCACCAAAATGTTACGATGTACAAAATATACTTATTTTATAAAAATTAATGCCTATACTTCAAAATATATTATATGATTATATATTAATTATATATAAATTAACATTTAATAAAGACTTCTACTACCTAATATGTAATTAAGTAAAAAATATCTAAAGAACATAGGTTTCAACTGTAAAAGATACCTGCACAAATTCGCGTATGTTTGTTAATATGGTACAAATGCAAGTCGCTTTAAAATGGAACGAAATTCCATTTTCAACATCCCGGAAGGGATTGGGAAATGTATAGCGCAACGCTATAATTAAAATAAATACGGGAACTACCGAGGCCAGCTCGCTATTATTAATACGAAAGTTCCATAACTGTGTTATGCGATTCGAACGAACGCATCAGTGTTGTGGAGTCGAAATTGCGCGGGCATCGATGCCGAAGTTGAGCGCAGCAATCTGTTTCGAATAGTAAATTAGAGAATCTCGTGTTGCAGGACGAGCTTTGTTATTACACAATTGCAGGGAAGCGGGAATTCTGATGATGCAAAACGGACATAGAGAAATTGAGGGAGTTATAACTGTGTTCCCATTTTGAACTACTATATTTTATTATTCATATTTAAGACTTTTTGGATAGTTTATTATACTGCTAAAAGCTTTAAATATAAATAATAAAATATCTTTTTAGATAGTTTATTATACAGCTAATTTATTATTAAATACATTTATTAAATACATTCATTTTATACCAGCAACGCTATATAACACCAAGTCAGTGTTTCCTTAAGAACTTACACTGTCCACCATTCTCAAGTGGTATATGTCTGAAGTTGACCATTAGGATGCGGGGTTGTTGGCTCGTCGGGCCCTACAACACAGCCACAACAAGCGGCCGCCCTCCTAATTGCAGCATTCGTCTCGCGAACGAATGCATAAGCCCATTAGCGGATGACTAATTAGTCTCACCGCCGCCGGTGGCTGGGAGCGCGTGCAGGGATGAGGGGGATGATTAATGCCGACTTACCGTTAATGACGTGCACGTTAGCGCTGGCGGTGGCGGCGATCGTAGGTACGCAGGAGTAGTTGCCGCTGTCGGCCAGTTTGGCGCTGGAGATGTGCAGACGGGATGTCAGGCCTTCAGTCCAAAAATTCTAAAATAGCAAGACAATTTTATAAATTATTACACCATGTCGTATATAAAGGCAAAAAATATTCATTTGCATAAAATGTGTCTAGTAATCTTATTTGTAAATTAACACCCCATGCTATTAAGAAATCGTTTCGGGATAACCTAAATAAATTGATCAATGTTACTTAATAATAATAACCTAGTATATTGCTAGACTGACCCCCGAATTCACCAACGTTCTATAAATCTATCAATAGCTATTGAACCCATAAGTATTCGTTGTTATAGCAACAATAAATAAACTATCTAGGGAATGTAGTTACTTTAGATTAGCTCTATTGGAAACACTGAAAAATTAAAGAAAATGTGTCATCAAAGCTCCAATCATAAGCGCTATTCAAGGTGTTACCATTTATTTTGACCATTTCTGTCATAATGACTTAATCAATTTATACATTCAATAGTTTTTGGGACATATAAAGTTTATGGGATGTTGGTGAGTACGGGCATGAGGATAGCAACAAAAAAAATTAATGCCCGAGCGGCTTACATTATGGTGGCTGCGCCGGGTAAATGTGTTTTAGCCCTTAATTAGGCGCACTGGGATATAATGTACCCCATCGAAATATTTTGTGGTATCAGTTCGTAACCCTGCTAGGCTGGCACGTGATGCTTCTTCTAATATTTTATTGACATTTTTATTTGAAGAATTTATCTACTACAGTAATGAAAATGAAGATGGAAATGAGAGAAATCTTGAGAAAATGTGAAAAAATACGGGAACATATGAGAAAATACCCACATTTTCTGATATGTTGCCGTATTTTTACACATTTTCTCAAGATTTCTCACATTTCCATTTTCATTTTCATTACTGTAGTAGATAAATAAATATTGTGGGAAAATATGGAAATATTTGAGCAAATATGGGAAAATGTGAGAAAACGTGATGGATATAGGAACATTTAAGAAATGTGGAAAACTGTGAAAAAGGTGAGAAAACACGGGAATATCTGAGAAAATTTAGGAACATAGCATAAAACGTGAGATAATATAGGAAAACCTGGGAAATGTTCCAAAATGAGACAGAACATGTTAGAATGTATCTAAATGTATTTAAATGTATCTAAATGTCTCTAAATGTGTTTGAATATGTCAAAATATGTCAAAAAAGTCAAATAGATAAATAAATAAATAAATAAATATCCTCAAATATTGTCAAATATCGTTAAGTATCGTCAAATATTTTCAAATATCGTAAAATATTGTCCACTATTGTCAAATTTCGTCAAATAAAGTAGTCAAATATCCTCAAATCTTGTCAAATATCATCAAGTATCGTCAAATGTCGTCAAATATTGTCAAATATCATGAAATATCGTAAAATGTTGTCCAATATTGTTAAATATCGTCAAATGTCTTCCAATAAAGTAGTAAAATATCATCAAATATCCTCAAAATGTAAAATATTCTCAAATATATATTTGATTCGTCAAAAATCGTCAAATATTGTCAAATATCGTAAAATATTATAAAATGTTGTTCAATATTGTTAAATATCGTCAAATAAAGTAATATCGTCAAATATCCTCACATATTGTCAAATATCATCAAGTATCGTAAAATATTGCCAAATATCGTCAAATATTTTAAAATGTTGTCCAATATAGTGAAATATCGTCTAATATCGCCAAAAATCGATAAATATCCTAAAATATTGTCAAGTATCGTCAAATATATATTCAAATATTGTCAAATATCGTAAAATACTATCAAATATCCTCAAATATTGTCAAATAATGTTAAATATCGTCAAGTATCGTCAAAAATCGTCAAATATTGTCAAATATCGTAAAATGTTGTTCAATATTGTCAAATATCGTCAAATAAGGTAGTCAAATATCATTAAAAATCGTCAAATATCCTCAAATATTGTCAAATATCGTCAAGTATCGTCTAGTATCGTCAAATATTGTCAAATATCGTAAAATATTATAAAATGTTGTTCAATATTATAAAATGTTGTTCAATATTGTTAAATATCGTCAAATAAAGTAATAAAATATCGTCAAATATCCTCAAATATTGTCAAATAATGTCAAATGTCGTAAAATATTGTAAAATATTGTCCAATATTGTCAAATTTCATCAAATAAAATAGTCAAATATCCTCAAATATTGTCAAATATCATCAAGTATCGTAAAATATTGTCAAATATCGTCAAATATTTTAAAATGTTGTCCAATATAGTCAAATATCGTCAAATATTTTAAAATGTTGTCCAATATAGTCAAATATCGTCAAATATCGCCAAAAATCTTCAAATATTTTCAAATAATGTAAAATATTGTCAAGTATCGTCAAGTATCGTCAAATATATATTCAAATATTGTCAAATATCCTCAAATATTGTCAAATAATGTTAAATCTCGTCAAGTATCGTCAAATATTGTTCAATGCTGTCAAACATCGTCAAATTAAATAGTCAAATATCATCAAATATCGTCAAATATCCCCAAATATCGTCAAATATGGTCAAATATTGTAAAATATTGTAAAATGTTGTCCAATATTCTTAATTATCGTCAAACGTCCAATAAAGTAGTCAAATATCATCAAATATTGTCAAAATTTTCAAATATTCTCAAATAGAGTCAAATATCTTCAAAAATCGTGAAATATTCTCAAATAAGATAGTAAGGAGCTTTGTTTTTTAAACTCTATCAAATTGCTTTAGAAGTCTTCGAAGCATATATACATATCCTACTTCATATAGAAGCATCTTTGTCTCAGTACGTTTATTCCAAAGAGCTCTTGTTCCCATGCCTTAATGAAATACATTTGTGTGTCACTAATATTTTCTTCTAGTGTCACGTCTATTGAGGCTAGTCAATCTCTAGAGAAATTCTGCCTGATACACCAGATATTTTTGAGGTGATGTTTTTTTAATGTCACTCGTCAATTCTCGGGGTGAAGTAGGTCTGATATATTTTTCTTCTTTTTTTATTGTTTTTTTTTTCTGATATCTTCTTGTATTTAGTTGAAAATTTTTCGCTGTTCGCTGATTCTAGCCCATTTACCATCCTTTTGTTTTATTGGAAGAATACTAGGGTGGTCTGAGATATTTCTGACCTCACTCACATTGATACAAAAGATTTTCTTTCCAAATTTATTTTTATTTTTCAACATAATCTTCTTGCGAAGCTACGCACTTCTGGTAGCGATGCTCCCACCTCATTCAACACATCTAAATAGTAGTTGGTATCTTTGTCAGCAAAATAGTTGCTTACAAAGTTTATGGCCTTATCATTCCTCGTAAATTGCTGTACTTCGGGCGCAATTTTCAGCTTGGGGTAGCTGAAAATTGCGCTCTGGGGACAGACATTTACGAGAAACGATAAGGCCATAAACTTTGTAGGCAACTATTTTGCTGACAAAGATGCCAACTACTATTTGGACGTGTTGATGAGGTGGGAGCATAAAAAGCAGTCTTTCAGGGCAAAATCTGGCAAATACGAAGGGAACTGCTGGACCACCCCTTCGTATTTGCCACATTTCGCTCTGAAAGACTTCTTTTTATACCCCAAGCTGAAAATTACGTTCGGGAGCATCGCTGCCAGAAGTGTGTGGCTTCGCCCAACCGTATATCGCGAGATGTGTGATGTCTGGTGAAACAAAATTTTCAACTACTATAGATGTGGTCGTTTTACTACGATTTCTGCCTTCAGTTTGTCAAGTAATGATGCAAAGTATGATCCTGTAAGAATATCCCAAACATGACCTCGTTATGTTTTGGATATTCTTACATTATTATTAAGAGTATCAATCTTTAATTTAGATTTTCTTTTGTATGTATTATTATGTAACAATTATATGTTTCCTTTTCTCTGCAATTATATTTAATGTGTGTTGAGAAATAAATTAATAAATAAATAAATTATATTTTTAATTCCATTAAATTCATGGAATTAAAAATATAATTTATTTATTTATTGATTTATTTCTCAACAGACATTAAATCTAATTACAGAGAAAAGGAAACAAAGAATTGTTACATAATAATACATTACATTAGAACCAAATATATTATTTGCTTTATAAAAGAAGGACAAGAAATGGATTCATAAATTACAACCACACATTTAATATTCTCATGAAAGTAGCATACAAAGTAATTTTCCCTCACGAGCTAATTTTGTATATTTGTTACTTTATAACAAACAAATTCTTTAACTAGTTACAAATCTCTTTGTGTGTTTTCCGGTGAAAACATTTTTAATCATACTCGAAACATTTGCGTGCGTTCGGCCGCTCGCTATAAATTTTTAAATAGTATTCCGCCCGGGCCAACACCGCGGCGGATTTTTTTTTCATGAACGCACACACATTTTCCGCCGACAAAAGCATATTTCGACTATTATATAGGAACGGTATACATTTCGAATATCTGGATTACCGGGATTTCCAGCCAGTCGCACATTCCGGGAAAACCAACTTCGCTACGTCCGCAATTCGTACTGCGATTAACGCGCCAGTGTTGGGGTTAGGGGGTGCTGCAGCAGGTGCGCGAAATAGCAAGGATATAAAAAATGATGAACTAGTTTATTTAGTGAACCTTTATACCAATAGTTTATTAATTTTTAATTCTTGTGGCAATAAATATATTTATTATGAATAGATAACGAATAAATTTTCTTGAATATTTTGATGGTTTTCTAATTAGTTTAAAAATCGTATAAATTTGATAACAACTGTTTAAATCAATTATTATCATTGATGGGGTTGGAGGCGAACTCACTTCACATTGGCAAACGTTCAGTGTCAGCGCGGTTAGGTAGCCTATAAAAGGTTTCAATCCTGAAACCAAGAGTGACAACAGAATCACTAGACTATACTAGAATGTCAACCACAATCATATAAATCATATAAGTCAATCATATAAGTCAATCATATAAGTCAATCATATAAGTCAATCATATAAGCCAATTGCCAGGTTCACAAATCCACGAACAAAAGTACCTTTCGTTTATCACTCTGGGCTGGTACGGGCTTATTGTTTCTTGTTCTATTTACCGCTTCTGATGCGCATAATTCTACCTCAGTCCTTACAACCGGTGGCGCACGACCGCAAGACCTGAGCGATACTGCACGCCACGGGGGCGACTAGTAATAATAAACCATGCTAAACGAAAGCACCTGAAGTGAATAGGACCAAGACGCGGGATCTCGTCGCCGGCCCGTGTAGATAGTTGCATTGAACGCGGAGCCGTGTTGCTGGCATTAAACGTGTTAAGGGCCATCCACAGTAAGCGTGGTAGTGGTAACTTATCAGCAAGCAATTGTACACATGTATATACATTCAGGCGTTTACAGCAACGGAATAAAACTGTTGAAGAACATGGGTAATTGATAGTGATTGGGAGAATCGAAAACTTTTGAAAATCGAAAACTTTGTTCTCGAGAACATTCAGGAGTCGAGAACTTGTAATCGAGAACCGAGAACTTGTAATCAAGTACCGAAAACTTGTAATCGAGAACCGAGAACAGTTTCCTAAGGTATCTAGTACCAAGAAAGGAGACCCGAAACCCGCGCACCGAGAACTGAAAAGCTAGATCTGCTCATTGTGGAGTAAAAACAACGCACTTTGTCGTTGCCAGTTTGAAAATAGCACACTCTCCAACCTACCCTGCTTTCACTCCTTCATATATTTTACCAAGGTGTCACCTCGCCTTACTATGTAACGCACACGCGGTGTACCCCAGCCCCATCCTCATTTGTTTTCCTCTCTCTTCTAACCCACACTACGCTCTTGCCACTACGTTAGTACTATTGAACTTATTGTCCCTTAGTATCTACTCCCATTCGAAGTAACAAAACAAAAAATGTAACTAGAATATTACCTGAATTGTAATTCGTGGCGTGGAATCTGCGTCGTTTGCATGCAGTGTTGTCGCCTCCAGGATATCAGGCCCTCGATACCAAAATACCGTGCCAAGGTCATGCGGTCCTTGGTTTATAACGCAGGTGAGGGTCACAGAGCTGCCAGCCTTGACGTGGAGGTCGCTCGGCCCCAAAATTCTAGCTTTTGCTTCTAGAAAGACACAAAATAACAATGTATAAACCCCTCATATTTCTTGAAAGATTTAAGATATCGGATTTTAGTTTATGGGGATCAGTTTCTTTGTTCATTACCTTTAAAATAATGTAAAACTCGTTGCTATTTAAACAAAATATTTTTAAATAGCAACCCCAATCGAGTTTCACATGGCCTGATGGCGTTTAATTTTTCTCCTAGAAGGTTAATTGTATTATATTCTTTTATTATTATTTTTACTTCAAGAATTCTGTTATATTATTTGAGTAATACATTTCCTACTACTGTAAATCACCAAGGAAACAGTACTCCCCCAACTATCAATTCACATGTAATACGAAATCAATGTTCCTCCCTCGCAATATCAATTAAAGCACTCCGCGCGAACAAATGGGAAACGCCAACAAAACGCAAACATCTTCATTACCTTTCACATTAATTGCGCATACTTCGCCATGCGAAATTGCCGCCGGGGCGGCGTGAGCACCTTGACGTCGTCGTTTTAATCAGCCAAAGATGAACAAGCCCCGGTCCTGAAAACGAGGTGGGGGAGGGCTGACGCTTTTGAAACGCTTTAATCAAACTCTCCGGCGGCGGCTAGGTAAGCGACAAAGTTAAATTGAATGCCCGCCGTTACAATAATATTTTTGATTGATCGCTGGTGGTGGGCGAATATGAAATTATTGCGTTGCAACTTTAAATTAAAATAAACCGCCGGGCGGGGAAACGGTTTTCTTAAGGCGAATCGATAAAGTGCCATTAGGTAAAATCGGGAGAGGAAATTATTTCGCAATTCCCTTTGAGGTGGCCGCTTTAAATGTGCGGCGGGTGAACAAAAAAAGTAATGTCGGGTGCAGGCTGTAAAGTGCAAACGCAGCGCTCTGTGCGCTGCTGATGTTTTTTTTATTCATTACCAGTGTCTGTGAATTAAATAGTGATTTTGTTTAATAAAGCTGTATTATATTAAATTCATCTTTATTAATAAATATTGTATTTAATTAAATTTATAAATTTATTATTACATATCGCACTATGAGATGAAGAAAGATGAAGTGTTGACAAATTTTCAGGATTTAATTTTTGTTTTGATGATCCTTATGTATAATTTAACGCTCCTTTTATCCTTTTTCTTAAAATGCATTTATCGTCATTTAATTTTGGAAGTTACCACATTTCTCATCTCATTATCTTAACCATCCAAAAGTATCAGGATTGAAACATATATAAGTGTGCATTGCTAATTGATGTGGTGCCGCCAGATGGCGTTTAACTTTCCTCCTAGGGGTTAGTTGTAACATTTTTATCAGGAATAAATAAAATATATACAACATCACTGGCCTGTCACGTCCTTTTGAAGTGACAGACTACTTGTGCTCTTTTTATTTTATTTATTTTGTTTAATCCTGATACTTTTCTATATTATATATATATATATATATATATATATATATATATATATATAAGAGGTGGATTCACACTTATATATGTTTCAATCCTGATACTTTTGTATAGTTAAGATAATGAGATGAGAAATGTGGTAAGTTCCAAAATTAAATGATGATAAATGCATTTTAAGAAAAAGGATAAAAGGAGCGTTAAATTATACATAAGGATCATTAAAACAAAAATTAAATCCTGAAAATTTGTCAACACTTCATCTTCATCTCATAGTGCGATATATAATAATAAATTTATAAATTTAATTAAATGCAATATTTATTAATTAAGATGAATTTAATATAATACAGCTTTATTAAACAAAATCACTATTTAATTCACATACATTTAATCCTGATACTTTTCTATATTATATATATATATATATATATATATATATATATATATATATATATATATATATATATATTGACTTGTGTAAACTGTAACAGTGATAACACCAATAAATGATTACGATATAGATAAACATGAATAGATGATTTTATCTTTTGGCCTTTTTCTAACCTTTTTTATTTATGAGAAATTAAGACTGCTAACATCGTTTTCTGGTTTAAATTTTCATCTTAACGTACTCCAGTGGTTCGGAATCCACGTTAAACTATAGATACATTTGTAGTGTCAGTTGCTAGCACTATAGGCAGAGACTAATACGATATTAGTAGCGTAAAAGGGATTGATATAAATAGAGATAGAAGAATATTTTATAATAATAGATTTTAATAAAAAAAATAGCTGTATACAATAGTGTCTAGAAATGAAACCTAGCGTTTTCTTTAAAAAATTCAACTCAATTTATTTCCGTTTAGCAATATAAAATTCCGTCCGCGCACTTTAATTCTCTCAAGCAATTTTTATTTAAAAACAAAACCCATTACGAGCCGCTTTATTACTCGCCAGCAATTTTAATATAGGACGGCGGAAAAGTTTTTAAAAATGCCGTAATACAAAAAGAATTAAAAACGCATTCCACGAGGGCTTGGGGGGGAAATCTTTACTCGCCCCGCAAGGCCTGCAAGGTTAAAAACTTGCCGCAGCCGCCGCCGGTGTATAGTAAATGGGCGCATAATGTGGCGGCTCACAATGTTGATGCGACGATATTTAAAAGAGGCAGCCCCCCCGATTTACGGCGCGCATAAAAGGTCCCCGAGTGTGTAGGTGTGTACTTGTGTAAGGGTTTATCCGGGGGCTTATCGGGGAGGCGCGCTCCGATAGCCGGGGCTGTATTGCATAATAAAACAGCAGCGGCGCGGCGTGCGAAATGGGGACGATGGTCGTTATTTATTGCTGGTTTTTGTTGTCGTACTGCTTCAATAGTCCCTTTACAAAATATTGCTCTATTTAAACTATTTATAGCAGAGAAAATGTCAGTAATCTCGGTCTTGAAAGTATTTAACTTCTGAAAGCATTCAATTTTAATTATCACCATCAGCAATTAATACTATACTATTTATTGTATTAAGACAATTCATTAATAATTGCTGATAGTATATCATTAAAATTAAATGCTTTTAGAAATTTAACTTAATAAAATAATTAGTGCGATGTTCACACTTACATCGAAATAATTATTTCATTAAGATAATTTTATAAAAGGCCCGCTCACTTCTAATTGCAATAACTTCGGAAATAGTTTGAATTTTGAAATGATTAAACGTTGAAAATATTCTTAAAAGTATAAAGAATCTATTTAGCCAAGACAAAATGTGCAATAATACAAAAATGTAAAAAATTTATACAGTGTTCCTAAGAACAATATATTGTGAAATATATCTGTATCTATATATATAATAATAGAAATATATTTCACAATATTTTCTAAAAAAAATGGGGCTGTCTTTTTGTTGCAATAACTTTAGAAATACTTTTAATTTTGAAAGGATTAAACGTTTAAAATATTCTTAAAAGTATAAAAAATGTATTTAGCTGAGACAAAATGTGCAATAATTCAAAAAATTAAAAAAATTGACATAGTGTTCATAAGAACAATGTATTGTGAAATATATCTGTATCTATATATATAATAATAGAGATATATTTCACAATAATTGCTAAAAAAAATGTGGCTGTCTTCTTTTTGCAATAACTTTGGAAATACTTTGAATTTTGAAATGATTAAATGTTTAACATATTCTTAAAAGTATAAAGAATCTATTTAGCCAAGACAAAATGCGCAATAATACAAAAAATGTAAAAAATTGACATAGTGTTCCTAAGAACAATATATTGTGAAATATATCTGTATCTATATATATATATAATAATAGAGATATATTTCACAATAATTGCTAAAAAAAATGGGGCTGTCTTCTTTTTGCAATAACTTTGGAAATACTTTGAATTTTGAAATGATTAAATGTTTAACATATTCTTAAAAGTATAAAGAATCTATTTAGCCAAGACAAAATGCGCAATAATACAAAAAATGTAAAAAATTGACATAGTGTTCCTAAGAACAATATATTGTGAAATATATCTGTATCTATATATATATAATAATAGAGATATATTTCACAATAATTGCTAAAAAAAATGGGGCTGTCTTCTTTTTGCAATAACTTTGGAAATACTTTGAATTTTGAAATGATTAAATGTTTAAAATATTCTTAAAAGTATAAAGAATTTATTTAGCCGACACAAAATGTGCAATAATACAAAAAATGTAAAAAATTGACATATTGTTCTTAAGAACAATATATTATGAAATATATCTGTATCTATATATATAATAATAGAGATATATTTCACAATATTTGCTAAATAAAATGGGACTGTCTTTTTGATGATGACCTATATTGTAACTATGTTGTGTATTTGTAACAAAATTGATATAGAGTTGCACTGTAACTCTATAAACTACTAAACCTGAACCATCCGAAACATATGTGTAATTTAATAATTATATTGCAATATGAATATATTCCACGCTTGTCAAACTGATACTACTGTACCAGTTATGTATGCGGCAACTCATCTCTCTGAATTAGATTGCAACCGGAGTAAATTATTATCGAAACTCGATCAGGGTGTGTGCGGTGGTGGAGCTTTCCCGGAGTGTGTTAATGCGAAATCATATCTGGGAATTGTCGCGGTGAGTACATTTCGGTGTACGTACAGGGGCTTCGTGTGTATGCAAGCCACCCCCCACACAAACGGCCCCCGATGATCGCGAGATTGTTATGCACATTCGATCCGTCAGGATCAATATAAATCCGGCCATAAAACACGTAACTCACATTTGGGTGGTGCGAAGAGAGAGAGAGAGAGGATTTGTTCGAGGATTATTAATGAATCAGGTCGGGCCGTTGTTTTATAATTGGCAGATGTGAATAGTGAATCAAAATGTTAGTTTTTGGATCACATAGAAAAAATATGTACATGTTTGTATGAAGAGTACACTGAGTAATTAAACAAAATGTGCCACCAAAGCACTAATCACAAGCGTTAATCAAGGTGTTTCACATTTGTTTACGTTATTGTGATAAAAATTACCAATTTTTTTTATCACAATAACGTTTTTAATGTCCATTAAATACCTTATGGGACTTATAGAATTTATGGGATGTTGGGTAAACTGACTAATGATGAGCATGTGATAAGGTGTTATTGAAAAATATTTCGGATAGAAAGAGACAAAATAATTGATGTTCAGGTACCGGCACAGTCATATCAGGCATATACAATTTATTTCATAACATCCCGTGTCTATTTCGACATTTTCCCCGCCATCTAGACTATATTTCCAACCAAATGATATTAAATTCCAGTGCCAGATGGCTTCTGGGACCGCCCCAATTTTGACGCAACGGACTATAGTTTTGTGACGATGAGGGACGTTTTTAAAACTCGTATTTGTGATTTTTTATTAAAGATATCAAAAGTGCGCAGGATTTCGATTATATACAGCACATACATCAATAAATATTTCATCAGTTATTATGTTATATGTGTACTAATTACATTTGGGTAAATTTGGAGCAATTACAATTTAAGCTTTATGGGCCAATTTGCGATTATCTATCCTATGAGCGCAAACTCGTTTTTTTTGTGGGAAAAACTGCATTTTTTCTTTTTGCACTTTTCCGGGAGTACACGCCAACTGGTTGACATTTTCTAATAATGGCTAGAGCTTAACTGAAACTAGTTTGTGTAACTGAAGTGTGATAAAAAAACTAAGTAAAACATCGTTTTATTATCCTAAAAAATATTTTTTTTTGTACATTTTTAGTTTATAAATATTTTAAATATTTTTTATTCAATTATTCGAAACGAATTTAGATTTGTGTGACTTTGTAAGATAGAAACGACGGCAACAAGTTAAACATGGACCAAGATTTTGACTTAAATGGTGGAGGCGCCGGGCGTCGCGGAGCTCAACAAAGGGCCTAATTTACATTTCTATTGCCCGCCGATGCTCGTTTAATCGGCTAAAAATTATTTAATTTGAAATCGATTACAATACGGAGGGCGAATAAATGAGCAGGGACAACACGCGGGTGATTGAATGTAATTAATTGTGAAAACAATGAGGGATTATAATTTAAATTGAATCATTAATACTGTAATAACAGTCTCTTGGAAAGTTTTAACGAATAGATTGAAATGTAGAGTTTTTGTAATTTTGTTTAATTGTTATAGTGACTAATTGTGGTCATTTTAAATGTGCATTTGTATTATCGATAACGACACGATGATAAGAAATTTCATATTTCATTTTTTTATGTAGCCTGGAAAACAAATGCTGTTTTGTTTCGATCAGTTCAGAGAGTAGTGTTGCCTATATTAATATGTTATTCTTCATTAAAAATAGTTTAATATAAAATGGGAAATGAGGCGACATTATAAAGAAACATAGTAATTTAAAGCAGAACGAAGTGCACAAGATCATATCTTCACATTAAAACAAATGTTTATCAAACCGCTAAACCGGGAAATAGGTATCTCTATATACAGGGTATCCCTAAAGTATTGAGTGTGAATCCACCGCTTAGAAATCTACATATCTAGATTTCGATCTTATTAGATTTCGTCTTTTAAAATAAAAGTGCTAAAATCATAAATAAAGGTTTTATTGAATGTATTATATGTATACAATGCTTCAATACATTCAATAAAACTTTTATTTATGATTTTAGCACTTTTTATTTTAAATTTTAAATTGACAATTTTAATAAAAGTTACAACTAACCCCCTAGGAGCAAAGTTAACCTAGCTCAGCTAGTGAGGACACAATATTCGAGTGGTTATATAGAAAAATGTTACAACTAACCCCCCAGGAGGAAAGTTAAACAGCATCTGGCGGCACCCCTAGGGAAAAAGTTGTATAATTTTTGTATTTTTGTATGTATAACAACTAGATATATTGTGTGAATTCATCCTCACTAACTGAACTAGGTTAACTTTGCTCAACTACACTGACGAAATCTAATAAGATCGAAATCTAGATATGTACATTTCTAAGAGGTGGATTCACACTTATATATGTTTGACAATTTTGAATGACAGTGTCAATTTTTTTGACCATTTTTGATGATCAATGACGCCATACAATATTTTTTCAAATTTTTTTATTATGGATTCTAAAAGAGATAATTTTTCTACGATCAGCGATGTAAATTATCTGGTCACATAAGGAAATTTCCGAGAAAAATCATTTCAAATGTCAGGGTGAAGAAAAACACAAAACGTGAAATAATATTGAGTTAAACTATCTTTCTAAACGTTCTTCTGGGACGGCCCCCAGTTTGACGCAATGGGGGCCGTCCCAGAGGAACCCTGGCACTGGAATTAATGTCATTTAGTTGGAAATATAGTCTAGATGATGAGAAAAATGTTGAGATTGTTTCAAATTAAACCGGAAAAGCTACAGGCCTTGGCAATTTTTCACGATTCTTGCTATGTGATGAAAAAAAAAATCAAACAATTATAATATTAGAAAACATGAATTTATGACGAGATATACAGACAAATATCGAAGTTATTTAAGAAAATCGTTAAAATATATTTAATAACCCAGCTCAGTCACCGAGTGGTTAGAGGCGTCGTCCATCTCGTACTGAGCATTGGGGAGTCTATCGGGCCGAAATTTCCCGAATCACCTTTCACAGATTTTCAGAGGTTTTCTGTCAAGTGAAGGGAAATTAATCAGCTGGTATTTACCTTAACTTGACAGAAAACCTCTGAAAAACTGTGAAAGGTGATTCGCGAAATTTCGACCCGATAGGGTTCGAACTCAGACTCCCCAATGCTCAGTACGAGATGGACGACGCCTCTAACCACTCGATGACTGAGCTGGGTTATTAAATATATTTTAACGATTTCGGCCCGATAGGGTTCGAACTCAGACTCCTCTGATTAAATATAAAAAACCTTCTTTCTATATAGAGCCGTAAAGCCTTGGTTTCCTAGAAAGCGGTGTCGTCAAAAGCGGCCGTATTTAACGTCATTTTGACGTTTCACATTTCTTTTACGTATATTTAAATAAATCTGGTAATCCAGAGAGCGGTATACTTCAAAGTATTGGGAAAAAGTCATGAAATACACTGGAATCTGGTGAGTTGAATAACTCAACAGATTCCAGTGTAATTCATGACCAATATCGCTCTCTGGATTACCAGATTTATTTAACTATACGTATTTATTATATATAATTATATGTACTTAAAACGTATCTTGTAATGTGTAAATGACGTCAAAAAGGGCCGTTTTTATCCACACCGCTTGCTAGGAAACCAGGCTTTTTCGTCGGTCAGGAGAGTACTTAACCGGAACCTTATGGCTCTATATAAAAAGAAGTATTTTTTTATATTTAATAGAAGAAAATGATTGCTTTTTCTTTTACAAATATAATTTTTATAAATTTATGAATGTAAAAGAAAGTTATACAAACATCTCTCAATTCTCGTCTCTAATAGTACACTAAATTTCATCTAAATGGACTGATAACACTTAAACTTCCGATAATGCCCCTGGTAAATGTTTAGTGTTATTTCCCGGCCGGGCGGGCGCGCATTAATGGAACGGTCCGTGTTAGCGTTAGCAGGTGCCCGCAGGACTTACCGATGACGTTAAGCCGAAAAGGCAGGGACATCTTCGGCTCCGTGTTCACCTGACACTCGTAGACACCGGAGTCCCGGAGCTGGGGGAACTTAATTTGGAGCGTCCAATTGTCCGACTTGTCCGGCCGGATCACCTGGAACCGCTGGTCCGACGTGTACGTCAGGATGCCCGCTGTTAGGATATGAAGATCCCTCTTCCGTATCCAGGACACCTGCAGCAACAAGAAAACACACATATAAATAAAATAGCTTGCAATCCATACTATACAATCTATTAGTATTTTTACAAAAAAACTGTTCAGTCGTCCTTCTTGTCCATGAAATTCAATGTATTTTGGTTGAGTTTTATTAGGTTATCAAAAATATTTTTGATATTGTTCTCCGATTTAAATCCCAATATAAATTAAATAAATTTAAAAAAAATAGAAATATAATATATAGAAAAATAGAAATAAAAAAATTTATACGTATTATATATATATATATATATATATATATATATATATATATATATATATATATATATATATATATATATATAGTGAAGTACTTCTCACGCGCTATCCACTACCACCCTCTGTGGCGCAGTTGGTAGCGCGACGGCCGCTATAGCCGGAGACGTGGGTTCAAGTCCCACCGGAGAGTGAAATTTTTAAGAAATTATTATTATTATATATATATATATATATATATATTTGGTATACATTACATGTTATGTAATTTAGCGGGAATCCCTTGGTGGTGGTAGAGGTTAGCTAATTTAGGGAGGATTCAATTATTTTATTTGTAAATTCGTCTTCGTTTGGTAACTGGAGGACATTTAAGAAGACCAATCAGAGTGCGCTTCAGATTTTGTACACATAAAATAATCACATTGTCCTAAAAATCTGACACTCACGTATATAAATCTCAATCAAACTCAGTAGCATCAAATGTGTCTTTTTTTCACTGGTCGCCTGGGGTCTTCTATTTAGATTTGGCATTTCTGCATGTATACGAGAAAATAATGTAACTTTCTCTCTATAGAGATAGTTTGACGCCATCTGTCGACACCACATCAATTAACAATGCACACCCACACCATATAAATTTACAGCTGCCTTTAAAACTGTGGTTGTTAAAAAAAAATTTCTTCAGAAATTTTCTAGGTCAAGTTATGTAGTGCAGTTCAATGGTGTAATTCAATTGAAAAAAATATGACTGGATAAATTATGGTACTAATTTTAATCTCCATCGCATGTCTCATCAAGAAATAAATAATAGCTACGTTAGGTCACATAATTTACTTAATATAATTTACATAATATACAATTTACTGTCTCATGATGCCCAGATATGTTGCCCTTGATTATCATAATAGCCCGCCGGAATGTACAATTTTTTACCCTCCCCCACATATGGAACATAATGGAGGATAATATCGTTAGAGCGTTTAAGGCGATGCATCGAAAAAGCAATATAGCAAATTTCGGTACATTACTTCCAGAACAATATCATCCCACCCCCGGGTGGAGCGAACCACATCAAAAAGCAATATAGGTGCGTTTAAGCGTCTATATATCAGGCCGGGGCATCATCCAGAGGGTGTCATTATGCGACGTCGCGCCGCAGGAAATTGAAGAACAAAACGTCAGCTTCCGGCGGCGGCGGCGGGCCGTGCTGATTGCCGCCCCGGCAAAAATCAATCCGAGGAAAAATTCCTTTCATCTCGGCATTCTTTCCTCCACCTACCCACCCCCCCTCAAAGAAAAAGCCGATCGCAGCGGAGATATATAAGGAGTTATTGAGACTTCCCAATCTAAACATTATCAATTTGTTTTCTTTTCCACTTTCGCGACGAGGACGACGACGGTGGGGCGCAGAGAATAAAGTCGCTTCCGATAAATCTCCATAAAGCCGACAGCTTTGACAAACAGGCTTTATGAAGAGTGCGTTATTTGTCTCGGGGAAGTCCATAAAAAAAAAATTCTCATTGTTCGATGCCATTTGTATTTACCGGAGGAAATCTTTTTAAAGCTTTAATTTGTAATAGCTTTGTCATGTCAGAAAAGTTAGCTGAGTAGGATATTCTAGTGTAACAATTAGCTTGCCTATATCGATTTAATTATGTTTATATTACAAAAGTTTGCATTACATTTTAAATTTGTTATCACGTAAATAACTATTGTTTATAATGTATCAGTGCAACAACTACCATAAAGGCAAAATTTTGGCTAGAAGAAGCTTTTTTTATTGGCAACAACAGTCAAAATATTTTTTACCTGTAACCCAGACTTTCAATAGTTCAACTTATTTGCTGTTTATTGCTAATATATTAACAATTTATAAACATATGTTGTGGTGTATGAGCTATTTGATTTTGAGGGATAAATAAAACGATTTTTTACTTTGTCTACTCATCGGAGGAGCTCGAAAATGGCTAGAGCTTAGCCGAAACTAGTTTGCAAAGTGTAACTGAAGTGTGATAAAAAAACTAAGTAAAAAATCGTTTTATGTATCCTATAAAATGAATGATCATAAAGTAGACACCGTAACAATCAATATTTATTTGGTTTTGATTTTTAAGTGTATGTTTTTTTTAAATATTTGGGTGGATAGTTTATTATAGATTTATTAGGCAAAATTTTTATAAACAAACTTCGCCATATTATTTATAAATAATTACTTTATTTTATAATTAATTTAGTGATTAGTAATTATAAATAATTTGTTGATAATGTATCAGTGCAACAACTAGCATAGGGCCTAATTTTTGTTTAAACAACTGTTTATCGGCAAGAAGAAGATATATTTATTGTAACATACATATATACAAGATATACATAAATGTACAAGAGGCCATCGACCGTGGTCTTTCAGCCTAAGGCAAACATGAAGGCGCGTTATGAAAAATTGAATATGAATAATTACCGTAAAACGAGGTTACTTTGCACCGTGTGGGGTAACTTTGCACCAACGTCCGAAAAAGATTAATCGTGGAGCCATATGTGTAGTTTCTAATTTAACTGCGCAACATGTTAATCACAAGATGGAAGTGTCATCTGTAGATCTTGTGAGAGAGTGATTAGGAGATTTCTACATCAAAACCTAACTTCACGGGACTTGTTTATGAGACCAATCTGTTGCAGTTTTGTTTAGTGTTGAAAAATTGCGTGTTCCACCGATTCGTGTGTAATACTATCAGATAAGTCACCATTTTAGTACCAGTTACACATCTTTGGCTATATATTTTGATAATTAGTTTATATTTAAAATCATCTGGTAAGTACTTGTTAACATTTTTAACACTTGGGATAACTTTGCACCACAATATGGGGAGACTTTGCACCAACGTCAAACTGTGTTAAAACTGGTGAAACATTTTTTTTTTAATTCACAAAATATATAAAAGACAGAAGAAAGGCAATAGGATATATCAGAAAAGACAAAGCGAATCCAGCGGGATGATGACACTGATGATCCAGTATTGCAGGACTCTTCAGATGAAGAATATCCCAATTTTCGAACATACTCGGAGCAAATGGTAAAAGAAATGGAAAAGGAAGAAAAAGCTGCAATGATGGAAGGTACGAAATCTCTAGCAGATGCTCTTGGCATAATTGCCGCAAAGAGAGTTGTAGGAGAATACATGATTTTCAAATACGAAGGGGAATTGTTTTTTGGTAAAATAATATCATTGGAGTTGTAATTTCTTCTATGGTTAAATCTATCAAGTCGTGAAAATTGCCTGAAAATCCAGATGTTTCATACTATGATAGGGAGCATGTATTTGACAACATAAACCCCTCTACCATGGTAAATAGAAGAGGATTGTATTGAATTCCAGAAATGGAAAAGTTGGGTTGGCTGTAAATAATTAATTAGCAATGTGTCGTTTATGTTTTTTGAAGGAAAAATCAGTTCCATGAATAAATTTTGTGTACTCTATTGATTTATGTTTTTAACTTCGCATCTTTCCTATATACAACGGAGTTTCGATCAAAATGATGTGATGGTGCAAAGTATCCTACTCAAAGGGGTAACTTTGCACCAAATTTATATAATAAATATTGCATAATAAATTACTCACATTACATATATTTTATATTAAATAGCAACTAATAACACTAAAGAACAAAATGCAACAAGTCCCATATTTTTAACGCGCTTCAAAAAATATTTCTGTTCAATTAAAGACAAAAAACCTGAAAAATGGTGCAAAGTAACCTCATTTTACGGTACCAAGATAAGCAAGTTTTGAATCTTAAAATACAAAAAAGCAAAAAACTTAAAAAAAAATTTAACGGGGTAAGTATAATAATATAATGTATATGCGAATCGAACAGACATTTACGCGGCGCGATCTTTATCGACAATAAAAGTCAAAATGGAATTATCATAGAATTTATGGTAAAATAATTTAATCTTTCAAATAAAAATTTATTTTACAAATTTAAAAAAAAACTTGTATCTTTTATAGGGCTATCAGCCGTGAGTGAGGCTTTTCCGCCGGTCAAGGGAGAAGCTCAGAGGAGTTTAATCACCCGGTATTTACCTTATCTTCACAGAAAATTTTACAAATTAATTTCTAACATTAGTATTTTTTATAATAAAATTCGTTTCATTATTTTCTTTATTTTATTAAATTCCTATGTATTAAATTACATTTAAAACAAACCTGACGTTTTTAATGAAATCTCATAAAAGTACGCCGCCCAAGTTCTTTTATTATCCCACGTCCCCCTTATTACTTCATCCAGGATGGCGGGCAGGTGGGCTAAATTATGCCCGCCGCTTTAATAAACTTTGGAGGCGACGCGACATTGCCGCCCCCGCTGTTTGCGCGTCTTAATTTCCCCGACGTGGATGCAAATTGGAATATTTCTGCGACTGCTTTCACAGCGAAGTATATAAATATCATTCAACTCAAGAGGTCAACCCTTGTTTTATCGAAAACTAAGTTTTTATTGTCAATTAACTCTCTAGAATATTTATATACTCGAGTATAGAATAGGGCATAATTATTTCAGTATGTTGTAGGAGAATGTTCATATATGTTCAATAATATGTATGTTTATTTTAAATTTAAACTTACGTTTGGATTTAAATTACTATTATTCCTCGGCGTTTTCATCACTTTACATTGACAGCCATTTTATACATTTTCGTTTATAATAGGGGTACCCTCTAATGAACATATCGATATGATTTTGGCTAGAGTTGTTTATAGAAATATCACATGATATTGCTATCTTTGTCGTACATTAAGAAAACGCTATTTCTGTCTCAAATATTTCATAATGGCCGACGACGTTTCGAAAACAAAAAGTCGGTAAGTAAGCGTGCGTTTGCGGAAAAAGACCAATTTTTGTTTTAACACACATTTATTATACAAAATGGCTTTCGATGCACGCATTTACACTTATAACTCATAAATGTGTTAGAAATGTGTATAAATAATGAAAAGTTGCGCGGTATAATAGTGCCATATGTGTAGAGTAGATTAGAAATAATGGAATATGAATATATATGGTGGGGTATCTGTATTACATGTAAGTTTTTTTTATACTATTTTATAACCTTCAATAGCATTACTCATTTTCTTATGATCATTTAATACACAGGATGTTGGTAGACCGCTGCATATAATTTAAAAAACAGGTCGCCCAAAGGGAGCAAAAGTTTGGCCATCTGCTGTATAATCTATATAAATAAATATATATATATATATATATATATATATATATATATATAAAAATTGTGAATTAAAACCTTCTGTTTGTAAATTTAGTTTATGTGATCGTAAACAATACAAAATTTTGTTTTTTCGAATTAATTATTGTATTACACTCTAATTGTCAATTTATTCCCAACGTTTTCATGTTACAGCCTCAATTTTCAGTGTGTCAAATTCCGTACTATTATTAATCCGTCGTTTCCAGTTAATTCAAACAATTTGAGTTAATTATGTACACGCTGCAATTACCGTCAGCGTTAAACAAATCACGGCGCGTAGGCGAGGATGATTAAATATTTGTCAATTAAAATAATCCGAGGAATATTTGCATAATGTGTGGGGCGGTGGCGGCGGGGGGACGCAAACAGATCGCTCGCTTGTTTAAATTTATTGTGCGGATCGGGGCGCAAACACTGGGACGCTAAGCGCGCGATGGAAGAATCGCGAGCGTTACGATTTTCGGTTGGGGATTAATGAACCGACAGAATAAACAGTGCCTTGAACCCACCAACCAGCAGTGTTAATCGTAGTCGTGCAGAATTTGCAGAATAAATGTGGAGTTAATTAGGATATTGCTTTGTAATTTATGCCACTGTGATAATATTTGATTTAATTCTTAATACACTCACCAACGTCCTAAAAGATATAATACAATATAAATAGATATAAATATTTACATCTAAGAACATCTATTAACTACATATCATAATATGAAGCTAATAGATATTTTTTAAATAGTTGTCCATTTTTTTAATTGAATATGCTTTTTGTTTTTTTTCTATATTTATGTTCATGATAATTTTTATTATTCTGTATTTAATGTGTTGTACACTCCTTATTAATGAAAATAAGTATATATATATATATATATATATATATATATATATATATATACATATAGTATGAGAGCTGGCTATGGAATATTCACACCATAACTTGATCTCAAGATAAGTGCACCACTTGGAAGACTCACCTCAGTCTTCCAAGCTGAATTAACAGGAATACTAAAGTGTGTTCAAATTTTAGCTGAACGGAAAGGATAAACATATCCAAACACTCACCGACAGCAAAACAGCTCTAAATGCACTAAATGCCAACACATTTGTGTCGAAAGAGCTATATTCATGTCTACACAGCCTGGAGGAGCTAGCTAAATATAACAAACTAGAACTCTGCTGGATCAAAGGACATAGTGGCATCAAGAGGAACGAAATAGCAGATGAGCTTGCCAGGAAGGGATCCTTACATCCTCTAACAACCCAAGAGGATGATATACTTTGTGCAGGTACTCTGAAAAAAATAATAGAGCATAGGAGCATATAATATACCTCTACCCAGCTCTAGTAAACACTAGGCATCTAATACTAGGGGAGTGCTGGCCTAGTATGGTCAGCATTGGCAACTCCTCACCCGCTAGTATTTTGCAGCTCTCACGCAAAATTTACTGGTGGGACAAGTGAGCAGCCTTAAAGGGAGGTTTCACAATGAGCATATTTTGAGACCTAAGTGTCTGTAGCTATGCTACCCTCCAGCCAACTATCCAAACTATCCAGTATGTTTATATTTATATTCATTAATAAGATTATTGCGAAGAAATTATTACTAAGCGTTATTCTATATAGCGTAATATGTTTAAAAAACGGTGCTTCTTTTTTCTTTATCTGTCTTTATCTTCATGTAGGACGAATTTGTTTGACGACATTTGCATCATTTCGAATTTTCCCAATCATCACGATTGATATTTTTTCTTAGGTCATTAATTAACTCTAAAGCCCATTGTATTCGTGCACCTTTTAATACTTTACTTGCCTTACAAGGAACAAAACGTTCAACTTCTACATGCTAAAAACAGCATTATATTCTTAGTCTGAAGGATAATATCACGATGAACGTAACGTTGCATAATGTTCCCATTTAAGGAACGAGTAATTGTCGTCCAAGTTTTCCCTGGGAAGGTTGTTCCGGCTACAATAAAGGCTGAGAACGCTCCGCATCGCACACACTTGCCAGCAACTTCTTCTTCGGCGCATATTAATTCGGGAAAACCACCGACGCTGCCGCCAACATTTACATACAACGTATTTATGCACCAGATTTACGTTAGAAACACAATTTAAATTATTTATAGAAAGTTTCCTTACATAAATACGTTGCCGCCCGTGCGCGCCAGCGTGATGTAAAGTAATAGGGGGCGAAATTTATAATAAGTCGCTTCGGCTTGTAACAATACTAATGAAGGAAACTTATATCATAACAATGAAAACGGGTAATTAATACTTTTAACAAGCTTATTCAGAAACTGACTAAAAAAATACATTGCAAAATGGATTTTAGTCTAATTTAATTTAGTATTTTAGCCTAATTTTATTTAGTATTTCTAGTTTATTTATTTATTAAATGATTCACGAAGAACTTCAAACTAAATTGTCAATCAGACGTTTATAGGACGTACATTTGTTTGCAATAGTATTATATGTTGTGCAGAACAACAACATTATGCTCGTCCACTATTTCAAATGACTTGAAGTATGCATTACATTATTGTTCACATATATTTTTGTAATTAAATCTTAAATTAACAAATGAAACTAATTGAATCATAGAAAATAACGGATAACAGTGTAGTGCAGAGTTCAAGTCATTTGAAATAGTGGACGGGCATAGTTTGGTTGGGAGGGGCCGCCCGCCCACCCCACCTCTGCTCGCATAGTTCTTCCATAAGATAACACTCTTCTTGGCATAGTTTAAACAATATAAAACATCTATATCCAATGAAAAAACTATGCGAGCAAAGGTGGGGTGGGCGGGCGGCCCCTACCAACCAAACTATGCCCGTCCACTATTTCAAATGACTTGAACTATGCATTACATTATTGTTCACATATATTTTTGTAATTAAATCTTAAATTAATAAATGAAATTAATTGAATCATAGAAGATAACGGATAACAGTGTAGTGCAGAGTTCAAGTCATTTGAAATAGTGGACGGGCATAGTTTGGTTGGTAGGGGAAGCCCGCCCACCCCACCTCTGCTCGCATAGTTCTTCCATAAGATAACACTCTTGTTGGCATAGTTTAAACAATATAAAGCATCTATATCCATTGAAAAAACTATGCGAGCAAAGGTGGGGTGGGCGGGCGGCCCCTACCAACCAAACTATGCCCGTCCACTATTTCAAATGACTTGAACAATGCATTACATTATTGTTCACATATATTTTTGTAATTAAATTTTAAATTAATAAATGAAATTAATTGAATCATAGAAAATAACGGATAACAGTGTAGTGCAGAGTTCAAGTCATTTGAAATAGTGGACGGGCATAGTTTGGTTGGGAGGGGCCGCCCGCCCACCCCACCTCTGCTCGCATAGTTCTTCCATAAGATAACACTCTTCTTGGTATAGTTTAAACAATATAAAACATCTATATCCAATGAAAAAACTATGCGAGCAAAGGTCGGGTGGGCGGGTGGCCCCTACCAACCAAACTATGCCCGTCCACTATTTCAAATGACTTGAGCTCTGCACTACACTGTTATCCGTTATTTTCTATGATTCAATTAATTTCATTTATTAATTTAAGATTTAATTACAAAAATATATGTGAACAATAATGTAATGCATAGTTCAAGTCCTTTGAAATAGTGGACGGGCATAGTTTGATTGGCGAAGCTGTCATTGATGCAGTTGGCAATTCACCAACATTCCATAGACTTTATAGGTTTCATAACCTATTGAATGGATAAATTGACAACGTCATTGTGACAGAAATTGCCAAAACAAATGTCAAACACCTTGAATAGCGCTTGCGATTGGAGCTTTGATGACACCTTTTGTTTAATTATTCAGTGTTTCCAATAGAGAGAATCTAAAGTAACTACATTCCCTAGATATTGCATTTATTGTTGCTATTACAACGAATACTTATGGGTTCAATAGCTATTGATAGATTTTTTTTTATCTTTGTATGATTTAATTAAAAAAGAAATCCTGTATTCAACTACATCCTTCAAACCTTCTCATATGTGTCCACGTTGTTAAATACGCAACTAACAAGTTCCAGCCTATTACTTCGCAAATGAAACATAAATCATGACGCGGAAGACACTTTCAGGCGACAGTATTGTTTCGGTCGTGTGCAGTTTCAGCAAGTCGCTCCCCTAAATTACCCCAAAAAGTTGCCCGGCAAAGTCGAGCAACTGCGGCCTGATTTATTAACGGCCGCCCCCGTCGCCCGCGCCTTGCGTCAAAGATAACACTCGGCAGAAAATGTTCTGCGGCCCCCCTTACCGCGCGGGGGGATAATATACAGGAGAGATTTCCCGTCAAGATTTATCCCTGTCCATCATAACTTTCCTGACGCCGCGATAATGGAGCCGTATTTTCCGCAAACAATCCCCCTCCTCGTCCTTCAGCAGCCGGCGGTTCGATCGTAATGGAATTAATTGACAGCTGCAAGTGTTTGCGGTGGAACCGAACTATGCAAAGCGGTAGATTTACTTGGATGTGTGTGTGTGTGCGTGGGGAGGGTCTTAATCGAGGGTCTCCCCAAGGAGACCGTCTTGAGTGAGTCGTCGGTTACAAATCTTAATTGTATCGAGGATCAGATAGTTGGTACGTTCACATGTTTAAGATTCACAGCATTTCTTTTATTGCTATTTTGAATGTTGATATGAGATTTATTATAATAAATTTAGTTGTAGTTGATGAATCAATCCTATTAAAAAAAGTATATACAAATTCAAATTCAACATAAGTATGCAAAATTGATTTATGAATTGATGTCCTAACTGTAAATACTTTCCTTCATCCATAATTTAAAAGGTTTGTACAGAAATATATTCTCTTGAGAAAATTTTCTGATGAACCTGCTTGAGGTTGAATATAAGGGCAAGGTAAATTGGGTTAACCACGTTCTCCGCCCCCTCTGGTATTCTCTTTCATTCTCCTCTTAGGCCCAATTCTCACATAGGAGGCGAAAAGGCGAAGGCGCGGTGCCGGCGCCTCTCGCATGACGCTTTTACGCCCCCTCTATATAAACATGTGGTGCAATGCCCACTTAGGTGACGAGGCGCGGGCATTTGCCATAGACAATGTAGTGCCGGCACCGCGTCTTAGCCTCTTCGCCTGAGACACGGTGGCTGAGAGGCGAGAGGCACAACTCTTCCACGTCGCCTCTATGTAAACATATGGTGCAATGTCCACCCCTTCACTGCGTATGGACATCACAATCGCCTGTGCGACGTCGCGCCTGCACCTCGCCTACACCGCGCCTCAGCCCGACGCCGCTTATGTGAATTGGGCACCGGAAGCCTCTCACGGCGTGCACTTCTGCGTTACACAGGGCAAAGAAGGCTAACTGTCCGTGGGAATTTTGGTAGCTTCTTTATCTCTGTTGGTTCCGCCTCTTTCCAGAGGTAAAGTGGCTTTCCTCTTGGCTAACTGAGTTAAGTGGCTTTCTTCCTCTTTTCTGTCCGAATTTCCACCCTTAGCTATTATCCATTCGACTAGCAACTTCCTGCTGTATCTTCTTGGTTCTATCTCCGTTTGTCTTCTGTTTGTTGGGATCCTGTGTGTTACGTTAGAAGCGACGTAACACACAGGACCCCGACAAACAGAGGGCAAACGGAGATAGACCCAACCAGATACAGCAGGGAGTTGCTAGTCGAGTGGATAATAGCGAAAACTGGGAATTCGGAAAAATGGGTTGGTGTTTTCTACGGGCTCTGTTTGGTTTCGTGTTTGCTTCTTCTACTAGATATGTAGTCGGATGATGGTGAGGGGGCACCTATCACGATGCCCTCGCCAACCGGTGCTGAGGTCTCCTCTGCACAGTAAACGATTCATTATTTTTGTCCTTGTCGATTAGATCCTTTTGTTCGAAGTTAAAAGTAATGCCCTTCCTTAGTCGTATGCAGTAGTTATGTTTTGACATGATTTTTGTGTTCATTCTATTAGTTCAGCGCTATGAAATATGTACGCATTATAGCGCATGGTGATAGCGATCGGTCAAAAATCGTACCCCAGGGGTGCGATTTTTGAGCGATCGCAATGAATATAGCGATCAAGATATGTTCGCTATTATTGCGAATATTATCAATTTTTGACCATTCGCTTCGTGAAAAATAATCGGTATCTATGAGAAAATTTAACGCATGACAGTAATTGAGTTTATACATTCAATTTTTAATTAATGCTATTGGTTTATGGCTATCAAACATGCACACGTTATAGCACATGATCATAGCTCACAAATCGCACCCCAGGAGGCTGTTCAACTGGACTAACAGATTTTTTATTTACTATTAGTACCTACACAATTGAGCTCGAGTTTCCAATTCTCTGACTCTCAATGAATTTTAATTGGAGCGTGGGGTGCCGCCGTAAATCCAGATTTTTCAATTACGTAATTCATCAGGAGAGTTACGGCCCGGGCATAAATGGGGCGCGGGCATAAATCAAACGCCGCCGAAAAACGAAGGGGCGGCAGTTGCGCGCGTGGCCCGCCGAAAATATAATATTTCCCGGGCGTCATTCGCGTAAGGAATGGTGCGGCGTTAAAAATGCGACGTCGCCACCCCCCCCCCCCCCCCCCCCCCCCCTCGAGGGGGAAGCGGCTGCGGCGGCGGCGGCGAGCTTTATCCAGATAAATGACCACGTTGTGCGGAGTAAAACCAGGTCGCGATGGGGTTTTTGCGAAATTTAAATACGTGCCGGGCTTAGGGAGGAATCATTTAAAAATGTAACCGCCCGTGTGTCGCGCTGGACAGGCAGAGTAATGAGATTTTTTGAGGATTAAGGGTTTTAAATTATAAAGCGTCATTATTACAATGGTAGCTGTTAAAATTATATGTGCGTGAATTTAATATTTAGGTGCTTAATAAATGAAATTAAGACATTTTATCTGATGGAAGAAAGAAGACATAAATCAACATATGCTAATGATAAAGGAGATGAATAAAACTACTATGTGTTTTACCACATGTTTAATTGTTTAAAACAACTAGTTTCGTATTATCAAGTTTTTTTCCGATGACTGAAGGTACAGATGAAGTACTGCTAATGAATATAAAGAATTACATAGAGAAATTACTAAAAAAACAAAGGGAATATGGCTGAATGAAGAGTGCAAAGAACTAAAAAGAACAAAAATCATACAATATCTTTAAGCACAAGAAGATTTGAAGAATTACATAGAGAAATTACTAAAAAAAGAAAGGGAACATGGCTGAATGAAGAGTGCAAAGAACTAAAAAGAACAAAAATCATACAATATCTTTAAGCACAAGAAGTTATCTTCTTATGCTTAAAGATATTGTATGATTTTTGTTCTTTTTAGTTCTTTGCTCTCTTCATTCAGCCATGTTCCCTTGGTTTTTTTGCTTAAGATATTATTATAATATAAGAAGCAGCTTGAACGGACACAGAATTTGTTTTTGCTCGACACAACTGGTTATATCATAACAGAAGTTCAAGTCAAACATCGCAGATGGGAATTTTATATTATTTGGAATTAGTATCTATATGATTTTTAATTTTGTGCAATTATTACAGTGAAACTTAATAAATTTTCCGTTTTCCATTTGATAATATCATTTAAAACCGATTATCCCCCCTTAATCAGCTGATTTAAACGTTACCTTAAACCAGCTCGTTGAAACTCATTAGAAGTTCTATTAGCATTCGCATTCGTTTAACGAGCGTTGGATAAGCTCTTAATTCGCAGTTACTGATCAGAGTCCTTGAAGATTCGCTATTTCGTCGCCGATCACGTCCACTAACTGCACGTGGAGAGCAACTGCGTTAAACACGTACCGTTACACTTAATTTACTAATTAGTTTCCGATTTTGATGGGCCACGAAACGAGCACCTTTGAACCTGATAGTGATATTATTAGTAATAATAATCGAAAATACATGAAAGATGTTAATTATAATATTCATAGTTAATTTTATATCTACATTGCTTTTATTGCAAATTTTAAATGACCAAAAGTATATATATATATATATATATGTATATATATATATATATATATATATATATATATATATATATATATTATATATATATATATATATTATATATATATATATATACATTATACTTTACAATTATTGTTGTTGTTTATACATTTGTAAATTCTTTTCACTCTTTTCTGTTCTTCGCCAATACTCTTGCTTGTTTAACTGCCTTTCTTTTCTTGATTATTATTTCCTCTATTCTGTTGTTCCACACTTTTCTTGGTCTACCTCTTCTCCTTTTATTTCCAGTTCTTGCTTCCCATACTTGTTTTGTTTGATTATTTTTGTCCATCCTAATTAAATGTCCCCACCAGTTTAGTTTTTTCCTTTCTATATACTTTTCTATAGCTTCAATTCCCAATTCTTCTATGATGTCATTATTTCTTATTCTGTCTCTTCTCGTAACTTGTTTTACTCCTCTGATATTTTATTTCCATTGCCTGTACTCTACTGTTGTCCCTCTTCGTTAGTTTCCACGTCTTGCTCCAATATCTCAGTATAGGTCTATATATGCTTTTGTATATATTTATTTTTGTCCTTCTGCTGATGAATAAATAAATAAATAAATAATAATTTATATTTCTTACTTTATGTTTCTTACTATTCGCGATTTTTGTATCAAACATATTAATAAAATAATAGTACAAACTTATACGATAACCCTTCAATGCATGATTTTATAGAATTGATTTTAAATAATAGTTACCGTCATTCGTCCACTTGGTACAAAACATAAAAATAGCCATTCATTAGCAAAATCATGAATCATACGTATGCAGATATCTATACAAAATTACAGTTTTTAAAATAATGTTGTTACTTACACATTTGAACATTTTAAAAGGTAATGTTGCAGTTCTACAACACAATGCATTTAAGGGTTAAAACAAGAAATAAAAAATTATGTTACAAAAACGAAACAGCTGTCATCAATCACACTTTCAATCTGAAATAATTTTTGGTGACCTAAATCCACCGATAATCTCACTATTAGTTCCCAATATGGGACACATTTACAACCTAATGAAGATTAATGCAGTCGCCGCCCCCTCGCGTGCGAGATGTCAAACGTGAATTTTCGCTGGGAATAATTAATTACCGCCCGCCCTGGAATAACCGAAACTTCCAGACCTCAGCGGGCCGCCGATTTAATTCGGATTGATGAAGATGCAGGACCTTTGCGGCCGCCCCATTTAAAACCTGCAAGGAAGAAGTGGAAGGAAGAAAAAAGTACAACGCTTTGATTGATCCCCGTGCGTCAGCCGGGTTGATTTGCATTAGATCGCATGGGCGGACCGCGATTCGGTATGCAACATTTAGTCGAGAAATGCGAACGTTTTGCGTTTCCAAATGTGTTTCGTTCTATTAGATTTACGGCGGGCGGTTTAGCGGAGCATTAAAATACGACGTTAGAAATGCAGGCGGTGTAATTAAATTGCAGGAATTATAAATTAGTCCGTATGCAGCAAATTAATATATTGATGGGTTTTAGTAAGCAACACGTGCTTGCTCATTATAAGGATTAATTATATATGAAACTATATTGTGCAGAATCACTGCAATGAGTATTGCATGGATATGTTGCTGGTATATTAATATACCTGTAGTTTATGTCGTAAAGGATGGATTATTAATAATGTATGTTGCAATCGTATTTAGTCTGTAGTTACTACTAACAATATGTGGTGGAATCCACACGATTAACTCGAGAAACTAATGTTCAATTAGGAATTAATATGTTTCTCAGTCCAGCGCAGTGCCTGAGTTCAAACCCCATCCCACAGTGGGGCAAAATCCCCAAAATGTGGACGATATTACTAAACCTTTTTTTTAAGATCAAACATTGTTCGTCGGGGGTTTTCGAGGTTTACGAATCCGATATCCGATTTAAAAGAATCGAAATGGACCCAAACACGCAGCCAAAAAAATAAATTTTGCTAATAATTTGTTCAAAATTACTTACACGGGGGATTTCGAGTTTAAAAAATATAAAAGGCCGATAAATTACAAATATATATATATATATATATATATATATATATATAAATGTTCGCGAATCATCTTTCACAGTTTTTCAGAGGTTTTCTGTGAAGTTTAGGTAAATACCGGGTGATTAAACTTCTCTGAGCTTCTCCCTTCACCGGTGGAAAAGTCTCACGGCAGATAGCCTTATAAAGATAGACATTTTTTTTGTTATTCTTATCTAAAGGTCGTTTTAGACCAGACAATTTCTTAGCTCAGTTGTTCAAGAAATGAATTCATATATCCTCCTCCCATACAATTTGTCCTTAGAACGCGTTCTATTTTTCCATTCAATCTACCATCCAATTTAATATTTCAAATAATTTGCTGTATGATATGAGATAATTTAGATTGTTTCGCATCTTGACTAACTTTTCAGTCAAGAAATTGTCTTGTCTAAAACGACCTTAACAGTGTGTGCTATTTGGACAACCACTCCGAAATCCGTAAAATGTAAACTTTAAGATTATTATTATTTCATTGCAGGAAGTCTAATTAACAAACTAATCTGATTTCCGGATCCAACAGACCATAAAATATAAGCGCTCTATTTGAATAATTAAAATTTCATTACATTCTTCATTAAAAAAAAAACTTAACATTATCTACGAAATAATTAATTTTTCTCGGCATCATTATCCGCACCGTCGTAATTACAAAAACCTTTCCATATTTATTCATAATTCATCCACGGCCGTCCCCGCAACAAATCCAATGAATTATAAATTATGCAAACGCGCGAGAGCTCGCTAATTGCGGCCGCCGCCCGCACTCGATATTTTAATCGCCCGCCCGAATTACACGCGAACGCCCGCCGCACTCGACGTGCAACAACAACGCGCGGGGGTGGCTGCACGACCCCCCCCCCCATTATAAAACAATTGCGGACATTCCGTTTCGCGGCGATGATTGAGCACGGTTCCGCTTAAAATAAATAGAGGCCGCCCGCCGCCCCCGGAAAACTCATAAACTAATTGACCTATAGAATGACCGATGGGGGCGCCACCGCGCCGGCCCGAAATGGTGTAACGGTGACATATACTTTTGGCGCCAAGTTTTCGTTATTGAATCATTTAAATTTCCCTTGATTATTTGTTGTAACAGTATTGTTTTCTAATAGTATGGTCTTAATATGTAAGAATCCACTACCATAAAATCTGATGGTTTATTTATTTCGTTGGTAATTGCCGCCGACACATTTTACATGGAATTTTATTCAATGGTCGTTTTAAACTTTCTCGCAATAATGAATTTGCACAGATGGTGCCCAACGTGTTCGTCCCACATTTGGCTATACTGATAATCTATAATTCTTGTGCAATATTGCCTTTACTAATAGAAAAACATCAATTTTCATACAGCACTTTTTGCCAAATTATTGTCAATCTGTCTCATTTTAGGTTATTTTATGTGTGGTTGCATAAACATTTTGAAGCTATACCAACATTCAGAATATATACACTGTTGCCGTATTTAATTGTTTTATGTTTCTAGTGTTTACTATAATTATGGGCATTGAAATTAAATTTGTGGATTCCAGTGAATATGACGATCCTGAGTTTAATGATGACTTTTACATTTCTTCATCTCTTTTTATTTTGATTCAAAGTTGGAATTGGAATATATATCGTTTTACTGAACTGATACTAATACTCTTAGAGCGATAGCAGGAACAGTGGCAACATCGCATGCGATAGGTTGATTGGCAGTACCGTATAAAGTAACGAATAAACATCAAAATGTGTCCATGAAAATTTAGTATTTGCAGCTTGTAACGAGTAGTGAGATTCAGAAACCGAATAGAATCTGATAGCGGAAAGTGAGACAAACACGACGAGACCATACACGTGAAGAATCATTAATCGAGTGAACTGTAATCTAATCTGAAACACCATACAAAATCAATGTAAATTTGAATTTTACACCATTTCAGGACCTCAATTTTTAGACACCAGGTGTCGCTTTAGAGTCGGATAGAGGTCAATAGAGTTTCTAGAGCGGGGGAAATCCTCGGCGAAACTAATCAATCACACTCGCGCGCCGACAAGCTCCGGACCTCGTTAATTATTATTAGGCTAATTAAGCTGGGCGCCAGTGCGTTTGTTTAAGTGATTGTCAGAAAATTGGACTTGAAATGGTTCAAGATAAAAAAATCTGCAGTTGTATTTAGCTATTAAGTATATACGATGAGCAGCATTTTTAGAAACTGCACGTCGCTAGTTGTGAAAGTTGCTTATTATTAATTATAAAAAAATGGTATATGTCTTATCAAGGGCTCTAAAACTTAATGTTTGACAATACTACAGTGTAAGATCAATTAATAACTATATATTTTGAAATAAACATACCGTGAACAAAGCTAAGCAAAGGTTGTTAAATTCACGATCAAAACACATACACAAACTAATTTACACATAAGAATTCAATAATTGTTCACTAAAAGCGTTTAACACACGAAGGAGTAAATTCTGGATAGTTGGCTGGAGGGTAGCATAGCTAGACACGTAGGCCTCAAAATGGGCCCATTGTGAAACCTTCCTGAGCAGTCTTAAGCTCACTCGTCCTACCAGTCAATTTTGCGTGCAAGCTGCAACACTCTGGCGGGTGAGGATTTGCCAATGCTGACCATATTAGGCCAGCACTCCCCTAGTATTAGATGGCTAGTGTTTACTAGAGCTGGGCAGAGGCATATTACATGCTCTGTTGTTTCTACTTCTTCATTGCACCCTCTAGATAACGGGCTGTCCACCAGACCCATCGTGTGTAGGTGTTTGTTTAGCCAGCAGTGGCCAGTTAGGATATTGGTCAGTAATTTCAGATTAGTTCTAGATAAGTTAAGGCGGGCCGTTGCTTGCAGCCCGGCGTTTCTTGCCATCTTGTGAAGAGCATGTGTTCTATGCTCTATTAATTTTTTCACAGTACCTGCAGAAAGTATTTCATCCTCTTGGGTTGTTAGAGGATGTAAGGATCCCTTCCTGGCAAGCTCATCTGCTATTTCGTTTCGCTTGATGCCACTATGTTCTTTGATTCAGCAAAGTTATAGTTTGTTATATTTAGCTAGCGAAGGAGTAAAGAAAGATATGGAAGTAGACTACATGTGGTTGCAGCAGGACGGGGCTACATACCACACATCAGATGCCACGATGGACAATATGCATGAACGATTTGAGGGTATGGTTATCTCTCTCAGAGACCAAAATCGTGTGATTTGATCTCGCTAGACATTTTCTTGTGGACTTTCCTGAAGTCACAGGTCTATGCCAATAAGTCGCAATCGACCAATGCCCTTGAAGCCAACATAACCAATGCCACCGCCCAAATTTAGCCGGATCTATGTGGCAGAGACATTACAAATTTGTCCCGTGCCATCTTGAACATAATACATAATGGCATACATGGGACTTTCAAATATAAAAAAAATTTCGTTATACCTCACACATAACTGGTTCTATTCCATTTCAATTCCGACTCGTCCTTATTAAAAAACCCTTTATTTGCTTTATGTATAATTTCGCATCGTATGGTCGCAACTTGGTTGTTGTTTTCTAGATAAGCTATCTAAACTTATTGTCTCAATATCTAACAACGAATACAATTTGAAAAATAGTACAACTAACCCCCTAGGAGGGAAGTTAAACGCCATCTGGCGACACCACATCAATTAGAAATGCACACCAATATGGTAATAACCGTCAAGATGCTCATGCCATCAGGAACACCGGGTAGTGCTTTCTAGGAAATAATATTCCAACAGAGTGCTTATGTATGTTGAATACAATTTGGTGAGTCAGGGATGATCTCAAGTAAATACGTTCAAAAAATATTTAGTACCAACATAATCAAATTCGCCACCCCTCTTTCTCCCTCAAAATTCTCATAACCAACCAGTTTTTCAAAAACATAAAATGTCAGGCTGACAAGCATGTCAAACGCAGCAGCGGAAGTAGAAGCGCGTAGTTCCCTCTCAGGCTCATCAAAATCAACGAAAGAATGCATCTCAAAAAACTCGATAGCAGTCACATCGACCGGCTCAATGGTGTGCCGCATTTGCCAAACCAACTCCGTACAAGAAATGTTGATATCCCCATGCTACTGCAAGGGCTCGATGGCGTATGTGCATCTAACATGTTTGGAGCGTTGGTTAAACCAGGCAAGTCGTAGCTACTGCGAGCTGTGCATGTACCAGTTCAACTCGATACAAACCAAACGCTACAGCTTCCTGCAAGGTTTAAAGCTTTGGATACGCCATCCTCGTAATAGAGCACATCTTCAATCGGATATATTAATTGGATTGTTACTGACGATTTTAACTATTGGTTTAGTGGCTGTTTGTCTGTTGGGATTTCATTATTTTGTAATGGAAGCGAATAAACTGGGTTTCTCTAAATCTTGGACGGAGGTGATGTTGGGCGCGTTCCTCGCCGTAATCGCGCTGGGTTACATTGTAACAATCTATTTGCTTATTAGAGACCAAGTTCTACCCTGGTGGCACTGGTGGAAACGGACAGTCGATGTGAAACTGCTGCTCACGCCATCGGCGACACGTTGCACCCGGCGACCCAGTGCCCGCGAGACGGCGGTTTAATAAAAGAAAAAACCACTCGAGTGTTTCGGACACTTTTGTTACTTTTATTGTGCGAGTTTTAACTAGCTGTAAAACGGAGTGTTATGCTCTGGCTGTGAGCGGGATTTTATTGTGCCGACAAATGAAGGGTCGTTTCACTTTTACGCGAGCGCGCGCGCGGATGTGTTGAACATTGTTAATCAGTCCGCGCAATAAAGCATGCGTTTTTTTTATGGATTTGGGAGAGAGGACGCTTTTCATTTTCCAAAGATTTTATTGCGAGAGTAATAAAAAGCGAACATTCGTATAAATATAAATGCGAGTTTTATTTTATTTTTTTCGGGGGTGGAACGGTTTAATGTATTTAGTGGCAGTTAAAGAAGAGTATAACACGTAGTGGGTTATAAAAAAAATACCTTTACGAGAAGTGGGAGATGATTTAAAGGAATCTAGAGAAATAATAAATGTATCGTTAAGTAATCATAAAGTGGAGAATAAAATTTAACGAATTTAAATCTGTCGTCGTCTACTTTACGAATCAATCAAATGAATATATTGCGGTAATAACAAATCTAATGCCTGTGATTTATGTTTCTAAGTAATGTTTGCGTATAAAATAGACTTTTTTTTAAATATTGCCATATTTTATTTTTAAAAACAATATTATATAATAAAGATTTTTTGCTTACATTTTTTAATGAATTATATTTATCTGACTTAGGGCCGGTTCTACAATTGACTTTTAACTGGAGAATAAGGTTATTCGTGGAATAAGTTTGACATATTGGCGTTAATATCTCAAACTTATTCCACGAATAATCTTATTCTCCGGTTAAATTTAGGGCCGGTTCTACAATTGATATTTAACTGGAGAATAAGGCTATTCGTGGAATAAGTTTGACAGATTGGCGTTAATATCTCAAACTTATTCCACGAATAGCCTTATTCTCCGGTTAAATATCACTTGTTTTGGTCAATTAGGGCCGGTTCTACAATTGACATTTAACTGGAGAATAAGGCTATTCGTGGAATAAGTTTGACAGATTAGCGTTAATATTTCAAACTTATTCCACGAATAATCTTATTCTCCGGTTAAATTTAGGGCCGGTTCTACAATTGATATTTAACTGGAGAATAAGGCTATTCGTGGAATAAGTTTGACAGATTGGCGTTAATATCTCAAACTTATTCCACGAATAGCCTTATTCCCCGGTTAAATATCACTTGTAGAACCGGCCCTTAGTAACGTAGTACTGCCGGAAACTTCAAGGCACATAATTTTCCCATAACAATTTTTTGTTTAACATATTGTAATACATTAAACTCTTCAAATTAATAATGATGAGAATAATATTTGTGACTAATTTTTAAAATACAGCATTATTTAGTTTATTTTAGTCAAATAATAACGTCTCAATATGAAAAATTTTAAGACAACTTTTCGATAAACATGTTTTGTTTAAATAAATTTAATTATTTAAATTACATATAAGTGATAATATAATATCAAGTTTGGCACTTATTTAGCTTCAACAGGAAGAATTGTGTGTTTATTTTAGTCAATTAATAACGGCTTAATGCAGGACACTTCAAGACGCATACAACATCTTATTAATTAATACAGAAACTAGAGCTGCATGAACAAATCTAGGCATTTTTGTCATTAGCACATAATATGTATCTAATATTATTTTTTCGAACTGTAAAACAAATATTGCTTTATTATGACTAGTGTAATAAAAAAAAGGATCTTTATTGGCTTTTTCCTCACAAAAAAAAACTCTTCAATATCCCCAACCACAACAAAAATACATAAAAATAAAAATACAAATAGAAATAAAAGTAGACTAGTGTAATCAATCGATACTAATAAATGTATGCAAAGACTAATGGGGTGGGGTATCTATCTTTATAAGGCTATCAGTGAGGCTTTTCTGCACGTAATGGGATAAACTCAAAGGAGTCCCAATATTTATCGTAACTTCACAGAAAACTTGTAAAAGGTAATTTGTCTAAATTCGTCCTGATGAGGTTCGAACTCACGCACCTAATGGCCAGAGAATAACGGTGCCTCTAACCACTCTTGTTTATAATTTAAATTATTTCAACGTCATCCATTTTTTGAATTAATAATTTCCTATAAATACCTTTTGTATGCTGCATCTAGATTGATAGCTATTTCACATACTCCGTGCCCTGATGAAGTAGCTAATTAAGCTACGAAATATTGGCAAAAGGAAGTAAAGTGTACTTCTAGTAAAAATAGAGTTTTAATTGCTGCAATACCCTAATAAAATAGAAAAATATAATAATTATACAGCAAAATAAATATTTTATATATATATATATATATATATATATATATATATATATATTTATATATATATTGCTCTACAAATTCAACTTCAATCTCAAAATTATGTTTAATTATTCTGATTACATATTACCATATTGACAATTAAAAAAGACAATTTATTTTGGGTGTAAATAAATCGTTATCAACTTTTTCGTTTTTTTGAAGACATTTTTCACCGGTATTAGACGATGGACAACGTGGCTCGTTCGCCGATAATATATAGCAAGTCCAACACTAGTAAATCCCAAGCTTAATCGAGTTATGGCGTAATGTGCAACAACACCGCCGGCCCCCGTCGCATATATCACAACAATGTGACGATTAAAACGGAGTTACCGCGCGTCGCGCCGCCGCCCTAAATCACCCAAATGGGCCACCGCCGACCGGATTGCGCAATACAAATCGCGCGTTTATTTTCGCCGGCGTCTTCACGGGATTTGAATTTAAAGGCGGCACGTGATGCAATTAGGTGCGACCCGGTATTGTGCGAACAATTTTTAGAGGCTCTAATGCGGAATTAGTTTTCCGAGGGTTGGGGGGCGGCGGGGGGTTCGGAACGAGCGCGTTGCGTCGCTCGTAACTGGATTACCCGGGGGCGGCGCGCGCGCGCGCTCGCAAATTATGAGAGCAAACATCGTTACGTACGGAGCGGCAGGGGGAACGGGGTGCATTATAAGATCCAACTTCAATTTGTGTCAGCACAATAATAATTATAGACATGACAATGGAGATTGCAATTTATGAAGACGAGTGATGGTTGTTAGCGAAATGTATTTTAAATATTGTATTACTATTTACTTTTATATCAGTTTTGGTTTTGGTTTGATTTATTATATTTATTTTACACAAATACACATAATTATATTGATATGGCGTTTGTACATGATACAAATATAACAATAATTCATTAAATAACTACTTATACATCCAACAATAACACAATCAGAATAACAATAATAATAATAAACACTGAAATACCAATACAAGATGCTTCGGAAGGCATTACAAGCCGTTGGTCTTGTTGGTAACGTAGTGTCTGCCCTGCCAGTTATAAACAATTCGCATCACAGGAGACGGGATTAATCACATAGGAGGGGGATGAAACACAAGGCAAAATAATTACGAGTTAGAATAGCCAGTTATAAACAAACGCCGCTTAGGCTAAATATCCCGTAGTAGCATAGTAGAGAAATAAGAGGATCGGACAGTGTCGAGGCTACAAAAAACTGATAGATATAATAGAAATAGCAATACAAACAAAATAATTCTTAAAATCTTCTTCTTGTGGTGCCGTCTTCTATCAGAGGTTGGCAATCATCATGGCGATTCTAATCTTTGATGCTGCAGCTCTAAATAGTCCGACCGATGTTTGTCCGTACCATTCTCTAAAGTTTTTCACCATGAGGTTCTGCGACGGCCCATGCTTCTTCTTCCTTGTATTTTTCCTCGCATGGAGAATAGAGTATCTCTCTCCCCGGGTGATGTGTCCCAAGTACTCTAGCTTTCGTGTTTTGATCGTAAGGATCAGTTCCTTTTCTTTATGGATTCTTCGCATGACTTCTTCATTGTTTACTAGGTCCGTCCAGGATGTCTTGAGCATGCGGCGATAGATCCACATCTCAAACGACTCTAGTTTGTTTATGTTATTTTTCTTTAATGTCCATGCTTCCACCCCATACAGTAGTGTTGAAAAAATGTAACAGCGAATTATTCGGACTCTCAAGGCTAGATTGAGATTTTTATTTGAGAAAATATTTTTCATTTTGACGAAAATTACTCTTGCTATTTACGTTTGTTCACTTCTATGGTTTGGTCATTATTGTCTTCAATACGTGTTCCTAAGTATTGGTAGCTTCTAATTTTTTCGATTGTACTATCTGCCCATGTTATAAGAGAAAATCGAAATTATCCACAAGCCATATAGATAATTATAGGATGGCCTGCAGCTCCGTGTTTGAACTAGAATCATATACATGAAATCCTAAATAAATCAAGGATTTCAAACACTTTCTACAATATTCATGTTTCTACAATATTCGATAAACACAGTTGTAATCTTAGGAGATCAGATTGTGCCCTATTTTCCCGCAATTAGTTGTTTGCTCCAATTCTTATTATAAATACAATGCTATCAAGGATTTCAAACACTTTCTAAAAATATTCATGTTTCTACAATATTCGATATACATAGTTGTGATCTTAAGAGATCAGATTATGCCCTATTTTCCCGTAATTAGTTGTTTGCTCCAATTCTTATTATAAATACAATGCTATCAAGGATTTCAAACACTTTCTAAAAATATTCATGTTTCTACAATATTCGATATACACAGTTGTAATCTTAAGGGATCAGATTGTGCCCTATTTTCCCGCAATTAGTTGTTTGCTCCAATTCTTAGTATATATACAATACCAGCGCTAGCAAAAGCAAACAAAAAGTACACGAAAAACAAAATGAAAAATCTTGAGGCAAATTTCCTGCTGCGTTAATTAAATAGTTCGCATTCCATCCCGCCAGACGGCCACCGGGTGGCTACCCTCCCCCGGGGATTTTCATAAACATTAATCGTCCCGTTTGGGCGACGGGGAGCGGAGAAAATTGCGAGGCGGAGCAAAAATAAAAAAACCGGCCGGCGACTTTTAATAAACTCGAAGCGAAAGTAATCACTGACGAATTGAAATTTGACGAGCTATTTTTTTCGCATCACAGGAGACGGGATTAATCACATAGGAGGGGGATGAAACACAAGGCAAAATTATTACGAGTTAGAAGTAAATTTGAATAATTGCGACTGTGTTTCACATCAATTTCACTAAATATGTCTTTGTTATAATAATGATATAATAATTTATTACATGTAATAATAATGTAACAATAGAGTTTGATTGCTGTAATCTAATGAATTTTTTGATATAATAAATAATTATAATCTAGAATTTAATACATGATTTACACACATTTTATATATATTTTATTTTACTCAGCTGTACATTCCAACCCATATTATTCTTAAGTGGGTACGGAACAGCCATGTCCCTTTTTACGACCCCCAAAAACGGTCCATTTGTCGCCAGTGTGTTGCTGGATTTTATATTATACAGACGTATTTTAAAAACAGTGCAGTGTAATAAATTTTACCTCATTACTACGTCCCAGCATCCCTCGAGAATTTTGAACCAATTTCACAACAATATTTATATATATATATATATATATATATATATTATCAATTGCCTTTTACCTTTCGGTGTAGGCTATTACATTAACATTATTAACATTATTATAGTTTACAATTACTGTTGTTTATACATTTGTAAATTCTTTCCACTCCTTTCTGTTCTTCGCCAGTTCTCTTGCTTGCTTGACTGTTTTTCCTTTCTTGATTATTATGTCCTCTATTATGTTGTCCCACTCTTTTCTTGGTCTACCTCTTCTTCTTTTATTTTTAGTTCTTGCTTCCCATACCTGTTTTGTTTGATTCTTTTTGTCCATCCTAATTAAATGACCCCACCAGTTTAGTTGTTTCTTTTCTATGAACCAATTTCACAACAATACAAGTACAAAAATACTTAAATATTGAATTTTAAAATCAAAGGAGCAACTGGAAAATCGTTTTGATTTAGAAAACAATTTATGGGGGAAAGCATTTAAAATTCTTTGCAACAAATTTCAAAGGAAAAAACTAGTTATTGAATCTGATGAACAATACAAAATTGCAAGAGATTTATTTCCTGATATATATATATATATATATATATATATATATATATATATATATACATATATATATATACATATATATATATATATATATACATATATATATATATAAAAAATATTTGATCATGAACTTTCCCAGACTGAGATGTTATAAAAATAAATACGTATAACTTTGTTTTGAAGACAACTATGTTTATTTATGTTTTAAGACCCTTATATTCTTCTGAAATACATAGTTTTTTCTCACTCAATACACGTATGTATGATACGCAAACACTACCGGAAATAAAATTATATAATTTCGTCTACTAATGGTGAATGCGCCGGGTTAAAATTATAAAATAGTAGTAACGAATGTATTAATTTATTATATGTAAATAATAAAATATCATTACTCTTTTCATATGCTTTATGTAAATAAATTATTTATTAGTGTATACAGATTTATATTAAAAGTCCCCATTCGTTAAAAATTTTGGAAAAAATCGAAATTTTGAAAATGTTGGCATTGTTAAATTAAATAAATGCTAGTAGAGGGTTGAAAAATAAGAAAGCTCCAGTAAATGACAAAATATCAAATGAAATAATAAAAAAAATGAGTAGATAAAATTACTGACAGTATTACCAGGGTATTACTAACAGAATATATTCGCTTGTATATACGGAAACGTACACATCGCCCTTATTTCTTTGTGGTATATATTAAGGTCCCCTCCACGTCTTACAAACTTCAAAATACTGTTGTCCCCAAACGCCGCTCAACAAAAGTTTCTAATTAAAAGTGCGCGCACGTCGCCCTCCCCAAACCACTCAAACCCTTTCCAAAAAAATTTTTTTTCGCGTCCTCTCATGCATATTCAACACGGGACTCCCCCTCCCAAAATCCGACTGTATTCATTTTGCGTGTATACAAATTAAAACTTTTTAATTCCATTTTCTCTCGGATTCAATTAATTTGGAAGTTTCGGCGGAGGAGCAGATTAGCCGGCGTAAGAAATTGCGTTTAAAAGAAACGCCGAGAGGATGGGTGGCTGGTCCCCCCTCGCGGCGGCTCGCGCGAAAGCAAGGGGAAAAGCGACGGCGGCGCTACTTCCTCGTTTTTTTTTCGTCTGTATCACCGGCGAACTTTTCCGCCAGATGGACGCGCGCCCTAATTTCCCGTCATTAGGGGGAGAAGCGAGACTCGCCTGGGAATTAAACCGCGTGCTAACGGGGGCACAACACGTTTCACGGCGAGCGACAGAGATGCGAGAGTTTAAAAACGAATGAGGAGTTTAAATCGCGATTAATCGAGAACGGGGAAACAATAAAAGAGTGTGGAGTTAATGTGGAGTTGTGCAGCTGGGGTGTTTTATTCGATGATACTTTAAAGCATTTGTAAGCAAGATTTTTATAAAATATTAGAACAAAGTAGCTACAACTGGAAAAGTGCTTTTTTGTTGTTGTAGATTTTGCTACTGAAACACAAGTAATTGACGAATGAAATTAAAAAACAAAATACCTTGCAGTCTTAGCGAATTCCTTCAATAACAATGAGAATAAATATATTAATATCTAGACCATTATTATAGATAGATATAATTATTACGATTATCGAAGGGCAGTGTAGCGAAGTGGTTAAAGCATTGGGTCTTAACTTAAATATTGGAAAAACCTGTAAAAGGTGACAAAAATATGTCCCGATGGGGTTTCGAACTCAGGCTTCCTCAATGCACAGTACGACACCTTCAACCACTCAGTCACTGATATGGTTGCGGAATTTAATTTAATCAGAAACTGACTCTTTGGTTAGTTATTTGTATAACTAACCAAAGAGTCAGTTTCTGATTAAATTCCGCAACCATATCAGTGACTGAGTGGTTGAAGGTGTCGTAGTGTGCATTGAGGAAGCCTGAGCTTTCCATGTTTGTATGCATTAAATAGACAATTGGTGCATAAATTCAATATATTTTAAAAATAATGATACAATCTCCAATGCCCCAAACTCTGAGGATTTAAACGTAAAAAGAGATTGGGCGCTGGTTAAATCACGGCCCTGGCCAGTAGCAGTCGAGTCGAGTGAGGTGCTGAAATATCGGCGATCTGGACGGGAAATTTATAAAAGCGCGAGCCGTCCCTTTCGCCGCCGCCTGCCCCCCCGTCTTGCCGAGATTATCCCCGGCGGACGGCGGCGCGTCGTTTGCGTAAATCACCGGGAAATTCAGCGCCGCCAGAGATTTAGCGTTTTCGGATGGTGGACGAGGGACGGGATATTTTTCCGGATGTGAGGAAATATCGCGTCCATCGCCAGAATAATGGAATTGTAAATTACCACCAAAGGTGCGAGCGGCAAATCGTTCGAGTGGATTTTTCAAACTTTACTCCAGACAGATGGGATTAGTCAATGTATCCACGATGTAAGATTTAGTTTATACTTATAAAACATATGTGGGTTTATTAAAAATTGAAACTAATATGTTGTTTATTAACGTCAACTACATTGCTAAACATGCAGACTGGGAATCAAGGTTGTCTACAACAAATGGAAGTAAATTAAAGGTCGTTTTAGACAAAACAATTTCTTAGCTCAGAAGTTCTTCAAGAAATGAATTCATATATATCCCCTCCCATACAATTTGTTCTTGACAAATAGAACGCGTTATATTTTTCCATTCGATCTACCATCCAATTCAATATTTGCTGTATGATACGAGACAATTTAGATTGTCTTGCATCTTGACTAACTTTTGAGTCAAGAAATTGTCTTGTCTAAAACGACCTTTAGAAAAGCTATACGTGCGAGTGCATAGCCAAGGAGGAGGAGTTCTTAGTGTCGCGTTTGCGTTCATCCTACGCCGCTTTCGTTTATCGTTTGGGAGCTGTTCTTCATTTAAATTATTAAATGTTGCATTAAGGTCAAAATGACTAATTAGAAGAATGTCTATTCATTTTAACGAGAAATGCGAAAAACCACAAAAGGGGAAGAGGTCGATTTTTTTCAATGAATATAGAAATAGATTAATAGCCATTTTTAAGTTCAACTCACCCAATCAGAGGTTTTATTGACTGGCATTGGGCGTTTCCGTTTCTATTCGTATTATATCATCTGTAATTTATTTCTGTTAAACTGTAGATGTCTATATTAAATAAATAAATAAATAAATATCTATGTTTAATATAATTGTATCTAATCTTAATGTGTAGAACACCAGAGTTTCGCTGCCACCACCTCTGGAGTGAGCTAAACCCTTACAAGTTTAAAGTGTTTATTGTTTAATGTTTGAACAACTGTTTAAAGTTATATCTAACTCCTATAGCACGATGTTGGTTGGTTGTGTTGTCTGCAGAGCGAAGGTGTGAATGAGAATGATAAGTACGGCATCCGTTTTACAATATTGGTCCTACTAATTAAAGGGCGAAAGCCAGTGTCCGGTTGCACTATCTCTAATAGGGTTATTTTATATGCTTGTCCGCTATCTAATGGGATTGTAAATGCGCTGATGCATAATTAGCTTAAGTAGGTTTGTGTTACTTAACGACATGATTCCGATTGTCTATTCAGACAATTAAATTTGTACATAACACCCTTACTAATATCATCATACAGGTGTCATATTATATGTCTTGTCACACCTCCAGTGTTATTTCACTCAGTGTGAACAACATAGCTTATATTTACCTACTTCTACACTCCCTCTCGCAAATAGATTTTCATTTGCGAACCCACTTACTCTTCATTATTTGATAAACACACAACTTCGCCACAACTCAAACGCATGGCATCTGATTTTAATTTCGTTTGTTGGCTCCTCTCCGGTCGCAACACACAGAAAAAAACGGGATGTACAAACGAAATCGCTTTTACATCGCTACTATCCGAATTTATCGCGGCCATTATTCGTGTGCGCCTCTCCGTCCGTTTATAAATCACCCACCAACCCCCCGCAACCGTTGTTTATTCCGCTTTACACTTTGAACCAGCACACAGTGGCGGGCGGGCGCCCCTTTAAAGGCTCCCCGGTACGAGGGCCCACTCGAACGCGCGATAAATCCGCGCGCGCGACTCGCACACAACTTTAATTTGAGTGCTTGTCGTCTTCAGGAATAAGAGATAACTTTTCGTCGTGTAATGGCGGAAGCCGGCCGTTCTTCTCGGTGCAGTCGCGTTTAATGGAACGGAAGCGATGGCGCACGGGGGATGGGGGTATGGAAATTAGGTTTTGCCTCCGGCGAAGAGACTTGGATGATGATTTTAGTTTTATAAAGAGCGAGGTGACACTCACTAAAAGTTTTTTTTTTCTGCGGTGTTATCAGACAGATAGGGAATTGGGAATGATAATAAGCTTCAATTCTAAAGTTTAAATATGTTCGCCTCAAATCACATTGAATGTGATAAGTTACTAGTAAGGGGAAGATTTATTCAATTTAAAAAACTATTCAGCAGAATGTACGGGCAACTACTACAAGATATTATAGAAAAGAATTCAAAGATATGGAAGTCGAATACATACACATTAAATAGCAGAGCTGACAATATGCACCTTGTCTGAAATTTTTTTCAACGTTGACCTCTATTGTTTGATGCCTATAGATGTTTAGAGATTATTCTTATATCTCGGGTGTCGATACTTTCATTCTTTAGTATTTCTAGCAACTTATTATAGATATACATTTCATGGTTCTAGACAAGAACCATGAAATGTATTACTGTTACACCGACTTCCAAAAAGCTTTTGACACTTGTTGCTAGAAATACTAAAGAATTAATATATCGACAGCCGAGATATAAGACACCTTTATCTTAGAAATTAGTACAAAAAAATACCTTTATTGGCATTTCCCTCACTGCACTTCCACATCACCAACCACAACAGAAATATAAAAAAGTAAAAATACAAATAGAAATAAAAGTAACACAGTAAAAATTACAAATTACATATCATCTATAACCGCTCCCTCTGCCTTCGCCACTTTCCTCTCCCACGTCAGCCTCCTGCAGATTTTCACGTCTTCCCCATCCTCGCTTAACCATTCATTCAGCTTTCTGCAGTCTCCCACCCACTCTGCTTTCACACCCTCATATTTTTCGCTAAGGTGCCACCACGTGTCGCTTCCCTTACTACACAGCTCACACGCGGTGTACCCCAGACCCATCCACACTTTCCTCCCTCTCTCGTCTGACCCATACCTCGCTCTTGCCATGCATACCTCCACTGACCCCTGGCTAAGTAACTCGGGAGTTTCTTAGTATTTATTCCAAATAGTGCCTCCCTGGTTCCCATGACTTTCGAAAAACCCATCTGCTTGTCGCTTGTATCTTCTTCAAGTTTTATGAAGATGCTTTTCGCAAAAAATAGCTAAAACTCGCTGGACGGAGAAGCGCTGTGTTGTGGCCATGTGTTTAGGATGAATAATAATTAACAAATGCGACAATTTTCGCGTTCTGCGCACAGGAGGCTTAAAGGAGGCTTAAAGGACACTTTAAAATGTATCTCTAACTGTGATGTTTCTAAATTAGATTAATTCTTCTAATATCATTTTTTTCACCAATAAAGTTATAGGTGTTTAATTTTTGTTCTCACGGATATTCTATATACGGCACTTAACCTTCATCCTGCCCCACTAGTTTTCCTTATCCCCCATCCAAGATAATTACGCGCGGATATTAAGTCGGCGCGGGCGCCTCCTAAACCCCCGAACGGCCATAAAACGCGCAAACAGCGCGCGTAAAAAACGGGCCAAACTAAAATTAAGGGATGCCTTTAGTGCCCGTTTTTAGTATCGCAGCGCCGCCGCCCGCGAGTCGTAAAAACCGACACCGGGATAGGGAAGGGGGATGCGCTGGGGCGGCACACCACGCCGCCGAATTTCCGCATCGTCCAGGTGGGTAGCTGCCGCCCCCCCGATAACGGCACGACGTAAAAGTAAGAAATTTTATATTCGAAATAAAAACCGCCGAACAAAGGGGAGAGTTCGATTTGGGGGGATATACGAAGAGCGATTTATAGTTTGCCTGTGTTTCGTTTATTTAAGCCGAAATGCAGAAATGTTTATGGAATGAAAGTATATAGAGTATGTACTTTTTTTTATTGAGTCAATACTGAAACCGTGCAGCAGTTTCTAAGATAAACAAAATCATATATCGAGAGTTTCATAACAAAGGAATCTAGAAACTAAAATCTTAATAATTGTATGAGGGAGTATAAAATGCATATACGACGCTCGGAGCATAATTAGACGCTCACGGTGGGAAAACGGCACAACAGATCGCGACCAAATTTGTAATTCGGAAAGTCTTGTGGTGCCCACACCAGATATTTTTGAACTGTAGCTCGGTAATTAAAGAAGAGAGATGGTTGCGGTTTGTTGCATTCGCTTCAGCTCAATGTTTTCTATCAGGACAGCAATAGCAATTAAGGAAAAACCCGCTAGATTTTGCTTGGTTGAAGAAGAAAAAAAAATCATCACTAATGATGTTCTTGTTGTCCTGAGGGTATATTCTATACTGGTTGCAACGGAGTATACTGTTCCATTTAATTAAATATATATTGAGACAACGTTACTTAAACAAATTTAAAAAAATCTATTTTATTTTAAACATAAATTTGTTTTGGGAAATTCGTGTGGTGCAGCTATTTTCGTTGTGCCTAGCAAAACTCTATAACATCAAAATAATCTTTCCATGAAATACGGTCGGTCGTAACCTCTCGACCTGCGAACCGTGAATTATTATTAAACCTCCACACTATTTACATCCAGCCCGATATATTTCACCGAATCAGTGTAACTGTCGCGTTACTCTGCATTCTCCTGAAAAAGCAACTGGGACTTGGGGACCCTGCATGTGGGTCGCGCATATTACCTCCCTCCTGCATTCCGTGATTTATGCGGCCCGCTTTTAAAGCGCGTGATATATAGATTTGTTATTTCCCCTGGAATATAATTCGCGGGGGCGAGAGACAGGATTAATTAACACACACACTCACCGCTTTGTCCCCGAGCTGCTCCACGCGACAGTGCAGGAAGGCGGTCTGCCCCATCGCCGTCGTGACGTTGCGGGGCACGTTGAATTCGAAATAGGGGTAGCTGCTGACGTTGCCCGTCAGCCCGGTCTCGTCGTGGTACGACTCCGCCCCGCCTGCAACAAAACGAGACGTTGGTTAGTCGGCTTACAAACGAAGAGTTAATTATTTTCGAAGACGATTATGTGCGAAGCGGCGCGGAAAAATTGGGAAAATGCTCTTAAATACTTTGAAAGGGCGGGCGGAATTTTGTACTCCTGCAGGAAATTAAATGGGGAAATGCGATTACGAGTATAATGCAAAATGTTTTCGAACGGTGCTTTATTATATATAGCAGCGAGTTAATATTTACTACGAGAAGTTACTATGCTAACATTTACGGTTGGTCGTTTTAAGAAAAGTATTTTACATTTGTTTTAGTGTCACACATATACGTATAGTTTTATGAAATTGCATGGAATATTTATAGAATGGAATAGAATTTATTGAGCAATATATACACTTAAGGTCGTTTTTGACAAGACAATTTCTTAGTTCAAAAGTTGTTCAAGAATTAAATTCATATATCCTCCTCCCATACAATTTGTCCTTGACAAATAGAACGTGTTATATTTTTCCATTCGATCTACCATCCAATTCAATATTTCAAATAATTTGCTGTATGATACGAGATAATTTAGATTGTCTCGCATCTTGACTCAAAAGTTAGTCAACTTTTGACATATTCTTATAGATTCATATTGGTGGGTAAATTTTGAATTGAAATCATCTCAAAAATATATAAATCTGATGTAAGTATCGCCGTTAAGTAAAGATATGTCTACATGAACAGATACAGTAACTATATAAAGTAATTTAGACAACTGTAACTCAAAAATCAGATTTAATTTTTGAAATATTCTTATATATTCATATTGGTGGGTAGATTTTGAATTGAAATCATCTCAAAAATATATAAATCTGATGTAAGTATCGCCGTTAAGTAAAGATATGTCCACATGAACAGATACAGTAACTATATAAAGTAATTTAGACAACTATAACTCAAAAATCAGATTTAATTTTTGAAATATTCTTATATATTCAAATTGGTGGGTAAATTTTGAATTGAAATCATCTCAAAAATATATAAATCTGATGTAAGTATCGCCGTTAAGTAAAGATATGTCCACATGAACAGATACAGTAACTATATAAAGTAATTTATACAACTGTAACTCAAAAATCAGATTTAATTTTCGAAATATTCTTATAGATTCATATTGGTGGGTAAATTTTGAATTGAAATCATCTCAAAAATATATAAATCTGATGTAAGTATCGCCGTTAAGTAAAGATATGTCCACATGAACAGATACAGTAACTATATAAAGTAATTTAGACAACTGTAACTCAAAAATCAGATTTAATTTGTGAAATATTCTTATAGATTCATATTGGTGGGTAAATTTTGAATTGAAATCATCTCAAAAATATATAAATCTGATGTAAGTATCGCCGTTAAGTAAAGATATGTCCGCATGAACAGATACAGTAACTATATAAAGTAATTTAGACAACTGTAACTCAAAAATCAGATTTAATTTTTGAAATATTCTTATATATTCATATTGGTGGGTAGATTTTGAATTGAAATCATCTCAAAAATATATAAATCTGATGTAAGTATCGCCGTTAAGTAAAGATATGTCCACATGAACAGATACAGTAACTATATAAAGTAATTTAGACAACTATAACTCAAAAATCAGATTTAATTTTTGAAATATTCTTATATATTCAAATTGGTGGGTAAATTTTGAATTGAAATCATCTCAAAAATATATAAATCTGATGTAAGTATCGCCGTTAAGTAAAGATATGTCCACATGAACAGATACAGTAACTATATAAAGTAATTTATACAACTGTAACTCAAAAATCAGATTTAATTTTCGAAATATTCTTATAGATTCATATTGGTGGGTAAATTTTGAATTGAAATCATCTCAAAAATATATAAATCTGATGTAAGTATCGCCGTTAAGTAAAGATATGTCCGCATGAACAGATACAGTAACTATATAAAGTAATTTAGACAACTGTAACTCAAAAATCAGATTTAATTTGTGAAATATTCTTATAGATTCATATTGGTGGGTAAATTTTGAATTGAAATCATCTCAAAAATATATAAATCTGATGTAAGTATCGCCGTTAAGTAAAGATATGTCCGTATGAACAGATACAGTAACCATATAAAGTAATTTAGATAACTGTAATTCAGAAGTCAGATTTAATTTTTGAAATATTCTTATAGATTCATATTGGTGGGTAAATTTTGAATTGGAATCATCTCAAAAATATATAAATCTGATATAAGTATCGCCGTTAAGTAAAGATATGTCCACATGAACAGATACAGTAACTATATGAAGTAATTTAGACAACTGTAACTCAAAAATCAGATTTAATTTTTGAAATATTCTTATAGATTCATATTGGTGGGTAAATTTTGAATTGAAATCATCTCAAAAATATATAAATCTGATGTAAGTATCGCCGTTAAGTAAAGATATGTCCACATGAATAGATACAGTAACTATATAAAGTAATTTAGACAACTGTAACTCAAAAATCAGATTTAATTTTTGAAATATTCTTATATATTCATATTGGTGGGTAAATTTTGAATTGAAATCATCTCAAAAATATATAAATCTGATGTAAGTATCGCCGTTAAGTAAAGATATGTCCACATGAACAGATACAGTAACTATATAAAGTAATTTAGACAACTGTAACTCAAAAATCAAATTTAATTTTTGAAATATTCTTATAGATTCATATTGGTGGGTAAATTTTGAATTGAAATCATCTCAAAAATATATAAATCTGATGTAAGTATCGCCGTTAAGTAAAGATATGTCCACATGAACAGATACAGTAACTATATAAAGTAATTTAGACAACTGTAACTCAAAAATCAGATTTAATTTTTGAAATATTCTTATAGATTCATATTGGTGGGTAAATTTTGAATTGAAATCATCTCAAAAATATATAAATCTGATGTAAGTATCGCCGTTAAGTAAAGATATGTCCACATGAACAGATACAGTAACTATATAAAGTAATTTAGACAACTGTAACTCAAAAATCAGATTTAATTTTTGAAATATTCTTATATATTCATATTGGTGGGTAAATTTTGAATTGAAATCATCTCAAAAATATATAAATCTGATGTAAGTATCGCCGTTAAGTAAAGATATGTCCGCATAAACAGATACAGTAACCATATAAAGTAATTTAGACAACTGTAACTCAGAAATCAGATTTAATTTTTGAAATATTCTTATATATTCATATTGGTGGGTAAATTTTGAATTGAAATCATCTCAAAAATATATAAATCTGATATAAGTATCGACGTTAAGTAAATATATGTCCACATGAACAGATACAGTAACTATATAAAGTAATTTAGACAACTGTAACTCAAAAATCAGATTTAATTTTTGAAATATTCTTATAGATTCATATTGGTGGGTAAATTTTGAATTGAAATCATCTCAAAAATATATAAATCTGATGTAAGTATCGCCGTTAAGTAAAGATATGTCCACATGAACAGATACAGTAACTATATAAAGTAATTTAGACAACTGTAACTCAAAAATCAGATTTAATTTTTGAAATATTCTTATATATTCATATTGGTGGGTAAATTTTGAATTGAAATCATCTCAAAAATATATAAATCTGATATAAGTATCGCCGTTAAGTAAAGATGTGTCCGCATGAACAGATACAGTAACCATATAAAGTAATTTAGACAACTGTAACTCAGAAATCAGATTTAATTTTTGAAATATTCTTATAGATTCATATTGGTGGGTAAATTTTGAATTGAAATCATCTCAAAAATATATAAATCTGATGTAAGTATCGCCGTTAAGTAAAGATATGTCCACATGAACAGATACAGTAACCATATAAAGTAATTTAGACAACTGTAACTCAAAAATCAGATTTAATTTTTGAAATATTCTTATATATTCATATTGGTGGGTAAATTTTGAATTGGAATCATCTCAAAACTATATAAATCTGATGTAAGTATCGCCGTTAAGTAAAGATATGTCCACATGAACAGATACAGTAACTATATAAAGTAATTTAGACAACTCTAACTCAAAAATCAGATTTAATTTTTGAAATATTCTTATAGATTCATATTGGTACATACAAACATGTACTTATGTCTAAAAGGGGAAATAATAAATTAAAAAACATGGTTATCCTTCCCCCTGTCTTCACCTAGGCATTTGTGGGTCCCATCCTGGGCTATCGGTATCGAGGGATGTATGTTGTTTGTCCATTTGTTTAAGCTATTTTACTTTATGTTGTCGTTTATTAGTATGTTTTTGATTTTTAGCTTAAAAGGGATGTATTTTAAGGCTTTATGTGTTCGTTTAATTGTTTGACTGTTTCTGTGGTTAGAATTTGTGTATACTTTGCTTTTGTAAACTTTTCGGTTCTTATTTCTGATTTTCTTTTTGTTTGGTGATGGTGTATTTCTTTGTTTGCTATTAGTATAGTACTTAGTAGGGTGTTTTTAATTTTCTGTACAATAAGTAACTTGTTTAATGTTATTATTTTTTGTATGTTTAATTCCTGTACTTTTTTATTTACTTTACTTCACTATGTATGTTGCGTTTTTTTTTGTTGTACTATACATTATTTTGTATACATTTTATTAAATTCTTGACCTATACTTTTAATATCCGAGTAGAAGATTGCCGGAATAAAGGTGGTCAATAACGGATCGAATTTTGATGCGGACGGTGATCTTTTTGCGAAAGGTTACTACGCGTTCGCTAACATTTACTGCCGCACGTCCAGTAACGGCCCCCCAGAGGCCTGGACCGAACCGGCCCCGCCGAAAAATCCGTAATCCCATGCGCATTTATTTAAATAGGAAATCGGACGCGAAAGGTCGGCCCGATAAATTCATTTTATTTTCTAGTTTGGTACTCGAGGGGATGTCAAGGATCTACGCATACAGATATCATAAGAATTCAGAAGTCATTTACATCACAGTAAACGCAACGGTTCGGGAAGCAAATTGAAACGGAAAAGGTCCTGGGGGATCAAATTTATTTATAACATTGACTGTAACTATTACTGTTGTATTTGCTGTTCATAATCAGAGACGCATACATTTATCATAAGAATTCAGAAGTCATTTACATCATAGTAAACGCAACGGTTCGGGAAGCAAATTGAAACGGAAAAGGTCCTGGGGGATCAACTTTATTTATAACATTGACTGTAACTATTACTGTTGTATTTACTGTTCACAATCAGAGACACATTTGGAAGAGTGAGATCTTTTACATAATATATTAGTGCTATTTATATAAATTAGCAATTTAAACAAATATAACTGATTTATTTTGTATTTTATAACTTTCTATAACTTTTAATAGATATCTCTACCAACACTGTCATTTTGTGTTGTTTAAATTCAAGAAACATAGTAAAATCATCGAAGAAAATAACATGGATTTTGTGAGGGACATCAGAATGCTCAGGATCTAGACTGAGAGATTTTTTTTCGTTGGTGTGCCTCCAAAATTTCTTGATTTGGTAGGTGTAGCGTGAACAGAAACAGTTTGTGGAACACTGTATTAATGGATATATGGTTAAGAAGAAGTTAATTTATTATTGTTCTGTGACAGGTTCGCCTGTTACAAAAAAAAACATACACTTTCAAGCCAAGCAGTCATTGTAGATTGTATGCTACTATGATTCATTGTTGTAATGTTGATAATTTGTAGATAGTAGTTATTACCATAATCCACGTAATGCACAAGTAATTTCCATGAAATTATACGGGTATTAGTACATGCATCGACTATTATATAATGTTTCAAAGAATAGTTATTGTATATAATGTATGTAAATTCAGCTCTTAGCAATATATATATATATATATATATATATTTCGATTGCGTTAGATCTTATCAGTGTAGATCAGGTTTAAAAAAAATAAAATAAAAAAAAAATAAGCGCCAAATCTAAATTAAAAAATGTTGTAAATTATGTTATATTCCAGTTTCCTTGTTGATTAACTCTGTTTAATTATCCTGATGATGCTCGAAATTTAACGAGCGAAATATATTGATATATTAAAAAAGGAGTTTTTTACTGCCCTCGCTGTCCAATAATAACTTGCACATAATTAACTTTCTGCGAATAAATACAATAATATATATATATATATATATATATATATATATATATATATATATATGTATAAGTTAAAAGTGTTATGATTCCCAAAATGCTCACATATAATACATCCCGACAAATTGAACCCTATCCGATCGAAGGATGTGGTTGGTGTTGCTGGTGTCGTTTGCGCGCCGTCCCGCGAGGAATTAAGTTTTTAGTTTGATGAGAAATTGTTTTCCGGGCGGGCTGGCCCATAAAAATATCCGCGCCACCCCCCATGAATAGATAATGCGGAATAAATTGCGCGCGCGACGGAATATAGTTTTATATATCAGGGGGCGGTTTGGCGCAAACTTTTAATGCGCTCGATTTTTATATTCATAGTTTATGCGCCGCGTGGAAAATCGCAAAACTTCCAAACAGCAGCCGCACCGCAACCGTGCTCCCTCGGGGGCGGTGCATCGACTTCGACGTGCGGTTGTTTGTTTAATCGCTGAGTTTTATGTAAGTTCTAGATGCAGTTGCATAAGTGAACTTGGATGATTAAGGGTGCAAATTTGTAAAAGTGGCGGCTTTATGGCTCTAATCCTGATGATTATAGTCAGAGCAACTTTGCTCCTTTAGATACGAAGACACGACAAAAAGTCGACAACCAAACAATTCATTTGGGCATTGCGCACAGCACATCACACACACACACACACACACACACACACACACACACACACACACACACACACACACACACACACACACACACACACACACACACACACACACACACACACACACACACACACACACACACACACACACACACACACACACACACACACACACACACACACACACACACACACACGCACACACACACACACACGCGCACACACACACACACACACACACGCGCACACACACACACACACACACACACACACACACACACACACACGACGCACGCATGCACGCACGCCCGCACCCATACACATACAGACATACACAGTATACTAAAACATACACACACAGACACACTCACACACACAGAGACACACAGCGACACACACAGACACATTTATTTTACTTTTTGTGTAATAATGTATATTGGAAGCATGTATTATTCTACTATAAGATTGGCGCAAGGATGAAGAGCAGAGTTCCACAAGACCTACGAGAAGAAGCATATTCCACAAGACCCACGAGAAGAAGAAGGTTATAAGAAGGTTACAGAACTACAAACTGGTATTGGCAGACGAAAATTCAGGGATGTGCAAAACATCAAACATAGACACCTCCCCATGATATGAAAATTAATAATATAAAATGGCACAAGGATGAAGAGCAGAGTCCCCCCCCCCCAGATATGAAAATTAATAATATAAGATTGGCGCAAGGATGAAGAGCAGAGTTCCACAAGACCCACGAGAGGAAGAAAATTCCACAAGACCCGCGAGAAGAAGAAGGTTACAAGACCCTACAGAAAGAAAACAGTTACAAAAGAAGTGCGGCGGGACCCGAGTTAGAGTTAGAGAGTAAAGATTATAGAAAAGAAGACAATATAAAGTTTGGTGACAGCAGTGAATTCCAGTAACATAGAGGATAGTGAAAATTTAGAAATTGTTTATGTTTAAATAATAAACAAGACTTAGAGTAGTTGCCAAACCGTAGCTAGGAGTTTTAATTTTAACCCAACAAGTCTCGACATGGCCGAAACAACTTATAAGCCAGGTCGAGCATACATCCAAGGTCGTGACTCCGAAAGGAGCATAACAGCACACTTCACAAAGCTCAGTGCGAGATGGATGGCGGTTCGGACACTGAGCTTTCCCTTATTCTTGTTTCACTCATATTTATTAAAAAAAACATACTTAAACTACCTTAGAATAATTAATGGCAAAGAATTATCAGAACCAATTGACTAGAGTATACGAATACAAGCAACATTTTGAGCCCCACCCTACTCCTGGCTTTTATACAGGAACTACAATATTTCATCAGCAAGGAAAAAAACAAAAATATCCCTATCCCAAGTCACTATAAATTGTTACGCTGCGAACTGTTACCTTTACAGCCCAGCGACTCTCTTCCTTTGCACAGGTGCCTAATTAAATTATGCCTGACGCAACGCGCACGCTAACAAGCCTTCCATACATTTCTCGCTGCGAATCGATTTTTTACAGCAGCCAATTATTACGATGTGAAAGATCCGAGCAACTCGTGTATTGTGTTTGAGTACAACAGACAAACATATTACTCTTCGAGCGTTTCTAGGCCGTCTTGGCGGTGGCGCTCTGCAATAATCTTGATGGATGGGTGCCGCCCGCTCTGCAAATCCGAGTTGGATGAACGCCCGGCTGTATCACCTGGAACGGTTTGCTATTTCTCATGCAAATGTGACCCAATTTGTTCTCTATCCCCCTCCCAGCATGGCGTTTACAAACTTAAGCAATTATTTATTAGAGAACTTGTATGTTATCCAACTGTTATTAGATTTATTATTAACATTCAACAACACGGAGGTGCTTGATTTGAATAAGCTTCGGATTATGTAGGATTTTTGGTACGTCAACCGTATTATATAACTATATGAATCTACATTCTTATCTAGATTATATTAAAAGTAATTTTATTATATATCTATCTATATCTCTTTGCCTTTTATCTTTTGGTGTAGGCTTTATTATATATATATATATATATATATATATATATATATATATATATATATATATATATATATATATTGACTTTGGTTTGATTCTTTTTGTCCATCCTAATTAAATTTTTAGTTGTTTCTTTTCTATATACTTTTCTATAGCTTCAATTTCCAATTCTTCTCTGATGTCACCATTTCTTATTATGTCTCTTCTCGTAACTTGTTTTACTCCTCTGAGATATTTTATTTCCATTGCCTGTATTCTACTTGCGTCCCTCTTCGTTAGTTTCCACGTCTCGCTCCCATATGTCAGTATAGGTCTATATATGCTTTTGTATATATTTATGTTAGTCCTCCTGCAGATCTCTTTTTTGTTAATCAGTATATTGCACAGTGCGTGGTATGTTTTAACTGTGTTGTTTTAACTGTATTATATAACAAGGTGAAATTCCCATCGAACGATTATGAATCAATTTTCAAATGAAAAATATTTAAGAAAAACAATACTTTCCTTCTGAAAATATTTTCGACCTGATGTACCATTACAGTAATATGAGTTTCATTTAGAAATGTTCAATGTACAACGAATGACCAATAAATTAATTTATAATATGTAAAAAAAATCAAACCCTTAATTAAAAATTTGCTATTAATTCAAATCACTTAATATTCCTATTAAATATTAAATAAAAAAACATAAAAAAAACCATCCTTGTATAAACATAGATACACATTGACACAGACACTCACATTGTTTTATATATTAGGCGTAAATTAATAAATGAATTTAATTGAATCATAGAAAGTAATGGATAACAGTGTAGTGTAGAGTTCAAGTCGTTTGAAATAGTGGACGGGCATAGTCTGGTTGGTAGGGGAGCACCCACCCACCCCACTGGTAGGGGACCACCCACCCACCCCACCTTTGCTTGCATAGTTTTTTAATTGGGTAACACTCTTCATGAAATGATTTAAACAATATAAAACGTCTGTATCCATTGAACGAACTATGCGAGCGAAGGTGGGGTGGACGGGTGTCCCCTACTAACCAAACTATACCCGTCCACTATTTCAAATGACTTGAACTATGCTCTACATTGTTTTTCACATTGTTTTTATATATTTGGCGTAAATTAATAAATGAATTTAATTGAATCATAGAAAGTAATGGATAACAGTGTAGTGTAGAGTTCAAGTCGTTTGAAATAGTGGACGGGCATAGTCTGGTTGGTAGGGGACCACCCACCCACCCCACCTTTGCTCGCATAGTTTTTTAATTGGGTAACACTCTTCCTGAAATGGTTTAAACAATATAAAACGTCTGTATCCATTGAAGAAACTATGCGAGCGAAGGTGGGGTGGGCGGGTGTCCCCTACCAACCAAACTATACCCGTCCACTATTTCAAATGACTTGAACTAAGCTCTACATAGTTTTTCACATTGTTTTTATATATTAGGCGTAAATTAATAAATAAATTTAATTGAATCATAGAAAGTAATGGATAACAGTGTAGTGTAGAGTTCAAGTCGTTTGATATAGTGGACGGGCATAGTCAGGTTGGTAGGGGCCACCCACCCACCCCACCTTTGCTCGCATAGTTTTTTAATTGGGTAACACTCTTCCTGAAATGGTTTAAACAATATAAAACGTCTGTATCCATTGAAAAAACTATGCGAGCGAAGGTGGGGTGGGCGGGTGGTCCCTACCAACCAAACTATAACCGTCCACTATTTCAAATGACTTGAACTATGCTCTACATTGTTTTTCACATTGTTTTTATATATTTGGCGTAAATTAATAAATGAATTTAATTGAATCATAGAAAGTAATGGATAACAGTGTAGTGTAGAGTGCAAGTCGTTTGAAATAGTGGACGGGCATAGTCTGGTTGGTAGGGGACACCCACCCACCCCACCTTTGCTCGCATAGTTTTTTAATTGGGTAACACTCTTCCTGAAATGGTTTAAACAATATAAAACGTCTGTATCCATTGAAAAAAGTATGCGAGCGAAGGTGGGGTGGGCGGGTGGCCCCTACCAACCAAACTATACCCGTCCACTATTTCAAATGACTTGAACTATGCTCTACATTGTTTTTCACATTGTTTTTATATATTAGGCGTAAATTAATAAATGAATTTAATTGAATCATAGAAAGTAATGGATAACAGTGTAGTGCAGAGTTTAAGTCGTTTGAAATATTGGACGGGCATAGTCTGGTTGGTGTTTATATTATAGAGATGGTGATATATACCATCCACTGCTAATCTCATATCGTCCATATCCTCTTCGTTTAAGCCTCTGATCGCTATGACCTTCCTGAAGGCATGATGAAGGCCATGGCGATCAGAGGCTTAAACGAAGAGGATGTGGACGTTAGGAGATTCCACGATCTTCTCTATTAAAGTTAAAACTCTTGTTCTAATGTAACAAAGTAGTTTTTATACTGTCCTCATTTCAATTCGCAACGATTTTCTCTTCCTAACTTTGTATTATTACAAAGTTAAAATAAACTAACATCTATTTATAAAACGAGTGACTAAACATGATGCAAACGGGCGTAAATATTACAAAATACAGTGTAATAAAGCCGCATACAGAATTCATGCTAATCCCACTGTAATTGTCGGTTTCATCAGCATTTAGATCGCAACAGATGTTATATATCACTACAAGATCACCCGGGCTGATATTTACTGCGTTACAACTAGTAATGCCGACGCGGTATTTGCATAATCCGCGGTGTTTATTTGTTTCCCGGCGGCGGCTGCCTGTGACGGCGGCCGTCGCGCATTTCAACCCCGGCCGCTCCACCGCCGAACCACCGCCCCGCGCACAAAGTGTGTACAAATGGGCATTAGCATAAGATAAACCGAATCCCGTCGCTTCCATCTTAGTGCAACCCGTGCGCGAGCCGCTCCACTCGCTCCCTTTATGAATAGCAAATGCAGGGGAGCGCACTTCCGGCTGACAGAAACACCGCTGGAAATATTTGAGCCAACAATATAACTGCATATGATACTCGTGGTATTTTATATGAAAAGTGTGCTATATCTAACATGTTTTTCAATCATTTATTTACTTTAATGTATTTAAATTATATCTTATATGTACCTGTTGGTTGGCGTGTCAAATCTTAATTGTGATTATATATTTATATATATATATATATATATATATATATATATATATATATATATAGAGAGAGAGAGAGAGAGAGTCCAGTAACCTAGTACATCACAAGTTGCATCAAGTGGGAGTAGTTAGTTTCGTTCTTTTTTCTTGTATGTGCCTGAGATGTGAAGAAACTGAAAAACTGCAAAAATTTAGCAGTTTTTGAGATATTCAAAAGTGTCCCGGAAGGCTGCCAAGGTTGAAAACTTGGATTTTGCATCTCAGGCACATGAACAAGAAAAGAAAGTAACTACCCCCACTTGTTGCAACTTATGCCCCTTATAACCATTACAAGGTTACTGGATTAATATGCATCCTGTTATAGAAAATAATAAATATTGACTTGACTTGACTTGACTTGACTTGACTTGACTTGACTTGACTTGACTTGACTTGACTTGACTTGACTTGACTTGACTTGACTTGACTTGACTTGACTTGACTTGACTTGACTTGACTTGACTTGACTTGACTTGACTTGACTTGACTTGACTTGACTTGACTTGACTTGACTTGACTTGACTTGACTTGACTTGACTTGACTTGACTTGACTTGACTTGACTTGACTTGACTTGACTTGACTTGACTTGACTTGACTTGACTTGACTTGACTTGACTTGACTTGACTTGACTTGACTTGACTTGACTTGATTTGACTTGACTTGACTTGACTTGACTTGACTTGACTTGACTTGACTTGACTTGACTTGACTTGACTTGACTTGACTTGACTTGACTTGACTTGACTTGACTTGACTTGACTTGACTTGACTTGACTTGACTTGACTTGACTTGACTTGACTTGACTTGACTTGACTTGACTTGACTTGACTTGACTTGACTTGACTTGACTTGACTTGACTTGACTTGACTTGACTACTTGACTTGACTTTCTTAAAATAAATTGTTCCTTCTTCACCTACGCATATGTTAACCACCATCCAAATTCGTTTAATTGATTATTAAAATAAGCATTAAACTTTTTTAATTACCCTTTTTGAATATAAATATTTCATTGCGATAGTATTAAAATGAAATAGTCGTCTTAAACTTTTGCCGCGCAGTTTGTAAATTGAGCCGTCTGTTCCGACGCCCGGGAACGGGGTGCCGGCAGACTTCATTACGCGCATTAATTCCCTCCCTGAAACGTCCAATTAAAAACTTCGTGCAAAAATGAAATTGTCGCTGCAATAAAATAAAAATTCTGGACGCGATTACAGACTGTGAGCGAAATTCCTTGCTACATGAGAGCCCTTTGCTGCATGCACACACATATGCGAGCGATCAAAGAGACGGCAGCCAATCGGTCAGCTTTTTAATATTTTTTTTTTACGTCAAGCCGTGTTTTGAAGGAAATAACCGGGAGCTGGGTAGGATTTTTTTATATTATATGTTCAACCGAAATTAAATTCCTGGCGATATTAAATATTTCCGCGTTTCAAATGAAACGTGTGCGCGTGATACGGGCTTAATTAGAAAGCTACAATTAGTACTAATATTGAACACGTGCACGAATTGTTTTCCTTTTATGTCTGTTCGCCGGTTCGCGCAACTGATTGTTTCGTTTGAGCACAATGAGAAAGAATCGTGTTGTGTAATTAATTGTGACACGTCGAGAATAATTTATTCTCACGTATAATGGATAAGTTTAAAATTAATACACATTTTCAGGAAGGATGTAATTAGCAAAGTTGTTAGTTTATATGGAATATCTACGAAACATTTCAACATGGATATATTTGTCAAAGCAATCAGTGTTTAGTTCTATCTTCACTGGAATAGACAATAGTTAGTATATGTAGCTATTAATAAAATCAATAATGTTTAGCCTCGATTGTAGCAGAGATAATTTCCAATCCGTTACTTTTGACAACTTTTGACGCTAATCGGACGTTGTCATATATAAACATGATGCTAAATATCGTCTAAAGGTCGTTTTAGACAAGACAATTTCTTAGCTCAAAAGTTGTTCAAGAAATGAATTCATATATCCTCCTCCCAACAATTTGTTCTTGACAAATAGAACGCGTTATATTTTTCCATTTGATCTAACATCCAATTCAATATTTCAAATAATTTGCTGTGTGATACGAGACAATTTAGATTGTCTCGCATCTTGACTAACTTTTGAATCAAGAAATTTTCTTGTCTAAAACGACCTTTAGACAAGATAATTCCTTGAATGAACAATGGTTCAAGAAATTAATTAATATATTAACTTAAGGTCGTTTTAGCCAAGACAATTTCTTAGCTCAACAGTTGTTCAAGAAATGAATTCATATATCCTCCTCCCATACAATTTGTCCTTGACAAATAGAACGCATTATATTTATTCATTCGATCTACCATCCAATTCAATATTTCAAATAATTTGCTGTATGATACGAGACAATTTAGATTGTCTCGCATCTTGACTAACTTTTGAGTCAAGAAATTGTCTTGTCTAAAAGGACCTTTAGATAGTGTCTTGTTTACAGGATGAATTTGTATCAAACTAAACAATTTCTTGAATAACAGCGGGACCGCGATGATGCAGCTCCGCATAAAATTTGTCCTTGAGGATTATATATATAATCTTTTAAAATCTCTTTATACCATTTCGGGTGTAGAGATTATTTAAAATCTATTGTATTTTCTGTAGAAATGCCTTCCAGTCCTTCCTATTACTAGCCATTCTCCTTGCATCCTGCCATCCAATGCCATTCCTCTTTAGTATTTCATGTATGTTTTCTTCGCACGTTTTGTGTGGTCTACCTATTCTTTTCTTTCCTTGTATTCTTGTGTTCCATACAATTTTGGTCTGTCTCCCTTCTGGCATGCGAATTGTGTGTCCATACCATCCGAGTTGTTTCCTTTCTATAGTTGTCTGCATACTTTCTATCTGTAGAGTTGTTCGAATTTGCTCATTTTGTATTCTGTTAATTCTTGTGATACCTTCTATGCTCCTTAAGTACTTCATTTCTGCTGCTTGTATTTTACTTTGTTGTGTGTTTGTTAAAAAATAGTCTATGATCGACTTTTCATTTCTACTCTTTACTTCTCTGGTATATTTGTGTATTTCTTTATAGGCGAATATTGAGTTTAGTTTTACGACTTGCAGAAGTCAATTAAACTGTTTCCGTTATTGTTTCTCGTTTCTCTGAAATTATATATGAAATATGATAAATATAAGGATGTTGAAAATATAATACCTGGCCTGTATACAACCTTAGCCTTAGCGTTTTAATCTAGGATTTGTATCTTAAATTTTAAATTACATTTCGGTCTCCAGCATTTTATAATCGATAAGTTCCAATGATAAATCCCGTTGTGGCAATAAATAACCATTCTCGTAATAATAAAATTCGCTAAATTAAGTTCGCAGATATTACAAAGACCGGCTATTTTCGAAAAATATGATATTGCAACGATTCAAAAATTTACATCGCGCTATAATTTCCTTCTATCCGTGCAATACCCGGAAGTAAATTGGAAAGATTATCGCGATTTACGAGCGGGCTAGGCGGACCGGGCTGCAATAATTCCCGGGAAACAATTCGATGTCCTACGGCGCGCAGTAAAAATACATTATTAAAAATATCGCGGTTGCATGATTATAAGCGCGATTTTAATCTAATCGCACCCCTAAATTCCGCATTCCAGTTCCGGGCCGTCGTCTTCGTGTTGTTGACTCTGGAAGATATGGCCCGAAAACGCAAGCAAACAGTTCCGGTCGCAGTCGCAGTGACGCCGTGTTAAGACTTCCTGAGCGCCCCAAAATATATATCTTACTGCTTGGTGGGGGGTTTAGGGGGAGGTTAACGGTGCCGCCACCTGAGTATCCAGGACGTGCTTATAAAGTTTACTTCGTCGCTGTCTTGGGGAAACCTTGCATAATTACTGTGTCTTAATCCGGTTAGGGGTATTTGCGACCTGCTTTTTCACGCCACGGCTTTTTAGTGTGCTTTCCCCATTTATAGCGACAGGCTGAAGAAACAGGCATAAAAGGTGAAGGCGTTATGTTTAGATAAATAGATTTAATATGGTAATTAATTATTTCTACTTTCCAAAGTACTGCTGTATAAGGAAAGTATTGTATTCATAACGAAAACTAATGTTGTCTTGCGTTGCGTCGTTCGAAAGCTATCTTTTAGCATATAGTCATAACATTTAATAATTCATTTCAAATAAAACTTATCAAATTGTTCTAAGGAAACGTCTACAAGCTACAATGTAGAAACAGTTATTAGTATATTGTGCTTGTACTAATAGAACAAAGCAAAACTGTTGTGCAAACTTCGAGGATTATTAAATAATTTCGTCGCGTATCAAACTTTCGCCCGGTTCAGGTGGCATATTAAAATTAAATCCAATATCAGATAAATTGACACCATTAAAACTTCCTCCAGTGAACAACTTCATAACGTTCACAACAACCCCCCGGCAGCGATTTAATAATACAAATCTTTTGTGCTACACTAATATAATCCATCACACACAGCCTTACACATTTCTTAGACTTCTTTTCGGCTGAATTTAATGTAGATTCCGTTAACTTTCCTAGAGAGATCCACTAACTTTGTTTTCCTCTTGTTCCAGGTAAGGATTTGTTCGCTGTCCCAACTTCTCGCGCGTTCCCCGGGGGAAACTTTCGAGTGGATTAATCAAGTGGACGTCGGCCGCGAAGAAGTTTCAGCGACCGGCTAATTGGTTTAGCATGTAATTCTGGTTCGCGTGTCGCGATTTTTCGGGCCGCTATAATTACGAAAGCCCTTTCAGTGTCGCACGGGTTTAGCTCGACCTCCTTTTGTGTAATCTGTTGCGTTACGGTTTCCGGATCCGCATAATATCCGGACCGCGGAGGACTCGCCGGCCCTCCCAGGGGAGTTACAATTAAGTTGCGAACGCAACCGATAGGGTCGTGTGGAAATTAATTTGATGCGAGAGGCTTCGAAATTTAATCTGGTGCAGACTGTGCGGCGAAAATGATTGCCGTTCAATTGCGCCTGAGGCGAAACCACTTCAAATGTATTTAGCGTGTTGTATTGCTTCGTATATGGAATATAATAATATTGTAGTTAGTTTTGGATGTGAAATTCTATTGATAATTAATGCTCAATTATTACAGAGCCAGGGAATTTGTTTAATTAACTTAAGGGTGCTTTTGTTCTACAGTCGTGCTGCTCACCTACATATGATCGATATAATGACATGGACATAACACACAGGTTGTTGCCATATCATATCATCACAAAGCACAGCAAGAACCTTAGCGATCAGCACCGGTGTGAAGTTTTCTAATTCCTATAATTCCGACTGCTGTGCATATAAAAAGTTATAGAATAGAGCGCCTTTATGGCCTAAACTAACAAAAACTAATCACACCGTGTCTTCTTTAACCCGTTGAAGTGCACTCTTGAAGCATAGGCCTCGTTGTACTGTCTTGGGCACTCTGGATACAGTTTCTACCCACGTGACGCTAGATATCATCGCGCCACTTGGCTTAGGGTCTATGCTCTTTTTTGTTAACCTAGGTCTCCACTATAATAGAATTGGTTATTAGAATATTATCTATTTTATAGTAATTGAGTGACTATATTCAGATTTGCAAACAGTTGTTCACGCAGTCTTCTAGTTTTCCAGAAATACGCGAAAAAATACCATCAACTATCTAGTTCTGGGTAGCTAGCGATATCATCCTAAACACTAACAAGAAACATGTTTTTCATAATGTATCTCAAAAACCAAAAAATGTATGAAATTCTAGTCTTTAACATTTTATTCAGACGGTTAGTAACTATATCAGGTAGGTTACAAGATATTTATTTTCCTCCTAGATTTTTTTAGAATGAATTAAATACTTTCACCTACATCTCTTTTTTACTTTTACTCTTTTAATTACTGCTAGCTACCAGTACACGGCTACCCACTCCACTCCCTATCTGCATAACTGTAAATTAATTAGAACAATTAAATCGACGTCCCAGAGGGCTGTACGCCCAATAAAGCGGCGCCCCGTCGGCAGCGCTCCCATTAATTGCTCGCCCCATTCTTTTTTTCCTCTCCGATCGGAAAACGGTCGTTTAAAAATTATTTATCGCGCCCCGCTTTTATTGGCACATACGTGTGTGTCTGCTCTGTCTGTAACGGCGCAATAATCCTTACAAACGGCTTTCTATTAATTGCACAACCAGCCCCCTACCCTCCCCTGAAAAAGCGAATGGGCTCAAATAAAATAAGTGATGCTTCTAATAACGCCATAGTTTATCGCTTAAGATTTATGCGCGTGTAACAATAAATAGTTGTAGTAATATTGTTTTGATTAAAGTTTTTTATGACTTCCTGTTTTAGTACGATTTTATTTACTGATATATAACATGTGTAGTAGTAGTATATAAATATTGGTATCATTGTTCATTCATTACATCGTAATTTCATTTTATTGAGTTTTTGTCTTCAGGATAGAAAAATAAGAAATGATTTTGTATATACAGGGTGTGTATTAATTGGCGAAGGAACGATGTTGGTCATCAAATTCAGTCGAACATCTTTATACAAAATTATTGTACCAAAATTATGCCTGCAGGAAGGTTTTTATTGTACGAGCTGTTTTAAATTAGTCGACTAAGTTATAAAAAAAGATAAAAAATCAAAGATTTAAGAAATTTAAATGTATGATATTATTTTATATTTAATATTTAATTGGGCTTAAAATAAGCTTAATTATGATAATTTTGACCGAAAAATAAAGTCCGCAGGAGGGTTTTTATTGCACGAGCTGATTTAAATTATTCGACTGAGTTTTAAAATTGATAAAAAATCAACGATTTACGGAATTTAAATGTATTATATTATTCTATATTTAATATTTAATTGGGCTTAAAATAAGCTTAAGTTTGATAATTTTAATGTATGATATTATTTTATATTTAGTATTTAATTGGGCTTAAAATAAGCTTAATTTTGATAATTTTGATCGGAAAATAAAGTCCGCAGGAAGGTTTTTATTGCACGAGCTGATTTAAATTATTCGACTGAGGTATAAAAAATGATAAAAAATCAACAATTTAAGAAATTTAAATGTATGATATTTTTTTATTTTTAATATTTAATTGGGCTTAAAATAAGCTTAATTTTGATAATTTTGACCGGAAAATAAAGTCCGCAGGAAGGTTTTTATTTCACAAGCTGATTTAAATTATTCGACTGAGATATAAAAAATGATAAAAAATCAACAATTTAAGAAATTTAAATGTATGATATTTTTTTATATTTAATATTTAATTGGGCTTAAAATAAGCTTAATTTTGATAATTTTGACCGAAAAATAAAGTCCGCAGGAAGGTTTTTATTACACGAGCTGATTTAAATTATTCGACTGAGTTATAAAAAATGATAAAAATATCAAATATTTAAGAAATTTAAATTTATGATACTATTTTATATTTAATATATAATTGGGCTTAAAAGAAGCTTAATTTTGATAATTTTGACCGAAAAATAAAGTCCGCAGTAAGGTTCTTATTGCACAAGCTGATTTAAATTAATCGACTGAGTTATAAAAAATGATAAAAAAATCAAATATTTAAGAAATTTAAATTTATGATACTATTTTATATTTAATATTTAATTGGGCTTAAAAGAAGCTTAATTTTGATAATTTTGACCGAAAAATAAAGTCCGCAGGAAGGTTTTTATTGCACGAGCTGATTTAAATTATTCGACTGAGTTATAAAAAATGATAAAAAAATCAAATATTTAAGAAATTTAAATTTATGATATTTTTTTATTTTTAATATTTAATTGGGCTTAAAAGAAGCTTAATTTTGATAATTTTGACCGAAAAATAAAGTCCGCAGGAAGGTTCTTATTGCACAAGCTGATTTAAATTATTCGACTGAGTTATAAAAAATGATAAAAAAATCAAATATTTAAGAAATTTAAATTTATGATACTATTTTATATTTAATATTTAATTGGGCTTAAAAGAAGCTTAATTTTGATAATTTTGACCGAAAAATAAAGTCCGCAGGAAGGTTTTTATTACACGAGCTGATTTAAATTATTCGACTGAGTTATAAAAAATGAGAAAAAATCAAAAATATAAGAAATCTAAATATAGGATATTATTTTATATTTAATATTTAATTGGTCTTAAAATAAGCTTAATTTTGATAATTTTGACCGAAAAATAAATCCCGCAGGAAGGTTTTTATTTCACGGGCTGATTTAAATTATTCGACTGAGTTATAAAAAATGATAAAAAATCAACGATTTATGAAATTTAAATGTATGATATTATTTTATATTTCATATTTAATTGAGCTTAAAATAAGCTTAATTTTGATCATTTTGACCGAAAAATAAAGTCCGCAGAAAGGTTTTTATTGCACGAGCTGATTTAAATTATTCGACTAACTTATAAAAAATGATAAAAAATCAAAGATTTAAGAAATTTAAATGTATGATATTGTTTTATATTTAATATTTAATTGGGCTTCAAATAAGCTTAATTTTAATAATTTTGACCGAAAAATAAAGTCCGCAGGAAGGTTTTTATTGCACGAGCAGATTTAAATTACTCGACTGAGTTATAAAAAATTATAAAAAATCAAAAATTTAAGAAATTTAAATGTATGATATTATTTCATATTTAATATTTAATTGGGTTTAAAATTAGCTTAATTTTGATAATTTTGACTGAAAAATAAAGTCTGCAGGAAAGTTTTATTGCACGAGCTATTTTAAATTAATCGGCTGAGATATAAAAAATGATAAAAAATCAAAGATTTAAGAAATTTAAATGTATGATATTATTCTATATTTAATATTTAATTGGGCTTAAAATAAGCTTAATTTTGATAATTTTGACCGAAAAATTAAGTCTGCAGGAAAGTCTTTATTGCACGAGCTGATTTAAATTATTCCACTGACTTATAAAAAATGATAAAAAAATCAAATATTTAAGAAATTTAAATTTATGATACTATTTTATATTTAATATTTACTTGGGCTTAAAAGAAGCTTAATTTTGATAATTTTGACCGAAAAATAAAGTCCGCAGGAAGGTTTTTATTACACGAGCTGATTTAAATTATTCGACTGAGTTATAAAAAATGAGAAAAAATCAAAGATATAAGAAATCTAAATATAGGATATTATTTTGTATTTAATATTTAATTGGTCTTAAAATAAGCTTAATTTTGATAATTTTGACCGAAAAATAAATCCCGCAGGAAGGTTTTTATTTCACGGGCTGATTTAAATTATTCGACTGAGTTATAAAAAATGATAAAAAATCAACGATTTATGAAATTTAAATGTATGATATTATTTTATATTTAATATTTAATTGAGCTTAAAATAAGCTTAATTTTGATCATTTTGACCGAAAAATAAAGTCCGCAGAAAGGTTTTTATTGCACGAGCTGATTTAAATTATTCGACTAACTTATAAAAAATGATAAAAAATCAAAGATTTAAGAAATTTAAATATATGATATTGTTTTATATTTAATATTTAATTGGGCTTCAAATAAGCTTAATTTTAATAATTTTGACCGAAAAATAAAGTCCGCAGGAAGGTTTTTATTGCACGAGCAGATTTAAATTACTCGACTGAGTTATAAAAAATTATAAAAAATCAAAAATTTAAGAAATTTAAATGTATGATATTATTTCATATTTAATATTTAATTGGGTTTAAAATTAGCTTAATTTTGATAATTTTGACTGAAAAATAAAGTCTGCAGGAAAGTTTTATTGCACGAGCTATTTTAAATTAATCGGCTGAGATATAAAAAATGATAAAAAATCAAAGATTTAAGAAATTTAAATGTATGATATTATTCTATATTTAATATTTAATTGGGCTTAAAATAAGCTTAATTTTGATAATTTTGACCGAAAAATTAAGTCTGCAGGAAAGTCTTTATTGCACGAGCTGATTTAAATTATTCCACTGACTTATAAAAAATTATAAAAAAATCAAATATTTAATATATTTAAATTTATAATCTTTTTTTACTTTCAATATTTGATTGCGTTTACAATAGACTATTTTTTGATAATTTGCAACCAAAAATAAAGTCCGCAGGAAGGTTTTTATTGCTCGAGCTGATTTAAATGATTCGACTAAGTTATAACAAATGATAAAAAATCAACGATTTAAGAAATTTAAAGGTATGATATTATTCTATATTTAATATTTAATTGGGCTTAAAATAAGCTTCATTTTGATAATTATGACCGAAAAATGAAGTCCGCAGGAAGGTTTTTATTGCACGAGCTGATTTAAATTAATCGACTAGTCCGCAGGAGTTATAAAAAATGATCAAAAATCAATCAAAGATTTAAGAAATTTAAATTTGATATTATTTTACATTCTATATTTAATATGGGTCGAAATGGGCTGTTTTTTTTAAATAATTTTCACCCAGAAATAAAGTCTTCAGGAAAGTTTTTATTATTGTGCTAATAATTGTCTTTAATCAATCAATTGTTGCTGCGTTTGGAACGTGAATATCCTCATAACAGAAACACATGTCCTAACAATAATATTGCAGTATTAGAATGTCCAATTGTCCGTAAATTTCTTCACTGCTAACAAATTTAAAACTAGAAATCTCCTCACCCTCTCCAAAATCATGTCGCGTTGTTTCAATTTCATAAAAGCGTGATTTAAAGCCGTCGTGGATATAGCCAAAAAAGGAAGGAAAAAAAAATAAAGGGAAAATCGGATAAGCCGTAGGCCTGTAAAGCCAATCGCGACGCTACGGTCCGGCGCGCAAAAATGCAATATTTATGATATGTAAACCGTATTTCCTTTGTAGTGGAATTGGCCGGTGATCGATGGACAGACGTCCGCCGGCATTGGAGTCTATGCATTATTCAGTCGGTCCCCAGGGGGGGGGCGCGCACGCCGGACCCCCGTATTCTTATCGGATATCGCCCCCCACGACTCCTCTCATGTTTATTTGGAATATGTAGTCGCAAATAAAATTTCGACAGCGCTCAGACCCTGAATATGAATAGATGTGCTAAACAATGAGAGGATTCAGGGAGAAGGGATGTTTTGATGGTGGGTACTCCTGTTTTGTTTTGTTTCAGAAATAAACAATAATATAAAAACAATTAAACATAATACTTTACTGGTATTATGTTTTAATTTTTTTATAATATTGTTTATTTCTGATATATGAATATAAATAAAATAAGTAAACACCACCAGAAGAAAATACTGGGAAAATGCTACAATATTAATGTGTTTAGTGGTGTAATATTTATTACTTTTTGATATCTGCCTAAATTCAATATAGCATTTTCCAATATAATTAAATTGTCTACGTGAGGCGACGAATCAAGAAAATGTGGCCCATATTACTAAAAATTCTTTTAGAAGATTTTTTGTTCCTCGGGGGTTTTCGAGGTCGCTGATTACGAATCCGATGTCTGATTTTATAAATTCAAAAAGGCTGACCCAAAATGGTGGACAAAAAAATAAATTTTGCAAATAATTTGGTTTGAAGTAACTAACACGGGGGTTATCAAGGTCACTGAATACAGATCCGATGTCTGATTTTAAAGATTCAAAATGTTTGACCCAAAATGGGGGACAAGAAAGTAAATTTTGCAAATAATTGGTTCGAAATTACATACACGGGGATTTTTGAGCTTATTGATTACAAATCTAATGTAAATTTTCCATTTTACACAATTAAAATTACACGATTCTGTGAACATTTATAGCACTCTGAGTCTGAGTCTGAGTCCTCATCTGTAAAAGGATAGATTTTTCTATTTGCCCGTTCACACCCGTAGGTCAGCCTGAAGTTGACCCTCGCACTGAGTTTACGCGCATAGTACAGCCAGGGATACAACAGAGCCGGCAATGTTGCTCAAATTGTCGGCTCTGTTGTACTAGGCGCGTAAAGAAGAAACAAAAAATGTTAATATAAGAAAATACATACCTTAACAACATCTTCATTATAAAAATAAATTTAAAAACCATTATCACTACAAAATTGTTTTTAAATATTTTTTTTATGATGAAGATTATTGTTAATGTAGGTATTTTCTTATATTAACCTTTTTTTTTCTTTAGAGTCATTCTCAAATTCTCTCCACACTGAAATTTTAAGACATTCCGTTATATTGTTGATAGGAAAATCATGCAGCAAGCGCATCTACTTTGGGATCGCGAGCAAGCCAACCAAAACCGTCTCGCCTCAGCGAAGCGGTAAAGAACAGGAAAAACCTCTTCCATTTTCCGAGGTGCATGGCGTAATGAGCTCGCGCACGCGAAAAGATCATCGCGATAAAATCTGCAATCCCCGGACCGCTGGCAAAATATTGGCGCGCACACGCGTTCGCGTATGATTTCAATTTATTTTAATAACGCCCGGTATCGGGAAATCCGGATTGAGCGCAGCGATTCGATTTTAAATGAACGCCGCTGATGAGGTTTTCCAACAAAGGGAGTTTCAAAATATCGTTACAACATTTTTGTGTATAGTTGATTGGCTAGAGAAATGCGCTGCTTAAATATTCCTCAACTTGTTTTCAAAATATACCTCATTAAACTCAGTAAACAGTAATTTTTATTAATGGCCATGTCGAGTTTCTCAGCTGTATACTATAAATACAATTTTTTTAATGTGTTAATATTTTTCTTATATAGGGTTAGTTGTAGATTGTCATTATAAAAATATCAAATATACCTCTATACATTCTCAAAATATAGGCTCAAACTCAAAAAATATTTTGCTCTGTCGCATTTCTCACCAATTTTCTATAAATTTTATTACCAAAAAATGGTTGATATTTATATTAGTTTTAGAATATATAATATATAATATAATTTTATATAATATATAAAAAAATTAAATATTCTTCAACGCGTTTCCTAAATTATATGTAGCAAACTCAAAACATTGTAATTATGCACATTATTATTATTATTTATATATTCTAAAAATGTGAAGGGTGATTGGCGAAAATTCGCCCCGATTGGATTCGAACTCAGGCTCTCCAATGCTCACTACGAGACACGGACAACACCTCTAATCACTCGGTCACTTAGCTGGGTTAACTGTATAAAAATATACCCGTCAAACCGTTTTCAAAATATATCCCATCAAACTCAAAACATCAATTTGCGTTAATTTTGTCTGTGGGTGTCACCTAACTGAAATTTAATGAGATTTCTATTTGTAGCATTCAATAAATTGTCGTCCAAATGATCATATAAGATTGATTTCGTCTAGACTGAAAAGCGACCTTGCATGAAACAGTCTCTGGGGGAGACCGGCTTAATGCAATCAATCAACCCTAAATTTGGTTAGAAATAATCCCGAATAAATTAAGACTGGCAAAGCGGTCCAGTGCTGAACCTCACATAAATTGAAAGCTAAACGAGACAAGTAATTTAATCTTCATTTAAATTAATGTTTTTTTTTTCGTTCCCATTATATTATTTAGTGGAGAAAATTTATTTTGAAACTGATAACAAGATTGATAGTATATTATTTTATATTTACTTCCTTTTATTACAAATGTTTCGTAATTTTAGGGCTATAATATTGTTGGGGCAAGCGTGGGGATGTGGTAATTTTTCATAACAATAATTAAAAAAAGGAAAACGTGTTTAATAAATGAAATAAGATAAAATTTAAGTTAAATTTGATTCCTCTGGACGTCGGGAACACTCGATGGATAAATTATAACAATTGTGAATCGTGAATTGCGGAATCATTACATTACATTACATTGGTTAACTGTTGCTAACGGGCGGTTTATCATATTTTATCTCATTAAATATGTTAGTATTACATCTGAGGAATTATAATTGTAAAAAAAAAATAACAATAATACCCTCAGAATGTTGGAAATAATATTTTACATATAAACTTCAATTTGAATGGATACCAAAATTGTTGGCCAATTCTCTTGCTTGCTTGACTGTCTTTCCTATCTTGATTATTATTTCCTCTATTCTGTTGTCCTACTCTTTTCTTGGTCTACCTCTTCTTCTTTTATTTCCAGTTCTTGCTTCCCATACCTGTTTAGTTTGATTCTTTTTGTCCATCCTAATTAAATGTCCCTACCAGTTTAGTTGTTTCTTTTCTATAGCTTCAATTCCCAGTTCTTCTCTGATGTCATCATTTCTTATTCTGTCTCTTCTCGTAACTTGTTTTACTCCTCTGAGATATTTTATTTCCATTGCTTGTATTCTACTTTTGATCCTCTTCGTTAGTTTATATATACTTATACTGACATATGGGATGTCAGTGTAGGTCTATATATGCTTTTATATATATTTATTTTTGTCCTTCTGCTGATCTCTTTTTTCTTAATCAGTATATTGCTCAATGCGTGGTATGTTTTAATAGTGTTGTTTTTCTGTTACTAAGTTCATCTTCCATTTTCCCGTCTTCTGTCAGTGCTACTCCTATGTATTTGAATTGTTCTATTTTGTGTTGTTCTATCTTTATATTTATTTGTTCTTTCCAGTTTCCTATTATCATCACTTTGTATTGTTGATATAAAGTTCTTTAAATATGTTAGTATTACATCTGAGGAATTATAATTGTATAAAAAAATATAATAATAATATCCTCAAAATGGTGCAAATAATATTTTACATATAAACTTCAATTTGATTGGATAAACAAATTGTTGATATAAAGTTGAAAATTCGATGTTTAACCTGTGACCGCCAATAATGGAAATAAATGCGGTGCAGCTATTAAACCATGGCGGCGCTTTAAAATTGCATTTCGCACATTTACCAGCACCGCTTTGTTTTGATTTGTTTACAGATTGCCGATGGTGCGGTGGAATGTTCGATATTGCCGGATGCCGCATTGCGCTTCCGCCGCCCCCCGCCACGCATCAAGGAAGCGTCAGGGGAACAATTTTATGATGTAATTGATATTCATCTGCACTAAGATATCTGGGGTTTGAATGGAATATGGTTTATTATTATTGCTTCTCTTAAAGAGTCACACGGTACAAAAAGTATCCATCTCTTATATAATGATTTTAAGGCTTCTCACAAGAAGTCACACTGCTACAGGCTGTAAAGAATAAGCAACAACTTGAAATTTTAAAACTTATAAAATATTTTAAATTAATGTTTTATTTACATTTTTTTTCTTGATAATGGTAATGACATTTTCACATGAAACCAAATATCGGGTGAATGGCCACCGTTGCTCTATTGGCAGAAATGCAGTCTTTTGATGAAATTTTGTACGACACAAAACTTTTCTGATTTCTTTCAGTTTTCTGCTTATATCTTCTAAACTATCGGATTATCAAGGAAAATATCTATATACAAAGTTGTAGAGCATTAAATTTACTTCAATTTTCATTCGTTCTTGATGAAATTTTGTAGTACATTTTGTAGCAAGGCCTGCTAGATTTCACAAATATTTTGATGAAGATTTTTCATGTCATTCAATATAAATTGATTTTTTACCACTACTTTCTTTACAACCGTTGTATAATTGTACACGAGTTTTAAAGAAAATAGTGGCATTTCTTTCAGTTTTCTGCATATACCTTATAAACCATGGGGCTTTCAAAGAAAATTTCTATATACAAAGTTATAGAGCATTAAATGTACTTTAACATTCGTTCATTTTTGATGAAATTTTGTGGTAAATTTTATAGCAAGGTCTAGTAGATTTCACAAATATTTTGATTTTTCTGTCATTCAATATAAATTTATTTTTATCTATGTTGCCACTACTTTCTTTACAATCATTGTGTAGTTGTACAAGTGTTGTAAAGAAAGTAGTGGCAACATATATGGATTTCTTTCAGTTTTCTGCATATATCTTCTAAACCATGGGGTTTTCAAGGAAAATTTATATACAAAGTTGTAGAGCATTAAATTTACTTCCATTTTCGTTCGTTTTTGATGAAATTTTGTGGGACATCTTGTAGCAAGGTCTGCTAGATTTCAGAAATATTTTGATGAAGATTTTTCTGTCATTCAATATAATTTATTTTTATCTATGTTGCCACTACTTTTTTTACAATGATTGTATAATTTTACAAGTGTTGTAAAGAAAGTAGTGGCAACATAGATGGATTTCTTTCAGTTTTCTGCATATATCTTCTAAACCATGGCGTTTTCAAGGAAAATGTCTATATACAAAGTTGCAGAGCATTAAATTTACTTCAATTTTCGTTCGTTTTTGATGAAATTTTGTGGTAAATTTTGTAGCAAGTTCTAGTAGACTTCACAAATATTTTGATGAAGATTTTTCTGTCATTCAATATAAATTTATTTTTATCTATGTTGCCACTACTTCTTTACAATCATTGTATAATATTACAAGTGTTGTAAAGAAAGTAGTGGCAACATAGATGGATTTCTTTCAGTTTTCTGCATATATCTTCTAAACCATGGGATTTTCAAGGAAAATTTCTATATACAAAGTTGCAGAGCATTAAATTTACTTCAATTTTCGTTCGTTTTTGATGAAATTTTGTGGTACATGTTGTAGCAAGACCTCATAGATTTCATGAATTTAGCATGCAATTTGAATTCCTCAGTTGTCTCAGGGTTATTCGCATAGACCTTATTTTTCAAAAGAAAAAACCAGAGAAAGTAATCCAAATCCAAACATCTATATTTGTTAGGCTGTAGCTGTTTAGTCAGTTGGATTGTGTAAGCATGAAGGTGTAAATATTTGTTTGTACTCATGTTCTAAGACAAGTGCTGTATTAAGAGCGAATTCGGGAAACGGCCTTCTCGCACGAATAATGTATCTTATTTTGTGTACGATTTCCCGCACCCAAATCAATGCGGGAAATGTATTGATTTGGATGCGGGAAATCGTACAAAAAATAAGATACATTATTCGTCCGCGAAGGCCGTTTCCCGAATTCGGTCTTAATACAGCACTCGCCTTCGGCTCGTGCTGTAAACTCATCGCTCGTTCGGGAAACTTGCCTTCCTGCACTAATAATGTAAATTACTATTTCAAAATTCGATGAAGATTGGAGAGATGGTGGTTTATTTTCTGGCAACGATGGTGGATGGAGGTGTTTGTTTTAAATCATAAGTGTACAACATACATCAGTGCAAGAATCTTAAAAATTTACCCAGTTTAGTTCTCGTAATTTTCTAGAAATATGGTCATATTTGCACTAAAAAAAATATTTCAAATCAACACAAACAAATTTGAGACAAAAACACGTGCAACTCATAGCTATTACTTTATTAAATACACCTCTGTGGCAATCTTTTTAAAACACAAACTTTCATCCCCCCAGCAAACATATATGCATGTATACTTTTAACGAGTCTTTTATAGTCGCCTCAACCGATAAATTTCGTCTTCCTTGCGCCTATCGTCAATCTCCGTTTACTTTTAAAGCCGCCCCCATGCACCGTCAAATTTGGGCGATCGCGCGCAATCCAATTTCATTCCCGCTTTGATCTCTGCGAGGGGCGTATTAAATGAAATATGTGTACACTTTTAAAAAGGCGCTTTTTCCGACCGGTTTATTTGCATACATATACACTCAAACGGACTAAAAAAAATGCGAGCGGTGAGATTCATTCGTTAATAAGTAAAATATTAATTTGTAGAACCATTGAAATATATTATTTTCAATATAATTATTATTAACACATAGTTATGTTATGCGAAATTTCATATGTTCACTTACAATTAATTTTTAAATTGTTTTTAATACTAATTAATGACCTTGATCTAATGATCATTGAGCCAACTACTATAGGACGGAGAGTGGTTGGAGAAAGGATAGAGGAAGGATGTATCAAAGATGTCTGAGGTGTGGGTAGAGGAGAAGCTCAGAGAAATGGGAATCCTAGGAACTGAGGTAAGAGAGATATTGAGAGATATTGAGTGGCAAGAACGGCAGACTAGAATGAATGAGGCCTCTTACAACCCTGGCTACATAGAGTGGCAATTGCGTGGGAAACTCCCGAGTTATTTAGCCAGGGGTGAGTGGAGCAGGGAAGACAAGGTATGCATGGCAATAGCGAGGTGTGGGTCAAACGAGAGAGGGAGGAAAGTGTGGATGGGTCTGGGGTACACTGCGTAGCGCTGTGTAGTAAGGAAAGCGACACGTGGTGGCACCTTAGCGAAGAATGTGAGGGTTTGAAAGCAGAGTGGGTGGGAGACTGCAGAAAGCTGAATGAATGGTTAAGCGAGGATGGGGAAGGCGTGAAAATCTGCAGGAGGCTGACGTGGGAGAGGAAAATGGCGAGGGCATCGAGCGGTAATAGTTGAAGGTAATTTGTAATTTTTTTGCGGAGTATTACTTTTATTTATATTTGTATTTTTATTTTTATTTTTGTATATTTTTGTTGTGGTTTGTGATGTGGAAGGGCATGCCAATAAAGGTTCTTTTTTTTAGTTTAAAACAGCTTAGAACAAACTTATAACATGCTTCTCTTTCTGACTGTTCATCTCTACTACAACTGATGAAATAAATGTATCCAATATTTTATTGTAACAAATTCGACTAATAAATTGTCTCATATTTCATTGGCGCATTAGAAAAGACTCGCGTACGTACGACGTTCTGCAAATGAAATACGGGCATTACATAAAACTGGCGCCTTAAAGTAACTTCGTGTAACTCAGCACGTATACACAGTTAAATATGAATTACAGCCTCATATATAACCCGAAGCAAAACCGCCCCCGCGGCGTTTTGCCGCCGCACGATGCAACAGCGCCCCGGAGTCACAAACAATCGTAATTGCGATAGCGGCCACTTTTTTTTACAGCCGCCAAAGTGGCAGGAAATAATGAGCACGCGGGACATCCGTTGAAGCAAAATTATTTCCGTTTGAGAAAATTTAGTATTAAAATATATTTAGTAGTTATTGAATTATCATTTGAAACCTTCTTCACTTGAGTATCCCACCGTCTTTGGAAATTAATATAAATTATCCAATATCTATGCCTTGATCTTTTTTTAAAATTTAAATTCGATTCCATTTTTTTTTTTCTCAAAAGTAAAGCGTGAATTACTGAGAGAGAGATAGAAAAAAAAACAATGTTTAGTAGAGGTGTCATAAAATAACTTGAGCAAATACTAGTGTTAGTGTCGTTTCTGACTTGTAAATTACATTGTACTATAGTACAATACGAATATATTCGCATGCGAATATATTCGCATACAAAATTTTATTCAGGACCGCCCTAAATTTTACGCGGAATACGTTTGTTCCGGGTAAGTCCATATTTCTACACCTAAAATTTTCGATTGTTCACACCACATAGGGGAGATAAATAAATAAAAATAACAATGGATATGTATGTATTTATATCTCTAACCTTACACTCATGTAAATAAGAACTACAATCGTATGTTCTTTCATTATTTTTATTTGTCCGGCCGTTATTTCGAAAAAAAACTTCTATGTTTTATAGGGCTATCAGCCGTGAGGCTTTTCCGCCGGTCAAGGGAGAAGCTCAGAGGAGTTTAATCACCCGGTATTTACCTTAACTTGACAGAAAACCTCTGAAAAACTGTGAAAGGTGATTCGCGAAAATTCTCTTCCCACTGGGGATCGAACTCAGGCTCCCCAATGCTCAGTACGAGGCGGACGACGCCTTTAACCACTCGGCCACTGAGCTGGGTCATTATTTTGATTTATCCACTTTTCCCAAAAAAAGTGATTAACAATTTAAGATTTACAATAAAAAGTTATTGTGCCCCGGTTGCGAGTTAGGCTCGCTACGTCACTGTATAGGCATAAGCAACAACAAAGAAAACAATTTCATGCATTCAATATATTTGCATTTTAATATACTACTACTACCCTCACTGATTAATAGTTAAAATAAAATTATTCCACGTTAGTCGTGCAAAATAGTCCGTTGCTGGACCCGAAAAGAACCGTCGCAATCAAAGCCGCGTAATTGCTGTTGACAAATCCTTTAAAGGTGGAACTTTTAATGAAGGCTAATTCTTTCCGGTAAATAAACTTCGCAGGAAAGTTAAATTACGTTCGAGCGCATCAATTATAAACCCTGTGCGGTGCAGTAATTAATATTACTGATTACAATTGGAAAGCTGCTCAGTTTTTTCTTCATTATAAATTATTTTCCGCGTTATGTGTTGTATTTAGAACATTAATTATAATGCTATTAAACATATAACCTTATAAATAAACTATCTAAATATAACATTTAACGCGGGAAATAATTTACCAATAAAGATAAAGCTCTGGCTATAAAACTGTTGTAATTGTTAAATTATTTTCCCATGCGTACTCTGCAGAACCACCTGCAATAGTTTTTAATTAGGTATATTTTATAGAATAAATCAATTTTGTGTTGTAAGACAAATCAATTCTCGCAATGGATGTATGTTCATATTTTTGATGATATAATCAATTGTTGATTCATGTCCTCTAGTGTTTGATCAAGTTTGTTGCTGGTTTTTGTGTGCGAATAATGTATTATTATTAATAGTTACAAAATTAAAAGAATGGAGTTGTTCTTGCAATTTATCTGCGACAAACCTTATGTCGCAAATATAAATATTAAATAAAATTTTAATTAAGTAATTGTTTATAAATCTTTGTTATTGATGTAAAACAAACTGTATAGTGCATGTAATTCTGAATCTTTTTTAAATCCAACTCGTGCTCCAATATAATTTCCTTCCGTTTCATTAATCCCACCGGACCGATTGGGCGCAACTCCCGGGTGTAATCCCATCGCATATTTTTTCCTCCGTGCCGCGCTTGCTGAGTAAACAGGGGCTGAAATTTCAATTCCCTATCAATTTCCCAGTTCCGGGACCGGGTGCGCGATAAATTGCTAATCGTGCGTTGACAAGCCGGAAAAACGCGATTGATGCTCCCCCGGCGCCTCCGCCGCTTTCAATTTTTTTCCCCGGGCAGGTTGCGCATTGAAGTCCGATCGCCACATCCCGCAGCCCCCCACCGATGCGAAATATGGCTACACGGAATTCTACTTGCGGCCACAATGCGACCGAACAATTTTTCACCTCACGTGTAATCGGAGGCGGTTTATATTTGCGGACAAAACGGCGGGTCGTTTGTTAGTCTCGCGAGCGTGAGCGGATAAAAGTTTAGGAATTGCCGCAATTTATTTTGAGGTGCGAGAATTTGTTTGACATTACTTATATCACCTCATGCACTTACGATGCATAGCCGTTCTGTTTTTTGTTTAGGTGTGTTTTAAATTTATATTTATATATATCCGGCTATTTATTAATTTCAGATAATTGTAGGGTTTCCAATTATCTGAGATTAATAAATACCCGGATATCGAATACAGAAAATTTAAAACACACCTAAACAAAAAACAGAACGGCTATGAATCGTAAGTGCATGAGGTGATATAAGTAATGTTAAACAAATTATTGTATATATTATTAAGCTTATATTTATTTAATATAGACATCTACAGTTTAACAGAAACCAATTACAGATGATATAATAACAACATAACAAATAAAAGAAAGAAAAAACATAACACAAAGATATATAATGAATATTATATTATTAATATATTATATCATAAAAAGAAACTATTATTCAGTTGCACACATGACGACATTACTTTCATACACAATTAAATGCAAAATATCTTACATGACTGTAATTATATACAATATTATACTATATTTAATTAAATGAAGTGTGCTGTAATATCTTAATAGCATCCACCGCGTACATCTTCAATCATAAAACCGCTTAAATTGATGACCACGACTACATAACTTTAACACTTAACAATCTCACTCAACACAATAATTATATTCTCTAGCACGCTGTACGATGATAATAATATGCATCTTATGCGCCCTCCAATAAATTGTATTTTACAATTGTTTAATAACTACCTTAATCGCTTTACGCCCCCGTTATTCCAGCATTATATTACCCGGAGACGGTCCAATTTAATAATTTAATTAATCCGTAATGATATACTTAAGCAAACTAAAATTGTCAACATCAAAGGCTGTTCCCGTTGCAAACTGCACGACGCCGCCGGTTAATGCCTTTATGGCCTCTTGTAGCCTGTCAATGAAATTAAAACGGAATTACGGGCGAGGGTTTAAACTGTTTACTGGAAAATTGGCGTAAAAGACAGTTACTGATGTAATAATGCTGTTATGAATAATAGAAATGTTCAAGCAAATAAAATGATTGATAACGGTATGATACATTTTATATTTCCCATTTAAAAAGGATATTCTGTTGTTGAACATCAGTATTCAAAATCGAAACTTTCCTCCTACAGATTTTCACCAAAAACGAATCAATATTAAGTTTTTTTTTGGGTTTGTTGGCCTTGATCTCTCGATCACACTAGCCATTAACTATTTATTATTATGTTTTTATAAACTATATATCACTATTACAAGAAACCAAAACTTATTTATTCACCTTGGGTTATTTTTGGACTTCTAGAGCTTTAGAGCTATATTTTATTATTTCGTTAAGTTACATTGTTTACCTTAAATATAAAGGTAGAAGAAACAAACATATTTTGTGGGTTGATTCCTTTCTGCAAAAAATCCATACCCCGCTGTATCCTACTATTTAGATTACATTTGATCTAATTTTTTAATCTAACTGTCTTTTATAATTAGTAAACCACTTTACAAACAAATTTACAAACAAATTTACAAACAAATTTACAAACAAATTTACAAAAAAATTTACAAACAAATTCACAAACAAATTTACAAAACAAATTTACAAACAAATTTACAAACAAATTTACAAACAAATTTACAAACAAATTTACAAACAAATTTACAAACAAATTTACAAACAAATTTACAAACAAATTTACAACCAATTTTTCGAATCGGATTCGTGCGGTGGTAGATGGAGAGTGTAATTTTTCAGCGTCCGTGGACGTGAAAAAGTTGTCGGCGTCAGACGAATTAGATGTGAATAAATCTGTACGAGCACAGCGTTGGGGAGGCTGGTTGGTTTTGCGAGGCAAGCCCCGACATGAAATATGAATAGCGATGAGGAAAATAACAAACATAAAGCGAAACGCGATGTTTTAATATTCCCCCTTTCTCGCGTAATCAGATTTGCGCGTTTCATCCGGCGGCGGCGGGGTCGCGATGGATTTCTATATTACAAATTGAACTCGTCGCCGGCGCGCTTCTCATTACGAGTTTCAATCACGCGACCCCGCGCTAGGGGATTCCACCCCCTTTTGATCAGTATTTAATTGGCCGTTCGTCTCTTATATAGGAGAGTGCGGATTTAAAATCTTATTAATGTATGGATTAGCTGTGATCTAAGGAGATTATTATGTAGGATAAAAGTTTAATCATGAATACTATAAGTAATAAGATTATTACAAAGTAATTAATAAGATTATTACAAAGTAATTAATAAGATTATTACAAAAATATAATATACAACCCAAGGTGTAGAAGTGAGAGTGGGCTACCGGAAAATGAATGTTGCGGGCGAGTGGTGGATCTGGCAGGGCGATGTGGGGCTAGTAGAGACGTGGTCGACAGAAGAGGAGTGGGGGCAGGTAGAGTGCTGTATGCCGACAGGATGGTACTGGGTGACTCAGGGAGCGATGAAGGAAGCTAAGATGGGTAGAGCCAAAGGAGGAATCCTATTGGGAGGTAGGAAGATATTGGAAAAATAGAACAGAGAGACGCTAAGAGAAGCTAAAAGACTCGCAATAGGGAAGGTCGAAATGCATAGAAGGGCGGTGTGGTTGGTAGCAGTATACCGTAACAAAAACCGGGTGGAATTAACGGAGGTACTAGACGAACGGGATACGGCAGCAGATATATGAATCATCGGGGGCGACTGGAATGTGAGGGTTCCAGCTCCCCCCCGGAAGGAGGGATCGGAGAAGACGGTGACTGGAGAGAAAGGTGCTCCTAGGATAAAGTGACCAACCAGGAGGGTAGAGAATGGATGTAATGGGCGAGAAAGTCAGGATGGGATGTGCTCAACGGTTGCTGTGAACGGGACTGGGAAGGGAAAGAAACGTTCTGCGGACAAGGAGGAGGCTCGGTTTTGGACTACGTGGTGGTCAAAGAGATCGAAAGGGAAGAGTTGGAGTGCTTCAAGGTGGAAAACGTAGGGGGTCGGGTCATGTACCGGTGGAGGTGGTCGTGAGGGTAAGGAGCGTTGTGAAGGGAGAACAGAGGTAGGGGCATCAGAGGTTTGGATGGAGCGAGCCGGATTTGGATGCATATGAGAAAAAGCTAAAACGCGTCAAGTGGGAGGATGTGCATTCGTTGCTCCAGTTGGAGAGAGTGATGGTGGCTTTATTGGAGAGGAAGAAGAGTGGGGGGCAGAGGGAGAGTTGGTTTGACGAGGAATGTAGGGTGAAGAAGTCGAGCTGGCGAGGAGCAATGGCGAAGTGGAGGAATGGCAGAGGTGAAGTGGAAAGGGCCAATCATGCGAAGAGGGAGTTCGAGAGAACATGCGAGAGGAAAAAGATAGAGGAGTGGCAGAAGGTAGAAACGAGATTGAGGGAGTGTGTGACAGAGAAAGGGATGTTGGAAATTCTGAAAGGAAGTGTAAAAAAGGGCAAAGTTAACATAGAGCTAGCAGAGTGGGAAAATAGCTGTAGAGAGATGGCGGGGGCAGAGGTGGATTTAGGGAGTCCGAGACCGGTGGTAGGAAGGGAAGCGTTCTCACGGGAAGAGGTCGACGTGACCATAGGGCAGCTGAAACTGGGAAAGGCGGCGGGGGAAGATGGGCTGAAGGCAGAGGCTCTCAAAAGATTACCAGAGGAAGGAAGAGATAAGTTGCTGCAGGTTTTGAATAGGGTCTGGAACGGTCAGGAGGAGCTGCCGGAAGGGTGGCTGGGGGTGGTGGTCCCGGTACATAAAGGGGGAGCGGCATCGGTCGTAAACAATTATAGGGGTATTACCGTTATGAGTGCGGGGTATAAATCTATGATGACAATTGTGCAAAATAGACTAGAGAGGGAAGTGGATAGAAAGGGGCTGCTGCCGGAATGCCTGGAGGGTTTCAGAAAGGGAAGAGGGACGAGGGAGCAGATGTTCACGCTTGCGAGAATGGTGCAGGAAGCGTTGGAGTGCAAAGGGAGAGTGTATGCGGTGTTTGTGGATTTGAAAGCAGCATATGATTCAGTTCCTAGAGGAAAGCTCGTGGAGTGTATGGATAGTTTGGGCATGGAAGAGTGGAAGTGGGTGAGAAGTATATATAAAGAGGCGTGGGCAAAAGCGAGAGTGAATGGAGAAGTGTCTGAGAAGTTTAGGGTAAATGTGGGTGTAAGGCAAGGGTGCCTGCTAAGCCCCCTCCTGTTCAATCTATACACAAGCGAGTTGGAGGCGGTGTTGAGGAGAGGACAGGCTAGAGGGGTGGTGGTAGGGAGAACCAAGGTGTGGATGTTGGCATATGAGGATGACATAACATAGTATTAGTAGCCAAGAGTGGAAGAGATGCAAGAGATATTAGAAAGAATGGGAAGGTACCTGGATAGGAGAGGGCTAGTAGTGAATGTGGAGAAGACTAAATGGATAATGTTTAGGAATAGGGATAGAAGGGGTAGAGTGGAAGAGCTGAAATGGAAGGGAAGGATGATTGAGAGAGTTAATGTCTTTAAATATTTGGGCTTTTGGTTTGACAGTGGAGGAGGATTTAGGGTGCATGTGGCATGTATGCAAGCAAAAGCGAGAATGGCTTGGGGGATAGCGAGAAGGAAATGGGAGAGGTTGTGGGACGGTAACCTCATAATGGCGTGCAAGATCTGGGATGCGTGTGTAAAACTTATTATGTTTTATGGAGTGAAAGTGTGGGGATTGCGTGAGTGGGATGTGATAGAGAGAGAGAAAGGTTTGCCCCTGAAGAGTCTGCTAGGTCTCGAAAGGTCGACACCGAGAGCAGTGCTGTTGCAGGAGACGAATCGTATGAGTATGTGGTGGGAGTCGTGTGTAAGGGTTGTGAAGTTTGAAGAAAGATTGCAGGAATTGGGCGAGGAAAGACTGGTCCGAGAGGTATGGATGAGGTGTAAGAGTAGTTCGAGAAAGGATAGACGAAGGATGTATGAAAGAGTGGGTATGTCTGAGGTGTGGGTAGAGGAGAAGCTGAGAGAAATGGGAACTGAGGTAAGAGAGAGATTGAGAGATATTGAGTGGCAAGAACGGCAGACTAGAATGAATGAGAGCTCTTACAACCCTGGCTACGTAGAGTGGCAAGTGCGTGGGAAACTCCCGAGTTACTTAGCCAGGGGTGAGTGGAGCAGGGAGGACAAGGTATGCATGGCAAGAGCGAGGTGTGGGTCAGACGAGAGAGAGGGAGGAAAGTGTGGGTGGGTCTGGGGTACACCGCGTGTGCGCTGTGTAGTAAGGGAAGCGACATGTGGTGGCACCTTAGCGAAGAATGTGAGGGTGTGAAAGCAGAGTGGGTGGGAGACTGCAGAAAGCTGAATGAATGGTTAAGTGAAGATGGGAAAGGCGTGAAAATCTGCAGGAGGCTGACGTGGGAGAGGAAAGTGGCGAGGGCAGAGGAAGCGGTGATAGATGAGGGTAGTTTCTAAGTTTTTGCGGAGTATTACTTTTATTTATATTTGTATTTTTATTTTTATTTTTGTATATTGTCAAAACCGTATACTGTATCCGTTGTACATGGGGCTGCATATTGTTACTTCAATTTATCGCAAGATTTTCTTGTCTCGCATTTTGACATGTAACATAATAATTATAGTTGAGGGTAGTTCTTTCAATCTCCCTCTAACTATAATAATTATATATAGGAACTACTACATGTAATGATAATGTTGCTGAATAAATTTATCTTATCTTATCTTATCTTATCTTATCTTATCTTATCTTATCTTATCTTATCTTATCTTATTTTTATTGTGGTTTGTGATGTGGAAGAGCAATGTGGGAAATGCCAATAATTTTTTAATATACAACCCAGCTCAAACATAACGTTAAATTCTTTTCATGAATGGTAGGTATGTAAAATAATGCCGTCATCCGAACTGTAACCACATATAACCCTTAACACTCATGTATATGTCGTGTATGTGAGGGTAGCTATATAAAATCCCCCCAACCTTTCGGCCTATAAAATGAATTCATTGCGCGCGGAATTTGCATAAACGTCGCACGCGTGTTATAAATAGTTTATCTGGTGCTAATAATGTCGTGAATTTATTAATGCTAAGCGGCGGGGACGGTATTTATAGTTTGTTTGTCGGGTGAGATACGAGGGGGTGGTGAACAAATTTTATTGCGTGTCGGTCGCGGTTTACACATTTATAAAGAGCGACACGCACGCGGATATAATGAAATGCAGTTGTCGTCTTAATAAAGTTCACAGGAAGTTATTACGTATGGAATTTGTTATATATCATAATTATGGATTGAAAAATGTAAAGGACTTTATCATATTAATTATATCGTAACTTGTCAGTATTAATTAATAGCATTTTAATTTTTTTGTTGTGATTTTTTGAGGTATTTTTCGATCAGAAGCTTATCTTTGATGATCATATCACCAAGGTAGCTAATGAATGTTACAAAATATTGGGTTTCATTATTCGGTCGTGTAAAAAGTTTAGTAATATCAATACAATTAGAACAATTACAAAGAAAATTTGTCTTTTCTCTACCTTTTACCGTTTTCGCGATGTAAGGCTGAGAATATGTGAATATGATGAAAATTCATATTTTCCCTTATTTCAACTCTGTAGCGTCTTTATTTCAAATTATAGAGAGATGGATTATATGTAAAAATGTAGAGTATTCCTAGCCCTATAGATTGATTATAGATTATTTTCTCTAACTCTTACTGTTTTCGCGCAGTAGCTGAATTCATGTTTTTTCCCTGTATCAACTCTGTAGCGTCTCTATGTCAGATGCTAGAGAAATAGTTTATATGTGAAAATATAGAAAATTATATCCCTACAGATTGACTATAGACCCTTTTCTCTAGCTCTTACCATTTTTACGCTGTAGTGCGAAGAATATGTGAATATTATGAAATTTCATTTCCCCTGTGCCAGCTTTAAAATGCTTGAAAAAGATCCGGCTTGAAGGACCAAAAAATTTGACGTAAAGTGAATTAAAATCACATTAAATTTTACAATATGTATATTTACTAGTGTTTTTACTTTTACAATAATCGCTGTGCCCGAAGAAGGCAATCTTCTTTTGCAATCAATGGCGCGTCGAACGATGTTTTCTTCTTGTTATTCTGCCTCCTTCGAAGATATTGAAGGGGTGGAAAGCCCTTTGGGATAAGAGTAAACCGGCTCTTATCCCTTCAATATCTTCGAAGGAGGCAGAATAACAAGAAGAAAACATCGTTCGACGCGTCATTGATTGCAAAAGAAGGTTGCCTTCTTGCTTCTAATTGGATCAATTATTGTTGGTGGTGATATTTTTATTGTTATTGTATTCTTCTCATCAACATTTGATTTACCCTAAATTAGTTTTGGAAAATTTAATAGAAAATCAGTTTCGATCAAGTACAGGAGTTACTAAACTAAAACCAAATATCGAACAAAAAATATCGATTCTCTTCAACGTTGTAATTTGAATCATTCTTCAAGCTTAAAATTATTATTATTATTATATATATATATATATATATATATATATATATAATATAATTAGTAATGGCCGTAAAACAGAACAATTATATACAAATCTAATGATTCGCACTTGTTTGAAATTTGGAGGAAAATCATTAATGATATGAATTTGAATCAAAGAAAGCGTGTTTTTTTTAATCTTACTGCAATAGGCTGAAAGACCACGGTCGATGGCCTCTTGTACATGTATGTATATCTTGTATGTATGTATGTATGTTACAATAAATATATCTTCTTCTTCTTCTTCTTACTACAATCAGTATTATTAGTAATTTTCAATTATACATTATTATTCATCATGTAGACTGTAGAGTTTTGTTTTTACCCCGCAAAAATAATAATCTCCCTCGCAGCGCATCTAACTTTAATTACCGGCAACAGATTTATTCGCATGCACATTCCCCAGCTCAGTATAAAACTGCAGTAAAGCGCTTGAAATAGTTAACCCCCCCGAACCACCCGCGTTCATCCCCTACACACGGTCCCGGGGCTTTAATAACGGCGCCGTACTAAACGCGACGCTTACGTTTCGCTTTTAATTTAAACATTATTCAATTAAACGTGCGCGCGCGAGCCAGATTCGCAATTACAAGGGGGCCTAAAATATGTCCTCGGACCGCGAGCGCGCCGCCCTAATTATATTCATTACAATTACGGGCGCGAATTAATGCCCAACGTGTATTTCACAACCCACTAACCTCCTCACCACCCGCTCTGAAAACGCAGAGTTGCGAGAACGACGTAATTCGTTACTCATTATGAGCGTGAATTTGCGTATCATTTGAATTGGAAATGACTGTTTTGAATTTTTTTAATTAAAATTTAAAGAAAACAGTTCAATAATAATACTGAATATTTATTATAATGAAAATAATTGTGGCCGATAACTTTAATATAAAAATTGATCATATCATCATGGTAGTTTTAAAGATATATTAATTTATCAACCAGAATATGTGATCTTTAAACGCTGTTTATCATCGAAATTTCTTTTATAGTCGGAAAATCTTGCAATATCCGCATTACACTTAACTCATAAGTAACTGATTGGTTTCATAAATATATATTCGCTCATTTAAATGATATATTCATTTATACTATTATAGTATAAGTGATTCAATCTACTTTGATTACTATTTTTTGCTATAAATTTCAAATTCAGGTTGGATTACTAAATATATATTTATTATATTTATACTTATACTATAACAAAACAAAAGTGATGGTAATAGGAAACCGGAAAGAACAAATAAATATAAAGATAGAACAACACACAATAGAACAAGTAGAAGAATTCAAATACCTGGGAGTAGTACTGAAAGAAGACGGAAAAATGGAAGACGAATTTAGTAACAGAATAAACAACACAGCTAAAACGTACCACGCATTGAGCAATATGCTGATTATCAAGAAAGAGATCAGCAGAAGGACAAAAATAAATATATATAAAAGCATATATAGACCTATACTGACATATGGAAGCGAGACGTGGAAGCTAACGAAGAGGGACAAAAGTAGAATACAGGCAATGGAAATGAAATATTTCAGAGGAGTAAAACAAGTTACGGGAAGAGACAGAATAAGAAATGATGACATCAGAGAAGAACTGGGAATTGAAGCTGTAGATAAGTATATAGAAAAGAAACAACTAAACTGGTGGGGTCATTTAATTAGGATGGACAAAAATAATCAAACAAAACAGGTATGGGAAGCAAGAACTGAAAATAAAAGAAGAAGAGGTAGACCAAGAAAAGAGTGGGACAACATAATAGAGGACATAATAATCAAGAAAGGAAAAACAGTCAAGCAAGCAAGAGAACTGGCGAAGAACAGAAAGGAGTGGAAAGAATTTACAAATGTATAAACAACAGTAATTGTAAACTATAATAATGTTAATGTAATAGCCTACACCGAAAGGTAAAAGGCAATTGATAATATATATATATATATATATATATATATATATATATATATATACATATTTATACTAAATTTGATTAATTTTAAATTAATATTAATCTACAATGCGAATAATAAACATTTGATAAGGATATCTCCAGTAGTTTTAAAGATATACTCATTTAAGCATCTGATATGTGTGATTAAATATATCAGATTTATTTAATAATAGAAATTTCGACTAGTTTTATTTTTATATTTTCCTGATTAAATATTAATCTACAAATCGTATTCTGTGGGTTTCATTTTCAATTATCTTCAGTCATTTGAAAGATATATTAATTTAATCACATATGTGTAAGTCTTTCATTTGATAAGGATATCTTTAGTAGTTTTAAAGATATATTCATTTAATTGTACGACATGTGTGATTCAATATATCAGATTTATTTAATAATAGAAATTTCGACTACTGTTTTATTTTTATATTTTCCTGATTAAAAATTAATCTACAAATCGTATTCTGTGGGTTTCATTTTCAAATATCTTCAGTCATTTGAAAGATATATAAATTTAATCACTTATGTGTAAGTCTTCCATTTGATTAGGGTATCTTTAGTAGTTTTAAAGATATATTCATTTAATCGTACATGTGTGATTTAATATATCAGTTTTATTTAAAAATAGAAATTTTGACTAGTTTTATTTTTATATTTTCCTGATTAAATATTAATCTACAAATCGTATTCTGTGGGTTTCATATTAAATATCTTCAGTCATTTTAAGAATTTAATCACTTATGTGTAAGTCTTTCATTTGATAAGGATATCTTTAGTAGTTTTAAAGATATATTCATTTAATCGTACGACATGTGTGATTCAATATATTAGTTTTATTTAATAATAGAAATTTCTACTACTGTTTTATTTTTATGTTTTCCTGATTAAAAATGAATCTACAAATCGTATTTTGTAGGTGTAATTTTCATATATCTTCAGTCATTTTAAAGATAAATTAATTTAATCACTCATGTGTAATTGAACATTCCAGTCTTCCATATGGGCATTTGGAATGTTCATTGTATAGACTATAGAATTTATATTATTGAGTCTGTACGCTACAGAAATGAACTCGACCGCCATCATCAGGACCATTCAACCCTCAAATCGCATACTTAATGTTTTTTTATTTTGTTTTGCCGGGGGAAAAATAACGTAGCGAGACATTTAAGGGTGAGATATCGCGGTGCCGAGTATAAAAGGGCTCCTTTGCACCGGCGGCGGCGGTGCATTCAGCCCCGCGGGCGGATATAATATTCATAGCCCCCGGGGGTGCGCAGACAAACGTGCATTTGTTCGCATAAGAGGTCGCGCGGCTCTTCCTCCAGCCCTCGTGCAAGTCATCAGCTAGGAAGATACTTTCCGGACTATTTATTTACACAAAAAAAAAATATGTCCATGATGCCATACTCCTTTGCGCGTTCCCGACATGAATAAGAAATACTGAAATGAGTGCACCAGAGGCAGGAATTCATCGGGGGCGCTTGTTGAATGCAGAAGTAATATTTTATGATGTTGATAATAGTAATATTCTGTTATTTAATGTCTCTCTGCTTTTCTCTTGTATGAGCTTCTCGTGTTTTATTATAAATTATGATAGTATTGTACGTATTATATGTTATTGTATGATGTTATAGTAAAAAAAACTTGTATCTTTATAGGGCTATCAGCCGTGAGGCTTTTCCGCCGGTCAAGGGAGAAGCTCAGAGGAGTTTAATCACCCGGTATTTACCTTAACTTCACAGAAAACCTCTGAAAAACTGTGAAAGGTGATTCGCGAAAATTTGCCCCGCTGGGGATCGAACTCAGGCTCTCCCACGAGACGGACGACGCCTCTAACCACTCGCCCACTGAGCTGGGTGATTTTATAGTACTCTCATAGATATTCTCATATCATATATATCAAAAATAATTCAAAAACATATAAAGTTGCTAATAAATATTATTTATATACTAGGGATGAACACACGTGATGCCAAAGTGAGCTGCAATCAGGTTTTTTTATATTTTCTAAACACCCACACAAATACAAAAAATAACATATTTAATGTAATTGCATATTTTCACAAGTCACATATAAGAACATATGAACACCTAAAAATATCATTATGAAAAAAAAATTATATTAAAATTTTCAGGGTAAAAATAACTAAATTTCTAATATTGGATTGTTAAAGCGTCTACTTTGTGATAATTCGTTAAACTGAAAAAAGTAGACGCTGTAACAATCCAATATTAGAAATGTAGTTATTTTATATATAAATGTATAAGTTTTTTTTTGGGAAACAGAGGACAGTGAAACTCCTTTTGTACTATTGTAGATTATCCTGATGATGCTCGAAATTAAACGAGCGAAATATTGATATATTATAAAAGGAGTTTCACTGTCTTCTGTTTCCCAAAAAGAACTTATACATGTATACATAAAATAACTACATTTCTAATATTGGATTGTTAAGGCGTCTATTTTGTGATAATTTGTTAAAATGAAAAAATTAGACGCCTTAACAATCCAATATTAGAAATGTAGTTATTTTATATATAAATGTATAAGTTTATTTTGGGAAACAGAGGGCAGTGAAACTCCTTTTATAATATATCAATATTTCGCTCGTTTAATTTCGAGCATCATCAGGATAATCTACAATAGTACAAAAGGAGTTATTATAAAAGGAGTTTCACTGTCCTCTGTTTCCCAAAAAAAACTTATACATTTATATATAAAATAACTACATTTTACTTTTTTCAATTTAACAAATTGTCACAAAATAGACGCTTTAACAATCCAATATTAGAAATTTAGTTATTTTTACCCTGAAAATTTTGATATAATTTTTTTATATATATATATATATATATATATATATATATATATAAACTATACATAAAAAGATCTTTCATGGCTGACATATAAAGAAAAACGAGCTGTGACTAATCACGTTAGAACATTCTCCATCTATCCAAACAGATGGATTGAGTCATACAATAAAATTCTACAGGTAATTACCGAGCACCGATTACAATTATAATCCGTTGCGGCTCGCTCCGCTCGCGACAAACGCGCCGTTTGAGAGCACTGTCAACGCGGAAATTGCGCAAGGAAAATGCCGTAACGATCATTATTGGATTGAACTTTTAAACTCATTCCCTAACATACGCAGATTTGTGATTGCGGCGCATTATGCTGGCGAGTTGACTGTATTAAATAACAATTTATAATTAGAAAGTGCATATTTATTAAAGCAAATACCTAACAAATGGGTTTATTTCGAATTAATGGAATTAACGTGCATTGGATAGTTTGTTAATTGAAAAATGGTGTATTGAAAGACGGTTTTATTTGAGATAATGTTTTAATTAATTATTTTAGAATCGTTCTAAGTAGTTTAGGTATAATGTTCAATCATTTAAAAAGAAGTTCCATTTGTCTTTGCACTTAAAATATTGTCATAAGAGACAAACTAAAATAAGACAAACGTTATGGTGCTAAGTGATCAAGAAAAATTATAAAATAGCTACTTGCAACAGGGCTCGGCTACAAATTAGGTACATATGTTAAAAATTAACTATAATAAATTATAATTTACAAAATGTGTTAAGTAGTACCATAAATAAAAATATCTTCCATGGCTGACATATAAAGAAAAACGAGCTGTGACTAATTACGTTAGAACATTTACCATCTATCCAAACAGATGGATGGATATATTATATATATATATATATATATATATATATATATATATATATATATATATATATATATACCAACTAAATGAGGCCATTCAACAACAAAATGAGGATTTTTCCGACATTCTAGTGAGAGCAATGGCAAACTTTTCCAAATGTATATCGGCCGTCAAGGCCACCATTTGGACGGTATAACTTTTAAACCTTGAGTAAATATCTATATTTGATATTATAATAATATATAATTAATTTAAAAGTTTCTGGTATTACCACGTACTATTCTATTTCAATCACCCTTTTAAATTTGCAAGATATTTCTGCCGCATCTGGTATATAATTTTATATACTAGGTGCGGCAGAAATAACCCCGAATTATCCCTACAATATAAAAACGAAGAAAATCAAAACATTTTCTTCGTTTTTATATTGTAGGGATTGTAGCCCAGTCATTTTTAACTTTTGTGCATCAGTCAGTACGTGTCGTGACAAATATTTTTATTACTGACAGCTTTGTTCGTCAAACGGGGACAAAAGCAATGAGATAGTGAGGTAGTTGTGGCTATTGTTATCTTAGAAGTTGCAACAGCATAGTTTGAAATAGAACAAGAAGACGAAGCAGGGCGTGCAATATTACTATGGGTAATATTTTGTGAGGAATAGTATACAAATTCACACGGACTCAAATAAGTTAATATACATCACTCGGACTTTCATCTAGTTTATATAAAGAATCATAAAATCAAACAAATATTTATGTTCCACCCAGCAAAGTGGTTAGATTCGTCGTCGCTTCGTACTGAGCATGAGCCTGAGTTCGATCCCAGCGGGGAGAACATTTTCGCGAATCACCTTTCGCAGTTTTTCAGAGGTTTTTTGTAAAGTTAAGGTAAATACCGTGTGATTAAACTTCTCTAAGCTTCTCCCTTGATCGGCGGAAAAGCCTCACGGCTGATAGCCCTATAAAAGTTTTTTCTTTCCTAAAAAATTGAATTAAAAGTAAGTCAAATATAAATAAATATCTTTAATTAACTAATATTATCAAAATATGCCAATATATGTATTTAGAAACATATACATTACAAATATTAACCCTCTCGACTCTCGTTGAGCGGAAAATTAATCCACCGCGCTCTCGAGTCCAAAAAAACCTCGACTTTATTCTATATAAATGGGGCTTTTGTCCGCACGAGGGCTTTAATTAATGCGGCCGGTTTGTAAGACCCAAATAAAAACCAAATCCGCCGCGAGGCACCGAAAACCGACCGTTTCGCAACGCGGCCGGAACTGATTCGGGGGGGAAAAATGAGAGACGCCGCTGCCTTGCCGCCGCCGGTGCTACACCATGGAGGCGTTTCACTTTCGTTTGCTTCTGATAAATGAGAACGGATTAGTTGGTGTTATGTGTGTTACAACTTTCATATATTATATATGTTTTATCATTGCTATAAAAACATAGTTGATATATTTGATTTCACGATTTTCGGTTATTAAAAATTCATGAGAAGTGTAGAGAAATCCATTAAAAAACTCATTAGGACGACTAGAATGTTAATTTATTTAATAAGCCTTCTATTAGGAAATACCATTTGTATAATTTTTTTTGTCAAGAACAATTATTCATTATCATAATAATTTAATAAACACTCAACATATTTATATGCATAAAATATCTCCATAGATATGTCGATAGCTAGGCCAATTATGCCACTATTCAATGTAAGAACAAACGATAGCAGGAGAAATGGTCTTCCAAAAGCGCGGTTGGATAAACTTATGGTGCCCAGATGTCCAGGTTAGACATTTGGGACAAATTTATCAAAACGTAGCATTAATTTTTATACAAAATAATCGTTACAAATTTATTATTTTGTGACTACTACATTATTTTGATTATAATTTTTAAGAATGAATATTTCTAAGAAATGTTCTTATAAAAGTCCCTGCAATTTTCATAAAAAAATTATTTGGTGACTAACATACCCTGCAAAGTGTCCCCACTGTCTCATCACTAGTCCAAAAACTGTTCATAATGTTGAATACGCACTCGTTACAGCATTAGTGCCATGAAGACAAAACTCTACCTTACTTAAATAAATATATGCTTTTACAGTTAATATATAGATTTTCTTGATTTATATATGTATTATTATTTTTTCTATAACTACCTTCATTTACTTGTTTTTGGGATAGAAGAATATATTTCAAATATTGGATTGTTAAGGCGTCTACTTTGTGATAATTCATTTTAAAGGATAAATAAAACGATTTTTTACTTTGTAAAGCTCTAGCCATTTTCGAGCTCCTCCGATGACTAGAGCTTAGCCGAAACTAGTTGCAAAGTGTAACTGAAGTGTGATAAAAAAAAACAGAGTAAAAAATCGTTTTATTTATCCTTTAAAATGAATTATCACAAAGTAGACACCTTAACAATCCAATATTTGAAAGATACTAGTACAGCACAACAGAATATATTTCAGTTGGTATATATGCAAGGGGAGGAAATAGACGTGACTTGTTGTAGGTGTGGAGGTGGAAATGGAACGTAGAGGGTCGGTGGTATACATAGTATGCATAATATACATAGATATGTCGAAAAATAAAAGTTAAGAAGCAGAAACATGCATTTTAAATTTTTTCATATCTTTCACAAGTTGAGAAATTTGCCTCATCTTTGATCTACTGTATTTCGTATTGGATAAAAAATAACGCTGACTAATGAAAATTAAAAGAAATTTAATGCTCTACCACTTTGTATATAGAATTTTCCTCAAAAACCCCATGGTTTAGAAAATATAAGCAAAAACACTGAAACATTTTTTCGAGGTTTCTACTTCAAGTTTTCACAGGACCCTTGAGATCGTAAACTCAGATTCCACATCCCAATCCGAAACAATATCCCAAAGTTTCTATAATTTATCGAAAATTTTGTTTAGGTAGCCCCCTTTTTTTGACTTGCCGAATGTAGTCCATTATTAAGTATAACAGATTTTTATAATATAAATTTAGTTCAATAGATTTCAAACAGGTATGGTTCAAATTGAATATTTTGCAAATATTCTAGTCTAAAGATCGGCAAAATTTTGAAAGAGCGAACGAACCAATTGTATCCCTCACATAAGTTTACTTTTCTTATGAGACACATAATATTTTTATGATAGAAAATACATACCATATGTTATTTTCACTCTCAATTATATTTCTGAGCCACGTATTTAAGCTCGCGAGCCGAAGTTTGTCGACCCTGTTATAAGGTGGGTTTATGCTCAAACAAAATAATAATTAATAAATAAAAATAAAGTTCAAAAGGCTCTTTTCCATTAAGTCTATCGGTTATTATTTAATTTAATAAAATTGGATATTTAAAAATTTAATAACTGCTTTAGTGGACATATTTAGATATAACAGGCCATTTGAAACAGACACAATCGAAATCGATTCAATTTTTTATTGCGATGCAGCTATTTCAATAAAATTCGGTGTTTGAAATTTGATAACTTTAGTTGTAGGCAATGTAACTCGATCAATATAACAAGTATACAGTTCACACCGTTTTAACTAATGAATTAAATGTTTTTTTATTTACCAATTTTCTAGTGACATATTTATAGCATATTTTAACCAAAATTCATGTTTTAACGTTTCAAACTGATACGAATGAAATTAAATGTATGGTAAATTTTTTTGTGCATGCATATAGTCAGTGCCATAACTATCTTTTTCGGGGCCCTGGGCAAGACTGGGGATGAAGTCTATTTTTGAACATTATTTACCAAAATATAACAATATTTCTGGGGAAACTCGGATAAATTGGGTTATATCATCATTTAACCTATTGAATACGTCATAAATAGTGGAACGATTACTCAAATTTATTAAAATACTAGAAAAACTATTAATAAATAAATCGAAATTACCTTCATATATTTTTAAAACCTATTAACCAAAATACAGTAAGTTTTCTGAGGAGATTCGAATAATTTGGGCTCCATCATAATTAAACCTGTCGAAATCGTCATTAATAGTGGAACTAGGATACTCAAATTTAGCAACATATTAGAAGAACTATTAATAAATAAATCGAAATCAATTTCATATATCATATTTTGAACATTATTTACCAAAATATAGCAGGTTTTCTGGGAAAACTCGAATTAATTGGGTTATATCACCACTTAAACTCTTGAAAACGTCATTAATAGTGGAACTAGGTTACTCAAATTTTGTAAAATTTTAGAAAGGCAATAAATAAACTAATCTAAATTAACTTCATATGTTTTTAAAAGGTTTTTTGAGAAGATTCGAATAAATTGGGCTATATCATCATTTAACTTCTCAAAACCGTCATTAATAGTTGAACTAGGAATCTCAAATTTAGTAATATATTAGAAGAACTATTAATATATAAATCTAAATCAATTTCATATATTTTTGAACATTATTTACCAAAATATAGCAGGTTTACTAAGGAAATTTGGATACTTTGGGCTATATCGTCATTTAACCTCTTGAAAATGTCATTAATAGTGGAACTAGGTTACTCAACTTTAGTAACACATTAGAAGCCCTATTAATAAATAAATCGAAATTACCTTAATATATTTTAAAACCTATTAACCAAAATAAAGCAGGTTTTCTGAGGAGATTCAAATAATTTGGTCTTGAAAACGTCACGAATAGTAGAACTAGGTTACTCAAATTTAGTAACGTATTAGAAGAACTATTAATAAATAAATCTAACTCAATTTCATATATTTTTTAACATTATTAACGAAAATATAGCAGGAGGAAACTCGGATAATTTGGGCTATATCGTCATTTAACCTCTTGAAAACGTCATTAATAGTGCAACTAGGTTACTCAAATTTAGTAACATATTAGAAGAACTATTAATAAATAAATTGAAATAAATTGAATATATTTTTGAATATTATTTACCAAAATATAGCAGGTTGTCTGAAGAACCTCGGATAATTTGGGGTATATCGTCATTTAACCTCTTGAAAACGTCATTAATAGTGAAACTAGGTTACTCAAATTTAGTAACATTTTAGAAGACCTATTAATAAATAAATCAAAATTACCTTCATATATTTTTAAAACGTATTAACCAAAATACAGCAGGTTTTCTGAGTAGATTCGAATAATCTGGTCTATATCCTCATTTAACCTCTCGAGACCGTCATTAATTGTGGAACTAGGATACTTAAATTTAGTATCATATTAGAAGTACTATTAATAAATAAATCGAAATCAATCTCATATATATTTGAACATTATTTACCAAAATATAGCAGGTTTTCTGAAGAAACTCGGATAATTTGGGCTATATCATCATTTTCCCTCTTGAAAACGTCATTAATAGTGGAATTAGGTTACTCAAATTTAGTAACATATTAGAAGATCTATTAGTAAATGAATCGAAATCAATTTAATATATTTTTGAACATTATTTACCAAAATATAGCAGGTTTTCTGAAGAAACTCGAATAATTTGGGTATATCGTCATTTAACCTCTTGAAAACGTCATTAATAGTGAAACTACGTTACTCAAATTTAGTAACATTTTAGAAGACCTATTAATAAATAAATCGAAATTACCTTCATATATTTTTAAAACGTATTAACCAAAATACAGCAAGTTTTCTGAGTAGATTCGAATAATCTGGTCTATATCCTCATTTAACCTCTCGATACCGTCATTAATTGTGGAACTAGGATACTTAAATTTAGTATCATATTAGAAGTACTATTAATAAATAAATCGAAATTAATTTCATATATTTTTGAACATTATTTACCAAAATATAGCAGGTTGTCTGAAGAAACTCGGATAATTTGGGCTATATCGTCATTTAACCTCTTGAAAACGTCATTAATAGTGGAACTAGGTTACTCAAATTTAGTAACGTATTAGAAGAACTATTAGTAAATGAATCGAAATCAATTTCATATATTTTTGAACATTATTTACCAAAATATAGCAGGTTTTCTGAAAAAACTCGGATAATTTGGACTATATCATCATTTTCCCTCTTGAAAACGTCATTAATAGTGAAATTAGGTTACTCAAATTTAGTAACATATTAGAAGAACTATTAGTAAATGAATCGAAATCAATTTCATATATTTTTGAACATTATTTACCAAAATATAGCAGGTTGTCTGAAGAAACTCGGATAATTTGAGCTATATCGTCATTTAACCTCTTGAAAACGTCATTAATAGTGAAACTAGATTACTCAAATTTAGTAACATTTTAGAAGACCTATTAATAAATAAATCAAAATTAGCTTCATATATTTTTAAAACGTATTAACCAAAATACAGCAGGTTTTCTGAGTAGATTCGAATAATCTGGTCTATATCCTCATTTAACCTCTCGAGACCGTCATTAATTGTGGAACTAGGATACTTAAATTTAGTATCATATTAGAAGTACTATTAATAAATAAATCGAAATCAATCTCATATATATATTTGAACATTATTTACCAAAATATATATCAGGTTTTCTGAAGAAACTCGAATAATTTGGGCTATATCATCATTTTCCCTCTTGAAAACGTCATTAATAGTGGAACTAGGTTACTCAAATTTTGTAATATATTAGAAGAACTATTAGTAAATGAATCGAAATCAATTTCATATATTTTTGAACATTATTTACCAAAATATAGCAGGTTTTCTGAAGAAACTCGGATAATTTGGGCTATATCATCATTTTCCCTCTGGAATACGTCATTAATAGTGGAGCTAGGTTATTCATATTTAGTAACATATTAGAAGAACTATTAGTAAATAAATTGAAATCAATTTCATATATTTTTGAACATTATTTACCCAAATATAGCAGGTTTTCTGAAGAAACTCGGATAATTGAGGCTATATCGTCATTTAATCTCTTGAAAACGTCATTAATAGTGCAACTAGGTTACTCAAATTTTGTAACATTTTAGAAGACCTATTAATAAATAAATCGAAATTACCTTAATATATTTCTGAATATTATTTACGAAAATATAGCAGGTTTTCTGGGAAAACTCGAATAAATTGGGTTATATCATTATTTAACCTCCTGAAACCGTCATTAATAGTGGAAATTGTATGAATTAGATCAACCTACATATTTCTCATAAAAAAATAATTTTAGCCAGTAGTACAGTAAAAAAAAACAAATTTTAGAAACAGTAAATTTTTGTAGCTAGGTAAGTTTTCACAGATTTCTAAGAAAAAAAATCATTTTATGACTGATGCTACTAGATTCTGCACTAGATTTAGATTACATGTGAATATAGTCGATATATATATATATATATATATATATATATATATATATATATATATATATATATAAGCTACAAGTCGCCTTATCAATTTTTAAATAAATATGTTTGTATTTTTCTGACTGATTGAATTTATTTAGAAAGTACAACAATCCAATTTAAAGTTATCGCATTTTAAATAACAAATTTGATTACAAAAGCAAGATTTATATAATTATCCAACTGATTGAATTTAATTTCTATCAGTTTCTGTACTAGATTTAGATTACATGTGAATATAGTCGATTTGTATAAGCTACAACTCGCGTTATCAAATTTTAAATAAAATGTTTGTATTTATATGTCTGATTGAATTTATTTAGAAAGTAAAAATCGTTTTATCTGTCTTGTGATAACTTTAGTAGTTGGCACTATAACACATATAATATATTGAGACTGCAATATAACTGTAACTGTAAATATTAAAAAAATAAATTCACTGCAATTAATTATTTTAAGAGGTATTTAAATATTTATTCAACGAAAAAAAAAACATAGAGCTCAAACATACAACAAGCACAGCACGTAAGGGCAAACAAAAAAATAAAATTACAAAAATAGTTACACTCTAATGACTGGTAGATTGGTGTATAAATTTAGTTTACCATCCGCCGTGGGATGAGTGAGAAGATCCGGAGCTGTGTTCCCAACCGTGGGATTCAATTGGTTCGTGGTGGTGTTCAATGTGGTGGTGGTCAATGTGGTGCTCGTGATGCGGCACGTGAATTGGGATATGTACAGGTACTTTTACGGGATATGGTACTTCCTTGGTGACGGGGAAAGGTACTTCTTTGACCACTGGGTATGGTTTGTCTACATGTACTTTCACTGGGTATGGTACTGGCTTTTCGACCTCAATTGGCACCTTCCTTTCAACAGTGTAGGGTTGTGGTACGGGCACTTTCACTTCATATGGTACTGGCTTGGCTACTTCAACTGGGTAGGGCTTGTCTACGTGGATTTTGACTTCATATGGTACTGGTTTTTCTACAGGGTATGGGATGTGTTTTTCTACGGTAACGGTGTAGGGTTTTGGTACGTGAACGGTGTAAGGCCTGTCGACTGGTACTTTAACCTCATATGGTACCTTCTTTTCAACGGTGTAGGGTTGGGGTACTGGGATTTCAACTTTCACCTCATATGGTACTTTCTTTTCAACAGTGTAGGGTTGGGGTACTGGTACTTTAACTTCATAAGGCACTTTCTTGATGACTTCATAGGGTTTTGGTACGAGCACTTTAACTTCATAAGGTTTTGGCACTGGTACTTGCACCTCATAAGGTACCTTCTTGATGACCTCGTATGGTTGTGGAACGAAATATGGTACTTTAATGTACTCCTTTACTGGGTATGGTACTTTCTTTTCAACGGTGTAGGGTTGTGGTACAGGTACTTTTACTTCATAAGGTACTTTCTTTTCAACCGTATAAGGTACGTGTTTCTCAACTGTGTATGGTACAGGGATTTTCTTTTCAATCACTTGCGTTTTAACATGTTCGTGATGGTGGTGATGGGGCTCCTCGTGCCATCCATGTCCAGAACTGATGTCACTGCTCCAGCCGTGACTGCCGCCGAAGTCACCAGACCACCCGCCGCCGTATTCACCGCCACTTCCTGCACTAAAGTGATCACCCAAACCGATGATCCCGCGCTTCTCGTGTTTCTTGGCCTCCTGCGAGACTCCCTTAGCCTGGGAGTCTGCAGCTAGAGCCGAGCACAAGCAAACGGCGCTAACGATGATCTTGAAATAAATTATTTTTGTGTTAATCGAATTATTATTGTGTGGTAATTAAATGAATACTTACAAACGCCTTCATGTCTGGGAGGTACGGAACGCTCTGACTTTCGGAGAACGGGAGCACGCTTTTATACTCACCTACGATACTTTCTTTCACTTATGCGATTCCATCAAAACAATCCCACCACAGGTACACATATGCACGCACGTTTACCTTAAAATTGCTCTTGGCTGATTTAAAAAAAAAACAACAACAGAGGAGTACGGGCGGGTAAGGCGATATTTTTTTTATTCGATTGATTTATGTAACACAATACGCTTGAGTAAATATCTAGAACTATTTTAACTAATGAACGTTAAACGAGAATAACATCAATCGTAATTGTAAATAAGTAATTATTATAAATATTATATTATATTTTTAAATCTAGACTAAGAAAAATTATGTAGATGATTTTACAAGGTTTCTTGTATTATGATTCTATGTTAGGTTATTCTTATTCTGTTTTATTTTATGATTTAGTTATTCTGTATATATTTTTTCACTTGTGGTTTCTCTGTTATTTTATTTTAATTTAATTGCAATTTAATTTTCTTGCTAAATTGATTATTATTTTCGGTAAAGTGTAGGTCCTGGGCACCAGTTTTTGTACTGGTTACAGGCACCATGAAGAGGTTAAATAAATAAATAAATAAAGAAAGAAATTTAGATTTATTTATATAAAAATATCAATATGTTATATGACTTATTGATATTTTTATATAATATAAATCTAAATTTCTTTATAAAATATCAATAGAACAAATTATTGATACTATAATCCGATTTGCAGACAAAACGCGCTTATGCAATAAATTGCAAGCAAAGTCCAGATTCGATATTTTTACTCAAAGGAACTGTTCGCCTAGGTAAATTATCTCCATTACTCGATCACTTGTAATTACTTAATTTATTTAAATTATTTCACTACTTTTTAAGTGTAATTGTACATTTTTTGTTTGCCCATTGTCGCACGCTATATGTATTGTCACTTATGTATCTTATTTTTATTCAAGGCGTTTGCCGTAAATAAATATTATTATTATTATTATTATTATCAATATGTTATATGACTTATTGATATTTTTATATAATATATATCTAAATTTCATAAAAATAATTACGTATTGATAATTATTGATGTTATTCTCGTTTAACGTTTATTAGTATAAATAGTAGATGTTTATTGGATAGAACGATTGCCTGATCGATTTATTTAAGAAAAAAATACAATATCCTAATTTTTATTTGTATCTATAATTTTTTCTTTTAGTGGAATTCTGTACAGGTGAGATGTTTGAATTGTATGTGTTGGCTATGCCTATTAAAGGTCTTTTTTTTACAATATCCCGCAAACCTATTAAGATACAATACTAAAATTTATCAAAACATAACGGAATATTATAGTAGCTGTATAGCACATTCAAACTTCACTATACCTATTCATATATTATAATTATAATATTTATTATGCAATACACACAGAAAACATAACAATGAATTGTATTGTTATAGATTTTCTATAACGGGCAACATGCAATTAATTGCACTAATGGCAACAGTCCAGAGTGAACCTGCCAATTTTTAATTAAATTATATATACCATTACTACAATAATTAAACACACGCTAATTAGGTTTAATTAATTTCGTTTGTAAAATAAATATTTCAATATGCCGGCGCAATTTTAGACGGGTGATGGTTAAATAATGGCTTAATGGTTTTGTTGCCACATTTAGAACGGCGCTTTTTCGAGTATATTGTTTGTTTTAATTAAACGTAATTAAAAGAAAATAACTGTTAGGCGAATTCGTGTTAGTTTCGACATTTTATTGTAAATACACGAATATAATTGCTTGACAGAGAATTAAAACTTCTTGTTTATAGAAAATGTTTCATATACACTTAAAAAGTAATATATGTTTATATATGAAGAGTACAAGGCAGAAAGGAGGAATGTCAGTGTAACTCTAGAAAACCAAATTTCATACTTAGAGCACATTTATATACACAAACCCCCATATAATTATATATATATATATATATATATATATATATATATATACTTGTACCTTGTACTCTTCATATATTAAAATATTTTTTTATATTTTTATTTATTCTTGAAAATGAATTATCAAATAGACGCCTTAACATATTAAATATTTTTTATATATTTCACTCTATCCCATTTTAAGTATTTAAATTTATATTTATGTATGTAGCTTTGATAATCAAGTAAATTAATTGATATATCTTATTACTTTGTTTATCTCATTATTCTGTTTTGCATAATGATTTCAGCGCTATAGTTATTTTTTATTCCAAGAATCTATAAAGTGAACTAAAAATTCGTTAAACCATAACATGTACATGTAATCCACTTTATAATATATAGCACACTTCGATTTGCTTACGAAACGCGATAAACCGAACTAGTGGCAGATTTATTGAACTCCCGGGCGAACTTATTAACTTCTTTGGCTGCCGGGAAGTCTTGCAATTCAATTTACTTGGAATTTATCATGTTCAATACATGCGAGATATGACAGCGCGATAGTTCGAAACGGATCCGATGCGATTTAAAGTAATACTACATCATAAATCGCCCCCGACCCTTACGGCGGCGAATCGCGCATCTAAATCTGTCTCGAGTTCGGGTGCATAAGTCAGCTGGATGCACATCACCGGAGGGAAAATACATTTTAGAAGCTTTCAGCTACAAATTTAAAGTGTACTCTGATATGTATAAAAATTATGACTAAAATATGAATAATGTTCTTAAGGCCGAGTTAGACTGTTGTTGTTATCTTCCGGTTTTTATTTATTCGCATGTTGAAAAAAATAAGTCCATTATATATTCGTAAATAATTTAATAATTGATTTTTCATCATGCTCTTTGTATAGCCGTTTTAGTTCAAAAATATGTAGAAATAATGAAGAATTAAAATCTTTGCCTTTCCCTGTACATATTATTTACTGCACTGCTAACACGAATAAAGAATTATTATTATTATTAGTGTGCTGATGATAGTAATTTGTCAATATTTAAAAAATCTACTTTGCTTTTATTACAAACTCTTCGTTATTTCTGGGCATTATACTTCGTTTTGATTTGGAAAATGAGATCAGGCGCAACCAGAAGGAGACCGTCGATAACTGCTCAAGTATTGTTCTCCAGGAGTGTTTACATACAAAATGCAGCTGACGAGTGATTTCGTCCATAACCAGAAACATTGTAATTCAGAAAAAATAACATTTATTTATTTATTTATTTATTTAATATAGACATCTACAGTTTAACAGAAACCAATTACAGATGATATAATAACAACATAACAAATAAAAGAAAGAAAACATTTAAAGATATATAAATTTTAAAGAGATTTTTTGCAGTTTTGTGCACCGGATTTACATTTGTTGAATTTTCGTGTGTGGGAATTTGCCAATATTGGGTGCATCCTTATTAATATTCGGGGAAACTCGTCGGGTATGTAAGCATATCCGAAGGGTACTGAGGAAATAAAATACTAACTGTGAAAAAAAACTGGACTGGGAAGTGAGCGGCATGAAAATAAAATAATTGTCACTCTCCAAGGGGCAATATTGACATTAATTCGGAAAAGTACGTCGTTTAATTTTGTTTCTACTGAATTTTTATTGTACGAGCTGTTTTTAATTAATCGACCAAGTTATAAAAATTGATAAAAAATCAACGATTTAAGCAAATTTAATTTATGATATTATTTTACATTCTACATTTAATTAGGCTCAAAATAAACCGTTTCGTGATCATTTGCACCCAAAAATAAAGTCTGCAGGAAATTTTTTATTGTATGAGCTGTTTTTAAGTAATCGACTGAGTTATAAAAAATGATGAAAAATCAAAAATTTAAGAAATTTGAATTTATAATACTATTTTATATTCAATATTTAATTGGGCTTAAAATAATCCCTTGTTGTGATAATTTTGACCCAAAACTAAAGTCTGCAGGAAGGATTTTATTGCACGAGCTGTTTGTAATTAATTGACATAGTTTTAAAATATGATAATAAAATCAAAAATTTAAGAAATTTAAATTTATGATATTATTTTACATTCTATATGTAATTGGGCTTAACATAAACTATTATTTGATAATTTTCACACAAAAATATGGTTTGCAGGAAGATTTTTATTGTACGAGCTATTTTTATTTAATCGACTGAGTTATAGAAAATGATAATAAAATCAAACATTTAAGAAATTTAAATTTATGATATTATTTTATATTCTATATGTAATTGGGCTTAAAATAAACTATTATTTGATAATTTTCACACAAAAATATGGTTTGCAGGAAGATTTTTATTGTACGAGCTATTTTTAATGAATCGACTGAGTTTTAAAAAATGATAATAAAACCAAAAATTTAAGAAATTTAAATTTATGATATTATTTTACATTCTATATGTAATTGGGCTTAAAATAAACTATTATTTGATAATTTTCACACAAAAATATGGTTTGCAAGAAGATTTTTATTGTACGAGCTATTTTTAATTAATCGACTGAGTTATAAAAAATGATAATAAAATCAAAAATTTAAGAAATTTAAATTTATGATATTATTTTACATTCTATATGTAATTGGGCTTAAAATAAACTATTATTTGATAATTTTCACACACAAATATGGTTTGCAGGAAGATTTTTATTGTACGAGCTAGTTTTAATTAATCGACTGAGTTATAAAAAATGATAATAAAATAAAAAATTTAAGAAATTTAAATTTATGATAGTATTTTACATTCTATATGTAATTGGGCTTAACATAAACTATTATTTGATAATTTTCACACAAAAATATGGTTTGCAGGAAGATTTTTATTGTACGAGCTATTTTTAATAAATCGACTAAGTTATAGAAAATCATAATAAAATCAAAAATTTATGAAATTAAAATTTATGATATTATTTTACATTCTATATGTAATTGGGCTTAAAATAAACTATTATTTGATAATTTTTACACAAAAATATGGTTTGCAGGAAGATTTTTATTGTACGAGCTATTTTTATTTAATCGACTGAGTTATAGAAAATGATAATAAAATCAAAAATTTAAGAAATTTAAATTTATGATATTATTTTACATTCTATATGTAATTGGGCTTAAAATAAACTATTATTTGATAATTTTCACACAAAAATATGGTTTGTAAGAAGATTTGTATTGTACGAGCTATTTTTAATTAATCGACTGAGTTATAAAAAATGATAATAAAATCAAAAATTTAAGAAATTTAAATTTATGATATTATTTTACATTCTATATGTAATTGGGCTTAAAATAAACTATTAGTTGATAATTTTCACACAAAAATATGGTTTGCAGGAAGATTTTTATTGTACGAGCTATTTTTATTTAATCGACTGAGTTATAGAAAATAATAATAAAATCAAAAATTTAAGAAATTTAAATTTATGATATTATTTTACATTCTATATGTAATTGGGCTTAAAAAAAACTATTATTTGATAATTTTCACACAAAAATATGGTTTGTAGGAAGATTTTTATTGTACGAGCTATTTTTAATTAATCGACTGAGTTATAAAAAATGATAATAAAATCAAAAATTTAAGAAATTTAAATTTATGATATTATTTTACATTCTATATGTATTTGGGCCTAAAATAAACTATTATTGAATAATTTTCACACAAAAATATGGTTTGCAGGAAGATTTTTATTGTACGAGCTATTTTTATTTAATCGACTGAGTTATAGAAAATGATAATAAAATCAAAAATTTAAGAAATATAAATTTATGATATTATTTTACATTCTATATGTAATTGGGCTTAAAATAAACTATTACTTGATAATTTTCACACAAAAATATGGTTTGCAGGAAGATTTTTATTGTACGTGCTATTTTTAAATAATCGACTGTTATAAAAAATGATAATAAAATCAAAAATTTAAGAAATTTAAATTTATGATATTATTTTATATTCTATATGTAATTGGGCTTAAAATAAACTATTATTTCATAATTTTCACACAAAAATATGGTTTGCAGGAAGATTTTTATTGTACGTGCTATTTTTAATTAATCGACTGAGATATAAAATATGATAATAAAATCAAACATTTAAGAAATTTAAATTTATGATATTATTTTACATTCTATATGTAATTGGGCTTAAAATAAACTATTATTTGATAATTTTCACACAAAAATATGGTTTGCAGGAAGATTTTTATTGTACGAGCTATTTTTAATTAATCGACTGAGTTTTAAAAAATGATGATAAAATCAAAAATTTAAGAAATTTAAATTTATGATATTATTTTACATTCTATATGTAATTGGGCTTAAAATAAACTATTATTTGATAATTTTCACACAAAAATAAAGTCCGCAGGGCTTGCTAGATAACATCCACCAGGTGCCTCCCCCACTGGTAGAGAGGGGAATGCCTGTCAGACAGTGACTTGCACTGGAAAAATCAAATACCCGAGACGGCCTAAGAATCTAGCAAAAACAAGCCGCCTTCAACAATGGAAGCAGAAGAGCAGGCAGGCTACAGAGCTAGTAGATCTACCATAGACCACTCGTTAGCATAACTAATAGAAAAAAGACATTAAGAAATCCATCTACTTTTCAAAAATAGTACAACTTACCCTCGAAGAGGGAAGTTAAACGCCATCTGGCGGCACCACATCAATTAGCAATGCACACCCATATGGTAATAATCGTCAACATGCTCATGTCTTCAGGATCACCGAGCTTGTTGCATGTGCTGCGATTAAATTATCAAATTCAAAATTAAATTTCATCTACTGTATGTGATTGTCTCCGATTTTGGTGGTCCTCGAGTTTCTTTTATGATCAAAAGTGCTCCCTGACTTCAAAAAGGTTCACTGATATCAATTTAGTATGGACCACCACAAAACCCTGTCTGTTGGATTCTAAATAAATAAATTATACAAATAACAAACATTTATATATGTATGTACCCTGGCTACATAGAGTGGCAAGTGCGTGGGAAACTCCCGAGTTACTTAGCCAGGGGTGAGTGGAGCAGGGAGGGCATGGTATGCATGGCAAGAGCGAGGTGTGGGTCAGACGAGAGAGGGAGGTAAGTGTGGATGGGTTTGGGGTACACCGCGTGTGCGCTGTGTAGTAAGGTGTGTGGTGAGAGTGGGTGGGAGACTGCAGAAGGAAGGAAGACGTGAAAATCTGCAGGAGGCTGACGTGGGAGAGGAAAGTGGCGAGGGCACAGGGAGCGGCGATAGAGTATTACTTTTATTTATATTTGTATTTTTGTATATTTTTGTTGTGGTTTGTGATGTGGAAGGGCAGTAAGGGAAATGCCAATAAATATGTATATGTATATGTATATGTATATGTATATGTATATATATATATATATATATATATATATATATGTATATGTATATGTATATGTATATGTATATGTATATGTATATGTATATCTTATGTGTGTCGATGATCTTGAAAAGGAACGAGTGAGTGAAGCTGCTCTGTAACGAGTGACGATCAGTTTAAACGACTTCATGACCCTTCAGGGGGTTAATTGGGGAGGTCTCTAGGGGCCGGCAACGTTGGCGGCAACGGAAACAATCTCTGTGCGTTTTTAAAGCGGAACAAGCTTCTTGAAATTGCCTGGAAGCTCGTTAACGCGACAAAGAATTTGAGAGTGTAGGTGAAATATAACTAACGAAATGTTCCTTTTGATCTGGTTTCAATTACGAAACTGAAAGAGCTGAATGTACATGGCTACACATTGTTGCAAAGTACTGGTAATAATTTTGTGAATGTGAATTGTACGGTCTCTCGAATTTGTACAGTTATTACGTAAGGTAATAAAATTAAAAAAAAAACAGTACTATTGTTTGCAACATGTAAAATTTAAATTAATATAAACAACAGATGTTCATAATGGTCTCTTTAATTATATATATATATATATATATATATATATATATATATTTAACGACAGTGAAGGTGAGTTTATGGTGTTATTAAATAATAAATCATTTTTAGCATCTCACATAAAAACTGCTAGACGTAGATTGGTGTTAATACTGTATCCTAATAGAAAGCCAATGAATCCAAAAATACAAACTAGAAGTACGACGAACACTATAAAAATATAAGGGAATAAACCAAGAAAATTAGTTCTTCCTTTTGACTTATTCCAGAATAAAGTTTTTCATTCTGAAAAGTTGTAGTAATTATAATTCCAATATAATTTCATCGAGAAGGTATTAAACAAAATATAGAAGATACTGCTCAAAAAAGCGGTTTTGGAATAATTTCAAGCAATTTGTGAGGTTTTGTTTAGCTGCTTAGTAATTAGAATTGTACCATTTAGTCTTGAATTTGGTCTTACAAGAGAAACTTGAAGAATTATTTTATAAAACCCACTTCAGTACAATCAATGAATAATTTATATTTAGTTTCTGCTATAGAATACTTTTTGTTTCAAAAAAGAAAGAAAGAAAGAAAGAAAGGAAAAAGAAAGAAAGAAAGAAAGAAAGAAAGAAAAAAGAAAGAAAGATCTTTTTTTAGCGGACCTATATAGACAAAGTAACAAACAAGTTCATATAAAAAAAATAAAGATAAATAAAATTAAATTTCAAATAAACAAATCAAAATTAAAATTCTTACATACAACTAGATAATATATGAATTGTTACATTGTATTTGTGATATAGCTTTTCAATAATTTTTTGTACGTTCAATTATATAAAACTTCTTAATTTCAACTGGTTTGCCATTAAATATACACCAATTGGGTTGAGCAACTGACATTTTTCCATCTGTTTTCGGGCCCCGTTCGCCCCTCACTATTGCACACGGGGGCCCGAACTTTAAAAGCCGAATTAGTTTTTGTGCAACGCGTGAAAGTGGCTTTGGAGGAAATCTGGTGCCGCTTTTCGCAATCGCGGCAAATGCGCGCACACCGCACCGTTTCCGATCCACCGCCGCCGATCGCGTTTTATTCTTTAATTGCCCGGTTGGGCAACGGCTTTCGTTAATTAATTATGTAACTGGAGCTGCACGCTTGCAACAGATTCCTTCATTATGAATAACACAACTATGCACGAATGGAAATATGCGCTAATTGCTATATCTTCACTGTAATGGAAAGACAGACAAATGTTTTGAGTCAGGAAACTGAGTTTATGTATAAGAAATGTTTTTATAACAAGACCAAGACGGATATATATCGTTAAGTTACATTTATTTTAATTTGTACGTTGTGTTGTTATGTTAAATCTTATCGGATATAATAACAACAATTTGTTGTGATTTTAATGTTTATTGTGTCTTGTTGATACGATGTAGTGCTGATAATAAAGAGAGCGAGATGTCCACGCAGTGTTCACCAAGTAAACTAACTTAAGGGTACTGTTATCGCCAATAAATTTAGGGGGTGGTTTACCAACAATATATATATATATATATATATATATATATATATATATATATATATATATATATTGTTAGTAAACCACCCCCTAAATGTATTGGCGATAACAGTACATATATAGTATATATATATATATATATATATATATATATATATATATATATATATATATATATATATACACGTAACAAAATACATTCAATAAATTGTATAACTGAGATTATATTATTATCGCTATTATGTATCCTTGTCGGATTATTATGTGATATCTTCTTGACGTCGATCTCCCCCTTTCTTGATAGTCAGAAAACTATCGATATTTAAAACGATAGATTTGTTATAATATTTAGTTTTCATCATTAATATCTACAAAATGACACTAGCTACAATAATTCCACGCTAATTAAACTCGAAATATTATCAGCTCCACGTAACGCAGTATAACGCAATCGGGAGTTCAGATAAAATAGCTAATTAACACGCTCCGGCTCTAATTAAAACCTGCAATTAAAACACGCATGCGAGAGCATCGAGAAACTAACTTTACTATGCATCCGACAAAATAATTCCGAATTAATCGCGCTCGATTACGGTCACGTCCACGAATCGTGCGCGGAATTTCTGGCGGTGAAAACATCTAATATATTAATTGATGGCTAGGTAAAAGTGTGCGCTCTATATATTTCTGCGCATATATATGGTAGGATTGCCTGCAAAGTTGTTTTATTAGGAGAAAATAAATATTTGTATTATGTTACATGAATAATTATCATCGCCGGACTTTTAATGACGCAATAAAAATGTTAATTTCTGTGGCTGGTTTCTACGGGTTTCTTTTTATAGAGCGAGTTTAAATAATACAAATGTAATTGTTTCCGAGAGAATAATAATAATAATAATGAGAAAGGTTCGCTTCAATTATATGTAAACAAACTTAAACTACTTAGAATACGTAATCAATTAAAAATATTATTACTTACGACTAATGTATGAATTAAATTATTAACATATTTTAATATCCTTGAATTTATTGATAAACGGTTATACTTTTTAACTACTAACAGTTCTTTTTATAACTGAAAAGTCAGGCTATCGAAAACTGTTTTAAGTCCGTATGATATTATCTAGTTTCCTATACCGGTGTGATCTATACCGCACGGCAGATTATTTGAGAGTCTGTACTGACCAATTGGGGTGACCAATAAAATCTAAATTTTGAGGAATTCTTTATTAATATCTTGCCAATCATAATATATATATATATATATATATATCTAAATATTTTTAAATAATTTTTATAGGCGTTTTTGTATAATATATGTTGTAACGTAAATTATTATTTTTGACCATGACGCGCAATGTTCCTGTATTAAAAAAAAATGCTTATTGTTTATAACAATATGGTAAAGTAAAATGGAAAGTCTGTATACCGGAAATTTTGTTTTTCTATTTTTTTTTAATTTTAAACTTTTACGCTCATATCTGGATAATTCGATTTTAGAGGCTGAGTCCATAAAAAAATAATCCAACATATTTTTTTAATTTTTTTTACTGATCCTAGCACAGAACATACCAGTGTACCAGATAGCAGAAGGACAATGGAAAATTTTGATTCTAAGTATTTTTTTTTTTTGCGACTAACTTGTATATCATTATTATTATTTTTGACCATGATGCACAATGTTCCTGGATTTGAAAAAAATTTCTTAATGTTTATAACAATATGGTAAAGTAAAATGGAAAGTCTGTATACCGAAAATTTTGTTTTTCTATTTTTATTAAATTTTAAACTTTTACGCTCATATCTGGATAATTCGATTTTAGAGGCTGAGTCCATAAAAAAATAATGCAACATATTTTGTTTAATGTTTTTACTGATCCTACCACAAAACATATCAGTGTACCAGATAGCCGAAGGAAAATGGAAAATTTTGATTCTAAGTATATTTATTTTGGCGACTAACTTGTATATTATTATTATTATTTTTGACCATGATGCACACTGTTCCTGGATTTGAAAAAAATTGCTTAATATTTATAACAATATGATAAAGTAAAATGGAAAGTCTGTATACCAGCAATTTTGTTTTTCTATTTTTTTTTAAATTTTAAACTTTTACGCTCATATCTGGATAATCCGATTTTAGAGGCTGAGTCCATAAAAAAATAATGCAACATATTTTGTTTAATTTTTTTACTAATCCTAGCACAAAACATATCAGTGTACCAGATAGCAGCAGGAAAATGGAAAATTTTGATTCTAAGTTTGTTTTTTTGTCTACTAACTTGTATATTATTATTATTATTTTTGACCATGATGCGCGATGTTCCTGGATTTGAAAAAAATTGCTTAATGTTTATAACAATATGATAAAGTAAAATGGAAAGTCTGTAAACCGGCAATTTTGTTTTTCTATTTTTTTTTTAATTTTAAACTTTTACGCTCATATCTTGATAATTCGATTTTAGAGGCTGAGTCCATAAAAAAATAATGCAACATATTTTGTTTAATTTTTTTCTGGATCTTGGTCCAGAACATATCAGTGCACCAGATGGCCGAAGGAAATTGGAAAATTTTGATTCTAAGTATTTTTTTTTTCGGCGACCAAGTCTAACATGTTCCATTATTATTATTTTTACCAGCCCGCTGCCATACAATTCATTTAAAAAAATGCAATATTCTTGAAAGACATTTTGTATTTTCCTAATTTTAATTGAATTGAGATCTAATACTAATAATATTTTGAAAACTATTTACTTAGCCAACCAATACCGACAATCTCGCACTCAACAAATAAATCAATTAATCCTGTATGTATAACATTGCATCATTCTCAATTAAACCAGTCCACCAAAAGTGGCCCGAATTTCAAACTCTCGATAAAGTAAAGCAAAAACGAGAAAGAAAGAAAAAACTAATCACGAATTAGTTTTCTCTCGCCAGGTGAAAGATCTCCGCATTCCGGGTCGACCTGGAAGCCGGCCAAAAGTTCGATTAATTACGCGCATTGTAGAAGATGCACGGCTCGGAACTAATTAGCCGAGTTCGAACTTAAATGGATTCGGCGTCTGTAATTGCATTTTTGTTGAGTAATGAAGCGATATCTGGCCGGCACACACACACACACACACACACACACACAAACGGTGATACGTTTATGATTTCTAATTGCATTCGATCGGCCTCGACCTCGTGATCGATCACACGGCTAAACGAGCGGCTATCAGCAGCAATAATTTTTCGAGTCTGCTTCCGGTGTTAGCGTTCCACTTTTACCAGCATCCGATTTTCTAAATTACACAACTGTTGCGATGGCCAAAAATATTTACTTACGGGCAATCATTTAAAACTATGTCTATGATAATTGGGAATACACTCGTAATACATTTTTTACTATTAATTAATTAACTATTTTAATTTATATTATAGAGATGTACACTATTTGGCTTGTAAAATATATTTTAATAAAGTGAGCGGCTAATGTATGCAATTATTAATATTTTTATGGAATATCCTTGATTTCATTCATAAATATACTGAAATAAAAGAAGAATATAAATTAAGGAAAAGATTGAAGAAATGATTGACGAGACGAGAAAAAAGTAGATGAATATTATACTTTTTAACTACAAATCGTTTTTTAACTCCAAATAGTTTTTTTAAGACTAAAAATCAGGCAGTCCAAAACTGCTCTACACATCTTTTTACATTCCTCCATAGACATTGTATAAATACCTTCTTTATACAATGTGTATGGAGGAATGTAAAAATTATGTGTAGAGCAGTTTTGGACTGCTTCTTATGGCGAAAATTTTCGATTTGCTAATTTTGTCTTTTCTTTATATTTCATGAGTATGTAGTTGAAATAGACTATTTTTAGAAAATGTCTCTATGGTACTCAGCTGAGTAGCTGAGTTAGACGCGTTGTCAGTCTCGTAGTGAGCATTGGGCAACCTCAAGCCAGTTATCCCTGTAGTATCTTTTCTGACACCTCTTGCTGAAAACTCTTCAAGCCAAAAGGATCGATATGCCGTGCTTTCGCAGTCCCTATGCGTACTAAACATCGGCATCAAGCCAGCTTTTGCCCTTTTGCCCCTATTGGGGCGAATTTTCTAGTTAAGGGTGACTAAATTTCTCTGAGCTCCCTTGACCGGCGGAAAAGCCTCGCGGCTGGAGCCCTATAGAGATACCGTTTTTTGTCTCTGTGGGTATGTATATACGTTTATCTGTGATTAAAACTCCGTGAAAATGCCCAAAAAATCGCGGCCAATTTTCGAGCTTCTGATATTTTTTTTTAATTATGGACGTATATAAAATACCTATTTCATTATCATGAATGAATGAAAAATGTTGTTAAAGGTTATGGTTATTTATTTAATGTACATAGCCACTTTCAGATTTTCTTAATGAAATCTTCTTTTCTTATTTACTTCTTTGAAGGCACTTTTATATTTTCTTAATAAATGTTTCTTTATTTTCAGGTGAGTGATATTTTCCCAGAGTTTCAAACATTTTATGCGAGTAATCTATTGACTTCAATGAAATATAATGTGTAGATTTTGCAAAACCATGTATATGCGAATTCATTTTACTGGGTAAAAAAAATATCTAAATTTGTATCTCTACGTGGCCCCTTTACAGCTACATAGTTACTATTTACTATAGGTAAGATTGAATTGAATGTTATTTATACTACGACTATTATTGTGACAAATTGGTTTTTGGTCTTATTGTTAAGACGGTCTTAAACTAGTTAGATTCGTTAGAGAAACCGGGCGTAAGCATTCCCATGTAAAATATTTTAAATACTAGCGGATGTCCAGCATGGTTTGGGTAACGTATAATCCTTAACAACATGTAATTTTAATATCGTAGTGAATTGATTGAAGAAATCTTGCATAATTGGCCCCCATAACATGCACAGATGCGTAAATTATGAAATTTATTTCGAGTAATTGTATCCTGTAACCAGATTGGTGTGGGATGTTTGCCGAAAAGTAGTCACATAAACGTACCAATCTGGGTCATATATCAGCCGAAACCGATAAACGCCACGCACCGAGAGAAATTCACTTTCAATGGCGCGACGTTCTTTACGGCCGGCCGTAATTAAATTTCCATTTTTCGTTTCTTGCCCTCCAACGTCATACAGCATGTACACGGGCGCCTTGTGGCGTCATCGCGTTACATAATACCACAACCGGATGATCAAGCTACTTACTCTTATGAAAAACCTACAAATAAAATGAATATATAAATTAAAAATTAGGGCTATTACATATTTTATGACTATGGAGGAGGGGAACAGGTAGAATATAACGTATAACGTAAAAGTAAATGCAGGATTTGTTAAAGCCCTGGTTTACTAGGAGAGCTGTTGCTAAAAGAGGCTTTTGATGTTATTTATACATCACCAAATCGTTTTATTTTTCGTTTTTAATAAGACTTATTTCGTTTCTAATAGTTCTAATATAACATCATCCCATTTTTTTCTTGGTCTTCCTTTTTTCTTGTTTTTGACTTTTGCTTGGAGAGCAAAAGTCAAAAACAAGAAAAAAGGTAGACCAAGAAAAAAATGGGATGAAGTTATATCAGAACTATTAGAAATGAAAGAAACGACCTTTAGTCTTACAATCTAGTTTTAAGATCCGATTTTTGTTTGGCGCAACGCTTTAAGACCGTTTTATTATTAAGACGGTCTAAAACTAGTTAAGATTCGTTGGAAAAACCGGTCGTAATAAGTATTGTGTATTTTTTCATTTGAATATACTAATTAAAAACAATATTCAACTAAGGCTTTGTATCAGAATAGTGGTAGAGACTAAATACGTTTATATTGCACATAATAAAATAAATCTCAATATTGTTCGTGCTTCAACATTAATTACATCTTGCAGATGCTGTCACGCATCAAGTTTCGCCTTATATCTGTAATTTATTTATGCGAGTTAGCTGCCAGTTAAAACTGGGCCACTTGGCTCCGACTGTAAACTGATCTCGGGAGTGCCCTCTCTCTTTGAGCAGCGAATAAAAAATATATAACAGCAATAATTTACACGGACAGCCCGTGGAAGAGCTGTAATCCGAATTCATTCGTCACTTTGATCAGTCGCCGGACATTTTTAACGCACCCTCAACTCGTGCACAACTTTTACAGCCACGCCAGTTAGTTACATATACGCAAAAACTATAAAAAGAAGGTTTAATTTTTTATATATTTTAACATATGGCTGTTTACATATCAAATGCATGTATTAATTTTATTATTTACATTAATCACGAAGTAAATATGTTTTAAACATTTTATCAATTATATAGAATATTTGATTGCCATTCGACATAAAATGTATCAAATTTCAAATACAAACTATTTGAGAAAAATAATACTTTCACTCTAAAAATATTTTCTAACGTGATTTGTGCGCTTGCCAGTGTCATTCTTAAATGCGCATTGTACAACGCATAATGACTAAATTAATTCATTCAAATACTCGAATTAAATATATAATAATAAACATAAAAAATATCGCCCTCAATGGGATTCAAACCATTAAAAAAATACCTTTATTTGGCATACGTCTCAAGAAATACAAACATCTCCCAATACACAATGCTCATAACAGCAAGAGGAAGAAAGAAAAAAATCAACACCCGCCCACCCCACCTTCGCTCGCATAGTTTTTTCAATGGATATAGATGTTTTATATTGTTTAACTATTCCAAGAAGAGCGTTATCCTATGGAAAAAAAACTATGCGAACAAAGGTGGGGTGGGCCGGTGGTCCCTACCAACCAAACTATACCCGTCCACTATTTCAAACGACTTGAACTATGCATTACATTATTTTTCACATATATTTCTTTTTTAGTCTTAAATTAATAAATGACATTAAGTTAATCATAGAAAATAACGGATAACAGTGTAGTGCATAGTTCAAGTCGTTTGAAATAGTGGACGGGCATAGTTTGGTTGGTAGGGGCCGCCCGCCCACCCCACCTTCTCTCGCATAGTTTTTTCAATGGATACAAATGTTTCATATTGTTTAGACCATTCCAAGAAGAGTGTTATCCTATGAATAAACTATGCTAGCAAAGGTGGTGTGAGCGGGTAACCCCTACCAACCAAACTATGCCCGTCCACTATTTCAAATGACTTGAACTATGCACTACACTATTATCCGTTATTTTCTATGATTAAATTAATGTCATTTATTAATTTAAGACTAATTAAAGAAATATATGTGAAAAATAATGTTGTGCATAGTTCAAGTCGTTTGAAATAGTGGACGGGTATAGTTTGGTTGGTAGGGACCGCCCGCCCACCCCACCTTTGCTCGCATAGTTTTTTCCATAGGATAACGCTCTTCTTGGAATAGTTTAAACAATATAAAACACCTGTACCCATTGAAAAAACTATGCGACCAAAGGTGGGGTGGGCGGGCGGCCCCTACCAACCAAACTATGCCCGTCCACTATTTCAAACGACTTGAACTATGCACTACACTATTATCCGTTATTTTCTATGATTAAATAAATGTCATTTATTAATTTAAGACTAATGAAAGAAATATATGTGAAAAATAATGTAGTGCATAGTTCAAATCGTTTGAAGTAGTGGACGGGTATAGTTTGGTTGGTAGGGGCCACCCGCCCTCCCCACCTTTGTTCGCATAGTTTTTTCCATAGGATAACGCTCTTCTTGGAATGGTCTAAACAATAAGAAACATTTGTATCCATTGAAAAAACTATTCGAGCGAAGGTGGGGTGGGCGGGTGGCCCCTACCAACCAAACTATGCCCGTCCACTATTTCAAACGACTTGAACTATGCACTACAATATTATCCATAACTTTTTATGATTCAATTAATGTCATTTATTAATTTAAGACTAAAAAAATGTATTTGAAAAATAATGTAATGCATAGTTCAATCGTCGTTCAATCGACGGGTATAGTTTTTTTTTATCCAACATACTAGTATCAACATTTGTATGTTATACACAGATAATAGAGTATTATTAACAACAATTCCTCAACCTTGCAACTAACTAATTAACTGTTTACAGTTTTCCAACTTGGCGAAGTACATCAGTGCAAATTTACTCCCGCCAGCTTGAACATCATATTCCAAACACAAACTAATAACTCTCCGCAAACTCTCCTGTTGCATTGTATCAATCTGATCCATCTCATGTTCAGCTCGTTCGTCGGATCCGAGCGCGAACTATCTGCAATAATCGCAAGCCCCCATCGAGGCCGCTCGTTCCGTTTGGATCAGCCGCCCCCCCAAACGAATAGTTCCCGTGTACACGCCCGCTGCGCTTCCTCACTTCACGCTCGGCGCCCATCAATCATTTGAGAAATTTACATTCACCCGCCGCGCCGTCACACTCTGTAATTAGTATGAATTATCTGTGCGGTTCATACAGAGCCAGAACCGCATCAATTAGAGGGCCCTAACGTCTGTCTGCAGCGACGAATAGAAACAGTTCGAGTGGAAATTGTTACCGAGTTTCAAGAATAAACAGATATGACATCGAATGTTCTGATACATAGAGAAATGTAATATTCTTGTTATAATAGGTCTCAAAGTGTATGTATCACATGAATACAAATAGTTACATATTGAGAGTATACAGATAAAATAATATACTAGCGTTTGTGAATAATCCTCAAATCGATGTTTGTTTGCTATTTATTATTATTACATTTTTGGATATTTTATAAATTGAATTTTTGTCGAATTTTCAAAATGTGAAGTGACATTTCATTCATAAACCAGTTGTACTAAATTGGTTGTAAATCTCATTATAGTACTGGAATATTCATGAAAATTGCTAATTATATTTAGAACTCGCTAGAAAATCAGTGCAATTAATTTGAGAATAATATTTTATAAATTGAATTTTTGACGAATTTTCAAAATGTGAAGTGATATTTCATTCATAAACTAGTTTTACTAAATTGGCTGTAAATCTCATTATAGTACTGTAATATTCATGAAAATTGCTAATTATATTTAGAACACACTAGCAAATTAGTAAAATTAATTTGAGAATGATATTTTATAAATTGAATTTTTGACGAATTTTCAAAATGTGAAGTGATATTTCATTCATAAACTAGTTTTACTAAATTGGCTGTAAATCTCATAATAGTACTGGAATATTCATGAAAATTGCTAGTTATATTTAGAACACGCTAGCAAATCAGTACAATTAATTTGAGAATAATATTTTATAAATTGAATTTTTGACGAATTTTCAAAATGTGAAGTAACATTTCATTCATAAACTAGTTGTACTAAATTGGCTGTAAATCTCATAATAGTACTGTAATATTCATGAAACTTGCTAGTTATATTTGGAACATGCTAACAAATCAGTACAATTAATTTGAGAATGATATTTTATAAATTAAATTTTTGACGAATTTTCAAAATGTGAAGTGACATTTCATTTATAAACTAGTTGTACTAAATTGGCTGTAAATCGCATTATAGTATTGGAATATTCATGAAAATTGCTAATTATATTTAGAACATGCTAGTAAATCAGTAAAATTAATTTGAGAATAATATTTTATAAATTGAATTCTTGACGAATTTTCAAATTGTGAAGTGACATTTCATTCATAAACTAGTTTTAATAAATTGGTTGTAAATCTCATTATAGTACTGGAATATTCATGAAAATTGCTAATTATATTTAGAACATGCTAGTAAATCAGTAAAATTAATTTGAGAATAATATTTTATAAATTGAATTTTTGACGAATTTTCAAAATGTGAAGTGACATTTCATTCATAAACTAGTTTTACTAAATTGGCTGTAAATCTCATTATAGTATCAGAATATTCATGAAAATTGCTAATTATATTTAGAATATGCTAGCAAACCAGTACAATTAATTTGAGAATGATATTTTATAAATTGAATTTTTGACGAATTTTCAAAATGTGAAGTGACATTTCATTCATAAACTAGTTTTACTAAATTGGCTGTAAATCTCATTATAGTATCAGAATATTCATGAAAATTGCTAATTATATTTAGAATATGCTAGCAAACCAGTACAATTAATTTGAGAATGATATTTTATAAATTAAATTTTTGACGAATTTTCAAAATGTGAAGTGACATTTCATTCATAAACTAGTTGTACTAAATTGGCTGTAAATCTCATTATAGTATTGGAATGTTCATGAAAATTCCTAATTATATTTATAACATGCTAGCAAATCAGTACAATTAATTTGAGAATGATATTTTGTAAATTAAATTTTTGACGAATTTTCAAAATGTGAAGTGACATTTCATTTATAAACTAGTTGTACTAAATTGGCTGTAAATCGCATTATAGTATTGGAATATTCATGAAAATTGCTAATTATATTTAGAACATGCTAGCAAATCAGTACAATTAATTTGAGAATGATATTTTATAAATTAAATTTTTGACGAATTTTCAAAATGTGAAGTGACATTTCATTCATAAACTAGTTGTACTAAATTGGCTGTAAATCTCATAATAGTACTGTAATATTCATGAAACTTGCTAGTTATATTTGGAACATGCTAGAAAATCAGTACAATTAATTTGAGAATGATATTTTATAAATTAAATTTTTGACGAATTTTCAAAATGTGAAGTGACATTTCATTCATAAACTAGTTGTACTAAATTGGCTGTAAATCTCATTGTAGTACTGGAATATTCATGAAAATTGCTAATTATATTTAGAACATGCTAGCAAATCAGTACAATTAATTTGAGAATGATATTTTATAAATTAAATTTTTGACGAATTTTCAAAATGTGAAGTGACATTTCATTCATAAACTAGTTGTACTAAATTGGTTGTAAATCTCATTATAGTACTGGAATATTTATGAAAATTGCTAATTATATTTATAACATGCTAGCAAATCAGCACAATTAATTTGAGAATAATATTTTATAAATTGAATTTTTGACGAATTTTCAAAATGTGAAGTGACATTTCATTCATAAACTTGTTTTACTAAATTGGCTGTAAATCTCATTATAGTATTGGAATACTCATGAAAATTACTAATTATATTTAGAATACGCTGGAAAATCAGTGCAATTAATTTGAGAATAATAATTTATAAATTGAATTTTTGACGAATTTTCAAAATGTGAAGTAACATTTCATTCATAAACTAGTTTTACTAAATTGGCTGTAAATCTCATTATAGTACCAGAATATTCATGAAAATTGCTAATTATATTTAGAACATGCTAGCAAATCAGTACAATTAATTTAAGAATGATATTTTATAAATTAAATTTTTGGCGAATTTTCAAAATGTGAAGTGACATTTCATTCATAAACTAGTTGTACTAAATTGGCTGTAAATCTCATTATAGTATTGGAATATTCATGAAAATTCTTAATTATATTTAGAACATGCTAGCAAATCAGTACAATTAATTTGAGAATGATATTTTGTAAATTAAATTTTTGACGAATTTTCAAAATGTGAAGTGACATTTCATTCATAAACTAGTTGTACTAAATTGGCTGTAAATCTCATAATAGTACTGTAATATTCATGAAACTTGCTAGTTATATTTGGAACATGCTAGCAAATCAGTACAATTAATTTCAGTATAATATTTTATAAATTGAATTTTTGACGAATTTTCAAATTGTGAAGTGACATTTCATTCATAAACTAGTTTTACTAAATTGGCTGTAAATCTCATTATAGTACCGGAATATTCCTGAAAATTGCTAATTATATTTAGAACATGCTAGCAAATCAGTACAATTAATTTGAGAATGATATTTTATAAATTAAATTTTTGACGAATTTTCAAAATGTGAAGTGACATTTCATTCATAAACTAGTTTTACTAAATTGGCTGTAAATCTCATTATAGTACCAGACTATTCCTGAAAATTGCTAATTATATTTAGAACATGCTAGCAAATCAGTACAATTAATTTGAGAATGATATTTTATAAATTGAATTTTTGAAGAATTTTCAAATTGTGAAGTGTCATTTCATTCATAAACTAGTTTTACTAAATTGGCTATAAATCTCATTATAGTACAGGAATAGTGACATAAACTATTTTTATTATATTATTAAGTAGTAGAGTTCACAAATACAACCCAAATTGCTATTTATGCAAGTTTATTTTATCAAAACTTGCATAAATGGCAATTTGGATTATATTTCCAAACTTTACTGATAAATTAGTAATATAATATTCTATCCAAAATGGTAATAATGTGATATAGAGGCATCCATAGTTTGTCTGCTATGTCTCATACATATCGAATTAAAATATGTGTATTTAGTATAATATTAAAGCCCTAATACCTTTATAACAAAAATGTACACACAGGCGGAACGACCCGGGGAAGGGTCGATAGCCCAATAAAGATTGATTATATGTATATATATATATATATATATATATATATATATATATATATATTAAAGCCAGACAATAACAATTATTTTCAGGCATTAAAGTAACAAATTACTCTACCCACCGATATTTTCCCACCACCCCATCCACCGTTTAAAAGCACAAGGGACGTAGATCCTTATCACCGGACCCGTCATCACTTTTTGCAGATAATTGATAAAGTTCGAGGGGACTCTACACGCATTAGCCCGTAATATGTGAATTTCCTGCCGCGACAACCGGTCGCAGCTTAATTTCCTGCCCGCCTCGCACAGCGCCGATAAACGATCATCCGCTCGTCCTGCAATTTTTTATGTCGTTAGTCCAGGATTTATCATCGTTTTTCGAGGTGCGCGATGAAACCAGCTGCACGCAAATTAAATGATCCCCACCGCCTGGGTGTAAATCCATTTTACGTGAACCGGTGAAACTTCTCTTGATTAAGGAATGTGTTTAAACGTCCCACTGGAGGGCGATTATAAGAATTTAACGAGTTAATTAAAACGCGGGTATTTACATTGGGAGCGCGAGCACGGACGAGCGGCGGCCGGTTGTTTGCGCACTCAAAGCGACAATTCGTAATCATTGCGGTTTGGTGCCCTAGTAAAAATTTTATTCGGGCCAATAAATTGGACCTTATTTCGAGGAAATTCGTTTGGAATACTGAGTAATTTAATATTTCCTTTACGTTGTGATATTTATGGACGCGGTTTTATTGTGCACACAATTTTATTAAGGCGAATAATTGCACATAAAGATTCAGTTACTTTGTTTGGGATTATGTCCTGCCGTTAAATAGCATTTTGTAATAAATGATAAATCGAGATAATGAAATTGTTGGCAGCAATAAACATGGATTTAAAGAATATGAAATTATCTTTCGATTTAGTATATCAAAAATATAAAATTTCACGACAATTCTACACTAAGACCAAAAATTAGAAAATTTTTCTCAATTGTCTTAAAGAATATGAAATTATTTTCGATTTGGTATACCAAAAATAATTTCCATAAATATGTCGATAGATACACCAATCACTGGGATAATGCACGACACGACGTTAAAACATTAAAACCTGAAAAAAAATGGAACTTTTTTCTTAATAATCTTCGATTTGTTGTATGAAAAACGTAAAATTTCGCCATAGATATGTCGATAGATATGCCAATAACGCCACAGGCATAATGCAAGACACGGCGATTCTACACTAAAACTTGCAAAAAAATTAGAACTTTTTTCTCAATTGTCTTAAAGAATATGAATTTATTTTCGATTTGGTATATCAAAAATATGAAATTTCCCCATAAATATCTCGATAGATAGGCGAATCATGCCACTGGCATAATGCAAGAAACGGCGTTTCTACATAAAAACTTGTAAAAAATTATGTTCTCAAAAATCTTAAGGAATATGATATTATCTTCGATTTGGTGTATGAAAAACGTAAAATTTCGCCAAAGATATGTCGATAAATAAGCCAATAACGCCACAGGCATAATGAAAGACACGACGATTCTACACTAAAAACTTGAAAACTTTTTTCTTAACTATCTTAAAGAATATGAAATTATCTTCGATTTTGTATATCAAAATAATTAAATTTCCTTATAGATATGTCGATAGATAGGCCAATCACGCATACTGTAAGACAACGATTCTACACTAATATGTGAAAAAAAATTAATCTTTTTTGTCAATTGTATTAAAGAATATGAAATTATCTTCGATTTGGTGTATCAAAAGCTTAAAATTTCCCCATAGATATGTCGATAGATAGGCCAATTAAGCCACTGGCATAATGCAAGACACTACGATTCTACAGTAAAAGTTCAATTATCTTAAAACATATGAAATTATCTTCAATTTGGTATATCAAAAACATACAATTTCTTCATAGATATGTCGATAGATAGACCAATTACGCTACTGGCATAATGCAGAACACGACGATTCTACACTAAAACTTATCTTAAAGAATATGAAATTATATTTGGTGTATCAAAAATATAAATTTCCCCATAGATATGTCCTGGATATACCAATCGATCCAATGGGTATAAATATATATCAAAAATATGAAATTTTCCCATAATTATGTCCATATATATATATATATATATATATATATATATATATATATATATATATATATATATATATACCTAAGAAACTAATGTGTATAAACACGGTTTTTGCAATGATTTTGCATATCGATAAGAATATCGAAATATAATTTATATAGGGAAAGACTATTATTATTATACAATTTCGGCGAAACACTCCCTTGTGAATATCGAATTTAATGTTTGACCATTACATAGTCAAAATTCGTACCGCGCAAATTTCTATTAAATTATGATTTTTTAATGGACCAAATAAATAATTCATTAAGAATTTGAATGAAATAACATCGAGTGTTGATCTTCTGCAGCTGCATGAATTATTAAAACCAATTATTCACTTAATATTATCATTTTTGTATGCAACCAATTACTCACTCCACCACACTGGACGATCTCTCAAAGTCAGATTTTTAATATCGCCGGCTTTCTGGGTTTTCTGTACATACCTGCAACAAGGGAAATAAATATTAGAGACAAACAGATACACACCAATAAAGAATGGAATTGAAAACTCCCATTGTGCGAAGGGCCGCACGATGAAAAAGCAGATAATCAGTGGAAGACGCTCGTTATTAAACTCCCGAAGTTTAAATTACTTTGTAACTAGGTTTTAACTGGTTCAAACAAGCGGACACCACCCACAGCCTGCTCCGCATACCCCAAACGCTAGACCCGGACAGGGTGAAATATCATCCGCGATGTAAAAAGACGTCGCGATTTACAACGTAATGCGCCCGACCTCAAACCACACAATTCTTTACTAGCAAAGACTTTTTTCTCAATTGACTTAAAGAATATGAAATTATCTTCGATTTACTGTATCAAAAGCATACAATTTCCCCATAGATATGTCGACACATAGGCCAATTAAGCCACTGGCATAATGTAAGACACGACGATTCTACAGTAAAAGTTCAATTATCTTAAAACATATGAAATTATCTTCAATTTGGTATATCAAAAACATAAAATGATTTATTTCCACCACGACGTTTGTTCTCTGTTTTCTGTTTTCTGTTTTCATTTTCTTGTATTAAACCAAACCACACAATTCTTTTACTACTAAAGAAGATATAAAGTAAAAGGCAAAATATGAAGCTACAAACTGAGTGAAGATAAATGTAGAGAAAATTTTCAAAAAATATTAAGGACAAACTGAACAAAATAAAAGTGGCAGTGTCTTGATTTTCTTCATTGCTCAGATCGACTCACTCAAGTGATTGTTAAACGTGAGCAATTACGAAAAGATGCACAAACAGATTGCCCAAATTTAGTTAATGAATGTTGCTGTGTACATGATGAAGTCGAAAATTGTTCAGACCACCCTCGTGCGTATTTACGTATTTAAAATTGTATACAATTGAATATACAACAATTTTAAAAACACTACCAAGATTAAGGATATGAATCATGATTTTCTTAATTATACTAAAATATTATGCTGTAATTTATATAGCTACACGTCTTTAAGAATGTTTCTCGACACCTACGTTAACCGAATTTATCGTCTACTTAATTTTCACACTCTATAATTACAATCTAATAAACAAATATTAATCAGCGCGTAATTGTAATGAAGTCTATAAATAAGCTTTATTACAGTTCAGGTAGATTTAATAATCACTACCTAACGTAGAAAATCTCAGTATGGCGGTGATTAATAAATTATCAGGACGTAAATGGCACGCGTTGCCGCCGGAGGGCTGGGGGTGGCGTGAACGCCATGCCGTTTCGGGCGACGCATGAATATGAATGAGCGCGTTTGCAAACACGGGCGTGTAAATGCGCCCCGGGGGTGGCAAATAGGGGCGGTCGCGGCGGAATGAGTTGAAACAATTTTTAGTTCCGTAATAGATTCAGTATATCATGGACAAATTTGATGATAACTTACTAATAAAAATATGTTACGGTTTTGAACTTTTTTGTCCAAATAGCTTACATAAATACCTACCTAATTATAATTTTTAATGATGTGTGTGTATGCCCATCCATTAAAAATAAATTCATTCATTCAAATTCATCATGTTGATTATTACTTTGCGTCTTGTTCCATATTTACATATAAATTTCTTGCTTGAAAACAATCTTCCTCTACATTATCCAAATTGCTTTTGCATTCTACTCTAAGTGCTGCTGTTAATATCCTGGCCTCTACCCAATACCACCTATATTTACAGATGGTGTTAATCTACTACCTTGCTTCCTATACAACTTACGCAACTAATTTTCAGTTTTGTGCCTACGGTGAAAGTCAATATGTAATAATTTTTCCTAGAAATATGTGTTTGAGCCCTTATATTGCAACCATCACATCCTCTTTAGTAATTTTCCGACACAAATGGGCAGTAATTAAGTAAACATGCCGGCGGTGGTGTCGCTCGTAATTAGCGAACTTTCCTATTCTCCGAAAGGGAGGCGCCGCATACCATGGCAGGTGGTGGCGGCGGGTCGCCGTTATTGGCAATCGTCGGCGGCGGTGCCCTTTGTGTGGCCCGCGCGATCCAATTAACTTAATCGCGGCTCGTCACTGAATGGCGTCAATTAGCCGCCGCCGCCGCCACCGCCACCGGCCGGCGTCTCCACGGATGCTGCCGCAGGTGCGCCCACAATCACACCTCCTGCCGGGCGCAAATGGGTTTAATCTCAGGACATTTTTGTGCTGGCGCTCTTATTGCCCCCGATGCGATCTAAGCGCGGACTTAATGGCCTGCTATACAAATGCCACCCCTTTAGTAGAAAACGCTGAGCTGAGATTAGGGGCGATGGGGTAAGAAATCACGCTTAATGGAGGGGAATGCTCTTAAGATGTAAGGGTTGATGTTATAATTTTAAAGCGCAATAATGGGTACCTCAAATTGACAGAATACAAACAGAGTATAAATAATATTCGAAAATAAGTAATATTTGTTTACAATTAATACGAAAAAAAAAACCGCTAGCAAAGAAATTAAATTTATACTACAAACAGAACCGATTATGGTTATGTGGCCGCCACATTTAGTTAATTAATTCAATATTCGAATAGGGCGGCGAAAGTTAATTGGTAAATTAAATACATTCCGATGAACCCACTTTTGCGAGTTAGCTAATGGTCCCAAATTGGCCATTGGCACTTAGTCTTTGCATTAACTTTCATTTTATTTGCCGTTACATCCTCTGAGAGGTTTAGCAGTTCGAAGGAATGTAACATTTGCAAAATCTGCTACAAATTGAACAATTCAGATTTCTAAATTACCGTCGGTCTGTTGGTATTTTGCAAATATTACATTCCTTCGAATTTCTTAAACCTCTCAGGGGATGTAACAGCAAATAAAATCAAAGTTAATGCAAAGACTAAGTGCCAATGGCCAATTTGGGACCATTGACTAACTTGCAAAAGTGGATTCATCGGAGTGAACAAATATTACTACCGCACATTTATTATTTTTTGAGGAGAAAAATAGTTTTAATAGAAGTACTTTAGAGCTCAGGTAGGCCGCAAGGCAGGAACTGAAGAACATCAGTGAAAGGATGAAAAAGAAAGACCCTTATACGCATGTTACTAATGTAATGTAATATAATCTAATGTTGGGATACAATTAACAACACTTTAGATAACTCGAGGACGATTTTCTGATGTAGCAAGTCATAACAGCCACACACACATACACAAATACACGGCATAAGGACCAGAAGGCCTCTAGCTAATTACAGAATTGTAGTAACTACTACTCATATTCAAACCCAGCCTGACGGCCTAGTTATTAGACGATGAATATTGGGAGCGTGAGTTCAAACCCCATCGTTGCGAATTTTCGTGAATCACATTTCAGAGGTTTTCGTTGATATTAAGATAAATATCGGGTGATCTGAGTTTCTCAATTTCAACAGAAAATCCCTTGAGAAGATAGTTATAAAGAGAGAAATTATTTTAAACTGATTTCCATTTGATATTAAGATAAATACCGAGTGATTTGAGTTTCTTAATTTCAGCAGAAAATCACTTGAGCAGATAGTTATAAAGAGAAGAAAGATATTTCTTATAACTCTTGCTTATACATTTTAAAAATCCCTTTACTTTTTTGTGTTATGTGTATGTATATCATAAATTTGGAAATCTAATTTTTAAATTTATGATATATATATATATATATATATATATATATATATATATATATATATATATATATATACACATAACATAAAAAAGTAAAGGGATTTTAAAAATATATGAGCAAGAGTTATAAGAAATATCTTGCATTTATAAATTGCACCGTTTCTGTCTCTGCTTACAATAGCTCAATTAATTTCTATCATCAACCTTATCATAGTAATCACCTCACACAATGGTGCTCGACGTTGTTTGTTTTTTCGTTTGGCTCCCAAATTAATGGCCCCGCGCAAACAATGTTTTTTTTCCCCGCTCACACTCGCTTTGTTTCATTCTGTTTTGTGCCCCCCTCGAAAACGTGCGTCGCGTTTAAAGTGCGCTCGTTAGGGGCGGTGGCGCTCCGCACAGATGTCCTTATATACACTTTTTTTGTGCTGCCTCGCGGAAAAGAACATTTCAACGCCGTCAAAATCTCGGCGGTAGAGATTATGCCGCCACAATTTTTTTTAACGTATTGGGGTTAGAGAAAGGGAAAATATACATCATGTTCTTTAAAGTCCCCAAAAAAATACCAACTCATGGTATTCGTTAGATACGACCACGGTGACTCGAAAAATTATCTAAGCAATCAATTTGATATATTTTTGTAAATTGATGACCGAACCCAGCTCAGTGGCCGAGTGGTTAGAGGCGTCGTCCGTCTCGTACTGAGCATTGGGGAGCCTGAGCTCGATCCCCAGCGGGGAACGAATTTGCGCGAATCACCTTTCACAGTTTTTTTATTATTATTATTAAATCATCGCAATTAATTTAATATATTTTTGTAAATTCATAATCGAATTACATCAGTTTTTCTAAAGAGACTCTATTTAACCCCTCGAAAATGTCATTAGTAGTGAAGCTAGGATTCAAAAATGTATTACCATATTAGAAGAAATGATAATTACCAAGATTCAGGTATTTTCATAAATGTTTGTGAATTCATAACTGACTTCTCTAAAGAAACTCAGTTGATTAGCTCAAATCAATATCGTTGTTTAACCCTTCGAAAATATCACTAATAGTGAAACTAGCATTCTCAAATTTTGTTCAATATTAGAAGAACTACTAGTAAACTAATCGTAATCAATTTGATGTAATTTTGTAAATTGAAAACCGAATTACAGCAGCTTTTCTAATTAAACTCAGTTGATTTGAGCTACATTTTTATTTAATCATATACCTTCTACCATAAGGTGTAGGCGTTTTTTGATTTGAGCTACATCATTATTTTAATTCCTCGAAAAAGTCATTAATACTACAACTAGGATTTTCAAATTTAGTTCACTATTGAAAGAACTATTATTAAACTAATTACAATTAATTTCATACATTTTTGTGAATTGATAACCGAAATTACACTTGACTATTAATCAACAAACTTTAATACATTTCATACATTTTGTGAATTGATAACCGAATTACAGTAGCTTTTCTAAAGAAAATCACTTGATTTGAGCTATATAATTATTTAACCCTTTTTTTAACCCTATTTAACCCCATAATATCATTCTATAATACTTAAATTTAGTTTACTATTATACAGTTGTACTTTAAGTTTTTAAATCAAGTCGTTTTATATTTGCTCCTTTCACCCAACCACGTAGAAACTGCAATAACTTGCTTAGTTTACAGTCGCACAATGTAAGTTTCTTTGTGCCAATATTTTTTTGTGTCCCATTTAACGGCGCTGAACACTCGGAAACACTTTCGGACCGCAGAATTGACCGCTCGGAACTGCCCCCGCATCACTTTGCGTATATTAATAGCGACCGGAGTGGATTCCGAGATTTTTTTGCCCCCGTTTTTATTAGCCCCGTCGGGATTCCTATCGGCGTAGACTACAATAATGTAGCCGGCCTTCAACGGAACGTTCGGTCTGTCGGCCGGGATAAAGTTTTCTTGCGTACTTTTTATTAACTCACAATCGAAGACAATAATAAAAGGTTCCAGTAAAGGTTTAGCTGTAATGCTCCTACTTCAGGGCGAAAACATAAGTAATTGAATAGGATTGATATTGATGAGACATGTATATAGTTAGTGCCATAACTATCTTTTTTGGGGTCCTGGGCAACACTGGGGATGAGGTCTATTCTTGAACATTATTTACCAAAATATAATAGGTTTACTAGGAAAACTCGGATAAATTTGGTTATATCATCATTTAACCTATTGAAAACGTCATAAATAGTTGAGCTAGGTTAATAAAATTTAGTAAAATTCTAGAAGGACTATTAATAAACAAATCGAAATTAACTTAATATATTTTTAAAAGTTATTAATCAAAATACAGCAGATTTTCTGAGAAGATTCGAATAATTTGGGCTCTATCATCATTTAACCTCTCGAAACCGTTATTAATAGTGAAACTAGGATACTCAAACTTAGTAACATATTAGAAGTACTATTAACAAATAAATCGAAATCAATTTGATATATTTTTGAACATTATTTACCAAAATATAGCAGGTTTTCTAGGGAAACTCGGATAAATTGGGTTATATCATCACTAAACCTCTTGAAAACGTCATGAATAGTGAAACTAGGTTACTCAAATTTAATAAAATTTTAGAATGGTAATTAATAAACAAATCGAAATTATCTTAATATATTTTGAAAAGTTATTAACCAAAATACAGCAGGTTTTCTGAGAAGATTCGAATAATTTGGGCTATATCATCATTTAACCTCTCGAAACCGTCATTAGTAGTGAAACTAGGATACTCAAATTTAGTAAAATATTAGAAGAACTATTAATAAATTAATCTAAATCAATTTCATATATCTTTGAATATTATTTATCAAAATATAGCAGGTTTTCTGAGGAAACATGTATAAATTGGGTTATATCGTCATTTAACCTCTTGAAAACGTCATTAATAGAGGAACTCGGTTACTCAAATTTAGTAACATATTAGAAGAACTATTAGTAAATATATCGAAATCAATTTCATATATTTTTGAACATTATTTACCAAAATATAGCAGGTTTTCTGAGGAAACTCGGATAATTTAGGCTATATCGTCATTTACCCTGTTGAAAACGTCATTAATAGTGGAACTAGGTTACTCAAATTTAGTAAAATATTAGAAGAACTAATAATAAATAAATCGAAATCAATTTAATATATTTTTGAACATTATTTACCAAAATATAGCAGGATTTCTGAGGAAACTTGGATAATTTAAGCTATATCGTCATTTAACCTCTTGAAAAAGTCATTAATAGTGGAACTAGGTTACTCAAATTTAGTAACATATTAGAAGAACTATTAGTAAATAAATCGAAATCAATTTCATATATTTTTGAACATTATTTACCAAAATATAGCAGGTTTTCTGAGGAAACTCGGATAATTTGGGCTATATCGTCATTTAACCTCTTGAAAACGTCATTAATAGTGGAACTAGGTTACTCAAATTTAGTAACGTATTAGAAGAACTATTAGTAAATAAATCGAAATTTATTTCATATATTTTTGAACATTATTTACCAAAATATAGCAGGTTTTCTGAGGAAACTCTGATTATTTGGGCTATATCGCCATTTAACCTCTTGAAAACGTCATTACTAGTGGAACTAGGATACTCAAATTTAGTAGCTTATTAGAAGAACTATTAATAAATAAATCGAAATCAATTTCATATATTTTTGAGCATTATTTACCAAAATATAGCAGGTTTTCTGAGGAAACTCGGATAATTTGGGCTATATCGTCATTTAACCTCTTGAAAACGTCATTAATAGTGGAACTAGGTTACTCAAATTCAGTAACATATTAGAAGAACTATTAATAAATAAATCAAAATCAATTTCATATATTTTTGAACATTATTTGCCAAAATATAGCAAGTTTTCTGAGGAAACTCGGATAATTTGGGCTATATCGTCATTTAATCTCTTAAAAACGTCATTAATAGTGGAACTAGATTACTCAAATTTAGTAACATATTAGAAGAACTATTAATAAATGAATCAAAATCAATTTCATATATTTTTGAACATTATTTACCAAAATATAGCAGGTTTTCTGAAGAAACTCGGATAATTTGGGCTATATCGCCATATAATCTCTTGAAAACGTCATTAATAGTGGAACTAGGTTACTCAAGATTAGTAACATAATAGAAGAACTAATAATAAATAAACCAAAATCAATTTCATATATTTTTGAACATTATTTATCAAAATATAGCAGGTTTTCTGAGGAAACTCGGATAATTTAGGCTATATCGTCATTTAACGTTTTGAAAACGTCATTAATAGTGGAACTAGGTTACCCAAATTTAGTAACATATTAGAAGAACTATTAATAAATAAATCGAAATCAATTTAATATATTTTTGAACATTATTTACCAAAATATAGCAGATTTTCTGAGAAATCTCGGATAATTTGGGCTATATCGCCATTTAACCTCTTGAAAACGTCATTAATAGTGGAACTAGGTTACTCAAGTTTAGTAACATAATAGAAGAACTAATAATAAATAAATCAAAATAATTTCATATATTTTTGAACATTATTTACCAAAATATAGCAGGTTTTCTGAGGAAACTCGGATAATTTGGGCTATATCGTCATTTAACGTCTTGAAAACGTCATTAATAGTGGAACTAGGTTACCCAAATTTAGTAACATATTAGAAGAACTATTAATAAATAAATCGAAATCAATTTAATATATTTTTGAGCATTATTTACCAAAATATAGCAGGTTTTCTGAGGAAACTCGGATAATTTGGGCTATATCGTCATTTAACCTCTTGAAAACGTCATTAATAGTGGAACTAGGTTACTCAAATTTAGTAACATATTAGAAGAACTATTAATAAATGAATCAAAATCAATTTCATATATTTTTGAATATTATTTACCAAAATATAGCAGGTTTTCTGAAGAAACTCGGATAATTTGGGCTATATCGTCATTTAACCTCTTGAAAACGTCATTAATAGTGAAACTCGGTTACTCAAATTTAGTAACATATTGGAAGAACTATTAGTAAATAAATTGAAATCAATTTCATATATTTTTGAACATTATTTACCAAAATATAGCAGGCTTTTTTCCCTTTTTTGTATATTGGCGTTAATCAGTCCCCTTGCCACGATTTTTTTTAGGGGTATCTTCTCCGTTTATGAATCTTGTAAATAGCTCTGTTAATTAGCTTCGGAGTGTCGTAGTTAAACACAGTACTATTATTACTAGTATTATAGTAACATATAAAATAAAAATAATGCAAAGTAAGCTAATCCTACTTCATACTTCTGCAGACGACTCCTTTAAATGCATGCATTTCGCAGGCAACACAACACAACACAGACACCTAATAATTGGAGTGCAGCCTGTGTTGTTTTTGATTGACGTATTAATCCCGAGGGCAATTTGTAAAGCGAATAACTGCGCCTGATGCCGGCGAATACATCTTTTCCGACCGCCAACATTGGAATAAACGAACTGATTGTTCTATGCCCGTGCATATTTTCCTTTTCTTCCAATTGAATTGAAAAACTGGCAGTCCAAGCTGGAGATTTAATTGGATAGTACAAAACGGATTATAATATAAATATAAAATATAAATACCTTGCTTTGTATTTTAACTGTATCAAATATAGTTGTTTAAAATTTAATTTTAGTTTATATAGTAAAATAATTAATACTTTTAGTTTTTAGTCTGCAGCTTCCTGTAAATAGTTAACGGAACTGTTCAGCAGTTTCGTGTATGCATATTTGTTTAAAAAATTTTACATATTATACAGACGTATTTTAAGGACAGTGCAGTATACTTTGTTTCACTAAAATATAAAAAAAATGTTCTTTTTCTTCAGGTATTTATGTGAGTGTACTGTATTTTGTAGATTTATTTAAGATATAATAAATTAAATTCGTTATGTTCGTATATGTGAGGGTACTGTATTTTGTAGATTTATTTAAGATGTAATAAATTAAATTCGTTATTTAAAAAACTTCTATTTTTGTATCTATCAGCCCTCAAGCTGATAGTCCTATAAAGATAGAATTATTTTTTGAGTCATGTCTTTTAGATAACTTCATGGACATGCGACCTCTTTTTCAACAATTAATAATTAGGCGACTTCACTAGAAGTAATACATCAAATATTTCTCTATACAAACTAAGTCTAAAAAAAATCAACTTTGTATACTGCTTTTGAATTTTCCCAACGATTTTACTGTCGAGCTCACAAATTTCATCGCCTCGTTCGCGATTTATTCAAAAAGCATTTTACACCACCGCCGATTCGATAAAATAAGCACATATATCCCTCCGACCCTGCACGCCGCGGCACATATTCTCGTGGCGGAAGCCTTTGTCGCTCGCGTTTCGCACATTTTGTCGCCGCAAACATGATTTGTTCCAGCACACCCCCCTGCTCCCACTCCGGGAATATGGTAGCAAGATAAATATAAAGTGAGATAAGACAAAATTGAAATCCCCTTTCTCGGGGTTTTACGCAATATATGTAGCCTCGATAAAAAATTGATCCCGTAGAGTTTACGTTTAAAATTTACCCTTGGAGAAATTCGCTAAAATAACGCAAGATTAAGCGATAAAAATGGTTTATTGATATAAAATTTAATAATATAATATAACTAGGTGAAATTTTCGTCATTCGACAGGGTATGATTAATCAATATTTTAAATATTATCAATATTTACTTTATATTTTGTACATATTTTATTTAATCACAAAATGTACTTAATAATTTCTAGTATTGCTTAAGCCGTACGGAAAATAGCACACAATATTACTGTTGTAGATTCTACAATGCAGCATGTAAAAGCGAAACAAAAAACTATTCAAACATGTTTTGAAAAAACCCTGATTGCTAAAGCATATTATTCTACTGATGAGTACGTAAATTGTATTGGCCAGGACTTAGAACTCACTAATACTGAACCATGTAAATGATTATAATCTTGGCTAGGTATTTTTATTTTTTTGTACATTTATTTCATTTTAATTTGAATAACTTTTATTATACATGTATCTATGTTTTCCTGTTTTTACGTAGTTTTATTGTGTACACATTTACACAATAAAACTACGTAAAAACAGGAAAAACATAGATACATGTATAATAAAAGTTATTCAAATTAAAATGAAATAAATGTACAAAAAAATAAAAATACCTAGCCAATATTATAATCATTTTGTTTTAATTCTCATATTGTAATTGTATTGACTTGTGTACACTTCTTGAAGTGATAACACCAATAAACGATTATTATTATTAATATTATTATTAGTATAAGTAGCGAACTAGTAGTATTACTCGTGTTAGTTCATTAAAAATACTCGAACAAAATTTTCATTATACTGTTGAAGCTTCGTATCACTTTAATACTTGATAAAAAGTCTCCCCATCCGACAGTAATCCCTCCCTGGGGTGAGACATTTTAATATCCAGACGGTTTGCGAAAGGGCCAGGGCAATGAGCAGGCCGCGAGCGCACTCGAAAGTTTTTCCGTTCGAATTAATTCCTGCGGATTATAACTGGAGCACGTTTTGCGGCTGGCTAGCGGGCGCCCCTTGCGCGCGCTATCCCTTCTAATGGATTTCCGATGCACACAATTCAATTAAATGGTCGACCACAAACTGCAGTCGCTCAGAGGAGGTAAAATAAATTTAATCAATGTATAAAATAAAATAGAGTAACAGAGAAAAGTAATACATATCCTAAAATATGGGCAGGTGAGGGAAGATGTGTGAAAATGTGTGAAAATGTGTGAAAATGTGTGAAAATGTGTGAAAATGTGTGAAAATGTGTGAAAATGTGTGAAAATGTGTGAAAATGTGTGAAAATGTGTGAAAATGTGTGAAAATGTGTGAAAATGTGTGAAAATGTGTGAAAATGTGTGAAAATGTGTGAAAATGTGTGAAAATGTGTGAAAATGTGTAAAAATGTGTGAAAATGTGTAAAAATGTGTAAAAATGTGTAAAAATTTGTAAAAATGTGTAAAAATGTATAAAAATGTATAAACATGTATACAAATGTGTGAAATGTGTGAAAATGTGAAAAACTCAGTAGCCGAGTGGTTAGAGACGTCGTCGTACTGAGCATTGGGGAGCATGAGTTCGATTCCCAGCGGGGCGAATTTTTGAATCACAGTTTTTCAGACAGAGAATACAAAGATACTTACTATCCCATCTGTACAACGTTAACTGTTCTTTCATCAGGCCCAGGAAAATTTCAATCACAGTTTTAGATAGCCAGATAGTTCCTTTATCTTAGAATTAGAACAAAAAAAATGTAAAAAAATTTTTGAAAAAAATTGTTAGTGGTAGAAATTTTTTTTTTAAATATTTATTTCTTTTTTTTCCTATTCAATCGTGCTAGTTATTAAAGAATCTTGCCTGATTCCAAAACTGTCATTGAAAGTTCCCTACGATTCTTTTCAACCGACTTATGAATTTTCAAAAATCTGCGGCTGATCCGATCTGCCGCAAGGCGACCCGCGACCTTTGGAAAGTTCGTAAGTCGTAACAAAAAGGCCCAGGAAAGTTTCAATCACAGTTTTAGATAGCCAGATAGTTCCTTTATCTTAGAATTAGAACAAATAAAATGTAATTTTTTTTTTGAAAAAAATCGTTAGTGGTAGAAATTTTTTTTTTAAATATTTATTTTTTTTTTCTCATTCAATCGTGCTAGTTATTAAAGAATCTTGCCTGATTCCAAAACTGTCATTGAAAGTTCCCTACGATTCTTTTCAACCGACTTATGAATTTTCAAAAATCTGCGGCTGATCCGATCTGCCGCAAGGCGACCCGCGACCTTTGGAAAGTTCGTAAGTCGTAACAAAAAGGCCCAGAAAAATTTCAATCACAATTTTAGATAGCCAGATAGTTCCTTTATCTTAGAATTGAAACAAAAAAATGTAAATTTTTTTTTGAAAAAAATCGTTAGTGGTAGAAATTTTTTTTAAAAATATTTATTTTTTTTTCTCATTCAATCGTGCTAGTTATTAAAGACTCTTGCCTGATTCCAAAACTGTCATTGAAAGTTCCCTACGATTCTTTTCAACCGACTTATGAATTTTCAAAAATCTGCGGCTGATCCGATCTGCCGCAAGGCGACCCGCGACCTTTGGAAAGTTCGTAAGTCGTAACAAAAAGGCCCAGGAAAATTTCAATCACAGTTTTAGATAGCCAGATAGTTCCTTTATCTTACAATTAGAACAAAAAAATGTAAAAATTTTTTTTTAAAAAAATCGTTAGTGGTAGAAATTTTTTTTTAAAATACAGATTCGTCTCACATGCATACGTTACGGTTAGTCGTATAATTCCAGATAGAGTATCCGCTGGCTTGAATCGCCAATAAAGAAGAATTAGCGGTTTACGATTCGTATCGCTCAATTTGCACTCATCTCAAATGCAATTGGTTTGAAAATAAATCGAATTAGCACCCTATGGTTTGAAAATCTCAACAAAGCAGCTCAATTACCATACAAAAACACAATCCCCATATGAATAATACCTTACGTGTCCTAATCACTTTTAACCCAAACCCTGCAATCAAAATATTTCGGCATGAATAAATTTGTGTTTGTCAGTGTACATGCAAACCATCCCAACACGTATATACGTCCGGTCCAGTTACAAAACCTACACTCGTATTTTTTGAAATGACAAAGAAAGGACCGTCCAGTGGATTATCCGGCTTGCGCGGTCCGGACGATTATGCAAATCGTCGGGTCGGGATCCCTTCCGCAAATGGAAAAAATAAAATTAAAAAAAAGTACGTGAGGGCGAAAAGCTCGTCATGCACAGCGGGAAGGCGGGTGTAATCGCACAGAAATGAAACGCTTGACCGCGAGGGGCATGACCGTGCACATTTGTTGAGGACAGCAAGGACCAACATTACAATAAAAGTTTTTTTTTGTTTTGGAGAAATATATATATATCAAAATAACATATATGGAAAAAATAGAGTGAAATAAACAAGCTGTTTTGGTATAACTTTTACATAAAAAATAAGAAGCAACTCCAATTATTCGTAGTTGTTTCTTCTTATATAATCACAACTAAAAACTATAAATCTCATCCCTAGTACTATTCACTCTCTTCCCTCACCTATTTCCGCTTCCACACCAGATTTTGGTATCTCTTACATACAACTTCGAATAACTAGTGTTGTGTGTACTTAAAGGCTTATCTGCCCAGACAATCGGGCGTCGCTTAAGTACACACAACACTAGTAAGAACTAAAAACTATAAACCTCATCCCTACTATTGTTCCTTCTCTTCCCTCGCCCATTTCCGCTCCCACGCTAGCCTTTTACAGGTTTCCAGGCCCTTCCCATCCTCTTTTAACCATTCACTCACACGATCTTTACCTTAAATTCATAGAAATCTTCTGAAAAAACTATGAAAGGTCATTCACAATAATTCGGCCCCGATGAGGTTTGAACTTTCGTTTCCCAATTATCAGTACGAAATAGATGATGGCTCTAGCTACTAGACCACTGGTCTGGTTGTTTTAAAATACTTAATTTATAAATTGTCATTTTATGCAAACCCAAATTAATCAACCTCTAATCTAGTAACCAAAAATAAAAGACTTCTGAAGATATAACCAATCAAAATGTGATATGTAAAAGTGCTGGCCTAGTATGGTCAGCATCGGCAACTCCTCACCCGCCTGAGTTTTGCAGCTCGCAAGCAAAATTGACTGGTGGGATCAGTGAGCAGCCTTAAAGGGAGGGTTCACAATGGGCCCATTTTGAGGCCTAAGTGTCTGTAGCTATACTACCCTCCACCGAACTATCCAGAACTATCCAGAACTATCCAGAACTATCCAGAACTATCCAGAACTATCCAGAGAATTATCCACAGAATTATCCAGATATGTAATCGTTTCTTCCCGGTGTTATTCTAACTCAGCGGTAGTTTTACGACATACAAAATTTGCTCTGTAAACACAGAGTTATTTTAAAGCTTCTATAGAGTTCCGTTAAGTCAATTCCTCAGACAGTCTCATAAAAGAACTCACTAGATAAATAACGCGGTGGCACAATGCGTGTGTGCCTGTGCGTAGGGGCGGCATGGGTCTGTGATCGATCGGTCCCGTTATCGGCCGATCATCTCTCATCCCGGCCGCGGCGTATCTCACCCAACCCCCGGCCAGTAATTCACCGTCTCCACCTAATCTGTTACACTCGATGGCTTATTGGAAAACAAAGGTGGTCCGGATACGGACGGATTACCGCTGATCCGGCGAAAATTATTACGGCAGATTATCGACGGGGGGTGGTAATTGTGATTGGACGACACGCGCGCTTCGACCGGAAGTGATAACATCTGCATAATTGAAAGGGTGATTGTGATGGGGACTGGCGAATCTCGGAAAATGAAATACGGTTCAATGTTGACCTAATCGCGCGGTCTTTTCTAGTCAACATTTTATAATTTTCTGAAAATATGTTTGGATATTTCTCCAGTCTAAGGATGATTCGATACTTTATTAGGACGAAAAAGTTTATTTTTTGTCTCGAAATAGTTGTAAAAATATGCAAAAGTAGTCAATATTTGTATCAGAGAAGTATATATTTACTCCGATTTATAATCAAAATTCAACAGAAATTCCTCTAAGAGATTGCAGTTTCATATTTCAAGTTTTGATAAATACAATCTGATAATGCTTAAGTACAGTAGTATAGTTTATAGACATCCGTGCAATTATCACAAAATGTTTCATTATTTTGAAATAAATTTATTTCTCGGTGCACTACACTATTATCCGTTATATTCTATGATTAAATTTAAATTGTCTCGTATCATACAGCAAATTATTTGAAATATTGAATTGAATGGTAGATCGAATAGAAAAATATAACGCTTTCTATTTGTCAAGGACAAATTGTATGGGAGGAGGATATATGAATTTCTTGAACAACTTTTAAGCTAAGAAATTGTCTTGTCTAAAACGACCTTTAGTAGCATGTCTAACTTCAGCAAATCATGAAAACAGTCACAAATCACACGCTATAATTAAACAGATACAGACATTTATGAACACACGCCCTTTTCATCTTCTTTAATGACCTATATCCTTTATTAACCACAGAAACATTAATTTTTATCACACATCCTCATCAAGTAAATAAATTCATGTTATGCGTATTCCCTGCAAGATTACACGTATCCCGTGACAGAAAACAATAACATTAAGCCGCCACCCGCCCCCCTTAAAACGCTCGTGAATTTTATTAGCAGCATAGTAAAATATAAATCAGCAACGTTATGTTCGACATAAAACGTATTACTCGTGAGCGTTATGAATATTTCACGCCGCGTCCCGGAGGCAATTAAACTGCACAGTTTTCAGCCCCCGCCTGGGGGGGGCCTCAGAAAATACAATTACAATCGCCGGCGGCAAGAAGCGGAGCAAACAGAACAGTTAATGGCCGGCCATAATCACCTCTAAAACACGGTCCAATAATTTACCGGGGCGCGCACAGGCGTGGTAGTTTTGCTGCTACAAACTTTTCACCCCCCGCTGCTGGTGCTGAAGAAATAATTGTGCCCGTCGGCGTGTAATTGCAGCTTGAAAAAAGTATATAGGACGCGTCGAATATAATTAACGATTGAACGAACGGGCGATTTCCGGGGCATGGAGGAAAATGAAGAAAAAGGACGCATGGTGTTGTTATGCTGGGCGGGCGGCGTCTAGCCGCCGCCGCCGTCGCTGTAAGCGACAATTTCAAAATAAAGTCACGTCCTTTATTGTGTAATTTTCGTCTTCGTACCGGGGACAAACCTAATCATATGACATCAAAAGGGGCTCAAGGCAGGCGGGCGGAAGCGTCAAAGGATTATGTATTTATTACTGAAGGCGGATGCTGGTTGCAGGAGATGTATTTTAATTCATTTCATGATTGAGACTTATTTTGAACCAGATTTATCAGCATGAAAATATGGGTCATTTTTTTTTTATAATAGATTTATTTATTTAAACTATTTTACATTATGTATATATTATAGGGCTACCAGTTGTGAGGCTTTTCCGCCGGTCAAGGGAGAAGCTCAGAGGAGTTTAATCACACCCGGTATTTACTCTAACTTCACAGCAAACCTCTGAAAAACTGTGAAAGGTGATTCGCGAAAATTCTCTCCCCGCTTGGGATCGAACTCCCCAATGCTCAGTACGAGACGGACGACGCCTCTAACCACTCGGCCACTGAGCTGGGTAGAAAAATCTATTTGTACTAATTTTCGCAAATATAATGTAATTTCGAATAAAGTTAGAATAATAATAATAATAATAATAATAATAATTTACTGCCCAACAGAATAAATCCTAATTACAGGATTATTCAATAGTATTTCATTAATTTAATTTATAATAAATTCTAATTTAATAATAAAATTTTAATTTAATTTAATCCACGGTTTTTTCTTGTTGGTATCATTGCCCGTTTCTAGTAGCTTTCTTGTCCGTACCATCATCGTAGTTTTGAGTTCTTCCCATTTTTGTCTGCATCACTGTTAGAATTTAAGTTCACTCTGTTTAATTCTTTCTATTATATATATGGTATATAGTTTATATTATTGTTTTATTATTGTTTTATTATTGTTTTATTATTGTTTTATTATTGTTTTATTATTGTTTTATTATTGGTTTATTATTGGTTTATTATTATATGTGATAAAAATTAAAATAATGTTGTAGAACTGATAATTCCTTAAATCCTTTCAAATTCCAGTTAATTTAATCAATACTAAGCCTCATAGATACGCCACGCATACACATACACGCCCAGCAAACTCAGGGATAATTCGGTGGGGTTAACTTTAAATATAATTTACGATAACCTCGCACTACCTGCTCCGCCGCACGTGGTTAACTTAAGTTTGGGATTTATTTCCGGAACCAAGAGTTTAATAGCGCGCGGCGTCTCCCTATAACTCAGTTTTATATTAATTTCCGCGGGATATAATCAAGAGCCAGATCTATTAGGCCCTGCGTTAATAATGCCCCCCCATTTAATTACGAACGCATCAGCGGCGGCCGCAACTGGCAACTATTCATATCCAACCTCCGGCCCATAATTCCTCCCTGCAATAATTTAATACGACGAATTCGCCCAACATAATAAATGAATGCGTGTCGGGGTGGCTCAGAATGAGCGGTGGTTCATGTAGATACTGATTAAATTATTAATAATATAATAAGTTATTGTCTGACGTGTATTGATGGTCTACATACTCCATATCGCTGTAATAGTTATTCATATCTATATTGGGATTACTATTGGTGTTACAATAATTAGATTACTAGCAGGATTATCCCTTTATATCCCCACATAATGGATATATTAGGCGTTGTAGTAAACACAACAAAAACGCTTATAAAATGTCTTCGAAATATAAATATTGACTTGAAATTGGTTCACTCCAAATGATTCTGATACTAAGCGAAAAGTTAACTCATAAAGAAGTAAGAGTTATAGGTCCATCGACTAGGAAAATATTTACTACTCAACTAGACCGCGAAATTTGCCAGTAAAACCTTCTCAGCAGCTCAAACAGGAAACAGAAATATTGATAAATAAATAAAACGATTTTTTCTTTGTTTTTTATCACTACACTAACAAGTGATAAAAAAACAAAGAAAAATTCGTTTTATTTATTTATTATAATGAATTATCACAAATTAGATGCCGATTCAATTCAATATTAGAAATATTGACTTTGTTGCTTCAGACCGTGGCCTGGAATAATACATAGGTACTAACGAAAAAAATCGTCGGATTTAACTGCCTAATCGAAATGAGAAAGCTAGTTAAAGAAAAACGCCACCTAAGACAAAGATGGCAAAGGTCATGCGACCCAGACGACAAAACCACCCTAAATAATAAGTTATAACGATAACAGCGTAAAAAACAGGAATTAAAGGAAGTGTCGATTATAATATACCTAATGCAACTGAGAGCCAATAAGTAAACAACTATTAAGGATAAATAAAATGATTTTTGAGTAACATTTTCGAACTCCGTTGCCACCGGAGGAGCTCAAAAATGGCTAGAGCTTGCCGACACTAGTTCCAAACTGTACTGTGTAACTGAAGTGTGATCAAAAATAAAGTATAAAATATGTTTTATTTATCCTTTAAAATAAATTATCACAAAGTAGACGCCTTAACAATCCAATATTTGAAACAACTATCAAGCTAAGGCAGATTTCACTGGATAGCATCAGAGGTAATCATGCTGCCCAAAACCAGGCAAAGCATTACCGAACTTATATCCCTGATACCTATACTACGAATAAACAAAACAAATTAATATAATGTAATAATATTATAGAGCAGTATATTTTTTACACTCGCGGGCAATATGCATCGCTAAATTCTGACGTTTTTCACTTATCTTATATCGGAAACGATCACTGAACCATATATTCTCAACAGCAAACAGCACTATTCTAGACATTTCCGTGCCACTACTTTGTAAATAAAGTGCTGAAATATTCGATATGTACCCCCGGAAAATTTAATATACGATTTCAATTCGAGTTATTTTGTGCTGGGAATTTAGCCGCGGAATTGTGGCGGCGCCGGGTGAATTTGAATAGAGCCCCGGAAAAGAAGAGCGCGACCACACGAATCGCTCCCCACGGCACCGTCCGCCTCCCCGATCCCATCCGCAAACCAATAACTGGGCAAATATTTATCGGGCGTGGAAATTCTTCCGAGATAGGTATGTGCATTTCTGTAAGATATGCCCGCTTGCGGTTCCACATATTCCACAGAGAAGGAAACCAAAAAAATTGCAGTTTTTTTTATATACACAGAATATATTTTGGTTAATTTAATAAACTAATCCTATTGCAGTATTGAAAATACAGAAAATCCCAGTAATATATAAACGAAGACAGTGTTTTTAAGCCGACCGACCTGTCAGTTAACACATTAGTGAAAAAAAATTTAGTCAAATCAAAAGTGGGGGTAGCAGGTTCAAATCTAATCGAGACGAGATATTTCTTATGTAATTTTTATTCAATATGTAAGTTTAAGAGCATTAGGTGTTATGAATTAATAACAATATTTTAAATAATCCTTGCTGATTGCAGATTGTCGTATGTTTTTAACACATATATTGACATTGATATTTTTATATGCCAAACGTCTCTATGGTAGGCGGGAGTAACTATGACTCTCTTAAGGTAACCAAATGCCTCGTCATCTAATTAGTGACGCGCATGAATGGATTAACGAGATTCCCACTGTCCCTGCTATTAAAAATATATAATTCATTATATTTATTTTTAATGTTTTCTCTTTGACTTGTGTATTTCTGTTCCTGTTCTTGTAAACACAAAAAAACATATACCTGAATAAATCTATCTATCTATCTTTCTATCTATCTATATATCTTTGTGTTATCTTTTTTTCGTTTTATTTGTTACATTGTTATTACAACATCTGTAATTGGTTTTTCTTAAACTGTAGATGTTTATACTAAATAAATACATAAATAAATAAATAACGGTTTGGTTTCTTACATATTAAATATTAATTTATTAATTATCCATCGTGCTATAAAGTGTCATGCTCACGAACACACACACGTGTGTTCGTGAGCATGATGTTTATGTTAGCAAGATTGTTTTGAAAAGCAGAGATTATACATCTTGTATAAGTTTTACCTGATCAACTGAAAATCGCCGTTTTCTTTTTATGGTGCATTATACTAATGTCAAATTGAAAAGGTAATAAAAACAGCAATTTTTACATTATTTGAGATATCGCGCCCAACGACGGGAATTTCACCTAGTCTAGTATAAAATTCAATAAAGCAGAGAAGAGGAAAAGCTTGTTAAAATAGAGACTAAATATATCAACATAAAAGATGTCATTAAATATCGTTCAAACAATTAATATAGTAAGAAGAAGAAGAAGAAGATATATATAGATATATATATATATATATATATATATATATATATATATATATATATATATGTATTATGATTCTATGTTAGATTATTCCTATTCTGATTTATTATATGATCTACTGATTCTGTATATATTATTTTTCTTCTCAATTACGTTTTCTCTGTTATTTTATTTTAACTTAATTGTAATTTATTTTTCTTTATAATTATAATACTTAATTATAAAGAAAAATAAATTACAATTAAAGTGTTGGTCCTGGGCACCAGCTTTTGTACTGCTTACAGGCACCATGAAGAGGCTAAATAAATAAATAAATAAATAAATATTTATTGTAACATACATACATACAAGATATACATACATATACAAGACGCCATTGATATATAGGAAGATTATGTCAAATCGGTACATGTATGACATCACTAAATCCTCGAGTAGGGATCAAGGATCAAGTAGGACACATTTGAAATTATACTATCCATGTATTTAATTTATTTTTAGAAATGAATTAAGTATAGGGATATTAAGTATATAAATATTTTCATTTTACTTTAAATTGTGTCAGTATGTATATTTCTGGTAACTAATTGAATTTATTAAAAAAAAAAAACTTGATTGCCCACACTAGTATATCAATGCATTATTTTTTTAATGGTGTGTCCGCTTATGAATAATGCATATGGTGCGAATTGCAAGTGCACCTCGTGCGCTAGCCGCCGTCATTTGCATTGGCACAATTTGCCTTTGTTATTGCAATACTAGGGGGTGGGAGGACCATCAGCACGCGTTCATAAATATTCATTGTGATTAACCGTATTGGGGACATGAAAAAAATACCATACGACCCACTTTAGTGGAGGCACAAATCATCCTGGGTTCGGCCCGTTATTGCATATGTAAATTGAATTAATTAAAAGTGATAAATATACTCACACGATTTTATGCACATACAAATCCAACACTAATTTTTATGTAGGTGGAATTAGATATAATTGAGTTGTTTCAGCTAGTTGTTCTTACCTGAAACAAAGAAAAATATATATAATAGACTATAGATAAAAAAGATAATAATAGACTTTATAAAAAAAAGACCTTTATTGGCATTTTCCTCACAAAAAAAAACTGTTCTTCAATATCACCAACCACAACAAAAATACATAAAAATAAAAATACAAATAGAAATAAAAGTAACACTCCACAAAAAATACAAATTAACATCATTGCCCTTGCCACTTTCCTCTCCCACGTCAGCCTCCTGTAGATATATATATATATATATATATATATATATATATATATATATATATATATATATTGTTTTTCGATTAATACAGTTGTTTCCCTGCTCAACTTCATATAAAGTAAAATATTAGTCGTCTGAATTTTTGGATTTGAGCAACAATTCTGACGACTAATATATGTATTTATATATGTAAAATTATATTATTTAATGTTTGTAAATAATTATAAATGGGAATGGGGCCGTTCCTATTTATAACTATGTACAAACATTAAATAATACAATTTTATATATCTAATACATATATTAGTCGTTAGAATTGTTGCTCACCTCCAAAAATTCTACGATTAACAGATCGATTAAAAGAAATATATATATATATATATATATATATATATATATATATATATATATATATATATATATGGAAAAGAAATCACCAAATGTATTTTCGTTTCTTTAAATGAAGATGTTTCTTATTATTAATCAAGTTGTCACAAAATAAATTTTATCCTTTGCCCAATTGGGCCCAAAAAATTCAAATAAAAAATTTGATTAAGACTACTCAACAGAATCTTGGTGCCTGAGATTTATTCATTGTTTCTTGGTAATTTTTGGGCGCAATATCAAAAATAACTGTCATATTTCGTGTATCAGTTCTAGTTTTTGAGATTGTAATAAATTGAATTCTGTAATAGACTGCAACTAAATAATGATGCTGTAGCACAGTTGCACTGTTTAAAAGTTGCACAGTTAAATAGTTGCATAGTAAAATAGTTATACAGTTATAAAGATATACAGTCCTACAGTCATACAGTCATATAGTCATACAGTCATACAGTCATACAGTCATACAGTCATACAGTCATACAGTCATACAGTCATACAGTCATACAGTCATACAGTCATACAGTCATACAGTCATACAGTCATACAGTCATAAAGTCATACAGTTATACAGTTATACGGACATGAATAAATTAACAGAGATTATTAAAAACAGCATCAAATTCTACAATAACGCTATAAATCACATAATAATTTCAGTGGTTATTATTGACGCTCTGCTGTTATATTAATGAAATTTACTACCCCGAATTGTATTACACACACACAACAATTGGATTGTTTGGTGATAGATATATGGCGCTAAACAATTTTTCCGCTGATTAGGCCCCCTCAAAATTCATCGCCACACGCCGATTAATTATTGAATTTAATAATGGCAAATTTGAAACTACCAAATAATCGAATTGCACGTATGTAAATACGGTCCTTTGTGCGGCGCGCTATGATTTTAATTGACTGTTTTGCATGTAAATTGAGAGCTTAAAATTAAATTTCGCCGAATTGGTCATCATTTTCAGTTACTATCATATATTTTTCGATATGTGAGCGCGTTGGGGGGGCATCGGTTGGGGATTAGTGCACTTTACATAGAAAAATATTGCGAACTGGAATTAGAATTGGATTCATTATAAAATGAGTACACAACATGCTTTTTATATTTTGTTTCAATAATATCTAGACCCGTTTGTCAAACATTATATATTTAATAAAATATTATATGGAAATGCATTAGAATATACTCATATTCTTAGAGCCGGTAAAATTCATTGTAGGTACTTAGCTTCCAAAATTTTTAGATTCTATTACATGCCTTCATGTGTATGAGATTACTGCTACGCAGTTACAATATAAACGTAAAATATAAGATACGTATTTTCAAATGTTAAGTATTCTTCGTCTTATTATATGGAATAGAGGCCTCGAAAAAAGAAAAGCGGTTGAGATGTGGGTATATCGTAGTCTTAAGAATGAGTTGGGTTGATAGAAAACCGTACGATGAAGTCCTGAGAAGAATGAACAAAACACAGAAGTAATAACAAATATCAAATTAGGAAAATTCTGTTACCTAGGACATAGCATGAGAAACTAAAAATATCAGCCACTACAGTTTGAGTAGCATGGTAAAATAACTGGGAATAGAGGTACTGTGAGAAAACGCGAGTAGTGGTTATAAAAACCTAACATAATGGTACGGGAAGCCATCAGCACGTATATCCTCACTCCAATGCCAAAACCATGAATGTGCAAACTCGCCTTTACTGAAAAATTATTATTAATAATTTACGGTATCAGAATTGCAAACACCGCCAGAGACGAAAATCCACACTCTAAAAGGCCCCCAGGCAGACCACCAAAGAGATGGAGGGATAGCTGGGTGTCGACATCACAAGTAACTCCTTAAAGCTGGAAAAACAGGCTGTAAGCCTATTTCAAAAAGAAGAAGAAGAAGAAGAAATTACAGTAGTGGACGCTCTGAGAAGAATATTTCTAGAATATAATTATTAATTGTATGAATAATATCATTATGTTTAAAAAAACACGTCGGATATAAAATATAATCCAAGATTCACACATCTTAATGCATGTATTTTGTGTAATATATGTATTCCAATTTTTTTTTTTGCGTTTTCCTATATTTACTAAAGTGGTTCATAAAACTGATTAACCTTCTCATGAATTTTAATATTTTGTATGCACTATTTCCTTTCAGTTTACAGCCAATTCGAATGCATGCGATAAAAGTTATTTTTGTTAAAAAAAATTGTATAAATAGGAAGTAAAATTTCCGTATAAACATAACAAGTTTAACTCTTTCAACATAATGCAGCATATAGTATTCATTTTAATCTTGGCGAGTTTTGCTGTAGGGGATTATTCACATCAAAAGCCGAAGGAACCAATTGGATGTTCGCAATTATGCATCACATCCCCCCAATTAGCTGAGTTTTGGAAATGTCAATGTCCACCAAAGGTAAAAATAATTATTTAAGACAAATATTATAAACAAAAAATTATACTCAAAATGTACTACTTTGTTTAAATATACATACATTTGTATGTAATTGTGTTTATGCTAAATAAAGGTAAATTTACATATACTAAGTAGTTATGCTGTAAAAGTACTGGGTAGGTACCAGAGGTTTTCTGTGAAGTTAAGGAAAATAACAGGTGATTAAACTCCTCACAGCTACTCTCTTTACCGACGGATGGTACTATACATTTAAGAATCAACAATATGATACATTCGCGAGAATCTATGTATGATGATCCAAAATGTAGAAGATCTCTAAAAGCAAGAACACAGTTCTGGTGTTGATTGAACGCCTTCATTAAAAAAAAACTCAACAATAAAATTGTGTATGTTCTTTAACTCCTTGATATAATTGTATAGATAACATAGTATAGATAAATAAATAGTAGATAACGTAAAAACTGCTTCGCAGATCTTAGAAACTGCCTACCTCTGAGTCGCGAATGAATAAAATATTTCTTCTTCATTCTTATTTATTCAATATTAATTGAACAAATTTATCTTCAAATAATATTTGTAATCGTTTTGCTTGAAAGTACATCAGGTATATCTTTTTCTTTCAGAATACTACAGTTTCAGTGCCCACGACACCAACAACTCATCAACCGATACCAACAACTCATAAACCTCTACCAACAACAACGACGAAACCTACGGTAAATCATACATATTTATTTCTATTTGGGCATAGTATAGACATTTTGTAGAACAATAATAGACATCATGAATCCATGATGAATGGCTGATCCTCAATGGTAGTTATATACCTTTTTTTTTAAATTTTGAAGAATGAGATATCATCAATAAAATATTAATAAAAGGACGGTAGCTGATTATACGCTTTCTTATCCAAACACGGAATGATTTCAAAATTATTTATTGCAATATCAACATCATATCTTTGAATTTATTATTTTGAACTTAAATGTATATATATATATATATATATATATATATATATATATATATATATATATATATATATATATATATATATTTAATGAGATTACTCTAAAAATGTCACCCTCCGGTGGGAATCGAATCCTCATTGTTTGAGCTTAATATTTCTTATATAATAATATTTAAACCGTAATGTAAATAATTTAATACTTACAAACATTCGATAACAATATATATATATATATATATATATATATATATATATATATATATATATATATATATATATATTGTTATCAAATGTTTGTAAGTATTAAATTGTTTACATTACGGTTTAAATATTATTATATAAGAAATATTAAGCTCAAACAATGAGGATGATCTCCAAAGGTTTTTTAACTGTGTAAAAAAGTTTTGACTCATTATTATTGACTGGTGATAATCATATAACTTTAAGGGATCATCAAATTGTACTGGAAGTGGAAAACCGCCACCAAAAGTTAATGGAGATAAAATCAAGGAGTATATGAATAAACTGATTGCTAAATGGAAGAAAATAATGAAAGAAATGTCTAAGAAATTACAGAAAAATAAGAAATGCAAAAATGGTACTAGCAGCATGTCAGATGATGCTGTAACATCACCATTGGTAGTATAGTATAGATAATAATTTTATTATCTTATATTGTGTTTTATAATTTCAGCCAATTAATTTGTACGAAAACAGTACACTGATACCAGATATGGACACTGCCACGATGACTTAAACATACACAAACTGTTTGTTAATTTATAAATTCTAGTGTGAATTCACCTATTAGAGATCTACATATCTAGATTTCTCAGTTAGTGAGGATACATTCACAAAATCTGGTTTATATATAAAGTAATGCAACTTTCTCCTCAAAGAGAAAGTTTAACGCCATCTGACGGAACCAATTAAATTTATAATAAAATGACGTTAAATTTTCTCAAACATTAATATTAAGTTTAGAATGTTAAATGAATATATTTTGTCTTTATGTGTATAAAAAATAAAATTTAAAACATATATTTTTGTCACTATTATTTGAGCCTGTGAGAATGAAAGTGGTGTAAGTCACATTTGAATTGTTTTGAAAAGGAGAACATTTTGCGTTTGGTATTAATGCAAATAAACGTACGCAGTAACATTTATATTTATGAATAAATTGATTTCATGTATGTAACTGCGTGCGTCGATTTACATAAATACCATACGCAGATTTTGCGTTGTCCTTTTCAAAATAATTACACCACTTTCATTGTGAAGATGAAAGTGGTGTAAATCACATTATGGCCTATTTATTTACAAATATGTGGTTAGTAAAACACAACATAGCACTGAATATGAAAACCTAGAAGTAAAGTAATTTCCTTATTCTATGTATCAAACATACTGCTATCAAATACCAACATTAAAATAATCTTACTCTACTCTGTAACCATGATATAACAAGGGCCCTGTCCGTTTGGCTACTACTAGTGACTAGTAGTCACAAGCTGACGTCACTCTGATACTAATAGTACAGGGTGACGTCAGCATGTGTCACTACTAGTCACTAGTAGTAGCCAAACGGACAGGGCCAAGAACATGTTACAAATTTGTACATGCTGACATAGCAGGGATATTCTCAATAGTTCGCGTGTCGACAAACTATTGAGAATATCCCTGCTATGTCAGTATGTGCAAATTTGTACAGGAAATTTAAATGTAAAGGAAAACTAGTGAGTTGGCTCCAACCCGTTGATGCAGTCGCCGGGATCATACCGAAACCGAATTAGAGTTGTGGATGCTTATTGTGAATGGTATTTAAGTCCTAAGATTCAACTCACTGAATAGGCACACTCATGAGTTACCCATCTCTAGAATATACGCTACGTCTAAATTAACAAAATCCCTAGATACGTTTTTTTTTTCACATGCACATAATGAGTCGAAAATTGTACTAAATATATAAATCACCTGTGAATTTCCTCTCATTGCCTACTCTTTTTAGTACAAATATTATCTACTTATTCCCTATAGTAAAAACATTGTTTATTGATCGTTATATATAGAGAATACAATTTTATTGGAAAATGTTATTAAATAAACCATTTGTATGAATATTTTAATCTAGTCATATAAATGTGATCAATTTTAAAATAATAAAATTCAACTGTAATATTTAAAACTGAAATTAAAGTGCAATATTTTATAATTGTAATTAAAATAGTGCAATTACACAAATATTTAAATGTACATTAATTTAAAATTGGGGAGACTAATTATATGGAAATGCATTAGTGTTTTACAATTTACAAAATTGCCCAAAAATAATTCAATATAATGACTGAAATATGATGCTATATTAGATTTATCGTATGTATTATAAATAATTGTGTATTGTTTAATCGAATATAATTTTGTGTAATACACTAGAGATATTTAATTATTATTTAAAAAAAAACCTATATATGTTATAACCATTACACACAAAAATAAACAAATCTAGTTCAAGATAATATGTAATAGTAAAATATGATACACAAACCGCCCCTCACACTATTTCTTTTCTACCATCACCCACTTCATTTCCCACGCCAGCCTTTCGCAGATTTTTATGCCTTTCACATCCTCTCTTAACAATTCACTCACTTTTCTAAAATCCCTCAAAATCACTATGCTGAGTGATGCATAGCCATATTCGTTTCCACGTGCTATCCCCTTACAATACAGTACACTCGATCGATGTGTAAAATACGCCAAAAATACATTTTTTTGTTTAACAATTTCAACTTGTACTTCGTCATTCAACAACATGTTTTAACAATTGACAATTAGTAGTAATATTCAACAGCTACAACTCGAGTTGTAGCTGGTTTAATAAAATGTGTTTGTAAATTAATATGATTGAAACTTTAAAAATTCGTGAAAAATACATTTTTTTGTTTAATAATTTCAACTTGTACTTGGTGATTTACTAACATGTTTTCACTATAGTTGAGAAGGTGTAGCAATATTCAATAGCTACAACTCGAGTTATAGCTGTTTTAATAAAATGTGTTTGTAAATTAATATGATTGAAACTTAAAAAATTCGCCAAAAATAAAAATTTTTGTTTAACAATTTCAACTTATACTTGGTGAGTCAACAACATGTTTTCATCCTACCTTTCAATTTTTAATAAAATTCAATAGCTATAACTCGAGTTATAACTGTTTTAATAAAATATGTTTGAAAATAAAAGAGATTGAAACTTAAAAAATTCGCCAAAAATACAATTTTTTGTTTAACAATTTCAACTTGTAACTAGTGATTCACTAACATGTTTTCACTGTAGCTGACAAGTTGTAGCAATATTTAACAGCTACAACTCGAGTTATAGCTGTTTTAATAAAATGTGTTTGTAAATTAATATGATTGTAACTTAAAAAATTCGCCGAAAATACATTTGTTTGTTTAACAATTTCAACTTATACTTGGTGATTCAACAACATGTTTTCACCCTATCTGTCAATTTGTAGCAATATTCAATAGCTACAACTCGAGTTATAGGTGATTTAATAAAATGTGTTTGAAAATAAATGTGATTGAAACTTAAAAAATTCGCCAAAAATTAATTTTTTTGTTTAACAATTTCAACCTGTATTTGCTGATTTACTAACATGTTTTCATTATAGCTGACAAGTTATAGCAATATTCAACAACTATAACTCGAGTTATAGCTGTTTTAATAAAATGTGTTTGGAAATTAATGTGATTGAAATTTTAAAAAATCGCCAAAAATACAATTTTTTGTTTAACAATTTCAACTTGTAGTTGGTGATTCACTAACATGTTTTCACCATAGCTGACAATTAGTAGCAATATTCAACACCTACAACTCGAGTTATAGCTGTTTTAATAAAATGTGTTTGTAAATTAATGTGATTAAAACTTTAAAAAAATCGCCAAAAATACATTTTTTTGTTTAACAATTTCAACCTGTACTTGGTGATTTACTAACATGTTTTCATTATAGCTGATAAGTTGTAGCAATATTCAACAGCTATAACTCGAGTTATAGCTGTTTTAATAAAATGTGTTTGTAAATTATTGTGATTGAAACTTAAAAAATTCGCCAAAAATTCATTTTATTGTTTAGCAATTTCAGCTTATACTTGGTGATTCACTATCATGTTTCCACTATAGCTGACAAGTTGTAGCAATATTAAACAGCTACAACTCGAGTTATAGCTGTTTTAATAAAATGTGTTTGGAAATTAATGTGATTGAAAATTACAAAATTCGCCAAAAATACAATTTTTTGTTTAACAATTTCAACTTGTATTTGGTGATTCACTAACATATTTTCACTATAGCTGACAAGTTGTAGCAATATTCAATAGCTACAACTCGAGTTATAGCTGTTTTAATAAAATGTGTTTGAAAATTAATATGATTGTAACTTAAAAAATTCGCCAAAAATACATTTTTTTGTTTAACAATTTCAACTTATATTTTGTGATTCACCAACATGTTTTCACCCTATCTGTCAATTTGTAGCAATATTCAATAGCTACAACTCGAGTTATAGGTGATTTAATGAAATGTGTTTGTAAATTAATGTGATTGAAACCTTAAAAAATTCGCCAATAATACATTTTTTTATTTTTCAATTTCAACTTGTACTTGGTGATTTACTAACATGTTTTTACTATAGCTGAGAAGTTGTAGCAATATTCAATAGCTACAACTCGAGTTATAGCTGTTTTAATAAAATGTGTTTGAAAATAAATTTGATTGAAACTTAAAAAAATACATTTTTTTGTTTAACAATTTCAACCTGTATTTGGTGATTCATTAATATGTTTTTACTATATCTAACAAGTTGTAGTAATATGCAATAACTACAACTCCAGTTATAGCTGTTTTAATAAAATGTGTTTGGAAATTAATGTGATAGAAATTTTAAAAAATCGCCAAAAATACAATTTTTTCTTTAACAATTTCAACTTGTAGTTGGTGATTCACTAACATGTTTTCACCATAGCTGACAATTAGTAGCAATATTCAACAGCTACAACTCGAGTTATAGCTGTTTTAATAAAATGTGTTTGTAAATTAATGTGATTGAAACTTAAAAAAATCGCCAAAAATACATTTTTTTGTTTTACAATTTCAACTTCTACTTGGTGATTCAACAACATGTTTTCACCATATCTGTCAATTTGTAGCAATATTCAATAGCTACAACTCGAGTTATAGCTATTTTAATAAAATGTGTTTGAAAATAAATGTGATTGAAACTTAAAAAATTCGCCAAAAATACATTTTTTTGTTTAACAATTTCAACCTGTATTTGGTGATTCACTAACATGTTTTCACTATAGCTAACAAGTTGTAGTAATATGCAATAACTACAACTCCAGTTATAGCTGTTTTAATAAAATGTGTTTGGAAATTAATGAGATTGAAATTTAAAAAAATCGCCAAAAATACAATTTTTTGTTTAACAATTTCAACTTGTAGTTGGTGATTCACTAATATGTTTTCACCATAGCTGACAATTAGTAGCAATATTCAACAGCTACAACTCGAGTTATAGCTGTTTTAATAAAATGTGTTTGTAAATTAATATGATTGATACTTAAAAAAATCGCCAAAAATACATTTTTTTGTTTAACAACTTCAACTTGTACTTCGTCATTCAACAACATGTTTCCACCATAGCTGACAATTAGTAGCAATATTCAACAGCTACAACTCGAGTTGTAGCTGTTTTAATAAAATGTGTTAGAAAATAAATGTGATTGAAATTTTAAAAATTCGCCAAAAATATATATTTTTGTTTAACAATTTCAACTTCTACTTGGTGATTTACACTATAGCTGAGAAGTTGTAGCAATATTCAATAGCTACAACTCGCGTTATAGCTGTTTTAATAAAATGTGTTTGTAAATTAATGTGATTGAAACTTAAAAAATTCGCCAAAAATACATTTTTTTGTTTAACAATTTCAACTTGAACTTGGTGATTCGATAACATGTTTTGACTATAGCTGACAAGTTGTAGCATTATGCAACAGCTACAACTCGAGTTATAGCTGTTTTAATAAAATGTGTTTGTAAATTAATGTGATTGAAAATTAAAAAATTCGCCAAAAATACATTTTTTTGTTTAACAAGTTATCGTATTAAAATCTTATGAATATTAATTAATTATACTTGTTCTTAAAACTAACATCACAAAAATATCACTGGCATCATCTCGTTTAATTTACATTTATTCATTAGGAGGAGAAAGTGTCGCCCCCCTTCTTTTTTGATACCACTAAAGTGATGTGTGATGAAAATTGTTAAATAAAAACATTGGTATATAGGCACATACATTTGTTATAAATAAAATATGATTTTACAAATATTTAATTACATGCATGTTTATGTTCAAAAATATAAAAAAAAAATTAAGGCCCAGCACTCTATTCGAAAAGGGATTTATATACATAGTACAATTTCGTTTAAATTCTACAGTACACTATTATGAGGAATAAATCAAATAGGGTCACATCATATGTTTATATAATTCGTTTACATGCGCATCGAATTCAGCTATTTGCCCTATTTTAGACTACAGTGACAATACAATACAATTAATTTAATTGTGTATATGCAATTGAAGTTAAATGGTAATTTTTCCAACCGAACAATAAAATTAAAAGTGTAATTGCTTCCGCAAAACAGCTATAACATAAATTCTTGTTGTTCAATTGCGCCTGTACACATTCCACAATGTTGATTAAGTTGAACAAAACAACCGCAATCATGAATTTTACTATGTAAAACTGTGTTCAACAAAAAAAAAAACTTTTACGTAAGCACGACAGCTTGAAAAAAATATACTGTTATAGGAATATAATTAATATAATAAAATGACAAATATATGTAGTTAACAAAAGTACATATTTAATTAATTGTACATAAGAACAAACAATTTATATATATATATAGATATATATATATATATATATATATATATATATATATATATATATATATATATATCCGTTAGCCTTTTCTACTACAGTGTGGTATAAAGGTTTTAATTTTCCTCTATTCTTTTATAAATATTTTTCATTCTCACAGTGTATGTGTGTGTGTGGCATCATATAATTTTAACTAATTATAATGATTTTTGTGAATAGTCGTGTTTTTTCGAATTCTAAATGATCATCATACTGTTGGTTTGTATATGAATTCTCTTTGTTCTGTTGCGGGTGATATTGCTGCTACCCCAGTAATATAAGTCCAACCAACTGGACTGGCTCAGCATATGCAACAGAACAGTGCAATTCACCGAAGGAAGTGAAACGCAACCATACGTCGCCACGTTGCGTCTGCTGTTTGTATAGCACAGTGGACATAATCAATATTGAATAGTAATTAATTAATGATGGAGGTGCAGTATTGAAATGATATACATAACTATGTGACGCAATGACCGCTAATTATGGTAGATACAATGTCTCTCAATCAAAATCTAATATCTGGTTGCTTCAATTTAATTTACAAGCCTTATTACTCATATTAAATATGTCTGTATGTTGTATGTATCCAGCCATTGTATATCTAATTATAAGTGTATTTAACTTTTTAATTGTTTGTTTTATAATTAAAATATTTTATAATTAATTATATGAATTAGATTATTTATATCTTCTTATACTAGGGTTATGCTGATATAATCACTGGTGTTTGGACAAAAGGGACAAAAGTCATCATTTTTATGAAAATCAAGTTTTTATGTCTTTTTAACAAAAATATGTCTACTCTTTTCATTGATACAAACGTCTTGTAAACGTTATATTTCCTAACTTAGCGCTTTTGCCCTTGTTTCGAACAGTGGAAAACCCGTTGGGACAAGTATATATCATCTAATGTACAATATTTTGAAGAGGATTAATGTTATATTAAATACAAAAAAAGTATTTCTCGAAACATTTGGATAACCCTTCTTTCTCTTAATTTTTCCTGTCTTATTTCACTGGTGTTTGGAAATAAGACAGGAAAAATGAAGAAAGGATATCCAAATGTAACTAGAAATACTTTTTTGTATTTAATATAAAATTAATCCTCTTCAAAATATTGTATATTAGATGATATACAACCGTTTTCCCACTGTTCGAAACATTTTTTATGTTCTTCTGAACATCAGTTCAGAAGAATATAAAAAATGCTGACTTCTTTTTAGTCCCGAGAATGAAAATACGCCAAAAACGAAAGTGTTTTCAGGACGTAGAAGTGGTTAAGAATAAATCAGTGAATGCATACGTCCTGAAAACACTTTCCTTTTTGGCGTTCTTCATTCTTGGAACTAAAAAGAAGTCAGCATTTTTTATATTCTTCTGAATTGATGTTTCGAACAGTGGGAAACCGGTTGGGACAAGTGTATATCATCTAATGTACAATATTTTGAAGAGGATTAATTTTATATTAAATACAAAAAAAGTATATGTAGTTACATTTGGATATCAATAAATAAATAATAATAACAGAATAAATAAGAATAAATCAGTTCTATGTAATTTTAATGAGACCAGTATCTTAATTAGAAATAGATTAATTACGCATGCAGAAGAAATGGTTAGAATATTACATATCTTCTGCATGCGTAATTAACCTATTACTAATTAAGATATTAAAATAATCTATTATTGTTTATACCTATAAAGCATAACAACATACACATCACAACGGGATTTTCCAATATTTACATTACAACGTGTTACTCAGAAATCGCATTATCTCGTCAATATCCCCTCAAGGCTACTCGTGTGCAGTAATTATAAAATTAATAATACTCTGCGGTCGCACACAAACAAGATGCGGATAATCGTTATGTTAATTGTGGCTGTGCTAATTGCACAAAGTGTGGCTTATGTGGTTATCGACCCTCAGGACAAAAACCGGTGCGAGTTCCAATGTGCTAGAGTTTTGTGCTATAGATGCGAGTACAACCCATGGAGCTTTAAACCAGGGGGAATGTTGAGTGGGTGTAACTGTTGTCAGTGCTAACAGGTATATACAATACACAAGATTATTATTTAAAAAATTATTTATAGATTTCATAAGCTATTGAATTGATAAATTAATACTGGTAAGAAATGTGCAATGTAAAATCATTTGAATCGCATCGTGCCTATTTAAATCTGGCAGTGTTTCCAAAAGGGTAGTGAGGTAGGGAAAAAACATACACCACTTTCATTCTCACAGGCTCAATTATACAAATATTAATTATATTAAATAACAAAAATAATTTCATATTGAAAGTAAATGAGTTCTATATATAACAATCATTTTGTTTCGGCGGGATTTTCCGCCCAATTGTTGATTTGTGGTGGGTTATCGAAGTAAATAGTGCCCCACTTGACATAAGAGCATACAGATGAAGACATGTAAATTAACACCGCTTTCATTCGCGCAGACTTATTTGATGTTTTTCAGTACAGAATTAACCAATGTTTGACATAGGTACTACTTGATATTGTTATTTGTTTTTGTTTTTGTTTTTGTTTTTGTTTTTGTTTTTGTTTTTGTTTTTGTTTTTGTTTTTGTTTTTGTTTTTGTTTTTGTTTTTGTTTTTGTTTTTGTTTTTGTTTTTGTTTTTGTTTTTGTTTTTGTTTTTGTTTTTGTTTTTGTTTTTGTTTTTGTTTTTGTTTTTGTTTTTGTTTTTGTTTTTGTTTTTGTTTTTGTTTTTGTTTTTGTTTTTTGTTGTTGTTGCAAATATAGAATAGAAATTACATTTATTTTCATAAGATTACAACATATACAATAAATGCAATAGTAAAATAAAATAAAAAGACGTCAACAAGAATGCTAAATATAAATTTAATATACAAACAGAATATTTATTTATTATTCATTTATAATAATAAATTAATAATTTTTAAAATTCTTAAATTTTGGTCGTAATCGCGTGAAGGATTCCAAATCCAATAACTTGTTGAAAACTTTAGAAACCTATTCTGCCTTGTAAGTGTTAAGGCATTTCATTCAATAATATTATACACATATATACGTAGACTAGAGAATTATTTGCTGTAATCTTAAAAATATTCACCAATATATGCTTACCACGTGTTAAAATTTGTTTTTTTAAATAGCACTATCTATACAATTCTTGACATGCAAGGTCGTACTAATATTTAAAATTCCCATTAAATTTGCATTATATAAATCAATTCGGTGTCAGAAATATATCAGTGTGTTGTTAGCGTTTGTTGTGAAAAGGTCATCATGAAATTATTACTCCTATTTACTCTGCTGGCAGTGTTCTTGTCAGCCTTGGCTGCCGAACGTGAAATCACTGCTACCAATTGTGCTGTAAAATGTGGAAATTTGAATTGTTTCCGTTGTCAATCTGACGAAGAGTATTATGAACATGCCGCGAAAGATTCCTGCAATTGCTGCCGCTGCGGTGGAGTTAAAGGTAAAAAAACAGATTTCAAAATTTATAAATAAATATATATAAATATATATATTTGCTCGCATAGTTTATTCAATGGATACAGACGTTTTATATTGCTTAAACTATTCCAAGAAGTGTATTATCCTATGGTAAAACTATGCGAGCAAAGGTGGGGTGGGCGGGTGGTCCCTACCAACCAAACTATGCCCGTCCACTATTTCAAACGACTTGAACTATGCACTACAATGTTATCCGTTACTTTCTAGGATTCAATTTATTTCATTTATTAATTTAAGATTAATTAAAAAGAATATGTGAAATATAATGTAATGCATAGTTCAAGTCGTTTGAAATCGTGGACGGGCATAGTTTGGTTGGTAGGGGCCGCCCGCCCACCCCACCTTTGTTCGCATAGTTTTTCCATAGGATAACACTCTTCTTGGAATCGTTTAAACAATATAAAACGACTGGATCCATTGAAAAAACTATGCGAACAAAGGTGGGGTGGGCGGGCGGCCCCTACCAACCAAACTATGCCCGTCCACGATTTCAAACATACATAGTTTGGTTGGTAGGGGGGCAACCGGCCACCCCACCTTTGTTAGCATAGTTATTTCAATGGATACAGAAGTTTTATATTGTTTAAACGATTCCGAGAAGAGTGTTATCCTATGGAAAAACTATGCGAGCAAAGGTGGGGTGGGCGGGCGTACCCTACCAACCAAACTATGCCCATCCACTATTTCAAACGACTTGAACTATGCAATACAATGTTATCCGTTACTTTCTAGGATTCAATTTATTTCATTTATTAATTTAAGATTAACTAAAAAGAATATGTGAAATATAATGTAATGCATAGTTCAAGTCGTTTGAAATCGTGGACGGGCATAGTTTGGTTGGTAGGGGCCGCCCGCCCACCCCATCTTTGTTCGCATAGTTTTTCCATAGGATAACACTCTTCTTGGAATCGTTTAAACAATATAAAACGACTGGATCCATTGAAAAAACTAGGCGAACACGGGTGGGGTGGGCGGGCGGCCCCTACCAACCAAACTATGCCCGTCCACGATTTCAAACGACTTGAACTATGCATTGCATTATTTTTCACATATATTTTTTTAATTAGTCTTATATTAATAAATGGCATTAATTTAATCATAGAAAATAACAGATAATAGTGTAGTGCATAGTTCAAGTCGTTTGAAATAGTGGACGGGCATAGTTTGGTTAGTAGGGGCCGCCCGACCACCCCACCTTTGCTCGCATAGTTTTTTCATAGGATTACACTCTTCTTGGAATAGTTTAAACAATATAAAACGTCTGTATCCATTGAAAAAACTATGCGAGCAAAGGTGGGGTGGGTGGGTGTTCTCTACCAACCAAACAATCCCCGTCCACTATATCAAATGAATTGAATTTTGCACTATACTGTTATCCGTGACATTCTATTATTCAATTAATTGTATTTGTTAGTTTACGCCGAATACGTATAAAAACATTGAGAAACAATGTAGTGCATGTTCAAGTCGTTTACTTGATTGCTTGTCCACTATTTCAAACAACTTGAATTATGTATTACATTATTTCTCACTTTTTTTACGAATTAGGCGTAAATTAACAAATGGAATTAATTGAATAGAATATAAATTAATGGATAACAGTATAGTGCAGACTTCAAGTCATTTGAAATAGTGGACAGGGATTGTTTGGTTGGTAGGGACTACCCGTCCACCCCATCTTTGCACGCATAGTTTTTGCAATGGATACAGACGTTTTATATTGATTAAGCTATTCCAAGTCATTTGAAATAGTGGACGGGGATTGTTTGGTTGGTAGGGGACGCCCGCCCACCCCACCTTTGCTCGCATAGTTTTTCCATCGAATAACACTTTTCTTGGAATAGTTTAAACAATATAAAACGTCTGTATCTATTGAAAAAACTATGCGAGCAAAGGTGGGGTGGGCAGGTGGCCCCTACCAACCAAACAATCCCCGTCCACTATTTCAAATGACTTGAACTCTGCACTATACTGTTATCCATTAATTTATATTCTATTCAATTAGTACCATTTGTTAATTTATGCATGATTCGTAAAAAAAAGTGAGAAATAATGAGGTGCATAGTTTAAGTCGTTTGAAATAGTTGACGGGCATAGTTATTTTACATGTTTACTATCTCTCCTGTCAACCTTGAATAACATTTTAAATGTATGGTGTAGTCGACGATTTAACAAAAGTTGTTTATACAAATATAGTAAAATTAATAATCTAGTCTATATGAAATATCATGTAGATACAAACAACCCATATCAATAACTTTACTTACAACAATATTTAAACCCTTTACAGTTTCTAACTATGAAATATTGACATCAATTATTTCAAAATTAGTTAGACAACAGCTAGGTGTTTTTAATAAATTACATAAGTTGTATTCCATTCCATACCATAATTCTAAGTAAACGCTCTATACAATAAATCACGTAATAAGAATAGAAGAGGCACATCATTAAACGTTCACCACACTACAATATTGCACAAGGCTGATTGTTGATTCTGATATACCTACAAAACAAACTCTATTTTTCATAATTATGTACAAAACAAATTAAAGTTCGCAACATAAATAACATTATTGTGTTATACAAGACAAATACTAACCATCAAGGTTACAGCACTTTGGAATAGATTTGTATATAAATACTTGATGTTGTTTTGGTTATTTTACATCAGTTCATGAAACACATTAGTCATGAATGTGTTATTTTTGTTCACTCTACTAATACTATTGATATCAGCTTTAGCTGATACCAACACCAAGCCACCGAACTGTCAAGAAAAGTGCATGACCATCAGATGTGGCGTTTGTCAATCTGACGCTCAATACTATAAATATGCTCCAAAAGATTCCTGCAATTGTTGCCGCTGTTAAAGGTAAATTTATATATAAACAACTTGGTAGTAATAATATATCCATATGTAGTGATTTTGGGGGGTATTGTACAAGATATGTGTTTGATTTTTTAAATTTTTGTGATGGCTATGATAAAGGTCCTTTTATTTAGCAGTAATAAAATATGAATGACAAAAATACGAGATCTGAGAATTATATCATCATATTTTGTAAACTGCACATCATCTTGTTAGGTCGCTGAGATTAGTTATAGATTAATAAAATACTGGCTTATTATTCTTCATTGGATTATTTCGATTGTAGTTTCCCGTAGAGTTGCCAACTATTCTTGTTTCAAAGGGAGGGCGTGTCGGGGAAGGGGTTTAATTAAGGGTGGGTAGACATTAAGGTGGAATTTTGTTTTAAATTTCAACAACATCGCTATAATATAAAAAACGAAGACAATGTTTTCGCGTTGTAGCGGTGAGAATATGATAAAATTCACTAGTTTCAACTCTGTAGTCACTATTTCAAATGCTAGAGAGAGGATTTACATACGAAAATGTAGAGTATTTCTAGTCCTACAGATTGAGGCTAAACGCATTTCTTCATGTTTTTGCTTTGCAATGCTTATTGCATGATGAATAATTAATAAAATAATATTTAATATGTAAAAAACTTACATAAAAAATTCAGCATAGTATAATATGAGATTCTGTGGAATTCTGAACCAATTATTACATTTAGGTCTGTTAGAATAGTTTTTTTAAATAATCAAATTAGCAAAAAACAAACGAGTTTTTAATGTAAAATCAAACTCTATTTTGCATAATAATTTACAGCACATATAAGTTTATGTAACATTAACATCATTATTGTGTTACACAAGATAATTATTAACCTGCAATGTTGCAGTACTTTACAATAAAACAGTTTCGTATATAAACTTTTGATTTCTTTTAAATGTATTAGTAGAGTTGTTTATTGCTTTGGTATTTTTCATTAGTTCGTGAAACATATTCATCATGAATGTGTTATTCCTGTGCACTATGTTAATTCTATTGATATCAACTTTAGCTGATGGCAACGTCAAACCAACGAATTGTCAAGAAAAGTGCATGTACATCAATTGTGGTGTTTGCCAAACTGACGCACAATACTATTAGTATGCTGCAAAAGATTACTGTAATTGTTGTCGCTGTTAAAGGTAAATTGAAATATTTACTAGTATTAGCAAACTGGAACGACAACACATAAACATGTTGTTATCATTCCATTAATGTATAGACTTATTAATAAATTCAAAAACAGATATTTGAAATCCATATTCCATCTAGGTCTCCTGCGTTTTATGTTAAAAGTATCAAGAATTGTTATAGAAAGAAATAATTTAGAATAATAATGTGGACAAGTCGAAATGCGAACGGAAGAGTGTGGACCAGGCTTAATGGATGTAGCCTTATGAAATCTGAGAGATGATAGTGTATACAGCTCGTTTTTGAACCTCTAGCTGTTTACGTATCTGATATGGGTCCTAGTATTCTTCTTTAGTTTTTTCATTTCGAATATGTTCAGTACGTTTTTTTTTAAATAAATTTATTATACGTGGTATTCAATTATTTCAATATATGTGTTAAACATAACAAGTCATTATTTTAAATTGCTTCGTATTATTTTTCCAACAATTCATTTGATATCAAACATGAAAATAATTTTAATTACCCTTATTTCTAACTTGAAATACGCACATAAATTAGTTTCTACGTTGTATAGGAATTTTTTTTTAGACAAATTTACTGCGGAATAAATATTAAATTAGAGATAACAAATATTTTATCATTGAAAACTGTTTGTTGCTGGTTATAAAAGGCTGCGTTAGTTTGAGGCTACTATAGTCATTAGCAATAATGAAGTTCCTTGTATTGTACCTGATGTTCGCGCTTATACTAGTGTCGGTCGGTGCTCGGCACCGTCCTATCACCCGATGGCAGTGCAAACAGCAGTGCCCCCGTATACCATGCCAGAGATGCATACCAAGACAAGAATTCAGAAAGATTCGTCACCACAGGTTTATATGTCATTGTTGCCCTTGTAAATTGTAGGTAAGTTTCAGGATAAATTCAGAACGTACACACACACATACACATACACACAGAGACAGACAGACAGACACACAGACACACAGACACACAGACACACAGACACACAGACACACAGACACACAGACACACAGACACACAGACACACAGACACACAGACACACAGACACACAGACACACAGACACACAGACACACAGACACACAGACACACAGACACACAGACACACAGACACACAGACACACAGACACACAGACACACAGACACACAGACACACAGACACACAGACAAACAGACACATAGACAGACACACAGATAGACACATCATCTGTGATTGATTGCGAAAAATGGGCTTCGGCAAGGAATAAACTCAGACAGACAGACAGACAGACACACAGACAGACAAACAGACAGACACATACACATACATACACAAACACACGGTATTTATATTACCACATGGGTGTGCATTTTTAATTGATGTGGTGCCGCCAGATGGCATTTAACTTTCCTCATAGGGGATTAGTTGTATTATTTTAAATTATATATCGTTTGGGCTCTAGATATACAGATAATTTTTATATATATTTTATAATAGGTACTTGAAATAAAAGTAAAATCATACCTCGATATGATGTTAAAACTTTTAAAATAGGTATTGAGGAACACAAATTAAAGCTAGATTAAAATGTCCACTTAATAGAAATTAAGAGAAACAATTGTAAATATCAAATTTGATTAATAATGTAGTAGAAACATTCCAAAATCATTACAATATTTAGAAAAAAAAAACATAGATATTTCATCTATGTTTTGTTTAATATTATAATGATTTTGGAATGTTTCTACTACATTATTATTCAAATTTGGTATTTACAATTGTTTCTCTGAATTTCTATTAAGTGGACATTTTAATTTTTAATTTAGCTTCAATTAGTGTTCCTTTTAATAGATATTTCATCTATGTTTTTTTTTTAATATTATAATGATTTTGGAATGCTTCTACTACATTATTATTCAAATTTGGCATTTACAATTGTTTCTCTGAATTTCTATTAAGTGGACATTTTAATTTTTAATTTAGCTTTAATTTGTGTTCCTTTTAATAGATATTTCATCTATGTTTTTTTAAATATTGTAATGATTTTGGAATGTTTCTACTACATTATTATTCAAATTTGGCATTTACAATTGTTTCTCTGATTTTCTATTAAGTGGACATTTTAATTTTTAATTTAGCTTTAATTTGTGTTCCTTTTAATAGATATTTCATCTATGTTGTTTTTTTTAATATTGTAATGATTTTGGAATGTTTCTACTACATTATTATTCAAATTTGGTATTTACAATAGTTTCTCTGAATTTCTAGTAAGTGGACATTTTAATTTTTAATCTAGCTTTAATTTGTGTTCCTTTTAATAGATATTTCATTTATGTTTTTTTAATATTGTAATTATTTTGGAATGTTTCTAATACATTATTATTCAAATTTGGCATTTACAATTGTTTCTCTGAATTTCTATTAAGTGGACATTTTAATTTTTAATCTAGCTTTAATTTGTGTTCCTCAATATTTTAAATTCATTTAAAAAAATCTAGATTAGAATTTAAGGAACATATGGAAACTCTAGATAATTATGATGTAATCCAATGTTACCGACTTACTATGTAATTATATATATTCAAGGTTGTAGGTTTTCCACTAAAATCATTATAAATCGCATATAAAAACGTTCGTTAAACAAATTGATCAGTTGTGTGATTAAATTAAATCGCGAGTTGTTGTTAAACCATGAATTTCTTATTCCTGTTTACTATGCTGGTACTGTTAATATCAGCTGTGGTGGCTGCTGAGAAAATAAAGCCCAATTGCGAGGAAGAATGTAAAAAAGGGGCTTGTTTCCGTTGTCAAACTGATGAAGAGTTTTATAGGTATGCATCGAAAGATGTCTGCAATTGCTGTCGCTGTTAATTTGAAACAAGAAGGTAATTTACTATTCATTACCATGATTTCATTAATGTAAAAGTACTTTACATTTTTATCTGAAATTCTCAAAATATATTTAATAATAATAATAATAATAATTTATTAAACGGGAAACCCCTTTCTGGGCATTAATGTATAGTTTGAAGCAGTTTCCCAAAATTATCATCATCTAGTGGGTAGAGGTATCGTCTGTTTCTTACTGTGAGTGCAAAACTTTATCGGGGAAATTTGCGCGAATTACCATTCACAGGTTTTCTGTGAAATTAAGCTAAATACCATGCGATTAAACTCCTCTCAGTTTCAAAAAGGATTAAAGTCGCGTTAAAATATACATAAGAATCATCAAAACAAAAATCTAAATCTTTTCACATTCATTTTGGAAGTTACGACACTGCTATATACTGAATATAATTAATTAATACATAAAAGACCTTTATTTGGCATATCAGCTCAACCCTTCCCTTTACAAATTCCAGCCACAAAAAAAACAATACTTTCACAGAAAGAACTGAAAAATAAATAAAAAAAGAATACAAATTAACATTTTCTACCCACTAAAATAAACTAAACCCCCTCTGCCCTCGCCAATTTCATTTCCCACGTCAGCCTCCTGCAGATTTTCACGCTTTTCCCATCCTCTCCTAACCATTCGTTCAGCTTTCTGCACTCTCCCACCCACTCTGCTTTCACTCCCTCACATTCTTTGCCACCACGTGCCACTCCCCTTCCTACACAGCGCACACGCGGTGTACCCCAGCCCCATCCACACTTTTCTTCCTCGCTCTTCTGACCCACACCTCGCTCTTGCCATGCATACGTTGTCCTCTCTGCTCCACTCTCCTCTGGCTAAGTATCTCGGGAGTTTCCCCTGCACTTGCCACTCTACGTAGCCAGGGTTGTATGAGCTGTCAGCCATTCTCACTTGCCTTTCTTACCACTCAATATCCCTCAGTCTCTCCCTTATCTCAGTTCCTAGGCTACCCCTTTCTCTCAGCTTCTCCTCTACCCACACCTCAGACATACCCACTCTTTCATACATCCTTTCTCTATCCTTCCTCCATCTACTCTCTGTTCTACTCTTACACCTCATCCATACCTACTACGACTAACGACTTACTAACTACGATGATCTACAGATCAAGGTCAATAAAACAAAAACCAAAGGATATTCAAAACATAAAAATCATACAATTGAAATGCAAAAATATCTACTTCCTATAATAATATTTTTATTTATATATTAAATTTTTTATTTAATAATAAATTCAACTAACCCAGCTCAGTGGTCGAGTAGTTAGAGGCGTCGTCCGTCTCGTACTGAGCATTGGGGAGCCTGAGTTCGATCCCCAGTCGGGAACGAATTTTCGCAAATCACTTTTCACAGGTTTTTTGTGAAGTTAAGGTAAATACCGGGTGATTAAACTCCTCTGAGCTTCTCCCTTGATCGGCGAAAAAGCCTTACGCCTAATAAATAGCCCTATAAAGATAGAAGTTTTTTTAAATTCAACTGAAAATTAATTTTACGCATGGAGTAAAATATGAAAAATATATATTACAAAATAAATTAGTTAGAAATAATAATTGTATTAATATGAAAGCTTGCTCGAAATGTATACTAAATTAATATTTATTATTTATTAATATAATAATAATATTTATTATATATTATTTGTATAAATCACGATATTTAGATATCGACTTATTGTATTTATTTATAAAAAAAATGTATACTAAATTAATATTTATTATTTATTAATATAATAATAATATTTATTATATATTATTTGTATAAATCACGATATTTAGATTTATTTATTTATCTTCAAGGCTGCGAATTGTCTGGTAAAACCAGCACAAATCGTATATAAATACGTTCATCTCTATATAAATACCAGTTGTATGTTATAATCGTGTGCGTGCGTTCTGAGCTATGAATTTCTTATATCTGTTTACTCTATTGGTGTTGTTAATATCAGCAGTGACTGCCGCTGAGAAAGTCAAACCTAATTGCGAGGAAGAATGTAGATATTTAAATTGTTTCCGCTGTCAAACCGATGAAGAATTTTACAAGTACGCAGCGAAAGACGCTTGCAATTGTTGCCGCTGTTAATAGAAAAAGAAAGGTAATTTTTAATAAAAAATACTAGCTTAGTCCTGCTACTTGCTACAAACGACATAAAAAACAGACCAAATAATCTCAGTAGCAGTATGTAATTATTATGTAAAAGTATTTTTATTATTAGACAATTACCTTGATGTAATATGTTGTAAATAAAGATGATGAATAATGAATAAAATTCAAGGTTTTACTGTTTCTGGTCAAACCAGTCAAAATCATATATAAATCCATTCTTCATTATACAAATACATCAGTAAATCGTGTACGTTCGCTCTGAAATTATGAATTTTGTTTACCTCTTTACTCTGATGGCGCTGTTAATATCAGCCATGGTTGCTGCTGAGAAAACTAAGCCCAATTGCGAGGAGGAATGTAGATATTTAAATTGTGCCCTTTGTCAATCCGACGTAGATTTTTATAAGCATGCACCAAAAGATGCCTGCAATTGTTGTCGCTGTTAATTAAAAACAGGTAATATTTTGATCCAAACGTTTTGTTATTTATAATATTAACATATATTCTAGTAGTATTCATAAAATTACAACTACAACTTCACCATACTAATCTGAAATATTCAGACTTCTTTTCTTTGAGTTTTAGAAAAAAATAATCTTATTTTATATTATTTATTTTTTCTAATACTTAAAGAAAAGAAGACTGAATATTTCAGTTTAGTGTGGTGAAGACAAGGCAACTTTAGGAAAAAGTGCCTGGAAATAATCCCACGCTCAAAGTGTTGCTAAAAAGACCAAATAATAATAATAATAAGTATGAATAACTATTGAGTAAACTGTATCGATGGACGATATGAAATACAGCTACCAATGGTCGGATTTTATCAATATTAGTAGTAGCGCTCCAACAAGTAGGTGTTCTTTTTCCATATTATAGTCGGTTGATTAATAAATCTATTAATATTATTATTATGTATATATATATATATATATATATATATATATATATATATATATATATATATATATATATCAGCTATAATATATAGATAATAATAATATTAATAGATTTATTAATCTACTGACTATACTATGAAAAAAAAACACCTAATGTCAATTGTAGAATTGGCCCTAAAAATTACATATTGTAAAATTTCAAATAAAATTTTAAAAAGATTAATAGTACAATAAAATAGTAGTTCTGAAGTAAATTTGGCAAGATATGTAGATAGTTAAATAATTATCGATAAATACCTTCAATAGTACAATTAAGGGGTTATATACCTTTTTGTGCGGAAAAATTGAGGAAAGTTTGAATTTTTGTAAAAGTATGTAGCAATAATTTTTTTACATCAAAATTATAATTTATTAATAGTACGAATTTTAGTGAAAAAAATTAGTATTAGTTTATAAAAAAAAATTCATAATTGGCGGAGTTATGGCCTTTTTCCCGAAACCCTATTTTTTTGATGAGGCTTGCGGTGACCATCATGAAAGTCAAGCAGGTCAAAAAAAATCATAAAACCTAAAAAAATTCACTAGTATAGGGACGTTCCTAGTACTTGAACGATTATTTAAATAAATATTTTGTTTTTTCAGAATACGGGAACGTTTTTCCCAAAAACTCAATGTTTTGAGCTCTAAAAATTTTATTAAAAAATTCGTATTTGCAAAATAAAAATTTATACATAAAAAAGGAATCGTTCAAGTACTGACAACATTAATTACAAACAATTAAAAAAAAATGAAGAAGATCAAATAGTTTTTCGGCAATCGCGATCACGGCAAACGCACTTTTGGAAAACACCATTTCGAGATAATCGAGTTTAGCGTGTAACTTTGTTTCGGGAATCCATACTGATTTTGTGAAAAGACGGCAAAACAAGCAGCAGAGAAAAAATTCGATAATCGATGCTAACGCTTCGGAAGCTCGTATACAACTGATTATAAGGGATTTGTCACAAAACATACGCGATTTGAATGGTCGAGAATGGAGTAATGTTCCAGGAAACATGGCACCCCGCTTCAATACGCTGTAACTTTCGATCTATTGCTCGGATCTCCATGAAAATTTCGTAAAATATTCTCAAAGAGTTTTACTTTCAGATAAAGCAATAAAAAAAATCGATTTTTTTCAAGAAAATAAAGGTATATAACCCCTTAATTCAAGTGAAACTACGATACTGACCAATAAAAGTGTTATCGTAGGATAGTTGTATAATTTAGCCAAACTCTAATATTGTTATTAAATTTTAAATTTTGTATGTAACCACAATCAGTAAACATGAATAATATTTATATAAATAATCAACCATCAAAACTGTGCTGTGCTTTATCAGCTAATAAAAATTTAAACTAAATTTCGTAATATTTCTTAGCTATCGCTATGTATAACATTATTCTATCGTTTCCACATGCATAAATATCATTTAAAAATATACAAATGTCCATCAATATTAATATTCTTGATACGACTTAACAAATACAGAATTATGTATGTGCTATGATAAAAAAACGAAAATAGTATATAATGTAGAACACGTACATTTAGTGTTAGTACAAATTTGGCATTAGAAATAGTAAAATGAAATTTTTCGTATATTTCTTACTGATGTCACTACTACTAGTGGCTATAACAGCTGATTGTGGTGGTGATAAAATTAAAACGAAATGCGAGAAGGAGTGCGAAAATCTAAGATGTATTCGTTGTGTACCTCTAGAGGAATTCTTACAGAATCATAAGCCTGGTGACTGTAATTGTTGTCAGTGCTAGAATTGTAAATTAAGGTAATATTTTCTGTTTTATTCTCTGTTACATTTTGCCAAGTTAATTTTAGTTATGTGGTGGTTAACGTTTGATGACAGAATTTATGGTTAACCAACTGCATCCCAATAAATACTTATGTTCTTCTTCTTCTTCGTTTTCTGTTTTTTCAGCAAGGTCGTGATTATGGTTTACTTTCTTGCTGTCGCTCTTCGTACAATATCCCGCCATCTTTCCCTGTTCCCGGATTCCTTTGTTGCTTGTGTTATCGTGCTGTTGGTTATTGTCTTGATAGTGTCGGTCCACTATGATGATAACAACCTAGAAAAACTGGTGATACAGGGGAAAATGGAAGGAAAAAGACCAAAAGGAAGATCGCTGATAAGATCTTCCTCTTGGTCTTTTTCCTTCCATTTTCCCCTGTATCACCAGTTTTTCTAGGTTGTTATCATCTTTTTTATTGATGTGGTGAAGAATTTTAAGATTAATACTTATGTTCTTCTTCTTCTTCGTTTTCTCTCTTTTCAGCGAAGTCGTGATTATGGTTTACTCTTTTGCTGTCGCTCTTCGTATAATATCCCGTCATATTTCCCTGTTCCCGGATTCCTTTGTTGCTTGTGCTATCGTGCTGTTGGTTATTGCCTTGATAGTGTTGGTCTACCTCATCGACGATCTTCCCCTTGGTCTTTTTCCTTCCATTTTCCCCTGTATCACCAGTTTTTCTAGGTTGTTATCATCCATTCTATTGATGTGGCCGAAGAATATTAGGATTCTAGTACAGACAATGTGTGACAGTCGCAGGGGTTAATTTATTTCTTTAGTAATAGATACGTTAGTTCTGTTGGCCGTCCATGGGACACGTAGTATTCGCCTCTAGCACCACATCTCACATGCATCATTTTTTCGTCTATCCTGTTTTTTAATTGTCCAAGATTCGGAACCATATACTTTTACTTATGTTATATAACCACAAACACTAAACATGAAAAATATTTACTAATAATTGATGATCTTGTTAATTGCATTATTGATAGGTGTTGTGTAAAATAAAACGTTATTGTGATTGTTACACGTTTATTAACTCTACTCAATAAAGTACCTTACACGATCAATATTACTGTCAATATTTTATAATAATGACAGTATTACTGTACGAAAATATGTTTAAAATGTTCATTATTCTAAAATATTGCCAGTATTACTCATCGTGTAATGTATATTAATGATGTAATGAAGAGAATACTGATCTTTATCCGGATTATTCATTACTTGATAAATATAAAAGGATTGAAGCAAATACTGACAGTACTAGTATTGACCGTGTAGCTGTAAATCTACATACATGTATTATATAATTTAAAAAAAATTGAATTCTATTTCGAGATCCCCTATATTACTCAACAAATGCAAATTATTTTATATCAGCGTGAGTTTATCGATAACTTTTTGGATAAGTTTACAGCGGTTTGTCAAACCAAACCGTTTTATTAAAATATATTTATATAATTTAAATTATGTATGGGGGTACATACAAACAAACATACAACTAACTGCATATTTCATTATTTTAATATTCGTACAGCAAAATATTATTTTGCTATATTGTGCTTTATCAGCATATGAAAATATAATCTCAATGTTATAAATACATTTCGTGAGTAAACAAGCGCTTTATTTCTGTTTACTATAGTAGGTACTGATAGCAATATTATTGTAAATTACTGAAATGCATAATTTAAAAAAAAAATTATTCAAACATAGTATGACATAAAATATTGCGTATAAAGTATAAATACCTGGAATGTTCTATGAATATTAATATTCATGATAGTGGGAAAATCCGAAATTATGCGCTATGATAAGAAAATCGGTATATAACAACAAGCAAATTAATTTATAAAGCAGCACACCTACATTTACAGTGTTAATACCAGATTTGTTTTAAAATGAAGTTTTTCGCTTACTTGCTACTGTTATCAGTATTAATTGTGGCTATAGCTGGCTATGGAGGTGGTAGTAAAATAAGTCGAAGATGTCGAAAACAATGTGAAGGAATTGCATGTGTTCGTTGTGTGCCTAAGGAGGAATTTGAACAGAATCATAAGCCTGGTGATTGTAATTGCTGTCCTTGTTAATTACAAATTCAGGTAATTTAACTGTATTACCATTAAGACTGCAAAAATGACCTGCAAGTCTGTGATGTTATAACATCATAATTAAACTTATAGTATTTTATTAGGAATTTGTTCCTAAATTGGTTTAGGCCAAGGCAAACTTTTGAGGTGGAAGAGTTAATTGTATCCCTCACAAAAACAAATAGTATTCTTTCGAAAGCCATAATATTTATATCATAGATAATACATACATATTACCTACACACACATGTATATATATATATATATATATATATATATATATATATATATATATATATATATATATATATATATATATTTAATTTTTTATGAACTCCTCCTCTAATTGGATCTTGTACCTGTTCCAATTAGATATTATGTATGTTCATACAATATTTTTTTTGTTTCAGATTCCTGAGCAATGACCGGGAAGTATACAAGCAATATTGGGATGTATTTTATTTAAGATTTTAATAAATCTGATTCAATAAAGGCTGTTTTAATTATAACCAACATTTCTGATCAAACATTATTGCAGCTGTAAAATACATAGATATTTAAAATATTGAGGTAAACTCAAAACTACGTATTTGTATTGTAAAAGATATAGAGAAATTACTCGGGGTGGCCAACGTTTGTGTACTTTTTGCGTTACAATCGTGTGGCGATCGACTTATTAGATTTATCTTTAATTATTTCCCCTAAGCCATATTTTAAACTAAACTTACATTTGACCTATTAGTGCACTATTTATCAAGTATGTAGTCTAATCAGTTTCTACGTTAAGACATCGCGACCCATAAACCAAAATTGGCTTGGCGATCAACCGGTCGAAATGTCGAATGTCTTTATTGTTATTTTATAGTTACTCAGAGGTTTTCTGTGAAGTCAAGGTAAATACCGGGGGATTACACATCTATACTTCTCCCTTGACCAATAAATATTTCAAAATTCCCTCGATGGATATTTTTCAAACTTCGCTAATGCATTATCACTGTATTAGCTTACCCAATAAAATCATAATCCAAAATTATGGTGTAACTAGTTTTAATGCTACTTAATACCAAATTCAGTATTTCATAAAAATACGATTTTGTATGGTTGAACCGCAAATTTGTAAATATTTCAAAATTCCCTCGGTGGATATTTTTCAAGCTTTGCTAATATATTAGCAATATATCAGTATATCCATTAAAATTATAATGTAAAATTACGGTGTAACAAGTTTTTATGCTATTTAATGTCAAAGTCAGTATTTCATAAAAATACGATTTTGAATGTTTCAACCGCAAATTTGTAAATATTTCAAAATTCCCTCGGTGGATATTTTTCAAGCTTTGCTAATATATTAGCAATATATCAGGCTACCCAATAAAATCAAAATCTAAAATTACGATGTTGCTAGTTTTCATGCTATATAATGACAAGGCAGTATTTCGTAAAAAATACAATTTTGTATGTTTCAACTGCAATTTTCTAAATAATTCAAAATTCCCTCGATGGATAGTTTTCAAACTTCGCTAATGCATTAGAAATATGTTAGCCTACCTAATAAAATTATAATCTAAAATTACGGTATTACTAGTTTTCATGCTATTTCTGCCAAAGTCAGTATTTCATAAAAATACGATTTTGAATGTTTCAACCGCAAATTTGTAAATATTTCAAAATTCCCTCGGTGGATATTTTTCAAAATTTGCTAATACATTAGCAATATATTAGTCTACCCAATAAAATTACAATCTAAAATTACGGTTTTGCTAGTTTTCCGGCTATTTAATGTCAAAGTCAGTATTTCATAAAAAAATCAATTTTGTATGTTTGAACAGCAATTTTGTAAATATTTCAAAAATCCATTCATGGATATTTTTCAAACTTCGCTAATGATTTAGTAATATATTAGTCTATCCATTAAAATGATAATCTAAAATTACGGTGTAACTAGTTTTCATGCTATTTAATGTCGAAGTCAGTATTTCATAAAAATACGATTTTGTATGTTACAATCATAATTTTGTAAATATTTGAAAATTCCCTAGGTGGATATTTTTCAAACTTTGCTAATGTATTAGCAATATATCAGGCTACCCAATAAAATCAAAATCTAAAATTACGATGTTGCTAGTTTTCATGCTATATAATGTCAAAATCAGTATTTCATAAAAATACAATTTTGGTTGTATCAACTGCAATTTTGTAAATAATTCAAAATTCCCTCGATGGATATTTTTAAAACTTCGCTAATGTATTAGCAATATATTAGTCCACCCAACAAAATCATAATCCAAAATTATGGTGTAACTAGTTTTCAAGCTATTTAATGTCAAAGTCAGTATTTCATAAAAAAAATACAATTTTGTATGATTCAACTGCAATGTTGTAACTAATTCAAAATTCCCTCGATGAATATTTTTCAAACTTCGCTAATGCATTAGAAATATGTTCGTCTACCTAATAAAAGCATAATCTAAAATTACGGTATTACTAGTTTTCATGCTATTTAATGCCAAAGTCAGTATTTCATAAAAATACGATTTTGAATGTTTCAACCGCAAATTTGTAAATATTTCAAAATTCCCTCGGTTAAAAAGTCTCACAGCTGGTAGTCCAATGAAGATAGAAGTTTGTTTTACAAAACTAACGTTTATTGATTTTATAACAATATCAATGAAAATATTTTAGCACGCAGTAGACGCACAACCATTCAATTATCAGCTTGAATATCATTGATTTACGATAAAGCTTGCGCTATATATATATATATATATATATATATATATATATATATATATATATGTATATATATATATATATATATGTAATAGGGTAGTGCAGCAATAAAACGCTATTTTACTTGAAGTACGCTTTACTTCCTCTTGCCAATATTTCGTAGCTAACATAGCTACTTCATCAGGGCTCGGAGTATGTGAATTAGCTGTAGATGTTGATGCAACCCACAAATGGTATTTATAGGAAATTATTCTTTATAAAAATGGCTGACGATGACTAATTGTAGATTTGATATATAAACAAACAACGTCAAACGTTAGGGTGATGTCAAAAAAAAAGGGAAAAAAATTCACATACACCGAGCAATGATGAAGTAGCTACGAAATATTGGCAAGAAGGAAGTAAAGTGTACCTCAAATAAAATAGCGTTTTATTGCTGCACTAC